>JARQOD010000005.1:336388290-336503568 GCA_033576555.1 Oophaga sylvatica
CCCAAAAATTTTCGACCCTACCCCTTTTATGTTTCCCTTGGGGGCAATTTTTTGTAACCATTTTGTTTTATAGGGGTTTGGAACCCCTCCCCTTAAAGTTGTTTTTTTCAAAAAAATGGACAGCCCAATATAAAATGTTTGGGTGGTGCCCACAGGCCCCCCCCGATTTAAACCAGAAGAAAGGGTTTAACACTGATCTGATTTTCCAAAAATGGAAGGCTCACCCAAAAAACATTTTGAAAAAAGGAAACACCTGTTCAAAACTTTTAAAACCCCCCTTTTTACTAAAGGTTTGCAACACTGTTTGAAGGATGGGAAAAAGGGGCGGTCCACAACCAAAAATTAATTTTTATTAGGGGGGGTCCACCCCAAAAGGAAAAAAAAGGGGGGAAAATGGGGGCGTGCACGGGCCAGCACCAAAACCACCCCCCCTTTTTGAAACTCCCGGAGCCCCGTGACCCCCCTGCCCCTCAAAAAAAAATAAAAAAAGTTAACCGGGGGACCTAACATGAACACTGAACAACTGTTCAGTAGCTTGAAAGGCCCCTTTGTTACTTCTATTGTTGAAACCCAAATGTATGTATACGGATGGAAGCGCGTCACACAAAATAGATTAATTTTTTTCAAATAAAGGGAGCGCACCAATTAGAAAAAAAAAATGTAAAGGATGGGGGCAGTACACACGCCGCAACTACAACCAGCAGTAGTTGAAGAACTAACTGGAGCTGATCTGCACTCAAAAAATGAAAAGCTCACAGACTACAGTGAACACTGAAACACAACTGTTCATAGCGGGAAAAGGGCCCCCTTTTGTTACTTCTTTATTTTTTGAAACCCCACTGTTTTGTATACGGAGGGGAAGCGCGTCACACTATTAGTTTAAAATTTTTTTTCAATATAATGGAGCAGCACCAATTAAGAAAAATGTGAAGGATGGGCAGTGACACACGCTCAGCGACACAACCAGCAGTTTGAAGAACTAACGGGACGTGATCTGCATTCAAAAATAAAAGCTCAAGACTACAGTAAACACTGAAACACAACTGTTCAGTACTGTAAAAGCCCCTTTTCTATTTCTATATGTTTGCAACCATGTATTGTATAGGATGGAAGCGCTAACACAAATAGATTAGTTTTTTTTTTAAAATAAAATGGAGCAGCACCAATTAAAAAAAAGTAAGGTGAGGCGGGGACACACGCTCACAGCCCAAAAACCAGAGTGTTGAAAAACAAGGGAGGTGATCGCACTCAAAAAAAAAAAAGCTCACAGACAAGTAAACACTGAAACACAACTGTTCAGAAGCTGTGAAAGGCCCCTTTGTCTACTTCTATAGTGTTTGCAACCACTGTATTGTATACGGATGGAAGCGCGTCACACTAATATATTAGATTTTTTCCAAATATAATGGAGCAGCACCAATTAGAGAAAAATGTGAAAGATGAGGCAGTGACACACGCTCAGCAGACTACAACCAGCAGTAGTTGAAGAATTAACTGGAGCGTGATCTGAAACTCAAAAATGAAAAGCTCACAGACTACAGTGAACACTGAAACACAACTGTTCAGTAGCTGTGAAAGGCCCCTTTGTCTACTTCTATAGTGTTTGCAACCACTGTATTGTATACGGATGGAAGCGCGTCACACTAATAGATTAGATTTTTTTCAAATATAATGGAGCAGCACCAATTAGAGAAAAATGTGAAGGATGAGGCAGTGACACACGCTCAGCAGACTACAACCAGCAGTAGTTGAAGAACTAACTGGAGCGTGATCTGCACTCAAAAAATGAAAAGCTCACAGACTACAGTGAACACTGAAACACAACTGTTCAGTAGCTGTGAAAGGCCCCTTTGTCTACTTCTATAGTGTTTGCAACCAATGTATTGTATACGGATGGAAGCGCGTCCACTAATAGATTAGATTTTTTGCAAATATAATGGAGCTGCACCAATTCCACAAAATCAAATAAAAAAAAGAGTCAGTGAGTGACACTTGCAGATGCCTACAAACAGCGGTGGATGCAGAGCAAACTGCAGCGTCACCTGCACTCTCACACACACCTTGCACAGAGCTGTTAAAACAACACTGGCAAAAGGAAGCTTTACACAGCGGTTGGTAAACTAGCCTGCCTAAAGCACAGTAGAGTACACAAAATCGCAATGTCTAACTGTCCCTCAGAGTCAGCACAGCAGCGTTCTGTCCCTAACTGAGTTCACAGCACAGTGACGCTAAAATGGAGGCGGCGCCTTTTAAAGTGCATTCTGACATCATTTCAGCAGCCAATCACAGCCATGCCATTAGTTAAGATGACCGCAGCATTACAGGATGTGCCCACACTTCATAAGATTCCTCATTGGCTGACTAAAATCACATTGCCTCTCAAAGAATTATGGGAACTTCCGATTCCGGTATACGATATATGAAAAATATCGGAACTAAGTATCGGAATTCCGATACAGCGAATATCGGCCGATACCCGATACTTGCGGTATCGGAATGCTCAACACTAGTTTTCACCAATTACAACCGTAAGTTCATCAAGAACTTTTAGGTAGTGGCAAACCTCTGAAGGATATGACCAGTAAAGGAATGGACTTTTCCAAATGGTCCAGTGAGGCATTTGAAACTTGAAATAAATGTTTTGTTTCTGTGCCAATTCTTATACAGCCTGACGTCACTCAGCCATTCATTGTAGAGGTTGACGAGTCTGAAGTGAGGGTTGGGGCTGTATTGTTGCAGGGCGCATTTCCAAGAAAATGGCGTCCGTGTTCATACTTTTCAAAGAAATTGTCGCCTACTGAGAAAAACTCTTGACAATAAAGTGGGCTTTTGAAGAGTAGTGACATTTTTTGGAGGGGGCAGTTCATCTGGTCATGGTAATCACCGATCATAAAAATCTTTTATATTTGGAGTCTACAAAGCATCTGGCACCTAGAAAGGCAAGATAGTCATTGATCTTCACCAGATTCAACTTTTTTGTGAAGTATAGGCCGGGGATAAGAACATTAAGGTGGATGCCTTGTCTCGTTTTCCTGGGGGAGAGATAATTGTGGACAGCTTCCTATTTTACAGAAAAGGGTAGTTATTGCAACTATATATTCTGATCTGGAGAGGGAGGTCGTAGAGCCTCGGGGTGATGCCTCTGCTGCCTGTCCTTCAGTTAAACTATTTGTTCCTGTGAATCTCCTTCTTAAAATTTTAAGTGAAAATTATTCTGCCGCCCCCGGACTGGGAGTCGGCCGTTCTCTGTACCGACTGAAGCTTTGACCGTCGGGTCAGAGCTACGCCAGCAGTGTGATCATGTCATGTGATCACGCTGCATTGGTGGTAAGTACTCCAGTGGAGCTGAAGACACTGAAGATTAAGTGCACAGGAGGGGAGGTTTAATGTGTGTGGGGAGATTTGGAGTTAGGATAGGGGATTTAATGTGTGTGTGTCACGATTGGCTGCAGCCGCCGAGAAGCGGCCCAGCCCATAATCGCCCCCACGCTGACTGACCGGGGACGCAATATGGACCCTCCATACCGCAGAGGGGACCCGGGCCTACCCGAACTAGGGAAGGGCAGAGACCGGGGTTCTGTGGCAGCTGAGCATGTGGACAAGGAAGAGACACGTAGAACTTGATTACACCGCACAACTTCAGGTATAGAGGAAATAAAGTTTACTAAAGTAATAAAGTAAAGACACACAGTACATAAATCAAACATGACTATGCCAGGCTCCCGATTCCACACCTCCCAGAAGGGTACCACTCAGAGGACCCCAAGGCACCAATGGATCACCGCGGCACACATAGGTGGGACATCAGGACACAGGCATGACATCAGGGTACACGAGGTCATCAGGACGCAGGCAAAACATCAGGGTACATGAGGTTATCAGGACGCAGACAGGACACTTGAGGACATCAGGATCATGAATTCAGGAACATGAACTGGACCTCAGGAACATGGAATCAGGAACAAGGACCGGACTTCAGGAACAAGGACCGGACATCAGGAAAACGGACTGGACATCAGGAACATGGACTGGATCTCAGGAACATGGACTGGATCTCAGGAACATGGACCGGACATCAGGAACACGGACTCAGGAACATGGAATCAGGAACATGGACCGGACATCAGGAACACAGAATCAGAAACACGGACTGGACATCAGGAACACGGTCACAGTAACACGGACTGGATCTCAGGAACACGAACTCAGGAACATGGAATCAGGAACACGGACCAGACATCAGGAACACGGACCGGACATCAGGAACACGGAATCAGGAACACGGACTGGACATCAGGAACATGGACCGGACATCAGGAACACGGACTGGACATCAGGAACACGGACTGGACATCAGGAACACGGATTCAGGAACATGGAATCAGGAGCACGGACTGGACATCGGCCTGCAGACATCAGGCTCTGGACATGAGGCTGCAGTTTCAGGCTCAGTACATCTGGCAACGATCGGCAGGCTACGGGCATCAGGCAGGGAAGGATAGGATCCGGACATCTGGAAGTCGTCCTCAGACATCGGAAATCAGGCCGTGGTCATCAGGCTCCGGCAAGAGGCCACAGTCATCGGACTCCGGACATCTGGCAGCGACCTAAAAAGGAACCCAAGTGGTCTGGTGCAAGCCCTACCGGGTTGAACAGGAGCCGGCTGGGGATAGCACCGAATAACAAGCTGAGCACAGAGTAGCAGAAACTCAGCAGACACACCGCACTCCTACTTCCAAGATGAACCCAGGTTATATCACAGAAAGTCAGTTAGCAAAGAGTCACAGTCACTGGGAACAGGGTTCAGGACACAGAAGGACTTCCAGGAACAAAACTCAACAGACACAGTTCAGAGAGAGTCAGGTACAGGACAGGTACAGGATCAAGGATTCAAGCCTGGATATACCGCCTCCAGGACAGGCGCAGGAACAGGACCAAACAGGAATCAAAGCAAGTACTTTGGTACCAAAACATAGACTGGAGAGGTGCAGGAACACACAACACACATGGCAAGATTCAGAAGCTTTGTGAGTAGCTAAGGCTCCGCCCATAGGGTAGGGGGCCTTTACCAGGGCCGGCGTCAGCACCCGGCACACCCGGGCAAGTGCCGGGGCCCTGAGCAGGCGGGGGGCCCACTCGCCGTCTGGCACCCCCGCGCCCATTAGCGGAGGAGAGCGGTGTCAGCGCCGCCACTGGGCCCCCCGCTTGCTCAGGGCCCCGGCAGCAGCTGGCACAATACTTACCTCTCCCGTGCCTCCGCTGCCGCAGCTCCGGGCTCCAGGGGGCGCCGGCGCTTCCTCTCACAGCAGCGCCGCTGAATGACGTCATCATTCAGCGTCCGGCTGTGGCAGAGAGCGCGGACGCTGAACAGGTAAGACGTGTCTCTGTGTCTCTGTGTATGTCTGTGTGTATGTAGTGCGGTGCTTTGTGTGTGTGTGTGTGTGTGTATCTGTATGTGAGAGAGTGCTTGTGCTGTAGTGCTGTCTGTGTGTGATGATGGGCAGGCATTGCTGATAATGGGGAGGCATTGATGATAATGGGCAGGCATTGATGATGAGGAGAAGATGATGATGGGCAGGCATTGATGATAATGGGGAGGCATTGATATGATGGGGAGGCGATAATTATGATGGGGAGGCTATGATGATGATGGGCAGGCATTGATGATAATGGGCAGGCATTGATGATGGGGAGGAGATGATGATGATGATGGGGAGGCCATGATGATAATGGGCAGGCATTGATGATGGGGAGGAGATGATGATGATGGGCAGGCATTGATGATGATGGGGAGGAGATGATGATAATGGGCAGGCATTGATGATAATGGGGAGGCAATGATGATGATAAGGAGACAATGATGATGATGGGGAGGAAATCATGATGATAATGGGGAGTCTTTCCACAGCGCCCTTTCCTGAGCCGTAACAGTGCAGAACGCAGTACAGCGCAGAGGAGAGCTCCATATTTTGTATGGAGCATTATATGGGGACCAGTATCCTGTATGGAGCATTATAGGGGACCAGTATCCTGTATGGAGCATTATATTGGGTCCAGTATTCTGTATGGAGCATTATTTTGGGTCCAGTATTCTGTATGGAGCATTATATGGGGGGTGACATCCTGCATGGGGTATTATATGGATGATGAGGGGGAGACTGTGGTGCCCATAATATTGTATGGAGGACTGTACTGTCCAGTCTGTACTGTGCGCTGTGAGGATTTTGGTGGTTTTTGAGCTATTGTACAATTTACAATAGATATCACTCATGTAATGGAAGAAGTGAAGTATTTGGCATTGTACTATACCCATATTTCTCTGCCGTATCTGTGCATCATGAATCGTGGTCTGTGTTAAAGGGGCCCACTGAGGCTCTTTCGCCCGGGGCCCATAAAAACCTGGAGCCGGCCCTGGCCTTTACATAGGAGCTGCCCTCAGCAATTGGCTAGGGACAGCATTTCAAGTACATACACTAACCCTGATAAAAGTAGGGGAGGTGTAGCCACGCATGCCCTTAGCAGAATCAGAAACCATTACAATCAGTGAAGGAACTGAGGCTTAGGGCACCTGGCAGCGGCTGCACGCCCAGACAAACGTGGAAAGTCATGCACCAGCTGCAAATGACCTCGTAACCCATGGACAGCTTCCACAGCGGCAACCAGGGACCCCACATGTGGATGGTCATGCAGCAAAGCAAAGACCTAACACCACATGAACAGCTACGCAGCAGAACAGGGAACTGAGCAGGCTCCATACAGGTAACAGCCAACAGTATCCCAGCTCAATTAGGGGAAAAAGAGCAAAGGGTTAAAGCAAAGACATGCATTGTCACGCCGACAACCAAGTACAGACAGAACAGCGTGACATTGTGCGAAGATTTGGAGTGGGGATAGGGGGATTTAATTTGTGGGGGGAGATTTGGAGTGGGGATAGGGGGATTTAATGTGTGGGAGAGATTTGGAGTGGAGATAGGGGATTTAATGTGTGTGCGGAGATTTGGAGTGGGGATGGGGGATTTAATGTGTGGGGGAGATTTGGAGTGGAGATGGGGGATTTCATGTGTGGGGGAGATTTGAAGTGGGAAAAGGGGATTTAATGTGTGTGGGGAGATTTGGAATGGGGATGGGGAGATATAATGTGTGGGGGAGATTTGGAGTGGGGATGGGGGAATTTAAAGTATGGGGGATTGTTATGTTTCGGTAGCTGAGGAGGACAGGAGCAAAAAACCGCCAAAGCAGAAAGACACAAGAGAGTCTGGGACCTAATGGGTTGCAGATCCCTAAACTAACCGCACAACTAGAAGTAGCCGTGGAGCGTACCTACGGCGATCCTAGACGCCTCGGCACAGCCGGAGAGTTAGCTACACCTGAAGATAGAAAGAGGAAAGCTAACTGCCCCAGAGTAGAGACCCCAAAGAAATAGGAAACCCCCAAACATGTAATGACGGTTAGACAAGAGGAAAACATGAACACAGACAGAAAATAGAATGAGCAAATGTTGGGGCCCAAATCTGTCTAGAAAGCAAAGTACAGGAGAGAAATTCTGTCTGCAACCCAGAAAAACCCTAACAAAAATACCAGCACTTCTGATTACAAAAACCTGAGACCACACGATCTCGACCACCTATATCAGATCTCTGGTGTGACACACAGCTACCCAGCAGTAAAAATTATCACAGGAACAGAGAACAAGTGCAAATACAAAATGAGAACAGGAGGCAGCGCAAGCCCCCAAAGGGGACCCGGCTGAAGTCCAAGGCAAGACTGCAAAAAGCAAGGGAAATCAAACCACAGAAAAAAAAACCAGAAAGTCACTTATCTGAATGATAGCAGGAAAGCAAGCTGAAATTCCAACAAAGACCTGGAAGCAACAATTGATTACCGGCGAGGATCATAGGAGTTCAGCTCACTTAAATCAAGCCAGTCATCCCCACCTGAGACCCATTCCTTAATTGGTTCAATACCCTCAGCAACCACAGGAGGGAGCCTCTGCTCCGAAGTCGTCTCCAAAACATTCACAACAGGGGATATTTGGAGTGGGATGGGGATTTATGTTGGGGGATGATTGGAAGTGGTGAATGGGGGAGATTTATGTGTGGGGGAGATTTGGAGTGGGGATGGGGGATTTAATGTGTGGGGGATTGAGTGATTGGGGATTAAGTGTGGGATTGGAGATTTAATGTGGAGGGATTTGGGTGGAGTTGGGGGATTAATGGTGGAGGAGATTTGACTGGGATGGAGTATTTAATGTGTGGGGGGATTTGAGGACACAAAATGAGGAGCAAAGGGGGAGATGTAGGGCATGTATGAGGAAACAGTACGGGGGAATGGGGGCATGTACGAGGAAACAATATGGGGGATGGGGAGCATGTATAAGGAAATAGTATGGGGGATGGGTGCAAACAGTATGGTGAGTGAAGGGATGGTGCAGACAGTATGAGGAGCAAACAGGGGAATGTATGTGGACACAGTATGAGTAGTGATGAGAAAAATGTATACGCACACAGTATGGGGAGTGAGGGTGATGGGATGTATTTGGAGTCAGGGGTATGTGTGAGCAGGCAGTATGGCAGTATAGAGAGTGAGGGGGTAAATATATGAGGAGACAGTATGGTGAACAGGGGGGATGTGAGAAGAGACAGTATGAGGATGGAGGGGGATAGTGTGAGGAGACAGTAAGGGGGAGAAAAGTGAGTGGGCACAAAATAGAGACTGAGTAGTGGGGGCATAGCATGGGGGGACAGTGTAAGGGTACAGTGAGGAGGGGACAATATACCATGGAGGAGGAGGGTGATAAGAGGGTACAGTATAGAGACTGGGCCCTATAGGGAGGACTCAGTCTGAGAAGACAGTGTGAAAAAGGGTCCCAGTCTGGAAAGGAGAGTTCAGTGTGAAGAGCATGTACCATAAGAGGGACAGTGTGGGGGTCATATTTTGTGCAGAAAATATAGTGAGGGGCAATTATTTATTCAGGGGCTCAGTATACAGCAGATATTATTATTCAGGAGCATCATAATAATACTGCTATCTTTAAGGGCATCATGTGGAGATTTGCTGCAGTAGACCGGGGAAGATGGAAGTCTACAGAGACGGCTGTGGATGATAAAACTCATCATGGGGACTGGACAAGATAAAGAAAAGAAGGAGAACGACTCCAGAGACGAAGTCATCTATAAGGTACCTGGATGTAAATATTATTTGTGATACTGACTAATTCTCATGTTTTTATGTTAGGAGTATTAAAGGGGTTGTCCAGGTTTGTAATGAGTCTGCAGTCATTCTATGTGACTGCAGACTTCTGAATTCTTACAGTGCTCATTGCACTCTGTTAGTATTCTCTCGTGCCGGCGACTTACATACATGTGGTCACATGCTGACCTGACTCACTCAATGAAAATGAACTGATCGAGGCCAAGCAAGTCTAGTCGGAATGAGGCCAGAAGTATACAAATCACATGCTTGTGCTGACATGACTGTGCACTCTTGCCACCATCAAGGGAGAATCCTAAAAGTGTGCAGTGCATTCATTGTGAGAATTCAGAAGCCTGCAATGTCAGTGTGTCTCTCCCCTACTGAAATATGCCCCCACCCTTGGGATTCCACAGTATCATTGCTTTCTTTTAATTAAAATGCTAGGAAGAAGCTCATTGAAGCTCTTAACACAAGGGTGAGAACTCTTCTGCAACTACAGCAAATTGAACTTTTTTATCTGACTGAAGCACATGGAGACACCATGACACAACAAGTCACAGCAAGGCTCTGAGGTATGCAATATCTCTGAGCCTAGCCAAGCACATAATCGGAATCAGCATTCCTTCCCCCATATGCCTGTGCCCAGAGCCACCTGTAGCACTCTGCGTTATTGATTTATAAAGCATAGCTAACTGGAATTACATGCGGTAGGCATATTTAGTCTCTATGCAAAGATAAAATCCAGCGGTACCCAGTGGAGGCACCACCGACCCATTCAGAGCTTCAGACGGAAAGTTATGGGCCATCCACGGTTCTGGGCAGAAAATCATATTCTCAGAGATGGGAAGAGAGAGGTTGCACAGCCCCGGGGTGGTAGCAGAGTGTGGGAGGGAATAGCCTAGGAGCTATAAGGCAGCCCCTCATTTTGGACTTAGTTTTTCTACTGGCAGGAGTCTCCGTTAACTGACGCAGCCAGGAAAAGCCTGGAACTCAGATTTGGACTTGTGATCCATCAGCACCTCCCTGTGGTCACATGCTTTATAACACAGGAATTGCAACCTATCTATACCCTACTCTTGTACTACACTCTTGAGCCCCCATTACACTAAGCGAGATCGCTAGCGATATCGCTGAAATGTCAACGATTTTGTGACGCAACAGTGACCTAGCCAGCGATATCGCTTAGTGTGACATTCAGCGACGATCAGCCCAACTGCTGGGTATCGCTGGTCGTCGTTGAATGTCCTGGACCATTTTTTGATTATTGGTCTCCCGCTGGTCAGCACGCATCGCTGCGTGTGGCAGGCGGAAGACCAGCGATCAGCGAGTTGGAGCTGGTAACTAAAGTAAACATCGAGTTTCTAAGCGCCGCGCGGCGCTTAGAAACCCGATGTGTATGTTAGATACCAGCGCGCTGGTGCAGGAAGCTGGTAACCAAGGTAAACAGCGGGTTTCTAAGTGCCGCGCGGCGCTTAGAAACCCGCTGTTTACCTTGGTTACCAGCTCCCTGTACCATCGCGCTGGTATCTAACGTACACTGTGGGTAACTAAGCGATGTGCATCGCTTGTTACCCACGTAGTCGCTGTCCTGATCGCTGCTGAGATCTGCCTGTTTGGCAGCTCACCAGCGGTCATGTAGCAACAAACCAGCGATCCTGACAAGTTCATATCGTTGTCGGGATCGCTGGTGAGTCGCTATGTGTAACGGGACCCTAAGTGTGTGGCTGAAGAGAGACGTTTGGTGGGTCCGGACTTTTGTGTTGATGATTTGGTGTGGTTTTCCTCGAAGAACATTAAGTTGAAGGTTCATTCTTGAAAATTGGGACCCAGGTTCATAGGTCCTTATAAGATTGTGGCTGTCGTCAATCCGGAAGAGTTTTGCCTTGCTTTGCCACCCACTTTTAAGATTCATAATGTGTTATACGGATCTCAACTCAAAACATACATTGCTTCCTGTGAGCTATCTCTACCTCCACCTTCCCCAGTCATTGTTAACAGGAATCTGGAATTTCAGATAGCTAAGATTATCAATTCTCGCTTGGTTTGTCAGTCTCTTCAGCATCTGGTACACTGGAAGGGTTACTGTCCTGATGATAGAATGTGGGTACCAGCATCTGATGTTCATGCTATCAGGTTGGTCTGGTCTTTTCTTGCAGCACACCCAGATAAACCCTGCCCTAAGGTTCTGGAGGTCCCATTTAGAAGGGTGGGTACTGTCATGGGGATGCCACAACAGAGAGGGGCCAGAAGATTATGGTGTTCGGTTTCACGATTTTGTGAATCGGTTAGAAGTACTTCACCATCTTATTAAACAGTGCAGTTTTTTTGCTTGATGTCAGTGCAAGGATTAATCTGTTCAGTTGAAGCTCATAGAGCTTTCCTACTTGGATTGTCGCAGCTCTTCAGTGTTTGCCACTGCCTTCTGCTATATATACTCACCTTTGGCACTTAGGAATTGCCAGTGTTAGTTCTTACTGCCTGGTTTGGAGTTGGAGGTGTAGATTGTGGTCTTGCAACATGGGTGCTGTGAGGCACCAGGCCAACTGCCCTGCTGGTCCACTGTCTCTGCAGCGGTGGTTAGCGAATGCCGCTGCTCTATTAAGGCAATAAAAGTTAGTACCCACTGAGAGGTTTGCCATGATGTGGCAGTGGATTCATACAGTCTGATCAGAATATTAAGCTAAGAATCTCATGTCAGTTATACGTATTTATGCCTAGCGGCATGAGATCAATGTATGATTTTTTGGAAGTTCTTTTTTATTTTTTTCAGCATGTTCCTGGTTGGAGTGAACCTGGCGTCTCTACCTTCAGGAGTAATAAACTAGGGTGCCCCTAGTTCTAGGGACCTGGTTAGCGCCCACGGTCCCAAGGCATTGCGTGACATAACCCTTTGGATGCCTATGTCAATAGGCACAGTGTCTTGTGAGGAGTCTGACAGAGGAAGATCGCTTCTTCTGTCGGCACCTGCGCAGCATGTTGTCGGAGTGCCGATGGTTGCTATGGCAACAAGGAGGGCAAACAATGGTACAAGGATGATAGAAAAGTATGCTACATGTCACATGACTGCTGAAATGAATACATACCTGTATATGAAATGCACACAGGTAAGAATAATAAACAATAGCTCATTGCCCAGCTCAGTAATAAGGTAAAATGAAAAAAAAAGCACAAGGTTAGCTGTTTGATTTTGTATACCAGAATAAACTTTTGTTGTAATTGTCCTACTATTTTCATTGTAACAATAGAATACTGTGTGGAGTGTAAATACCTGTTACCACAGGGTTTATCTTTTCAGGGGAACACGCACCACAGTTTCTTGTGACTCACTATTAGTTGGGTCTCTTATGATTCATGACTCTTTGATAGATCTGTTTTTATAAGTGGTTTGACATTTACCTGCAATGAAGAAAAACATTGAGCGTTATGTTCAGAAATGAAAAAATCTGTGCACATAGAACATTGTGAAGTTTACAATTCTATGATGTTTTGATGTTAAACCAAAATACTTTCTTCATAATAAAAGCAAGAAAGCTTCCTGTTGCCAGCCACAAGCCAGTCTAGCACATAATGTGATGAATTACAGCTAGGTACTCCTATATAAAATTAAGTGCACAAATTTATTTACAGCAATTTAAACTCTGTAGTAATTTAGAATATTGTCATTCCTCTGTTTTTATGCACTTCTAAACATTGAAATTGCAACACCAAGAAGGAAATGTTGTAATATTATGGAAATCACAGCATCTATTGACATGTTAATGATATGAAAAATATGAAAAAATAGAAACAACATGACCAACCGATGGCATGATACAAATGCTGGGTAGTAAACTTTTACCAATCAATGGATGTTTAAATGCCTGTTTATACAGGCAGACCAAAGTAAATGATGTACACTGAGCGATCTATACTAGTGTGAGACCAGATTACATAGGACGATGCATTGCCGAGAACGATTATTTTTTGTTTTCCACCAAAGATCATTTTACACGATGAATGAGCGTTTTTGTTGTTCATCAGGTGATTCATGATTATGTTGCAATAAAAAGGCAGCTTTAGTATAGTTATTCTGAGAAACCCTGACTCTGTCCAGAGTTAGGTAAGTAGAGGAATACAAAGGTAACAGTTAGGAGCTGGCCTTGTTCTAAGACTTTTTTTTACCAATGGACATACAGCGAAATCCGTGGCTCTAAGAGATGCAGACGTTTTCCAGCATGGAGCACCAGTTAAGTCAATTTTATTGTTGTGCTTTATTAGAGATTTGCTTGTTTGTCAGTCAAGCCTCAAGAATCAATGTTTCCATTCAGTGACAGTAAAGGTACTGTCACACTAAGCGATCGCACCAGCGATCACGACAACGACACGACCTGGCGAGATCGTTGGTGTGATTGCTATATGGTCGCTAGTAGCTTCCAAACAGGAAGATCTCATAAACGACACATCAGCGATCAGCGATCTGTATAATGACCTCGGCGGTCGTTAGGACCTGTCACACAGCATGTATTGTTAAAGATTGAGCGCAACCTTTTCCACGCCCCTCAGCACAGATTGGTGGTCACTGTATGTCATATGTCACAGCTCTCGCTTAGTGATTGGACATCCGCGTCATAAAAGACGACGCAAGTGGTTCATACGAATTTCCAGCATCGTTCCATACTGCGTCCTGCTAGCCTTCTGCTTTGCAGCTACTGCGATCCAGTCTGTGCCGCTATTGCGTTTGCCCCGGATTCATTTTTTCAGGATCCCAAAAATGTCTTGTATAAATGACAAAGATGAAGCGCTGTAGCGACTCTGACAGGATCGCAAAACCCCACACATGATAGTATCCTCGCAACAACGCACAAATGACTAGATGTTGTGGCCACCAATCGGAGCTGAGGAGCGTTAAAACCTAGTCCCGCCTGCGCCGCTGACATGAGTCGCCAACGAGGTCGCTCGTCGTTCATAAAGGGTGTCAAACTCAGCGATTCAGGCTCACCAGCGGGAAGCCAACGATCAATAAACAGTCCAGAACGTTCGTGCACGATCAGTGACATCGCAGCAGGTGCCACATCGCTGCTACATGTCACACACAGCGACGTCGCTGACGATGTCGCTGCTGCGTCATAAAATCGTGTCGCTTAAGTGATATCGCTAGCGATCTCGCTTAGTGTGACAGTACCTTAAGCAGAGGAAGACATGCATGCTGGCTCTTATGCATACATAAGGCCAGACTCAAGATTAGTAATCAAGGAACACAATCATTCCATTGTTCTCCCAAGCATTAAGGCTGGGTCTCACATAGCGATACACCAGCGATCCCGACAACGATCAGGATCGCTGGTGTATCGCTATATTATCGCTGCTGAGCTGCCAAACAGGCAGCTCAGGCAGCGATCAGCACAAGGACACTGCGGGTAAACATCGCTAGTTACCCTCAGTGTACCTTGGATACCAGCGCCCTGATGCAGGGAGCTGGTAACCAAGGTACACGTCGGGTTTCCAGGCGCTGCGCGGTGCCTGGAAACCCGCTGTGTACCTTGGTTACCAGCTCCCTGCAGCAGGGCGCTGGTATCCAAGGTACACAGCGGGTTTCCAGGCACAGCCCCGCGCCTGGAAACCCGCTGTGTACCTTGGTTACCAGCGGATGCTGGTCTCCTGCCTGTCACACGCAGCGATGCGTGCCTGTCAGCGGGAGACCAGCGAGCAAAAAAATGTCCAGACATTTCAGCGACGATCAGTGATACCGGGCAGGGGGGCTGATCGTCGCTGAATGTCACACACAGCGATATCGCTGGTGAGCTCGCTGCTGCGTCACAAAACTAGTGACTCAGCACCGATCTCGCTAGCGATATCGCTATGTGAGACGGGCCCTTAAGTCCTATTGTGTGCATGGGGATTGTAGACCCAATGCAGCCATCACCAAGGGGGATCTCACATGAAGGTGATGTGCTTCTAGAACATTCTTCATTCTTTAAACTAAAAGCAAATGTTTAAGGTAGAGGGTATGAACACTTCTACCCATCCAGGGGGCTGGTCCCAGGGAGGGACAACAAGAAGTCACATGTCTAGTGAGGGATTTACTGGAGTGACATTGATCTAGGCTGAGGTCCTGGACCCCATGGATCGATGGCTTATGGAGTTTGGAGATCTGTTGCCGGCGGTGCTGGTTTCCTCTGCTACGGTTGAGGGATCTGTCTACTGGATTTAAGGAACTTTCTTAAGGACTGTTGCTGCTGGATAAATGTGCTTTGGTCATGTTATCTGTCGTCTGGAGGAGTGTTGACAGTGACCACAGACTATACTATCAGGAGATATGAAATCTGTTGGCCAACCAAAAGTTGGGAGACAGTGAGTATCACCTGGTATTGTGGTAGTGGGACTATCGGACTCGGGGAGAGGATCTTGTGGACTGGAGACACTACATTTTGGCCATCTACCAGGAGTTGTTGTAAAACCATGGATGGAAGGAATAAAAAATAGTTGTATTGTTAACCTGCCTAGATGATTATTACAACCCAGAACCTCACAGATTCTCAGTAACCATATCAGACAGCAGTCTGTTCTTAACTATACTTAACTATACTCATATGCTCATCAACATACCTGTGAGAGTCAATACTGGTGCCTCTCCTCGGGAAATAAGGTCCAAAGTGAGGTTGGGGTATGCATGAGGAAAATTGCGGGCTGATTTTTTGTAGGGACTATCAAGACTACAGTGGTTTTCCTGTAAATATGCAACATAAAGTCACTTTTTGCATATGAGATCCAGAAGTACGGAATGTTTCTTTGGGCTATGGAAGCTTTTAACATTTAGGAACCCAACACAATGTCAGAAATATGACTTGTAGACATGAATCCCCACTAAGAGAGGGGATGGGAAAAAGATGGTAAACTTAAGGAATGATAAGTAGAAAATGAACACTAGATGGGAGTAAAAGGGGAGCGATAAAAGAAATACGGTAGACTAAATGCTAAAATCCTAGGAACCTGGGAACAGGTGGTTCTAGGCAAATCTATAGACAGCCAGAAATAGGAGAAAAAAGCTCTGGAGAGTGGGAAGCCTATTTGGCCATGGGGCAGGGCCACGCCATCCACAGGTATAAAGATAAACCATCAAAAGTATTCTGCTCATGAAAGAGAGTCAAAAACCCTGTGTAATTCCTTGGATAAATCCTGTGTAGACATTCACGTGAGAGGGGAAAAGAGCTGAAAATGGAGACAGAACAACCCTGAAATATAGACATTGAGAGGACCTAGCCAACAATGTAATGACTAGAGATGAGTGAATATTTCAATGTTCAGTTAGGATTGCGTTCGCCAAATTTGCAATATTCGCCGATTAATTCATTGAATATTCGCCGAATTTAAGCGAATGCCATTAAGATCAATGGGAGGCAAAAACAAACAAATGTACAACACCTTATAACGGCCCCAAATGCTGCCCAAACACATCAAATAAGGGACAGACAACAGAAAAGAGCCTCAATTCACCCACCCTACAGATTTTAGCATGGCACTGCAGCAAACAGCCAGGCATGAGGCATCGGGGTCTGGAACAGCATTTACAGCTTTCAATTGAACGTCAAAGTAAGACAAGGTGAGTGAGGGATCGGTGTAGCGCTCGTTTGCTGGGAGCCCTGATACCACATGCAGCACCTCTACCTGCTTTCATGCTGAGCCACACTCAGGTGGCAAAAATATCAGTTTTGTAGACTACCATTGCCAGAAAAATTTAAAGATAGTAACATGGGTACTTGAGTCCAAGGGAGTGGAGGACTGACGGTCTTGGAGGCCTACTGCTACAGGCAACACGCATGAAGGAGACTCAACCAGGAATGTTCACATTTCCAAAAAATATTGGCAGACACCACAAAAGTGGCATCAATTTCCCCACAGTAGAAATAGTATAATAGGGACCGACAGGTCTTCCACTACACCCAATGCAGCAGATGGACACCCAACAAGGAGTCTTCACATTTAAAGAAATGAAGGCCTTACTCCACAAAAGTGGCATCAATTTTACCACAGTAGAAATAGTATAATAGGGACTTACAGTTCTTCCACTTCATCCAATACAGCAGATGAACACCCAACCAAGAGTGTTCACATTTCCAAAAATAAATTGGCAGACACCACCAAAGTGGCATCAATTTTAGCACAGTAGAAATAGTATAATAGGAACCGACAGGTCTTTCACTACACCCAATCCAGCAGATGGACACCCAACCAGGAGCGTTCACATTTCCAAAAATTATTGGCAGACACCACAGAAGTGGTATCAATTTCACCACAGTAGAAATAGTATAATAAGGACTGACAGTTCTTCCACTACACCAAATCCAGCAGATGGACACCCTACAAGGAGTGTTCACAGTTAAAGAAATGAGGGCCTTACACCACAGAAGTAGCATCAATTTCATCACAGTAAATATAGTATAATAGGGGCTGACAGTTCTTCCACTACACCCAATCCAGCAGATGGACACCCAACCAGGAGTGTTCACATTTCCAAAAATTATTGGCAGACAGCACAGAAGTGGCATCAATTTCACCACAGTAGAAATAGTATAATAAGGACGGACAGTTTTTCCACTACACCCAAACTAGCAGATGGACACCCTACAAGGAGTGTTCACATTTAAACAAATGAGGGCTTTACATCACAGAAGTGGCATCAATTTCACCACAGTAGAAATACCATATTTTCCGGCGTATAAGACGACTGGGTGTATAAGACAACCCCCCAACTTTTCCAGTTAAAAAATAAAATCTTCTTAAAAGTCAGTGGTCTTCTTATTTGCCGCGTGTCATCTTATAGGGCGGATGCGGACCAATCTGCATATGTTGGGGGGAGTGGTCCTGATGACGAAGGGAGGGGGCGTCTCACAGGGAAGGTGTAAGTGGAGTATCCCCCTATTACCTCATTGTGGCAGCGGTGTTCTCTGCGGGTCTCTGTGCTGGGGGGCGGCGGCGGCTACTCTTTCAGCAGCTTGAGGGCTCTGTGCTGGGGGGGCAGTGGCGGCTCTTTATGCAGCATCAGGGCTCCGCCGTCATTTCCTCAAAGCCCGGAGGCCCCGGCAGCTCCATTGCTGCGATGCGGTGGCCTCTGGGAAAATGGACACTGGGGGCGGCGCATTTTTTTTACATTTTCTCATTAATGTACACTCTGCACTCCATCATGAGGTCCAAGCCCATGCTGTGTTGGTGGTTGGGTAACCATGAGGCTCGTTTCCTCCGTCTCCTCCAGCCAACCACAAACAACAGAGAGGGGAGGATTATCCTCTTCATCCGACAGATGCTCGCCCATCACCTCTTTCTCCTCCATTTGTTCCTCGGATCTTGCACCTTTGATAACAGTTTGTCTGTTATCACCAGCCCCCCTCGATTGCCGTAATCCACCCTCCCTTGGCACCCACCTGTCTGACGACAGTCATGAACTTAGAGACAATGTTATCCCTTCCGCATCCTCCTCTGCATGCTCCTCTTCTTCTGGGACCACCGTCTCCTCCCGCAGACTATTCAAAGTCTGCTCTAGCATATAGATGACCGGAATAGTGATGCTGATGATGGTGTCGTCAGCGCTAACCATCTTAGTAGCCATTTTGAAACTGTGCAGAAGGGTGCCCACTCTGTAAATGTGATATACGCCACGTTCGTACTGCGTTGTCCCAGGCTATACGACATGACATATTTCATGAGGGCTCGTTGCTGCTGCCACAGTCACTGCAACATGTGTGTCTCGACCACGCACCACAATTGTGGGTTACCAGGGCAATGGGGTACTCAGAGCCGAGCCCATGGAAGTCTATGGGGTTGTCACAGGTAGCGGTGGCTCGGTCTGTGGCCCTGGCGGTCAGGCGTATATTGGGGGGTATATTTACAGGGGATAGGTATATATACAGTTCGTGACGCCACCTGTAGTTCTCTGGTAATTTGTACCAGCGCTGCTGTAGATCTCTGAGGGGATGGTGAGGCAGCTAGATGTCGGGTCCCCTACAGGTGGGACTCTTCCCTCAGGTCGATGGTTATGATAAGGTAGTGCAGGAATGCAATCAAATAACACAGTCTCACACATCAGCGTCTTTCCATACCTTTACTTCAAGTTGTTCAGGCAGGTCCCAGGGAGGCTGATGGGGTTGATGGAGGATGAGCTTTGAGGCAACGGCTAAGCAAGTTAGGGGCCTCCTTTACTTTCAAATGATGATGAGTACAACCAGCATGAAGCGTAGTTCCCTCTATAATCTCCAGCTTTTCCAAAGCTGTGCTGCCCGGTCAGTTTTGTGGTTGGAGCCTTCTTCTGAGAGAGCTGAGTTCCAATTCCTGTCGTGCACTGACTCAAGGTTCTCACTCTCCCTGACCCCAGTTACGTACTGACTCTTCAGGGGCTGCTTTCCGTTACCTAAGGTCCGGTAAGCCTCTGGGTTTCCTACCACCATGCATGAAGCTATGGTGATACTTCGGTCTCCAGTGACCGGTAACAATGTGCAGGTATTCTATACCGATGGCACTTTTCTGTTCTCTTCCACTATGCCCTTCGATTTGCTCAGACTCTCAACAGATGTCTCAGTCCGTCCTCTAGTGGGGCACAGCTCTGACCAGGCTGAGGTGAACTGGCTCACCTTTACTGGACTCCACTTTCTGAACTGCACAAAGACTGCACTTCCTAACTCTTTCGAGTCACTGACTGAACTCAACTCAGACTACTCAGCACTCCCCTCCACACCCCTGCTGGGTGTGTCCGAAGTGTACGTGATATCATGGAGAGCCCTTAACCGTTACCTCTCCACTCATCCTCCTGGTATTGTGTACCAGGGCTACACATTCCCCCATGGTAAACGACAGCACTCCCGGGCTGTGAAATACAAGAGACATTTTTGTTTATGCATTAAACATCAACATTAAACATTAATTCATCCCATCCGGGAGGTAAGGATGTCTTGAACGTTGCTAACAACACATTGAATATAGAAAAAAATACGAAATATTAAATAAACATGTTCATAAATAAACGACAATATTCTTGTGAAGGACCCGCACCAAACCTTCAACGTGGGTCCTGGGTGGGCTGCAGGACATCCGAATGCAGACCTCACTCAGTGCCTCACCACACGGGTTTTATGTTCAGAGGTAAGTCAAGGCTTCGTGTGAAACCATTAAAAGGCACCTTAGTGCAACTATTTACAAGATAAGTTCTGGGCTGGCACAGTCCTCAGCCTCTGAGTCCATTGTAAGACACCATAAGGAGAAGACACATATATATATATCCTTTTTACAATATTCACATTAATTTGTTATAATTACTGCTGGTATCGAATGGGTATCTTCCCTTTTGTGATTCGCTCTGATCTACGTGGAGTAGCTTCAGGTATATTAAGTTGCGATCTGTCTGCACTGCGTAACGGCAAACTATAGAACTGCATCAATCTTTCTATGGATCTGGCAAGCGTACTGATGGCTGGGCGGTGTGAGTCAGCTTCACCAGGGGATCCCATAGTATGGGGCGCTGCTTCAGATGATCCTTCTTGAGATTCCGCAGGTTGAGGTGTTGCTGGAATGGGTAACTCCTGAACTGGCTCAACTGGTACCACGGGCATAACTGGAGGTAGAACTTCCTCTGGTGGCAGATAAAACTGCAATACTGGAATTATTACAGCATCTCCCAGTCTGGGCCAATCCGCAGGAAAATCTCCCAGATCCGTGTGTATGACCTCTTCCTTCCTTTCTTCTTGATTGATGACAGGGTTCTTTTCACAACGCTTTAAGGGTTCTGTACACAATTTCAAATGGTCTCTGGACACAGTGGTTATTGTTCTTCCTCCGTCCTTACTAATGATACAAACTTTTCTGTTGTCATATTTAGAATCTTGTACAACGTAGGGTTCTTGTTCCCACTGGTTATCCAATTTGTGCATTTTCCTTTTTCTTTTTAATACCACTTCTCCAGGCATCAAAGGCTTGGCAGGAGCATTTCTGTTGTAAATATCTTCCTGTTTCTCCCGTGCCTTGTTGAGACTTTCCTCCACACAGATTTGCACTCTTCTGTACTGCTCTTGCCGATTTATGTCCCAATTTTCAACGGCGTCGTCTGCCTCCGGTTCTACTACTCCAAGTTCTAAATCCATTGGTAGTCTTCCGGGCCTTGCTCTCATAAGATAGGCTGGAGTGCAGTTAGTAGAACTTACAGGTATATGGTTATACAAATCAACCAAATCAGGTAGTAAGTCCGGCCATCGATTTCTGTCTTCCAACGGTATGGATCTCAACAAGTCAAGGACAATATGGTTCATTTTTTCACAAAGACCGTTGGTTTGAGGGTGGTATGGCGTTGTTCTAATTTTCTTGCACCCGTACATGTGACAGAATTCCTTGAATAAATCAGCTTCGAAAGCAGGTCCTTGATCGGTTAATACTTGCTCCGGATACCCATGCGGTCTGCAGAAACTTGCTTGAAAGGTTTTCGCGGCCGTCACTGCGGTCTGATCCTTAACTGGAACAACCACCAGAAATCTGGAGTAATGGTCCACCATGGTCAGGGCGTATGAGTATCCAGATCTACTTGGCGACAGTTTGACATGGTCCAGGGCCACAATCTCCAAGGGACGAGTCGTCCGGATAGGTTGCAGGGGTGCCTTCTGACTACCGTAGTCCTTTCTTCTGAGACCACAGGGTCCACAGTTCCGACACCACCTCTCGATGGAGCTGCGCATCCCTACCCAGTAGAACCGGCATCTCAACAGGGTCTCCAGCTTTCTCCAGCCAAAGTGTCCTGCTTGATTGTGGTATGCTTCCAACACCATTGGGACGTCTGCCTTGGGGACCACTATTTGCCAGACCATCTCATGGGTTCTGGGGTTGACGTATCTCCTGCACAACTTCTCACGGTATAGGAACAACCTGCTTTTCTCGTTCCACAGGAGCTTGGCTGACATAGGTGCATCCTTTTCCAAAGAGGAGCCTTCCTGTCTTAACAACTCCTTGATGCGGCTGACCACTGGATCACTGTCCTGAGTCTCTTTCCAGCTGTGATGGGTAAAGGATTTAATGTTGCACCATACTGCTTTCTGTTGACTCGATGCTCGTGGACTACCCATTTCGATGGAACGCAGGTAGCTCAATTTCTTCCAGGTCGTCCGATTCTTCTTCCGTATCAGAGTCATGCGGCATTCGGGACAATGCGTCAGCATTAGCATTCTTTCGACCTGCCCGGTACTTGATAGTAAACTGGTAATTGGACAACCGAGCCATCCATCGCTGCTCCATGGCACCCAGCTTGGCGGTTTCCAGGTGCGTTAAGGGGTTGTTATCTGTAAACGCAGTGAACCGATTGGAGGCCAGATAGTGCTTAAATCTTTCAGTAATGGCCCAGACCAGCGCCAGAAACTCCAGCTTGAAGCTGCTATAATTTTCCGGATTCCTTTCAGTTGGCCTGAGTTTTCTGCTGGCATATGCGATGACTTTTTCTTGGCCATTCTGCTTCTGACTGAGAACTGCTCCCAACCCTTCATTTGGCGTCGGTGTACAACAGGAACGGTTGGCTGTAATCAGGATAGGTTAAGATCTCATCACCTGTAAGGATCTCTTTCATCTTTTGGAATGCTTCAGCCTGTTCCTTACCCCAATTAAAGGGAGGGTTTCTGCTCTTTAAGGATTGTCCTACCAGGAGGTCCTGTAAAGGAGCTGCCTTCTTCGTGTAATCTTTCACGAACCTTCTGTAGTAACCCGTTAGTCCCAGGAACTGTCGCACTTCCTTAAGGTTCTTCGGCTCCGGCCACTTCTGGATGGCAGTGACTTTCTCTGGGTCCGGCGCTACTCCTTCCGAACTGACGATGTGCCCCAAGTATTGTACCTTCTGCTTGAGTAGATGGCATTTTGAAGGTTTCAACTTCATCCGTACCTGGACAGAGACTCAAATACTTCTGCCAGGTGCTTCAGATGGTCCTCATATGTCTTGGAATACACGATGACGTCGTCTAGGTATAGCAGCACGGTTTCAAAATTGAGATGTCCCAGACAATTTTCCATCACCCTCTGAAATGTTCCTGGGGCACTGCTGAGCCCAAACGGCATTCTGTCGAACTCACAGAGCCCCATTGGGTGGTGAAAGCCGTTTTCTCATGATCCTCCTCAGCCACAGCCACTTGCCAGTAACCACTAGTCAGATCAAGGGTAGAAAAGTAGTTAGCCGTTTTCAGAGCAGCTAATGATTCCTCTATGCGTGGTAACGGGTATGCATCCTTGTGTGTTATGCGGTTCACCTGCCTGTAATCCACACACATTCTCATACTACCATCTTTCTTTTTAACCAGAACTAGAGGGGCTGCCCAGGGGCTACAACTATCCCTTATCACCCCAGCTTTCTTCATATCATGCAACATTTCTTTAGCCTTCTGATAATGAGCTGGAGGTATGGGCCTATACCGCTCTTTGATGGGAGGATGACTGCCTGTAGGGATATGATGTTGTACTCCCTTAATTATCCCAAATCAAGTGGATTCTTGCTAAACACTTGGGCGTACTCTTGCACCACCCGTAATACCCTTGCTTCTGGTGAGCGGGAGTGGTGTCCGTCCCAACATGGAGTTGCTGACACCATTCCGCCACCTGAGTTGCTGGGTCATTGTCCTCCGCTATTTGACAGGAGTCTAAGGACTCAGCCGGGAGAATAGAATTATTATCAACAGCATGTAGTTTAGCAATAGTTGCGTAACGGGGTAAGTTTACCTCATCATCTCCCCAATTGAGAAGCCGTACCGGTACTCTTCCATTCACCACTTCTACTACTCCTCTAGCAGTCATAAGTGTAGGTCTATGTTCTGAATGGTGGGGTTCTACTACAGCTTGGTAATTCTGTCCTCTCAGACCTATGGCTGCCCTGCACCAAATGATCATTTCACTCATTGGGGGTATCACAATAGGATCCGAGTCAGTGACCCGTACATTACCAATTTCACCGTCTGTAAGCTTCGCTTGCTGCTGACACACCAGGGCCCGGATCTCTCTTCGGATTACTCTTCGCCAAAACACTCCACAGGCACACAGGGCTCGCAATGCTGCAAGTTTCGTATCCTGTTCGTGACGCCAATTTGTCTCGACCACGCACCACAATTGTGGGTTACCAGGGCAATGGGGTACTCAGAGCCGAGCCCATGGAAGTCTATGGGGTTGTCACAGGTAGCGGTGGCTCGGTCTGTGGCCCTGGCGGTCAGGCGTATATTGGGGGGTATATTTACAGGGGATAGGTATATATACAGTTCGTGACGCCACCTGTAGTTCTCTGGTAATTTGTACCAGCGCTGCTGTAGATCTCTGAGGGGATGGTGAGGCAGCTAGATGTTGGGTCCCCTACAGGTGGGACTCTTCCCTCAGGTCGATGGTTATGATAGGGTAGTGCAGGAATGCAATCAAATAACACAGTCTCACACATCAGCGTCTTTCCATACCTTTACTTCAAGTTGTTCAGGCAGGTCCCAGGGAGGCTGATGGGGTTGATGGAGGATGAGCTTTGAGGCAACGGCTAAGCAAGTTAGGGGCCTCCTTTACTTTCAAATGATGATGAGTACAACCAGCATGAAGCGTAGTTCCCTCTATAATCTCCAGCTTTTCCAAAGCTGTGCTGCCCGGTCAGTTTTGTGGTTGGAGCCTTCTTCTGAGAGAGCTGAGTTCCAATTCCTGTCGTGCACTGACTCAAGGTTCTCACTCTCCCTGACCCCAGTTACGTACTGACTCTTCAGGGGCTGCTTTCCGTTACCTAAGGTCCGGTAAGCCTCTGGGTTTCCTACCACCATGCATGAAGCTATGGTGATACTTCGGTCTCCAGTGACCGGTAACAATGTGCAGGTATTCTATACCGATGGCACTTTTCTGTTCTCTTCCACTATGCCCTTCGATTTGCTCAGACTCTCAACAGATGTCTCAGTCCGTCCTCTAGTGGGGCACAGCTCTGACCAGGCTGAGGTGAACTGGCTCACCTTTACTGGACTCCACTTTCTGAACTGCACAAAGACTGCACTTCCTAACTCTTTCGAGTCACTGACTGAACTCAACTCAGACTACTCAGCACTCCCCTCCACACCCCTGCTGGGTGTGTCCGAAGTGTACGTGATATCATGGAGAGCCCTTAACCGTTACCTCTCCACTCATCCTCCTGGTATTGTGTACCAGGGCTACACATGTGCAGAATGGAATTCCACCGTGTCGGCAAGTCAATGAGCAGAGGGGTGCGAACGGCGGAAATAAGCACACAGCTTATGTGCTTTCTGGAGCAGCTAAGCCAAGCCAGGATAGTGGCTGTGAAAATGAGGATGTGAGCCATGCAAGGCACGAGTGTGAGCTTGACTCATCATAGGGCTGCCACCAGCTTCGCACCGTTATCGGACACAGCCTTCCCTGGATGCAAGTTCAGCAGAGTCAGCCATTGATCAAACTCAGCCAGGAGAGCTGTCCACAACTCTTCAGCTGTATGACTGCGATCTCCAAGGCATATCAATTTTAAAACTGCCTGATTGGGGTGAGCCCTGGCTGCGCAGTACAGTGGTGGTGAGGGTTCGCTCTGCACTGTTGGAACTCATGTCTCATGAAGACAGAGGTTGAGGGCGCAGATGAAAGCCTTAGAGGAGACAGAGGAGGCAGAAGCAGTGGAGGAAATATTAAATGTAGAGGTTTGTCCTGCAAGCCTTGGGGATTCCAAGACTTGTGGAGCAGCGCCTGTCCCCACAGCCACCAGAGTCACCCAGTGCCCAGTCAGCGAGATGTAACGCCCTTGGCCCAGGGCCGTATTTAGAGTTTATGCTGCCCTAGGCACTTTTCGTTCTGCCTCCCCCATTGGTGAGTATGACTAATGCAGACGCTGTCGTCAGTGACTTAGGCTACTTGCACATCAGCGATTTTTGCCATTCGCGCCAGATCCGGCAGTTTTGACGCATCTGCCACCTAACGGATCACTTATAGCAATACTGCATTCGGCCTCATTCATTCCCTATGCGACTTGCAGACATGTGCGACACTTGCAGTTTTGACGCGATCCCGCAAATCCGATACTTGCAGCAACAGAAAAAAAAACGCTACTAGCAGTGTTTTTTTGTCTCACTGCAAGTGCCACACATGTTTGCAAGTCCCATAGGGAATGAATGAGGCCGAATTTATGTGTGTGCCCATGTAGCTCTTTCAAAGACAGTGGTTTCCTACCACACTCAAAAGACATGCAAATAGGATGTTTAGATTGTGAGCCCCAATGGGGACAGTGTTGATGATGTATGTAAAGTGCTGTGGAGTTAATAGCGCAATATCAATGAATAAATTTTATTCTTAATATTATGTTACAATACCAGGATCTGAGGATTTTCTGTTTCGAGGTCAAGCGCTCTCTGATGTGATGTTGCTGCCTGTCTCGCTGTCTTCCTCTTTTGACACTGCAGTGTGGTGGACAAGAAAACATTAACTGGTTAACAGCAAGAAGTCTGGTATCTGTGTACTAACTGAACTAGAAACTCTCCCCATACCTTGTCCAGCAGACATTGGAGGATTACTAGATAGATTTTATTATTCTATTACTGCCCAGTCTCTGACTAAGGCCTTATTCATATGTCTGGGTTTAAATAGATACTTACATATAAATCTGGACAATTTATCTTATAGATCTCCCGGTATATTATTTATTATAGTATAAAATGTCCAGAATTATCTGTAATTGTAATTGTAGATGTACAATCTATTATATATACTGTAATGTCCAGGGTGATCTATAATATACAATGCTCAGGTAGTAGATTTATAATAATGTACAGTCCAGGCAAATCTATACTATATAATGTCCAGAGGCAGAGATATATTTAGGGTACGTTTCCACGTTCAGGAAACGCTGCGGATTGCATGCTGAGAACAGCCGCAGCGTCCAAATGTTACAGCATAGTGGAGGGGATATTATGAAATCCCATATCCACTATGCGTACAAAGATGCAGGTGGCAGACCTGCGTATATGCACAGGTGGAGCGTCTTTCTAGACCGCAGCATGTCTATTTATCTCGCGGAGACGCTCAGTCTACGCAAGATAAATAACACCGTCCTATGTATAGGATGCGGTGATTCCACACGGTTCAATGAACACATATGGAATCACAGCGCGTACAAAAGCCGGCAAAGCTTTGGACGGAGCTGTGTCCTCTCTGCAGCGTTTCCTGAACGTGGAAACATAGCCTTAGGGTATGTGCACAAGTTGCAGATTTGTCTGCAGAAGTTTTCATACAAATCCGCATCTCTTGGCAGAAAACGCAGGTGCGTATTTGATGCATTTTTTTCATGCGGATTTGTATGCCTTTTTGTAAGCTAAATAAAGATGTTATTTAACAAAAAAAAAAGATTTGTGATGTCATTTCTGTCCAGCCTCCTCTTTTACATTAGTCCAGCGCGCATTCTCCCCAGCGTTCATTCCCCACCTCAGCGCTCATTTCCCACCTCAGCGCTCATTCTCCCCAGCGCTCATTCCCCACCTCAGCGCTCATTCCCCCAGGGCTCATTCCCCACCTCAGCGCTCATTTTCCCCCAGCGCTCATTCCCCACCCAGCGCTCATTCCCCACCTCAGCGCTCATTCCCCACTTCAGCGCTCATTCCCCACCTCAGCGCTCATTCCCCACCTCAGTGCTCATTCCCCCAGCCCTCATTACTCCCCCAGCGCTAATTACCCCAGCGCTCATTCCCCCAGCGCTCATTCTCCCCAGCGCTCATTCCTCCCAAGCACTCATTCCTCCCTCCAGCTCTCATTCCCCTGTGCTCATTCCCCCGATGCTCATTCCTCCCCTCAGCACTCATTCCTCCCCCATGCTCATTCCACCAGCGCTCACTGCCCCCCCAGCGCTCACTGCCCCCCAGCGCTCTACTGCCCCAGCGCTCATTTCTCCCCCCAGCGCTCATTCCCCCCAGCACTCACTGCCCGCCAGCGCTCACTCCCCCAGCGCTCACTGCCCCCACAGCGCTCACTGCCCCCCGAGCGCTCTCTGCCCCCCAGCGCTCACTGCCCCCCAAGCCCCAGCGCTCACTGCCCCCCAGCCCCAGTGCTCACTGCCCCCCCAGCGCTCACTGCCCCTCCAGCCCCAGCGCTCACTGCCCCCACAGCCCCAGCGCTCACTGCCCCCCCAGCCCCAGCGCTCACTGCCCCCCAGTGCTCACTGACCCCCCAGCCCCAGCGCTCACTGCCCTCCCTGCTCATTCCTCCCCCTGTCATCATCATACTCACCTCCATATTCATGAGCTTAATGAGCGGTACCACGAGTGGTCCACGAGCTCATACAGGAAGATGTCGGCGCTGGACCATTGGAGCTGCAGGCAGCAGGAGGAGGTGAGTAGATAATGGGGGGGAGGGAAGCAAGGGGAGGGCCGACCCGCCGGACTTTAAAAAAAAAAAAAATCATGCTCAGGTGCCGCCCCCCCCACAGAGTCCCGCCCTAGGCACGTGCCCTCGAGTGCCTAGTGGCAAATACGGCCCTGCCTTGGCCATGCTTACTCGTCCAAGTGTCTGTGGTGAAATGCACCCTGGCAGACAGAGATTTTGTCAAGGAACGAGTTATGTTGTCTGCAACATGCTGGTGTAGCGCAGGCACAGCTTTCATAGAAAAGTAATGACGACTGGGTAATTGGTACTGGGGGACTGCGACGGCCATCATGTTTCTACCAGGCGGAAAGGCAGCATTTCCGTGGCCAACAAATTTGAGATGGTGGAGTTCAAACTCTTAGCTTTGTAATGTGTAGGAGGAACCAATCTTGTACGTGATCACAACTGCGGAACCATGGGCTGGCTGCAGTGCTGTGAGAGAGCAGATTACGGTGAACCGGACAAACTGCTGGACCGTGAGAGAGGTGCAGGCAGAGATGTTACTATGGATTGAGAGACTTGTGGTGTGATCATTCTCTGAGATCGGTCAAAAACAGGAGGCATGTCCGCTTCCTTTACAGCTGAAGGTGGCCTCTCAGTCAGCGTGACTGGAGTGGGTTAAGAACCTGAGGTTCTGCGGTCTAAGACCTGCGTCTCAATAGTTGGCATGGTAGCAGTGGAGGAGGAAGAAGCAGCATATGCGACTGATGGGGCGGCTGATGGTTATTGAGGTCTGCTGGTCCGCATTTGTGCGCAGTGGGATTCCCACAGTAAAGAATGTTAATTGCGCATGTGAAGGTTCATACATGTAGTAGTCAAATTATTGCACTTTTTACCTCGACTTAGTTTTTTTTTGCAAAGTTGGAAGATTATGCGAGTTGGCTCATCCTTTGCAGTCAAAAAAGGCCCAGGCTAGGCCACCCTTGCCACCCCTGCGAGCTGCAGACCCGTAGACGCTGCTGGTCAGAGGCACAGTTGTGGCTGAGGATGCATCGCTCGTCGTGGCTGCATCACTACATGTCTGTGACGGACGGCGCAATGTAACCTCCTCGTCTTCCTCCTCAGATGACCTACTCAGCTGTGTGCCTCTATGTTCACGCCAAGTGGAATCTAACACCTCATCATCATCTTCTGTGTTATCACATTACTTGCCATTGGAGTCAAATTCCTCCTCTTCTTGCCCTGACAGCACAATGCAGTCCGCGTGAGTCTTAGATATCTTAGTCTCATCAGGATCACCTCCCTCCAGGGGTTAATGTCTGATGACAAGGGTCAGGATGCTGTTGGGACCGTACCTCTTCCTGCCCCGGATCCAAGCAAAAAAAATTTGGGGCATCAGTGCAGATTTCCTCCTCTTGACTCTTTGAAGCTTTTGAGTACACTTCTGATGAACATGGCATAGAATGTGTGAACATCTCTTCGGACTCACCCATCTGTGGTTCTGTACAGTCAGTTGAATGGTTGGATAGTGGGACGCGAGGTAAAGCAAGGGTAATTTTGGTGCCACATTTGTGGACTGCACTGGGTGCGATGTTGAGGTGGAGGAAGAGGAGAGGCCACTTGATGCTGCACTTGCCATCCACTTGAGTACATGGTCTTTCTGGGCATCATCGATAAGGTGTACCGCTGTGCGTCTGCCAAAGAAAGGTAGTGGTGTAGCCTTCCAGTAACATAAGTTGTCAGTTGTCTTTACATAGGACGTGACGTTGCTTCACTAGCAATGTGCTTTCACAAACATTACCACCCACCTCACGTGCACCTTAAACGCCAAGCCTAATTCCCCTTCCACCACGGCCTCGCTTTTTCCCAGTCATGTTGCTCAGATAGTGTAGTAGGAGCACAGTATTAGCAACAAAAAAATAGATTTTAAACTCTGCACCACCTTTGCAAACAGCTGAATTTCAGCAACAGTAAATTCAAAGTTGTAATATGGAGTGCTGTATCGTGTTAGTCACAGAAAAAAGAATTGCTTGAGTGTGGATGAGGCCTGTATGACAAAGAAATTATGCTACAAACAATTTTAAAGTCAGGTCCCTTACTGTATGCTGTTAATAACAGAAGAATTTTTTGTGGCCTATGGATTAGGCCTCTATAACACACTAGATGCTGCGAAGTATTTTAAAGTCAGGGCCCTTACTGTATGACATTAATAACAGAAGATTTTTTTGTGACCTATGGATCAGGCCTCTATAACACACTACATGCTACATACAATTTTTAAAGTCAGGTCCATTACTGTATAACATTAATAACAGATGAAGTTTTTGTGGCCTATAGATCAGGCCTCTATAACACACTAGATGCTACAAACTATTTTAAAGTCAGGTCCCTTACTGTATGACGTTAATAACAGAAGACTTTTTTGTGGCTTATGGATCAGGCCTCTACAACACACTAGATGCTGCAAACTATTTTTAAAGGCAGGTCCCTTACTGTAAGACGTTAATAACAAAAGACTTTTTTGTGGCTATGGATCAGGCCTCTATAACACACTAGATGCTACAAACAATTTTTAAAGTCAGGTCCGTTACTGTATGACGTTAATAACAGAAGATTTTTTTGTGGCCTATGGATCAGACCTCTATAACATACTAAATGCTACAAAGTATTTTAAAGTCAAGTCCATTACTGTATGATGTTAACCCCTTTCCGACATTTACGCCGATGTCGTACTCCCTCCCTTTGATGTGGGTTCCGGCGGTGAGCCCTCATCTTTCCCAGGACATGTCAGCGATCCACCCGCGGCTATTAACTATTTAAATGCTGCTGTCAAACGCTGACAGTGGCATTTAACAAGTACTTCCGGCAATCGCGATGGAAATACGCTCACCGGTGACACAACTGTAGTAGTAGATTCACCTGTCTATTTGGGAGTATAAGAGCCCTAGAGGTATTACTCCCAAGTGGTGGACTGACTGAGCCATATAGTATCCATGCACCTTGCTTCTAAAATACAATAGCAAAGCACAAGTGGGCCCCAAACGGCACGGACCTGTGGTGCACCTGGGATCAGAAGATCACAGAGATTAGTTGATCACAGATCCTCTTTGGAGAGTACGCAACCATTCACATGAGTGTGCAGGTTTACTCTTTCTTTTGGTACGGAAGGGTTTAAGAGTCCTTGGTTTAAGTCTGCTGAGATTCCATCTGGCTTTGGTCTCAACTGCTGCATATTGGTACACTTCACTATTTAAACTATTTAAACTATTTAAACTCACTTCTGGCTTCCTCCCATGCTAGCAGTAGGTTTTACTATCCTGAGCTTTACTTACCTGGAATAGCTGTTGTGTTTCTATAGAAGCCAAAGTGTTCTTGGAGAAGTTGTTCGTGTTCTTTTTGATTCCTGTGGGTATTCCCCTGTCTGTCCCTTTCCCTGTATTGTCTTATTGTAGGAATAATACTAGTGTCTTGCTAACCAGCTCACTATCTATGGCTAAGACCAAGGGTCAGCTAGTGCTTAGGCACGTGGCGGTATGTAACGGGGGCCAGTGCTGTAGTCCTGGCTAATGGTGGATGCTTTGTCGCACCCTGGCTTCCCGCCACATAAATATGTGTAGCCCAGCTGTGACTGGAGCCACATGTACCCTGGAGGATGCACAGAAGGTAAATCCACACTCACACCTGATATTCATTCACACCTTCACTTTTTACCTGGAGCCACCAGAGGAGCCCTTGAAGAGTATGCATATATATAAGAGTTGTGAAGAGAGCAGTTAGATTAGATTTTACCTCAGAGGGAAAGAGAGATCTCCTCAGAACACCAGAGAGAGAGGTTGGGTGGTTGTTGGTTTTACCTCAGACGAGCTGAGAGGAAGAGTTACCTCAGATCTCAGATTTTAGTTACCTCAGAACGTGACAGACTGTTAGTTCCCTTGGAGCGTGGAAAGATAGCTCTTGAAGTGTGCATAGATCAGTCTGACGGAAGGTCCTGATAGCTGCTTCAGACAGAGCTTTGGAAGGAAAAGAAGGAATGGGAACAGCAGTGACAGAAAGACTGAAGACTACAGCTGGAATTTAGTTTATTGTGTGGAGGCCAGTAATAGGGGAGAAAGATAGCCACTTTAGCCTGGTCAGAACTGAGTCAACTGAGAGTACTTTCAGTGACCAAGCGAGCCGACGCTTTGAGAGCTGTGAAAAGAAGGAAGAACCAGCTATCTACTGCTAGTGTGCTTATGTTAAGGGTTAGAGTAGGACGAAAGGCGAGTGGAAAAAGGAAAGAGAGTAACGGAGGTTGAAACAGCATTGATAGCTTACCTCTACTCTGCACTACCGGACGCCGGGTCTGACCTTGCTAGCATCTACACGACTAGTAGGAGACACCGGAGACCCTGTGGGACTTCAAGTCGCAGGGGCCCACAAGTGCTGATACGTAACCGGGGTCAGGAAGACGGAGTCTAGCAGGGCCCTGCATACAGAGACACTGTTCTATCCACGAGAAGGCCTCACCACAAAGTCAGCTGGGCGTATACAAGAAGACAGAGTTAGACTTCGTTTCATACAGGTCAGAAACTCACACACATACAGGAGTACGGAGACCCTACACCTACTCAGTGGGATTACTGGACGTGCATCCTCCACCCTGCCAGCTTCCCGGGACGTGCCTGCAACTATACCATCAGTAAAGGTACAGAAAGAGACTTTCGTGTGTGTGTCTGCCTTATTGCTCCTGCACCCCTACACCGCCATATACCCTGAGCGATCAGTCTTGCCTGTGGAAGACTTAACACCTTGCTGCCCAGTAACAAACCCTCAGAGGATCTACCCTGCAGCGCTGGTCACCCTGACCAGGTACCACAGGTGGCGTCACGAACAAACTGTATATACTTTATTCCCCTGTAAATATCCCACATTTTATGGTGATCGCCCAGGGCAACGGACCGAGCTGTGCTACCCGCGACATCTCCCATTGAAGTGAACGGGCTCGGTGCCGAGTACCCCACAGGCCCTGGCTGTGCGACTCAAATACATTGTCTCTGCTGTAGTGAACATTTTGGTCCACTCTCCTGTCCATCAGGGTCCTCTCTGGTCCGCCAGGGCTTCTTCCCTTTCATCTGCACACAATGAAAGGCAGAGTCCAGTTCCAGTTTCAAACAAACAACTTTACTCAGTTCTTTACTCAGCTCGTCCAATTCAGTCACAGGTACATCATAAGATTCTTCACAAAGTATAGCATTTCCTTTCCCTGTGCTGTCCCTCACTCTTTCAGGAATATTGCAGGGTCGTACCGTAGCCTTCAGTACCACAGCGCTCTGCATGACCAGCCTAACTCACTTCAGGAGTCCCCTGTCCGTTTTTCCCTGGACATTTGGAGTTGATCCCATGTAATTAGTTGCCACCTTATTGATGCTGCCCTGTATTCCTCCACCTCCTGGGTGACCTTTAACTCATAGGCCCTGGACAAGCTAGACTCTTCAGCTTCAATGTTGCGGGGCACAACTGCCCTGTCCAGGCTCCCAAGCCCTACTGACTAAACTCAGGAAGCTCTCTAACTTACTCCCAGTTGGTCCCTCCTAACTAACTAAATCCTGTTAGTCTATCGAATTTCTAACTTACTCTATTTTATTGTGCCACCTCTAGTGGGCTAATCTAAATCCTACAACTCGCTAAATCCTATACTTTCCCTACATGTATGCAATACAGAGAATATATATATTTAAAATACATTATACAGCATATCAATATTATAATACACATAACATATATCGGACATACACAATACAGCAGAATTATAAGACAATAAAAGTACCAGCTTCTCAGGGACGTATAAACACGGGCAAGGGGAGTAGGGCACAAACTAGTCCTTGTGCACCCCTTACAGGTAAACGGGGGGGAAGGACCCATCTAAGGTGATAGGGAGCGCAGGTTTTATCATAAGGTGAGTGTTGAAGGGTCACCATCTTCCCCCTCTACCATCAGGGCTCCCTTTATCAGCTTCCTCACCGATTCCCTTTGTGTTGCATGCTGGGCATCTCCCAACCCTGGTGTGACACAAATTTACACACATGCGCTGGCTATATGCTGGTGAAAATGATGCCAAAAGAGGACAGAAAATGAGTATAGTATAGTGTGCCAGAGACAAACCACATCCAGTCTACCTTTCCAAGAAGCTACAAAGATTGAAATAACAAAAATTTTCATTCATTATGCTTATCATACCCAGTTCAGCACATTATAAAAAGCAAAATGAATTCATTCCACCTACAAATTAACCCCTTAATGACAAAACATAATTTGTTTCTTTCCAAGAGCAATTACTTTTTTTTAATTTTTTTTGCAAACGTCGCTGTATGAGGGTTTATGTTTTGCAGGATGAATTCTATTTCTTAGTGTCACCATTTTGGATTAGACACAACCTAATATGTAACCTTTTTTAACTCTGTCAGGAGTCGAACCCAGTACCTCTTGTCCACTGGCCAGCAGCTCTACCATCTGAGCTATTCTGCTGGCTGCAAAGTTCCTTGCTGAACCCAGATACCATTGACTGTTCTTCCTGATTGGCTACACCTAGTGCTCTCTTGATTGGGCCTCTGATTGCCAATTACACACCCTATATAAACCTGGCCCTGTGGGTGTGTCATTGCGAGATTATTGAGCTCCAAGCCTTTAGTCAAGCGTTTCCTGCTGATCCATTGCTACAAACACTGCTCTCCTGTGAACCGACCTCGGCCTGCCTTCTGACTACGCTCTCCGCCTGATCCATTGCTACAAACACTGCTCTCCTGTGTACCGACCTCCGGCTGCCACCTGACTACGTTATCTGCCTGCTCCTCTGTTACCGAACTGCCTTTCCTGTGTACCGACCTCCGGCTGCCACCTGACTACGTTATCCGGCTGATCCATTGCTACAAACACTGCTTTCCTGTGTACCGACCTCCGGCTGCCACCTGACTACGCTACCTGCCTCTGCTTCCCCTAGTGTTTGCAGTAACATCGGCTCCAACCCAGACGGGTGTAACGGGTCTGGTAGGTGAAACCACTGAGCTTTATTATACAAGACAGTATACTTGTAAGAGAGCAGTGGCGCCCGGGGAATACGGACAGGAATTCACGGGAAGTGACCAGGGCAGTCTCTGGGTAGGCAGGTTGTCACGGCAAGTGACCAGGGCAGTCTCTGGGTAGGCAGGTTGTCACGGCAAGTGACCAGGGCAGTCTCTGGGTAGGCAGGTTGTCACGGCAAGTGACCAGGGCAGTCTCTGGGTAGGCAGGTTGTCACGGCAAGTGACCAGGGCAGTCTATGAATATACAGGCTTATACGACCTGAGCTGTTGGAGCCTCCTGGTAGGCTGCAGTCCGATGGCAGATGATCGCTCCCAAGCGAGCAGGCAGGAGTCTCTGGAGTAGCCGGTGATCACTGCTGGAGATGTCCGAACCTTCGGATAAAGCTGCAGTCGGATGCCAGATGATCGCTCCCAAGTGAGCAGGCAAGAGTCTCTGGAGTAGCCGGTGATCACTGCTGATGGAGTCCGAACCCTCGGATAGAGCTGCAGTCGGATGGCAGATGATTGCTCCCAAGTGAGCAGGCAAGAGTCTCTGTAATAGCCGGGGATCACTGCAGGTGATGTCCGAACCTCCGGGGAGGACTGCAGTCAGATGGCAGACACCAAACAGACAGGTAACAGGCAGGCAACTGGAAACAGGAGCTGAGGGCTGAAGCAGAGTTATACAGTGCAATAACAACATTGCTCGGGCACCTCCATTAAGGAGGAAGCCCTTAATATAGGGTGGAGTCCTCCGGCATTGGCCGGAGACTAATTTGGAAAATGCGCGCGGCTCCTTTAAGAGCGGGGGAGGGTGCGGGCGCGCGCCCTAAGTCCAGCAGCAGGGAAGGAGCGCGCGGGCCCAGCAGGACGGAAGGAGGACGCCGAGGATGCTGAGGGCGCTGAGGACGCTGGGGGCGCTGAGGACGCTGGGGGCGCTGAGGACGCAGAGCGCTGGTAAGGGGAACGGCGTCCCTGCCTGGCAGAGGGCCGGGACGCCGATGCTACAGTACCCCCCCTCTAGGCCCCCCCCTCTTTAGGCCAGAAAGAAATTTAGCTAGGATGAGAGGGGCATGGATGTTCTCCCGAGGCTCCCAGGTTCTCTCCTCAGGACCAAACCCCCTCCAATCCACCAAAAAATAAGTCTTTCTTCCTACCCTTTTTGTGGCCAGAATGTTCTCTACCTCAAATTCATCATCAGCAGACACTGGAGCAGGAGGTGTACCTGTAGACTTGAAAAAAGAGTTAAGTACCACAGGTTTGAGGAGAGACACATGAAAAGAGTTAGGAATTCGCAAATTGGCCGGGAGTTTCAGTTTATAGGACACTGGGTTGATCTGCCTGATGACCTCAAAAGGACCGATAAACCGAGGACCTAACTTGTAGGAAGGAATTTTGAGCCGAACATATTTGGACGAAAGCCAGACTTTGTCCCCAGGACGGAATTGAGGAGGATCCAGACGTTTCTTGTCAGCATGTCTTTTCATGCGCTCAGATGACTGAATGAGTGCGGACCGGGTACTCTCCCAGATGGAGGAGAATTCTCTAACCAGAGATTCCGCAGCTGGATTGTCCACAGAGATGGAAACGGGGACAGGAATCCGAGGGTGCTGACCGAAGACTATAAAAAACGGAGACTTGGTGGACGATTCGCTCTCGTGATTATTGTAAGAGAATTCGGCCCAAGGCAGGAGCTCCACCCAATCAGAATGATGAGCATTAACGAAGTGTCGGAGATAGCTGGTCAGATTCTGATTTATTCGCTCAACTTGTCCATTGGACTGTGGGTGGTAAGCGGAGGAGAAATCCAAGGTGACGTCTAGTAACTTACAAGTAGCTCTCCAGAAACGTGAAGTGAACTGTACCCCACGATCCGACACAATGTGACGAGGCAAACCATGGAGACGGAAGATGTGGCGGATAAAGTCTTTAGCCAACTCGGGTGCAGACGGAAGACCTGGCAGAGGAATGAAGTGAGCCATCTTGGAAAAGCGGTCAGCGACCACCCAAATGACCGTACAACCGGCAGAGACGGGCAGATCCGTAATGAAGTCCATGGCTATATGTTGCCAGGGAGCAGCGGGTACAGGAAGCGGAAGAAGACGGCCGGCAGGCAGGTGTCTCGGAACTTTGTTGCGGGCACAGGAGACACAGGCAGAAACAAAGTCTATTACGTCTTTGTGCAGGGTAGGCCACCAATAATGCCGGGTAATGAGTTGGAGGGTCTTTTTCTGACCAGCGTGGCCAGCGAGTTTAGACGAATGACCCCAATGTAGAATTCTCTTCCGATCAGTCTCTGATACGAACGTCTTACCAGGAGGGAGACGGTTTAGACTCACGGGAGCCACCTGCATCACTCTGGCGGGATCGATGATATGTTTAGGCTCATCTTCGAGATCCGACACCAGGAAGGACCGGGACAAGGCATCCGCCTTGATGTTTTTGTCAGCCGGGCGAAAATGCAAGAGAAAATCAAAACGGGCAAAAAACAAGGACCACCGGGCTTGGCGAGGGTTAAGTCTCTGAGCATGCTGAAGGTAAGACAGATTTTTGTGGTCCGTGTAGATGATTACCGGATGAAGAGCCCCCTCGAGTAGGTAACGCCACTCCTCCAATGCCAATTTAATGGCCAATAACTCTCGATCTCCTATGGAGTAGTTGCGCTCGGAGGAGGAGAAGAGTTTGGAGAAGAAACCACAGGAAACCATCTTCCCGGATGAAGATTTTTGAGTAAGTACCGCTCCGGCTCCAGCAGAGGAAGCGTCCACCTCCAGGAAGAACTGCTTGTTGCCGTCCGGGCGATGCAGCACTGGAGCGGAAGAGAAGGCTTGTTTCAAGGAAAGAAAGGCCTCCTCTGCTTCGGGCGTCCACTGTTTGGGGTTAGCATCCTTGCGGGTGAGCGCTGAGATTGGAGCAGTCCTGGAAGAGAAGTGCGGTATGAAGAGACGGTAATAGTTAGCGAATCCCAGGAACCGCTGAATGGCCTTCAACCCCTCTGGTCGGGGCCACTTCTCGATGGCAGACAGTTTCTCCGGATCCATTCGTAGGCCTGTCTGAGAGATAATGTAGCCCAGAAACGGAAGCGAGGTCTGCTCAAAGAGGCACTTCTCATATTTGGCAAAGAGGTGATTCTGCCTGAGCCTGAGCAGAACCTGACGAACATCCCTCCGGTGAGACTGGAGATCCGGAGAGAAGACCAAGATGTCGTCAAGGTACACCACAACGCAGGAGTAGAGGAGGTCCCGGAAGATGTCATTGACCAACTCCTGAAAGACTGCTGGAGCATTACAGAGACCAAAGGGCATAACCAGATACTCGTAGTGGCCATCCCGGGTGTTGAATGCCGTCTTCCATTCATCTCCTCGACGGATACGAACCAGGTTGTATGCTCCACGAAGATCCAGTTTAGTGAAGACTCTAGCCCCTCTAAGACGATCAAACAACTCCGGAATGAGCGGAAGAGGGTACTTATTCTTCACCGTGATCAAATTTAGGCCTCTGTAGTCAATACAGGGACGGAGAGATCCGTCTTTCTTTTTTACAAAAAAGAAACCTGCTCCCGCGGGGGAGGTAGATTTCCGGATGAATCCTTTCGCTAAATTCTCCTCGATATATTCTGACATCGACCTGGTCTCTGCAGCGGACAATGGGTAAATACGCCCACGGAGAGGCGTAGTACCGGGTAGCAGGTCGATCGGGCAATCATATGGTCTATGCGGGGGTAATGTCTCTGCTTCCTTTTTATTAAAGACATCAGCGAATGACCAATATGGAATCGGGAGTCCAGGTAGATTAGCAGGTGTAGGAGAAGAACGGACGGGATGGACAGGCACCAGACACGTTTTATGACAGTCCTGTCCCCAGCGAAAAATCTCTCCATTCTGCCAGTCGAGCACGGGTGCATGTTTTTGGAGCCAAGGCAGACCTAGTAAGAAAGCATGAGAGAGTCCAGGTAAAACATGAAACGAGATGCTCTCAGAATGCAACATTCCCACCTGCAGGGTTATGGCTTCGGTGATAAGTTGGATGGGACGAGGTAGGAGACCCCCATCCACAGCAGCAACAGATACTGGTTCAACCAGAGGTTTGGTGGGAATGCGATACTTCTCTACTAGAGCCTGTGAAACAAGATTTCCAGCTGCTCCAGAATCAAGTTGGGCCAGTTCGAAGTAACGGTTCTTACCGATGAGAATAGAGACAGACAGCAGCAGAGATGAAGAGGATTTATTCTGGTCTAGGTGGACCTCTCCGAGCGAACCTAGACACAGGCGTTTCCCGACCTCTCCGGACAGGTACGGATCCAGTGCTCCTTACTGCCACAGTAGAAGCAACTCCTCTCAGCACGGCGTGAGTCCTGACGGGCTTTGACCATCTTGGTCTGGTCGACCTGCATAGGCTCAGCAGTGTGCATCTGGGGAGAAACGGAAGGGGTTATAGGTCTCTGAAACGAGGGTGCAAGACGAGGAAACCCTCTCTCACGGGTGACCTCTTTGGCACGTTCCTGGAACCGTAGATCAATTCGATTGGCAAGATTTATTAAATCATCAAGGGAGGTTGGAATGTCCCGACCGGCAAGTTCATCTTTAATACGGCCGGACAGACCCTCCCAGAAGACCGAAATCAGGGCGTTATTGTCCCAAGCCAACTCTGAGGCTAGAGTACGGAACCGTATGGCATATTGACCAACGGTGAGACTCTCCTGACGGAGACGCAACAGAGATGATGCAGAGGAGGTCTTCCGTCCAGGTTCGTCGAATACCTTCCGGAAGGCCGAGAGAAAAGCAGGCAGGTCAGATACCAGAGGATCTTCTCTCTCCCAGAGAGGATTAAGCCAGGCCAGAGCCTCTCCGGTGAGATGGGACATGATGAAGGCAATTTTGGCCCGGTCAGAATTTAACTGGTGTGCCAGGAGTTCGAAATGCAGGGTGCACTGGTTAATGAAACCACGAGCCAGAGCAGGGTCGCCTCCAAACCTAGGAGGAGCTGAAAGTCGGGGTCCGGGAATGGAAACCACGGAATTGGAAGCAGCGAGGCTGCCGGATTGTGAGTCATGGCTCCAGCGGTGGTTGCTGGTGATGAATTCAGAGTGTCCAGGCGGGAATTGACGTTCCGCAGGTGACCCAGGATGGCCTCCTGTTGCGACCTCTGGCGAGATAGTTCATGACACAATTCCGGGAGTGAAGGGGTTTGGGTGCCACCGGGTTCCATGGCCCGAGCAAACTGTAACGGGTCTGGTAGGTGAAACCACTGAGCTTTATTATACAAGACAGTATACTTGTAAGAGAGCAGGTGGCGCCCGGGAATACGGACAGGAATTCACGGGAAGTGACCAGGGCAGTCTCTGGGTAGGCAGGTTGTCACGGCAAGTGACCAGGGCAGTCTCTGGGTAGGCAGGTTGTCACGGCCAGTGACCAGGGCAGTCTCTGGGTAGGCAGGTTGTCACGGCAAGTGACCAGGGCAGTCTCTGGGTAGGCAGGTTGTCACGGCAAGTGACCAGGGCAGTCTCTGGGTAGGCAGGTTGTCACGGCAAGTGACCAGGGCAGTCTATGAATATACAGGCTTATACGACCTGAGCTGTTGGAGCCTCCTGGTAGGCTGCAGTCCGATGGCAGATGATCGCTCCCAAGCGAGCAGGCAGGAGTCTCTGGAGTAGCCGGTGATCACTGCTGGAGATGTCCGAACCTTCGGATAAAGCTGCAGTCGGATGCCAGATGATCGCTCCCAAGTGAGCAGGCAAGAGTCTCTGGAGTAGCCGGTGATCACTGCTGATGGAGTCCAAACCCTCGGATAGAGCTGCAGTCGGATGGCAGATGATTGCTCCCAAGTGAGCAGGCAAGAGTCTCTGTAATAGCCGGGGATCACTGCAGGTGATGTCCGAACCTCCGGGGAGGGCTGCAGTCAGATGGCAGACACCAAACAGACAGGTAACAGGCAGGCAACTGGAAACAGGAGCTGAGGGCTGAAGCAGAGTTATACAGTGCAATAACAACATTGCTCGGGCACCTCCATTAAGGAGGAAGCCCTTAATATAGGGTGGAGTCCTCCGGCATTGGCCGGAGACTAATTTGGAAAATGCGCGCGGCTCCTTTAAGAGCGGGGAGGGTGCGGGCGCGCACCCTAAGTCCAGCAGCAGGGAAGGAGCGCGCGGGCCCAGCAGGACGGAAGGAGGACGCCGAGGATGCTGAGGGCGCTGAGGACGCTGGGGGCGCTGAGGACGCTGGGGGCGCTGAGGACGCAGAGCGCTGGTAAGGGGAACGGCGTCCCTGCCTGGCAGAGGGCCGGGACGCCGATGCTACAACGGGATCTTGACAGAATAATCTCGCGCCAAAATGGAGTCCGCTGTGAACACTCTGAGGCGGCAAGTTACGGAGCTTTAAAGTTTTTGTACTGACTCTCAAGGAAAATATGCCAAGTTACAAACTGATTTCACGGCGATACAACAGGAAGTAATTGAGCTACAAAAACAACTTCTGGACATGCGCAATTCAGGGTCCGAATCAAACGCGCGGCTGCCGCTGCCTGCAAAGTTCAGTGGGGATCGCAAGCAGTACCGAGGATTCCTCAATCAATGCCGCATATACTTCCAGATGCAACCTGCTCCCTTTACCAGTGAGAGAAGAAAGTTTTTTTCATGATAAATCTCCTGACGGATGAAGCTCTTGCTTGGGCTTCACCTTATGTAGAAAAGGACTATGCCTCCTTAATGACCTGGAAGCTTTCATCGCAGCTATGAATCAAGTTTTTGATGACCCAAACCGCTGTGCCACAGCAGAAACCAAATTACATAATTTGCGCCAAGGACGTCGCTCTGTTGCGGAATATACATCGGAGTTCCGTCGCTGGGTGGCCGACACCACCTGGAATCCAGCGGCCCAGAGAAGTCAATTTCGACGAGGGTTATCAGAACCAGTGAAAGACGAGCTTGCCAGGGTTGAGACCCCTGACCAGTTGGAGGACTTTATTCAACTATGTATCCGGATTGACCAGAGACTTACTGAAAGGAGAAAGGAGAGACTGCGAGCACTTGGGAATAGCCCTGGCTTCTCATTTTCAGCATCGGACCACCAAGAAAAGACGCAAGGCGTGTCTGAACCGATGCAGATCGACGTCATCCGAAGACCACTCTCTGCACAGGAGAAGGAGAGGCGACGTGCAGAACATCTCTGCCTCTATTGTGGGGACCCTGGACACTATGCCATCAACTGTCCTAACAAAAGGACTATAGCCTTTACCAACAACAGGTCTGCCAGCAATATGGACCTTTCTCAGCAGTCGGATTCCATCTTGCAGACTATCTCATCAGTAACGCCAGAAATAGACAAAATACATAATACATCATCTCATTTTGTAATCCCCATTCAGGTTGTAATGGGCACCCAAAAAATACAATGCTCTGCCCTGTTGGATTCGGGAGCAGGAGGAAATTTTATGGACTTAAAATTTACACGTGATAATAATATTTCCAGTAGGACCAAATCCACACCAATTGAAATGGAAACTGTGGATGGATCACCCTTGTCTTCTGGACCTGTCACGCATGAGACAATCGAACTGGAGATTTGTATCGAACCGGATTATCATGAAGCTGTCAGTTTCCACCTTATTTCATCTCCGAAATTTCCGGTTATTCTAGGGATCCCCTGGTTTTCAGTCCATAACCCTTCTATCAACTGGGCATCAAGGACCATCACCTTTCCATCTGACTACTGTAAGAATAATTGTCATAAGGAACCCCCTGTTCTCCAACAAGTCCAAATCTCTGAGATTTTGCATGAGAAGGAAGAGAAACTACCACCTCAATATCAGCAGTTCTCTGAAGTCTGCAGTAAGAAGAAAGCAGATCAATTACCTCCTCACCGTCCTTACGACTGTCCCATTGAATTGCTGCCAGGAGCAACCATTCCATTTGGACGGATTTACAATCTTTCCGAACCTGAATTGAAGGTATTAAGAAAGTTCCTGGATGAAAATTTAGAGAAAGGCTTTATTCGACCTTCCACATCTCCAGCTGGGGCACCCCTGTTCTTTGTTGAAAAGAAAGACTCCACTCTGCGGCCATGTATTGACTACAGAGAGATGAATAATATCACTGTCAAGAATCGCTACCCGCTATCCTTGATTCCTGAACTATTTGAGAGACTCCGTTCTGCGAAAATCTTTACGAAGCTGGATCTTAGAGGGGCTTACAACCTCATACGGATTCGCCCAGGAGATGAGTGGAAGACCGCCTTCAGAACGAGATATGGACATTTTGAATCTCTGGTTATTACCTTTGGTCTTAGCAATGCCCCAGCCACCTTTCAACATTTTATTAATGATGTATTTCGAGATTTCTTGGACCAATTCGTTGTGGCTTATCTCGATGACATTCTTATATTTTCAGACACCTTGGAAGAGCATCGCAGGCACGTCCAGTTAGTCTTGGAACGACTACAGGAGAACCATCTCTACATTAAACTTGAAAAATGTGAGTTTGAACAAACCAGTATCCAATTTCTGGGATATATCATCTCCCCAGAAGGTCTGAGCATGGATCCCGGCAAAATCAATGCTGTAGTGGACTGGCCTGTTCCAAGAAATTTAAAAGACGTCCAGCGTTTCATAGGATTTGCAAATTTTTACCGAAAATTTATAAAGAACTTTTCACGGATCATACTACCAATTACTACACTAACAAAAAAGACCAAAGCATTTTTCTGGTCTCCGGAGGCACAGGAGGCTTTTGACAAATTGAAAACTCTTTTTACGTCTGCTCCATTGTTAGTACACCCAAATCCTGAATTGCCATTTACTGTCGAAGTGGATGCCTCGGACTCTGCAGTGGGAGCCATTCTGTCTCAGCGAGTTGGGGACAAAATGCAACTTCACCCATGTGCGTTTCTTTCCCACACCATGTCATCTGCAGAAAAGAACTACGACATCGGTAATAAAGAACTGTTAGCCATTAAAGTTGCCTTCTCCGAATGGAGACATCTTTTGGAAGGTGCCAATCACCCTGTGACTGTCCTCACGGACCACAAGAATCTTGAATTCCTCCGTACAGCAAAAAGATTGTCTGCAAGACAAGCACGATGGGCCTTATTTTTCTCAAGATTCAATTTTATAATTTCTTACCGGCCTGGTTCAAGAAATGGCAAGGCTGACGCCCTGTCCAGGATGTGTTCGGAACCTCAGGAGAGGTCTAGTAATGACGATACAATTCTAGGCCCTAAAAATTTTTTGGGAATATTGCCCTCTAGAGGACTATGTAATAGAATTAAAGATGGATATCAAGAGGACTCTTTCCTTAACCATCCTTCAGAAGACGTCGATCTTTCATTCAAAGAGGGGTTTTGGATGCAGAAACACAAAATATATGTACCTGAATCTTCTCGCCTTGAAGTCCTCAAAAGTGTCCATGATTCTAAACTGGCAGGACATCCTGGAGTTGCAAAAACACAAGACTTACTACTTTGTTTCTTTTGGTGGCCTAATTGTAGGAAGGACGTGAGGAAATATGTTTCAACCTGTTTAACATGCGCACGAAACAAGACCCCACGATCGTCTCCTCTAGGACTCTTGCAACCACTTCCAGTTCCATCCAGGCCTTGGGGATCTATTTCCATGGATTTTATTGTGGAACTACCCCCTTCCAAACAGATGACCGTCATCCTTGTCATAGTGGACCGACTCACAAAAATGGCCCACTTTATTCCAACTGAAGGAATTCCTACTGCTGAAAAAACTGCAGAACTGATAATCAAAGAGGTATTCAGGTTACATGGAATTCCTGACAGCGTGGTGTCTGACAAAGGCGTTCAGTTTACGTCAAAATTTTGGAAGAGTTTCTGTACAGCCTTGGGAGTCACGGTGAATCTTTCTACCGCTTTCCATCCTCAGTCCAATGGCCAGACGGAGAGAACGAACCAGACTTTGGAGCAATACCTCCGTTGCTTCATTTCTTATCTTCAGGATGACTGGGTGGACTATTTACCAACAGCAGAGTTTGCCTACAACAACTCCATACATAGCGCTACATCTCAAACCCCATTTTTTGCTAATTATGGAGTACATCCAGTATTTATTCCTAATCTGCCAGTGAACACTCCCATTCCTGCTGTAAATGACAGGCTTGCAAAATTACAGGAATCCCAGAAGGAATTATCAGAGATATTACTCAAGACCCAGGAAGTATATAAGGAAGCAGCAGATAAACATCGGAGAGTGCCCCCTGCTCTTCAGGTTGGAGACAAAGTTTGGCTGTCCACTAAAAACCTTAAGACACATGTGCCATCCTCCAAATTGGGTCAGAAATTCATTGGACCTTTTCAAATTTCTGCAAAATTAACCAGGTTGCTTTTCGTTTAAAACTTCCCAACAATCTAAAGATTCATCCAGTGTTTCACATATCCTTGCTCAAACCCTTCTGTGAAAACCCGTTTCCAGGAAGAATTCAGCCACCTCCTCCACCAGAAAGGATCCGTGGTGAAGAAGAATACATTGTGGATAAGATTCTGGACTCCCGAAAATTCAGAGGTAAACTGCAGTATCTGGTGCAGTGGAAGGGTTACGGACCAGAGGAAAATTCATGGGAACCAAGGGACAACGTCCATGCTCCTAGACTAACAAGAGTCTTTCATCAGAGGTACCCGGATAAGCCAGCTCCTGAGATGTCCAGAGGCCATCCTGGAAGGAGGGGAGTACTGTCAGGAGTCGAACCCAGTACCTCTTGTCCACTGGCCAGCAGCTCTACCATCTGAGCTATTCTGCTGGCTGCAAAGTTCCTTGCTGAACCCAGATACCATTGACTGTTCTTCCTGATTGGCTACACCTAGTGCTCTCTTGATTGGGCCTCTGATTGCCAATTACACACCCTATATAAACCTGGCCCTGTGGGTGTGTCATTGCGAGATTATTGAGCTCCAAGCCTTTAGTCAAGCGTTTCCTGCTGATCCATTGCTACAAACACTGCTCTCCTGTGAACCGACCTCGGCCTGCCTTCTGACTACGCTCTCCGCCTGATCCATTGCTACAAACACTGCTCTCCTGTGAACCGACCTCGGCCTGCCTTCTGACTACGCTCTCCGCCTGATCCATTGCTACAAACACTGCTCTCCTGTGTACCGACCTCCGGCTGCCACCTGACTACGTTATCTGCCTGCTCCTCTGTTACCGAACTGCCTTTCCTGTGTACCGACCTCCGGCTGCCACCTGACTACGTTATCCGGCTGATCCATTGCTACAAACACTGCTTTCCTGTCTACCGACCTCCGGCTGCCACCTGACTACGCTACCTGCCTCTGCTTCCCCTAGTGTTTGCAGTAACATCGGCTCCAACCCAGACGGGATCTTGACAAACTCTTTATAGAAAGAAATAAAAAAAACACCAATTTTGCTGTGTTTTTTTTTATATTTGATATTTTATGTTTTTCATCTGCTGAACAAATTAAGTGTTTATTAAATTTGGTGAGTCAGCGGAATTCTGGCAATACCACATTTAAGTTATTTTATTACTTTTATACAATATTCTATAATAATTTGTTTTTATGTCACCATATTCTGAGGGTTTGTCTTTTGTGTGATATAGCTTCATTGGACCCGTTTTAGGGTAAATAGGACTATTTGATTTCTTTTATTACATTTTTTGTGATGTACAATGAACAAAAAAATCAGTTATTCTTGAATTACACCAGCCACAATTCAGTATAATTAACGTGTAACTTTTTTCTGTAGGTTGATATGATAATGAGAATTCCAAACTAATTTAGTTTTCATTAAGCATTCTCTGTAAATGAATAGAAAATAGTAGGGGTCGATAAGATTACAGAGATGCCTAATTTAAAAATCAATTTTTTAATCTCTTTTTTTTCTGCAACATATTCAGAGAGCCATTTTTTAATTCATTTTTCAGAATACAGAATTCTATAAAGGTTTGTTATTCTTGCATAAAAAGCTTTATTGGTAAAATTTTGGGGTGCATATGTCTTTATGATCTTTTTTTATTTCATTTTATATGTGGCGGAAAGAAAAAAAATGGCAATTCTAGTTTTTTATATACAGTGAGTACGGAAAGTATTCAGACACTTTTAAATTTTTCACTCTTTGTTTCATTGCAGCCATTTAGTGAATTCAAAAAAGTTCATTTTTTTTCTCTTTAATGTGCACTCTGCACCCCATCTTCACTGAAAAAATAGAAATGTAGAAATTTTTGCAAATTTATTAAAAAAGAAAAACTGAAATATCACATGGTCATAAGTATTTAAAAAAATTTAAAGGGGTCTGAATACTTTCCGTACACACTGTATATCGCATGTTTTATCAATCTGATCAGAAAAACAGCGAGATACTGATGTTACCATCCTGGTTAGTAAAGAGATGTAAGCAGATCAGGAGAAAACGTGTTGGGAAGTCATTGACTTCAGATTGGAAAAAAATTCATGAGAAAAATCCAACATTTAGTTTCAAAATTTTTGTTTATTGGAAAAACTGACTGACCGTCGGCTCTATACTGATGCATTGCTGAGCTGACTGTCAGCCACTCAGTGGTGTCAGCAGTGACTGTAATTTCTATTAATACACCATGAGTGAATGTCCTTAGCTCCCTGAGAAATAAAGTTCATTTTCTCATGGGTGCCGCGCTTTTAGTACTGTGGCCAGGTACCTTCATAACACGGATTACCCCTATATCTGCAGATTTATAGCCAGGGCTGTGGATTTGGAGCCCATTATGGTGGAGTCGGAGTTGGTATAAAATGGACCGACTCCAACTCCTAAAATATATAATAAATTGCGTACAGTATTCAATGCAGTTTGTGGGGAATATTTTTTTCATAAGAATTTGGGAAAGTTATAAAATATCCTATAAATGTCTGTCCTATTCCTGATATAAGGTGTAGACTTTTAGCTGAGACAAATCTGTGCTGCAATTTATGTTCATGACGCACTCCTGCGACGCTGTGGGTTACCGTGGTGACGCGTCCAGTCGGAATCGTAGCAGTTCCCTCCTCATCCTGACGTGTCGGATGGGAGGTGGCTGCACGACCGACGGGGGCGCTGCCATGGTGCGTCACACGCCGAGGGCAGCAAGGTCTCGCACACATGTGGAGGACATAACTGGTAAATGCAATTTTTGTAAAGATATATAAGGGCGCATTTGATCATATGTCACATCTACTAACCCCCATAGACGAAGCTAACGCGAAACGCGCGTCGGGGAACTCCAGGCTCCTATTAAGGTTGTATATGCTCCATGACCAGCACTATAGTACCATTCTGATTATGCCTTATGGGTGTACTTATGGGGCCATAGCGGGCACTATCTTACTATAAACCTGTCATTTTGACAATATGCTTGCTCGTTATTTTGGCACCTTTATAACTACACCATATACACCAGTATTAAGATTCTATACTATTTATTAGCGGTATACTATCTTGTGTGTACATATTTGGTAGCAGTGGTTATTATATTGACGGTGGTAAACCACTAATTATATTAACATATACAATATCTCTGCTCAAGTTGGATTAATATGCACTTATTACTGCTTTTTATGTAATAGATTTGTAGCTATATGGCATATGGTATCAGTATCTACCTTGATCTAGGACTTTAGGTTATATATCTGTCATAGTTAGCATTAACAGCTATGGGAGCATACTGTATATACATCCATTTTAATAGGTATTTTAACTGTCTATTGTCAGCTATGAGTGTATTTTTTCTAATAAAGAATTGTAATTTTTGGCATAATGCTTCCAATGCTTCTTTGGATTAAATTTCTGTATGGGAAGTGCCATTCAATTAGGTCAATATCAGTAGGATATTTTGTGATTTTGGTTCTGTACTTTGTTACAGACATTTGGACCAGTATGGACATAAAGGCCAGAGACCATACCTGGCTTACTTGTATGGATACAGTTTTTAATGGGGATGTCATATCCAGTGATTCTGTAGAAAGTGGGCAGAAATCAGACCTCAAGAGCTCTATGAAGACATTACTTAAGAAAAGAACTAGAATGTGGTGGACCAAAGCATCACTTGAAAACTATCTGGCTAAAAACCTCATTCCTAGGGGATTAAGAGTGAGGATCTTGCCCTACTATCCAGTTGAAGATCCCACCTTTAAAACCAGATGGGAAGAGGCCTGTAATATCTGCTTCTAGGTCTCTAATAGAATTGTTAATTGGTAATAACAAAAAAAGTCTTGATAAATTAGACTCAGATATTGAGGCAACTAAAGCAAAATTACTTGAAAAAAATTCTGGATTAGAAGCTGAGGCCTTCTATAAAGATATGGACACCCAATTAAATATTTGGGAAAAAGAAGTGAAGGATACTAAATCCAGAAAATGTCAACGAGATCTGAATGACTTTAAAAGTGGAACAATCTATAGATGGCAGACCCATACTACAAACGGAGGGAGTAATATAAGATCATCTTCTGTATCATCCATTTCATCCAGAGAAGATGACAATAGGGGTGAAAATCGTATGTATAACCTAAGGAGAAATGTCAACAGAAGGCGCAATGATCACTACAAAAAGAAAGATAGGAGAAATGATGGGACAATATCTTCAAACTTGCAGTTAATAAATTTATCTGATATTGAACTTACAGAACCCCAAAAGGAGGTCCTGAGTCTTGGCCTTTCATTTTCACCCACAGCCCCATTTAATTCTTTCTCAGCAGTGACAGACTTGCATCTATTTGCACGCAAGCTCATACTTAAAAAACTGAAAAGAGACAAATTGGAGAGGAGTGGAGTACAAGGGAACTGGAAGCTATTTCTATTTTGGAAGAATTAAATGAGGAGAGTGAAACACCTGATTATAGGGGTAAGTTTAAACCACCGGTACCTAAAAAGTTTCCCCCCTTTAAACATCTCTCCCAATGTGGAATTGTTTGTCAAACTAGTAACAGATGAGTTGAAAAAAATCTCCCCATATATCACGCACGGAAACCTGCCCTTTGCCCAAAGACAGGCAATAAATGAATTACGTAACCTCAATGAGGTAACTATAAAGCCTGCGGACAAAGGGGGGAACGTGGTGCTATGGCCAGTAAAAATGTATGAAAAGGAAGCCCTTAGACAGTTACGAGATAATGAATGTTACCAGAAAATGACGTATAATCCCACCTTAGCCTATTTGAATGAGATTAATGAAATCCTGGAGGAAGCATTTAGAGAGGGAATTATCTCTAAGGAATTAAGGGACAATTTGATACCTAAATACCCTAAGACAGCGTGTATATATTTCATCCCAAAAGTACACAAAAACTGTACCACACCTCCAGGACGCCCCATTGTGTCGGGCAATGGGAGCCTGTGCGAACTTATCTCCAAATATCTGGACTTCTATCTCAAACCAGTAGTCATGGATCTTCCCTCCTATGTCAGAGATACTGGTGATGTCCTTAAGAAAATTGAAGGAATCCCTATGGATGGTGATATGTGGCTAGTAAGCTTTGACGTTGAATCACTATACACTTGTATACAACACAGAGATGGGTTACAAGCAGTAAAAATGTATCTCATGATGTCGGATCTTGATGCTGGTCTGACTAGACTATTATTAACATTACTTCAATTTGCATTAGAGCACAATTATTTTCTGTTCAGGGAAAATATCTAACTACAGAGACGAGGTACGGCTATGGGGGCGGCCTTTGCCCCCTATATGCCAACCTCTTTTTAGGTATGTGGGAACGAGGTATCTTCCTCACTAATCCCATTGCATTTATCGAGAAGGTCCTGCTCTGGGTCCGGTATATAGATGATGTACTGATGATAGGGCAGGGGACAGAGCAGGACCTCCTCGATTTTTTGAATATCTTAAATGACAATTCCCTGAACATTAAGTTGACATGCAAGTATAGTCAGGCCAGCATTGATTTTCTTGACATCATGATTACAAAAGGTGAGAATGGTTTCTTAGAAACCAATGTACATCGAAAAGAAACCTCAGTAAATTCAGTCCTGCATGCCACTTCTTCACACCCTAAATCATTAATAGAGGGTATTCCGACAGGACAATTCCTGAGGGCAAGATGTATATGCTCAAGTGAGAAGGCCTTTGAGGAACAAACTAGGGACTTATCTTCCAGATTCACTGCCAGAGGATATTCGAATCGCAGTATTAAAAGGGGTCTTAAGAGGGCCAAGCTGGCAACACGAAATGATGTATTAACCCCTAAAAACAAAAATAAAAATGAAAACCCACAAAAAGTGAGATTCATATCCACATATAATGACAAGTGGTGGAAGTCAAAAAGGCCTTAAAAAAATATTGGCCATTACTTTGAACTGACAAAACCCTAGAGAAATTTGTTCCAGAATTTCCCTCCATCACATACAAAAGGTCTAACAACCTGAGAGACATCTTAGTACATAGTTATCATGGAGGTCAAAAATCTGAGAAAATCTTTGGATCCACAGGTCAAAAATGGGGCTTCTTCCCATGCAATTCATGCATTGCATGTCCTAATATGATACGTGCTTTTTCATTTGACTCTAGTGATGGTAAGAAAACTTTTAAAATCACTCAGCATATTACATGTAATTCAACTGGGGTGATTTACTATGCCCAATGCCGTGTACTAAAATATATGTGGGCATGACCTCGAGACCCCTAAAAATTAGGGTCAGAGAACACCATAGGGACATAAAAAATGCCCGAGAGGAGAATGATGTCACCCTTCTGAAACCCATACCGAAGCATTTTAAAATATACCACGACTCTAATCCCAAATTGCTCAAGGTGATGGGCATAGATAAAATCTTTGTGGATCACAGGGGAGGAGATATAAAAAAGAAATTGGCCCATAGAATCATATGATTCTATGATTCTATGATTCTAAGTGGAAACACAATGGATTTTTCGAATCGGATCTCTTCAACCGGAGGGACTCAATGAGGTTCTGAGTTTTGCCTCCTTTCTATAGGTGTTACCCATTTTTTAGTGTTTTTTATAGTTTTATTCTATACCTTATATATGCTTTTCTTAGTTTATAATAGGTCATATATACCGTATGTGTAATTTTTGGCATAATGCTTCCAATGCTTCTTTGGATTATGTTCATGATAAGTAGTGATGCTCCTCCTCTACAGATAAGGCGAAAAAATAAACACACAGGGAAGGAAAGCCTACATTCATCTCAGAATTTCTGGAGTGAACAGGAAAGCAGGATTAAAGAAGGTAATACTTCTTCAAGCATATCTAAACTTTCAATAAACTGTGCATAAATCAATAGTCCAGTATATGTTGTCTCTGTATGCTTGATATTTTAGTTTGTTTTTCCTCTTAGCTCATGTTTGGAGAAATTAACTGCTCTGATGACTTATATACACTATACATAGAATATAAGGGGAAAAATGTTTTCATCTCAAATTCGGAAATACAGTAACAGGATCGATGAGGACATATATGTGTGTGTTTGTTCTGGAATGTGATTCAGCACAAACATGACGCCTCCCTCCTCCGCTCTTCATAGACTGTGAAGAAATATGATGTGAAGCATTTAGACCCTTTGCTCAGTATTGAGTAGAAGCACCCTTTTGAGCTAGTACAGCCATGAGTATTCTTGGGAATGATGCAACAAGTTTCTCACATCTCGATTTGGGGATCCTCTGCCATTCTTCCTTGCAGATCCTCTCCAGTTCTGTCAGGCTGGATGGTGAACGTTGGTGGACAGCCATTTTCAGGTCTCTCCAAAGATGCTCAATTGGGTTTAGGTCAGGGCTCTGGCTGGGCCAGTCAAGAATGGTTACAGAGTTGTTCTGAAGCCACTCCTTTGTTATTTTAGCTGTGTGGTTAGGGTCATTGTCTTGTTGGAAGGTGAACCTTCGGTCAAGTCTGAGGTCAAGAGCACTCTGGAAGAGGTTTTCATCCATGATAGCTCTGTACTTGGCAGAATTCATGTTTCCTTCAATTGCAACCAGTTGTCCTGTCCCTGCAGCTGAAAAACACTCCCATAGCATGATGCTGCCACCACGTTTCACTGTTGGGATTGTATTGGGCAGATGATGAGCAGTGCTTGGTTTTCTCCACACATACCACTTAGAATTATCACTGAATTTTCTATCTTCGTCTCATCAGACCAGAGAATCTTATTTCTCATAGTCTGGGAGTCCTTCATGTGTTTTTTACCAAACTCTATGCATGCTTTCATAAGTCTGGCACTGAGGAGAGGCTTTTGTCGGGCCACTCTGCATAAAGGCCTGACTGGTGGAGGGCGTGCTAGTTGATACTTTCTCCCATCTCCATACTGCATTTGTGGAGCTCAGCCACAGTGATCTTGGGGTTCTTCTTTACCTCTCTCATTAAGACCCTTCTCCCACAATTGACCAGTTTGGCTGGATGGCCGGGACTAGGATGACTTCTGGTGGTCCCAAACTTCTTCCATTTAAGGATTATGGAGGCCACTGTGCTCTTTGGAACCTTGAGTACTGCAGAAAATCTTTTGTAACCTTGGCCAGATCTGTGCCTTGCCACAATTCTGTCTCTGAGCTCCTTGGCCAGTTCCTTTGACCTCATCATTCTCATTTGATCTGACATTCACTGTGAGCTGTTAGGTCTTATATAGACAGGTGTGTGCCTTTACAAATCAAGTCCTATCAGTTTAATTAAACACAGGTGGACTCCAATGAAGGAGTAGAACCATCTCAAGGAGGATCACAAGGAAATGGACAGCATGTAACGTAAATATGAGTGTCTGAGCAAAGGGTCTGAATACTTATGACCATGTGATATTTCAGTTTTTCTTTTTTAATAAATTTGCAAAAATTTCAACATTTCTGTTTTTTTTTCAGTCAAGATGGGATGCAGAGTGTACATTAATGAGAAAAAAATGAACTTTGTTGAATTTACCAAATGGCTGCAATGAAACAAAGAGTGAAAAATATAAAGGGGTCTGAATACTTTCCGTATCCACTGTGTTTTTGATAGCACTCATCGTGCAGAATAAATGATGATAGATTTGTATTGCTCTCATGCAGTCATACCAGACATGAATCTTGGTAAGACTTTTTTATTGTAATAAATGACTTATTTTGAAAAATGTATTTTTTTTTTAATTAACACTTAAAGTGTTGTCCAATACTCTTACTACACTTTTGGAATCACTATGTTTACCCTCAGTGAAGCAAGACTTATACTCAGCTCCGGTGCCGACACCATTCTAGCGGTATTAGCGCTGGCTCTCCTGCGGCTCATGTAACATTGTTATGTCACTTGATCTCTGTGGTCAATCAGCACTTGCTTCACTCTCCTCTCCTGTGGTCGTAATTGACATCCAGAGGACATGACAGAGCAGGCGCAGGTCTCACTTTCTCCGGATATTGTATAACCGTGTGCACTGCTATCTAAAGAGGTGCCAAAGTAGGTTCCCAAACCGTGGTAATGTATAGATAAACTCGGCACTCAACTTAAATATGCTTAATTGTGTAGAATTTATTATGGACAGCGGTGTGAAAACAAAACGTTTCGGTCATGTAAGACCTTCATCAGTTGCGTATATCAAAATGAAGGTGAGGTCATTTATAATTAGATACGATTAGTGGGTATAAACCCCATATGCTGAACATCGTTTTGCAAGCAAAATATTACTTATCTGTCCTGTTCACTTATAGATAGTGTGCTGGAATAGGGTAACACTTCAAGCCCGTTGTATGTATGTCGCGAATGCCGCTGGACTTGGGGTTAAGGGGCGGAACCCTCCCTGTATGTCAGCGTGCATACAGAGGTTTACCGCCACTCACAACCCCAAGTCCAGCGTGGATACTGCGAATACTTATAATGCTTGATTGTAAAATCCGATTCCAGACACTTTCTATAGTGCACAGACAGATAAGACTATTTGCTGCACCTGGATTGGTTTCAGCATATGGGTTTATACCCACTCAATCGTATCTAATTATAATGACCTCACCTTCATTTTGATATACGCAAGATGAAGGTCTAATGACCGAAAGTTTTGTTTTCACCCTGTCCTAATAATTCACACAATTAAGCTATTAGTTCACTTTCTCGATGTCTTATTTGTCCAAAGGAGGAGAGAGTAAAGCCAGCTCTGATTGGCAGCAATGATTGTGCTTCTTGGAATAATCCATGGGGCAGGGTTTTTCATGCTCAATTTATTCCAATGCAGTGGAATCTGGATACAAAGTCTTCATGTGTTGGTATATGTTCCCTGCACTGATAGCACAAATGGTCCCCGGTAATCCCGTCACTTGCTTCTGGTCACGTCAAAGGTTATATGATGCACATTTATTACAACTGTCTCAAATATCTGGCTTGTGGTCTCATGCATGCAATTTCTCACCTATTATTTTCCATAACCCTCTTAATACGGGTCTTTTGCCAGCTTTGTTGCATCACAAATCATCCATCATCATTTGGTCTCAATAAAGACTACTCACTTTTCTCTTCTTAGCAGTGTAGCAAACAATAGTCCATGCCTGAAAAAAAAAGTATACATTTTTAGAATGTATAAATAATTTTATGACTAATAGGCAACTAACAAGTGTACAACTTACAAATGTAAGATACATTTTTCAGAATCTGGGATTCGTGCATAACAAACGTTAATCACCCTAAGTTGTAAAGTGATAGTCTATCGTTCAGCTAATATCATAGTGCTATCAACTTCTGGTTCCTTTTTACTCATTTTCCATGTGCCCCCTTATCAACCTTAGATCCCCCTTATATTATTATTATTTGTGTTCTTGTTTTAATACTACTAATGTTGCCGTTAAATGCCATTAACATTTTTGTACTTGTAACATGATTTGTGTTATTTACTGAAGATGTACACAGAATTTTAAACTTGGCAATATGTATAAAACATAATAAAATATTTTAAAGAGAAAATGTCAAAATTGAGATAGGAAGCAAAATAAAAGTCTTGTAGGTGAAACCCTTCATGGGGCAAGCATTTCTCTGCACCATTAAATGGTCACTGTCATTTCTTTTCAACAAACTTTTCATAAATCAATATTACAAAATAAATGTAAGAAACCTTGTAATATATTTTAGAAGACAAATATGCTTCTTTCTGCATTTATGAGCCATTTCTTTGCCTCCTGACTCCTGAACTCATCGTTCACTTAAAAGCTAATAAAATCCATCTTTTTCAAGACAAAACAGACTGCCAGAATAAAGCTGTCCATGAGTGAGAAATGTAGACAGTTTGTGTTGCTGCTTTGTAGTAAATGCTTTGTCTCATGCCTGAGCTGGATTCACAGCTGCACTGCATTTACTGCTGAATAATGTCTTCCATGTTCCAGATGGTTCTGAACATAGACTACAAAAAAACATGAGAGCAGGAATCTCCCATTTCTCTGTATACTGCGTACAGGAGATATCACAGCAGCTAGTCTTTACCCAGTAGCAAGGAGACAGCTGAAAATGGAGCTAACAGAGAGAAAAACTGGTAAAAATGCAGGATACAAGTCATATATGGTCAGAAATAGTTTTACAGTTATTCCTCAAGTTCACATGACAGTCTATTCTATAAATGTCAAACTTTGTGAATTGGCTCAGGATGAAGAATAGAAAAAAAGTACAACATTTAGTACGTTTTTTTTCTATTCCCCACTATAAACCATATACAGTAAGTTTTAAAGTAGGGGCATAGCCCTTTAAATACTGTATATAGCCAGTCCTGCTGCATTTTCTGTGTTTAATTGCTCCATATTCATATTTCTTTTAGTTGAAACTGATCTAAATTCTAGCAGCACAGATTGTGCAATAAAAAATATACAGTAAACTGAATGCACCTCAGTCTGGTTCTTCGAGACCTGTCATAGCATGCAATGGGAAATCCGTTTCATGTTAAAAGAACAAGTAAAAGCAATGGTGGAGTTTCCCTTCCAGCATGTTCATTATCTTTAAATACCTTATGTAAATGATTTTTGAATAAGTGATAATTTTATGTTGTAATCTCCTAAAAGTAGGCTAAATAACAGAAAGAGTAAGACACTTACATGGAACAACAGAAAAAAATTAGGCAGATTTATTTCCATGCCGGTTTCCTATTATTATTAACAAAAATGAGTGGATGAGGCTTTGAACTTATTCAAGCCATGGCTAGCACAGAAAACCTATTGATATGACATTGTTGTGATGGTTTGGGGTAGAGGGAGAGCATTATTGATGCTCAAGTATTCAGCGTGATTCACATCCGCACTAGAGGTTTATTTACAGACCGCTCAGTGTCCATCGTTTACCGCTGTCTATCTGTGTAAACCGGCTAAGAAATGTGGTCAGTTATTGTTGCCAGTTGGTCCAAGTAAGCAGACCCTACATTTATTTCTATTCAAATACTAGGTTCTATTGTAAGAAGACCATATAATAGCAAACTATAATTATGTGGAAACACAACATTGTCATGGTAGATGTGTTCCCTGGTTATCATGGGTTAAATAAGAAAAATTACCAAAACAAAAAATCAAGGAGATAAGCTTTGTCCTCTTCACCTGGTCCATCACCACAGTATTTTCCAGTTCCTTGATGACAATCTTCTTTCCTTGTGTTCACCCTATCATACCCAGATACTGAATGTTATCTAGGGCCTGTGCAACACAAGATAACTGCCCAAGTACACTTCCTGATGGTTATGATAGTTTACTGCTCTGCAAGGTCTTTGTAAAATACCATGTTACAGCACACAGTAGCTGCTTATGCTACAATAGTTTTACATCTTAATTATAATTGCAGAATAGAAGATTAAACAAATGAACAGTAACAATGCATTATTAAATAATAATAATAATAATAATAATAATTATACTGTGCAAAACAGACTGTCAGATTAATTTCATAACTGTGTTAAATCTTTGGAGAGAGAGCATGTGTGCTATGAAGGTGCTCAAAGTATTATTTCAAGTGTCTGTTCTTTTTTAAATCCTTTCAGACTTTGATTTTTTTTATATTTTTATTTTTGCGTTTCATCATATTATGACAGCCATCACATTTGATTTTTTATTTTTAAACATAACTTAGAAAGTCTTGTTTTTTTCACTGGTGAATGATACATTTGAAGTCTTCATGGAAAACAATGGTAACTGTGGTACACCAAAGGGGGTCTTGCTGGATGGGAGATATATTTCTCCCAGCCGACTAAAGTTTGGTCAGGATTTTCCCTGACCACAAGGACCTGTGATGAGGTCATAGTCACGTGAGCAGATCAGCTGACGTGTACCTCACCTGTGGGTGGGGACTAGGCCTACTTAACAAGGAGCTGTTGTAGTATGTGGGTGTGGAAGGAAGGAGTTTGGCTGGAGACAGCCTGGAAGAGTGATTTTTCTGTTACAGTGTGTCAGTGTGCACCAAGAAGCAAGTTCCAGACCACCCGGAATGGCACCTGGCGGTCTCTGCTGGCCTGCAGCCGCTTAGTTAAGCCCGTCCCAAACAAGGGTGAGTCTGGGACCAGTGGTTCTCCAAACTGGAGTGGTTTATGTTCTGTTTTGATGTTGTTATCTGGACTTTTTTGAACCTGTCATTAAAACCACTGAACTTTGAACTGAAAGCCTGTGTGTTGCCTCATTACTGCGGCCCGGCCCCTGCCTACCAGAGCGGATCCCTACAATTGGTGGAGAATGCGGGCAACGCAGTGAGGTCATGCTGTTTTTTTCTCTGCATGACTGTAAATGTCCTGGGTGAAGAAAGTGACGCAAAACCCGGTGGAGAACTGTCTGGAGATGGAGAGCACAATAAAAATGCTTGTGGAGGCCATGCGACAGCAACTGCAGGCTACACAGCAGCAACAGCGGGCTATGCAGTAGCAGCAGGCTATACAGCAGCAGGCTATGGAGCAGCAGCAGATATTTAGTCGACAGCAACAGGAAACCAACAGTCTTCTGTTGCAGCACATTACAGCGCCGCTGACAGCAGGAGCTGCCCGGGACCGCCAGGATGTCCGGAAAGCGGTGCGTACAGCGATTCCAAAAATGGAGCAATCAGATGACGTCGAGGTGTACCTGGTGATGTTTGAAGGCGTGGCTGAGAGGGAGAGACTACCCCGGGATCAGTGGGCCAAAATCGTGGCTCCATTTTTGGCTCCAGGACCCGCGAAAGCCTATATGGACCTACCCCCTGAGCACCAGAGGGACTACGAGATCATCAAGGGTGAGATACTCACACGTCTTGGGGTAAATGTATTGGTCCGGGCCCAGCGGGTACACCAGTGGAAGTTTTCCCCTTCTGAGCCAGCTCGTTCCCAGTATTATGACTTGATACACCTGATAGAAAAGTGGTTGCAGCCGGAGGTATTGTCACCCAGCGCTATGCTGGATCGTATAGTAACTGATAAGTTCTGGAGAACTTGGCCCCACATCCTTCAAACATGGGTTGGACAGGCAGCCCTGACTGATGGCCTCCAGATGGTAGACCTCATTGAAAGATATGGGGCTACCAAGGAGATACAGGGAGAGACTACCCGGAAGGTAATGAGTAAATTCCCCAACCTTCACCCGCCGCTCGGTGAGCAGAGACTCGGAAAGCCGCCCAGGACGCGTCTGGGGATGAAAGAGGCCCCATAATCTGTTGGCGGTGCCAAGAACCAGGACATGTTAAAGCTGATTGCCCCCACCTGACTGAGCCCATGGACACCAACTATGGGTACTATCAGTCTCACTATGCCGAACACAGGTGTGCAGTGGGCAAACCAGAGGGACCCAGTATGAACCATTTGTGTAAAGTGGAGGTGGAGGGTAACTCTGCTGTGGCTCTACTGGACTCAGGGAGACTCGTGACCTTAATACGAGCCAGCCACATCCAAATTAGCGAGTATACTGGTCGGAAAATGGGTGTATTGTGTATACATGGGGACCTAAAACATTATCCTACCGCCGGGTGATGATAAACACGCCAGCGGGGAGGAGGTGCCACGAGGTGGGGGTGGTGATTAATTTGCATTATGATGTAATAATGGGGAGAGATTTTCCGTTATTTTCTGTGCTTTGGCCTGTAATTACCTCTCCCACGGAACTGTCGTCGGCACCAGTGGCAACCAGGTTGCATTCTCCAGAAATCGGGCATGAACCTGGTGGCCCAGAGGAAGATGTGCTGGTGGTAGGAGTACCTGTTCCTTCGGTGGAGGAGGAAAAACCCTCTCCTATAGAAGTGTTAGCTGGGGAGGTGGAAGACTTGCCACCGGGACCAGAATTGTCAGACTTAAATGTGGCAGGTGACAATTTTGGTATGGCGCAACTTCAGGACCCTACGTTGGCTCGAGAACGGGAAAATGTACTGGTTGTCAATGGGGAACCCCAACAACCCGGGGCAGCTACAGTATTTCCCCGATTCGAGCTGAACCAAGATTTGCTGTATAGGGTTGAGAAAATACGTGGGGAAATTGTCGGTACCTCAGTCGTATCGTAAGTTGGTAATGGACCTAGCGCATGCGCATGTACTGGGGGGACATCTGGGCCAAAAGAAAACCCTAGACCGAATTCTACAATGGTTTTACTGGCTAGGGGTCTATGAAGAAGTTAAACGGTATTGTAACTCGTGTCCCGTGTGCCAGGTAACCAGTCCGCAGCCTCATTTTCGGAGTCCCTTGGTGCCATTGCCAATTATAGAGGTCCAGTTTGAGAGAATAGCCATGGATTTGGTGGGGCCTGTTAATAAATCAGCGAGGGGTCACCAACACATCCTCGTAGTTCTAGATTACGCTACTAGGTATCCTGAGGCCATTCCCCTGCGCCACACCTCCGCCAAACTTATCGCAAAAGAACTTATGAGTATGTTCTCCCGGGTGGGAATCTCTCAAGAAATCTTAACAGACCAGGGGACCCCCTTTATGTCCAAAATCATGAAGGAACTCTGCCACTTGTTAAGTGTTAAACAGTTGCATACATCGGTCTATCATCCCCAAACAGATGGTTTGGTAGAAAGGTTCAATAAGACCCTGAAGAATATGTTGAAAAAAGCAGTCTCTAAAGATGGTAAGGACTGGGATCTCTTGTTGCCATACCTGATGTTTGCAGTGCAGGAGGTGCCCCAGATATCTACGGGGTTCTCGCCCTTCGAACTATTATATGGCAGACATCCCCGTGGCTTACTCGATATAGCTGAAGAGGCCTGGGAGAACCAACGAACTCCCCACAAAAGTGTGATAGAACATGTGGCCAAAATGCAAGAGAGAATGGAGACAGTCTTACCATTAGTCCATTAGGAAGCAGCACAAAGGTCGCAGAGGCAGGTCTATAACTGGGAGGCACGGGTAAGGTCCTTTAACCCTGGGGATTGGGTGTTGGTACTTGTGCCTACAGTGGACAGTAAGTTCCTTGCAAGGTGGCAGGGACCCTACGAGATTATGGAGAAGGTGGGTCCAGTAAACTATAAAGTACACCAACCAGGACGGAGAAAGCCCGAACAGATATACCATGTAAATTTGCTCAAACCCTGGAAAGATAGAGACCACCTTGGTAAGGATTGCCCCCGGCCTGCATTTCCAGTAGAGAAGGCTCCCTTGCCTCAGGGGGAGGCAAAAGAAGTCCTCTCCGCTGTCAAAATAGCAGACACTCTGTCTCCTAGACAAGTTCAGGAGGTACGGGAGTTTGTTAGCCGAAATACCGATGTTTTTTCAGAACTCCCTGGTCGTACCTCCCTCATTCAACATGACATTGTCACGGAGCCGCAGGCCAAAGTCCGACTAAAGCCCTATCGGGTACCTGAGGACCGGCGACCAGCCATCTGGGAAGAGGTAAAAAAGATGCTGCAGTTAGGGGTCATTGAAGAGTCCCATAGTGAGTGGGCCAGCCCAATAGTACTAATACCAAAGCCGGATGGGACACTAAGGTTCTGTAATGACTTTAGAAAGTTGAATGAAATTTCTAAGTTTGACGCCTACCCCATGCCCCGAGTTGATGAGTTAATAGTGCAATTTGGGCATGCCCGGTATTTTTCAGTAATTGACCTCACCAAAGAGTGTTGGCAGGTACCCCTAACAAAAGCAGCGAGAGAGAAAACGGCTTTTGTAACACCCGAGGGGCTATTCCAGTTTATAGTCCTACCCTTCGGGTTGCATGGTTCTCCAGCGACATTCCAGAGGTTAATGGACGTTGTTATTCGTCCTCATCGCCGATATGCCGCGGCCTATCTGGACGATATTGTGGTGTACAGTACAGACTGGGAAAGTCACTTGGCAAAGGTACAGACGGTGATTGATTCTCTGCGACAAGCAGGGCTAACTGCCAACCCAAAGAAGTGTTCCATAGGGCTGGAGGAAGCTCGGTACCGGGGGTATGTATTTGGGAGGGGAGTTCTCAAACCCCAAATAGACAAAGTGGAGGCAATCCGAAACTGGCCCCGTCCCCTCACCACAAAACAAGTGAAAGGGTTTTTGGGGTTAGTGGGATATTACCGGCGGTTTATTCCCAATTTTGCAACCTTGTCGGCACCATTAACTGACTGCCTAAAGGGAAGGAAATCAGTAATGGTGCGATGGAATGATCAGATTGAAGAAGCATTTGTAAAGCTAAAAGGGGCACTGTGTGGGTCACCAGTTCTGATCACACCCGACTTCAAAAGAGAATTCATTGTCCAGACTGATGCGTCAGAGGTAGGTCTGGGTGTCACCAGCAAAGCACCCCCACACCATCACACCACCTCCTCCATGCTTCACGGTGGGAAGCAGGCATGTAGAGTCCATCCGTTCACCTCTTCTGTGTGCAAGCAGTAATCAAAGCAAAAGGTGGCTACTTTGAAGAAACCTAGAATATAAGACATATTTTCAGTTGTTTCACACTTTTTTGTAAAGTGTAATGTATAATTCCACATGTGTTAATTCATAGTTTTGATGCCTTCAGTGTGATTCTACAATTTTCATAGTCATGAAAATACAGAAAAATCTTTGAATGAGAAGGTGTGTCCAAACTTTTGGTCTGTACTGTATATATATATATACAGTTGTGCTCAAAAGTTTACATACCCCTGCAGGATTTTTGCTTTCTTGGCCTTTTTTCAGAGAATATGAATAATAACACCAAAACTTTTTCTCCACTCATGGTTAGCGATTGGATGAAGCCATTTATTGTCAAACTACTGTGTTTTCTCATTTTAAATCATAATCACAACCCAAAACATCCAAATAACCCTGATCAAGAGTTCACATACCCTGGTGATTTCGGCCTGATACCATGCACAGAAGTTGACACAAATAGGTTTGAATGGCTACTAAAGGTAACATCCTCACTAGGGATGAGTGAGTATACTCGCAAGTATTCAGTACTCACGGTACTCGAAACACAGCGAGTATTTCACTACTCGCCTTTCAATATTCGGATCTCCCGCCCAGCATGTTAGCCAATCACAGTAATGCCACCTTCTTCTTGGCTGGCCGCGCAGTGTCATAGATGATTCATAGGCTATGACTTATCATAGGCTCTAAAAACTATGTGTGTGCGGAGAATGTGTGTGGGCGGAGACTATGTGTGTGCGGAGAATGTGTGCATGTCTGTGTGCGGGGGTCTGTGTGTATCTGTGTGTGTGTCTGTGGGGCTGTGTGTGTGTGTATGCGGGTCTGTGTGTAGGGAGGCATCGTCCGATGGGACTACAAGTCCCATCCGGCTATGCCTACTACAGTGACAGCATTAGCGGATGATGGGACAGTAGTCACCAGCAAAGCACCCCCACACCATCACACCACCTCCTCCATGCTTCACGGTGGGAACCAGGCATGTAGAATCCATCCGTTCACCTTTTCTGCGTGCAAAGCAGTAATCAAAGCAAAAGGTGGCTACTTTGAAGAACCTAGAATATAAGACATATTTTCAGTTGTTTCATACTTTTTTGTAAAGTGTAATGTATAATTCCACATGTGTTAATTCATAGTTTTGATGCCTTCAGTGTGATTCTACAATTTTCATAGTCATGAAAATACAGAAAAATCTTTGAATGAGAAGGTGTGTCCAAACTTTTGGTCTGTACTGTGGTTCAAGTCAATACGGAGAGATAACAATTATGTTTATTGCAGCGTGACACAGATGACATCGCGGCAGCATGTAGAAAAAAAGATCTAATACTTATAAATACTAATACAAATTTGTGCACATTTTCGTAAGGTAGTAAAAGGAATTACACAAAGTATCCATATGTTTGGTTACCAAAATGAATACATATATAGGCGGTCATTTGTTTATTATTTTATTTAGAATTCCTTTAACTTTTGATTCCGAATAGAGAAAAGTGCTATGAAAAATTACACTTCCAATATGTATCCTTTTGGATTCTAAAGCAAAATAGAACAAATTTATTTTTTCACTATAAGCATTTAATTTAATAATAAAAGAAAAAGCAAATCTCGACATGATAAATAAATCTTGTGAGTTAGGGAAAGTATGAAAAGAAAATAACACATGGCAATATTACACCTACTACAGATTGGTAAAGGATCTTGGAGATGGGAATACCCCTTTAATGCTCCTAAAAAAAAACACCATAAATTCTAAGTGTTTTTCTTTAACTGTGGCAAAAAAGACTATATTTTAACAACAATTTGATAAATTATAATTATAATTCTAAAAGAAGTTTCAAGACTTTTAGAATTTATCACTGCTGCAGTAAGGCTGGTTTCACACTGTACATTTTTGTCTTGCGTTTTTGGTTTGGTTTGAAATGCGTGAAAAAAATCTGAAAAAATATTGTTTTTTATTGATGATAATAATTAACATTGATCAGTAATGCAAACATATATGTTATTTCTAAGTATGTGCTTGCTTTTACCAGTATGCGTTTGTGTATGCAACCTTTTTCTCTCCATCCAAGAAAAACGATTATTCTGATCAAAGTTTAATCAGTGGCATCAGTTTTTCTCAGAGGTGAAGAGAAGAAAAAAACAAACGTTTGTCCAACCTCTCCATTCTGTCAGTCTGTGAAAATCGGACCACACTTGTCCGAGTGTAGTCTGATGTTTTTTATGGACCCGTAGACTTGCATTGCCGATTTTGATCGGACACTCAGATCAAAATCAGTCAAGTCTCAGAATTTTTCCTTGGACCGAGGTAAAATTTGGACATGTGCACAGCCACATAGAATATCATGGCTTTCCTATTATAATAATCACCATATTATTGGTTGCTTGTTTAATATGTTGGCAAAATAACATTTTTGTTCTTAAGTAATAATCATTTTGCCATGTCATATTATAATATCATTCTTGTTTCATTCATCTTTCTTTTTTATCCATTTCCAGATTTGTGAAAAAAAGTTGGCTCAAACACATGGGTGGATCTAAAAAGGGATTTTCCTTTGGAATGAAATCAGCATAAAATAGATTGACTGTATCCTAAGGAGTAATATATACAAGTGAACCAATAAACTATTGTCAGTTGTATGTAGGTGATTTCCATATGATTGTCTTAAAAAATGGGTGTGCTGCTATATGAGGGATGACAATAATCAAAATGTAAACGACTACTTGGGCAGATCAAGTAATAGAGCTTTTAAGAAGTTAAAAGAAGCTTTTGTTCCTGAATCAGTGTCATTCTTGTCCACGTGCTGTGTGAGATGTTGCAGCTCAGCCCTATAAAAGTGAATTGGGTTCAGCTGAAATACCACTGATGGACAAGAGTGGCACCATTTCTATAGATGAGTAGACCTTATTTTCAGATCAGCTTTCATTATCATAGTTTCAACATAATAGATGCAATGGTGTTTTTGACCACATTAGAAAATTGTGCTGTTGGTCTAGATCACATCACCAATCTGTGGCTCCTGGTTGTTGCAAAACTGCAACTCTGAGCATGCCTTGGCAGCACAATGCTAGACGTTCACTATTTCTTTACCCAATTGAGGCCATGGGCAAAAACAGCTCCTTTTGTTATTCAGTGTGTTTCAGTGTGGCGCGTGGCTCAGATGATTCAAATTAGCCTCTTTAGGGGACCTGAACACTCGAGCACCACAAGATGGTCTGCGCTGCTCGATACTCATTCGAGCACATTCGCCCATCACTACCTATAACATGAACACGGCGGATTGATGGGATACTATGGTAGCCAGAGGCCTACTGAAGGCTTCAGTTGCCAACATCTTGATATTCCTCTAAAACGCAACCGTAGTGTTCTGCCCATTCATGTGCAGCAAGTTAATTTCATAGTGCAGTACCATTTATAGCCATTAGAGGTCATTAAGTACTCATGTATCCTGTGTTTTGTATGCTCGGATACTTCTCCTTTAATAGTGCAGTGTGTTCTGGTTCGTACCGTCCCCTCAGTTTCCCAGGCTAGAAGCTGAGACATTTTTTCTCAGACTTTAGTGTCAAGCCCACGTGTTCCTAGCTCTCTCTTTACACAGCATAGCTCCTGACCAGTGGATTCCGGAGAGACTCTAATCCAATTATGTGTCTGTGTTAGACAGCCTCTTTGTAGTCTCTGTATCTTTTAGTTAGGTAATGCTTTCACACTGCTTACAGATAGGTTGCATTTCTGTATAGAGCAGGATAGTGTTACATCATGTACTTTGCCATAGCTGTGTTGTAATGTTACTGTGAAGCCTCTGTAATGTTAGTTACTGATGTCATTGCACTCTGTATCATGCTGTTGTCTCTGTTATCTGCCAGTACTGATACTTTGTCTATTTCTTTTGTAGTTTTTACCATATAATATCATCCACCATTGTTGTTCACTGTTACCCAGTTCACATCATCAGCTCAATAAATATAGACTTAAGAATCCATACAGTCTTTATACTGGGAAGTGGATGAAAGGTTTAGCTGTATGCTACAATCCACACAGCACTATACGTGAAGGAAGGCAAACATGTAGGCTAGCTTGAAAGGAGACCGCACGTTAAAGTCCCCAAAGGGGATGAAAAAATAAGTACAAACAATGTTTTTTTTTTAAAAAAATATAAAAGTTTAAATCGCACCCTTTTCCCGGTTTTAAAATAATACATGTAATTGATATCACCGTGACTATAAAAGTTCGGTCTAAGTATAAGTTTTTAAAAAATTTACATGGAAAGTCGAAAAGAACTCACTCCTACCAAACACCATTTGTGTTTTTTCTGTTTCCACAATTCCCTTAAAAAATGTAATAAAAAGTGATCAATGTATGTACTGTAGTGCAGCCGGGTTGGTGCAGTGTGACAGACAGGCAGTGACCCAGGAAAGTTCAAAATCAATGTGGTTTAATGTCCAAACTCACACAAACAGCACATGATATCCTCCGGATCGCAGCCGGGAAAACAAAACAGTCCGTATCCGTTGGCTAATGCACCGCCTTGTACGCTGAGGGATGACAGCCTTGTTGTCTCTGCTGGACTCTTTGTTGCTTCACACAGGTAGTGATCTGCAGAGCCTCCTGCTCTGCACACTTGCAAAACCAAATCTGACCACCAAACCCTCTACTGCAATGTTTTTAACTGTAACCTGTGGCCATGGGCCACATGGAAAACCCACGCCGGGGGAGGAAATAGACCACCCTGCAACCTTCCTGTAGTCCGTTTCCAAAATAAAAGCCCATGGCAGATTTTTTTTCATCTGCCTTGGACAAATAGCTTGTCCAAGACCAATAGTAACATAGTTAGCAAGGCCGAAAAAATACATTTGTCCATCCAGTTCAGCCTATATTCTGTCAGAATAAATACTTACTTTTATTCTGCATTGCAATCACAGCTACGCCTATGACTGCAATGCACTCCCGCGGCCTCAATATGCTTCTTTGCACATACTGGAGGACACATAGCACCCTCGCATATGACCCTGGTCACTATCTCACATACAGCCCCTCTGTTCAAACTTGTGGGGTTGAACATTTGTCACCATTCAGGAGGCCCGTGACAGGGTATCCGAATTTCCCTGTGACTTCCCAGCCCGATGTTCCACTGAGAAACTAAAGTTTTGTAGGGACAGAAACCATCGGGTGACTCAAGCATTCCTCTCTTTTTGTTTCTCATCCAGATGAGGGGTGAATGGTCCATTACTAAACAAAACTGGCGCCCGAGCAAATAGTAGCATAGGGACTTCAAGGCCCACTTAATCGCCAAGCACTCCTCCACTACGCTATAATTTTTCTCTGCCTGAGTCAGTTTCCTGCTCAAGTATTTGACCAGATGCTCATCCCTGTTCATCTCTTGCAACAGCACCGCTCCTAGGTCTACCTCTGAGGCATCTGTTTGCACAATGAAGGCTTTCTTGAAGTTGGGGCTGATGAGGACCGGCTGTCCACACAACACCGACTTCAGGGACTGGAATGCTTCCTCCGCCTGAGGATTCCACCAGACCATCACCGACTTTTTACCTTTCAACAGGTCAGTTAGGGGTGCCGATTTCCCAACAAAATTGGGTATAAACCTACGGTAGTACCCAATGATGCCAAGGAATGCCCTTACCTGTTTGGTACGTAATGGCCTGGGTCAGTTTTGAACGGCCTCAATCTTTTTTACTTAGGGTTTGATAACCCCGCGACCAATCACGTAACCTAAGTACCAGGCTTCCGTGAGTCCTATTGCGCATTTCTTTGGGTTCGCAGTTAACTCCGCGATTTTGAGAGACTCCAGCACTGCTTGTACCTGGGACAGGTGGGAATTACAATCTGCACTAAAGATGACTATGTCATCTAAATATGCCAATGGGTATTTCCGATGGGGCTCTAACACTATGTCCATCAGCCTGTGGAATGTAGCCAGAGCCCCATGTAACCCAAACGGCAAGATATTGATAGAGACTCTCTGGCGTTATAAAAGCGGTCTTTTCTTTCGCCGACTCTGTCAGTGGAACCTGCCAATAACCTTTGGTGAGCTTGAGCAAGGTGGAGTACTGGACCTCACCAGTCTTTCAATTAACTCATCCACCTGTGGCATGGGATAGAGGTCAAATTTTGACACCTCATTTAATTTTCTGAAGTCATTACAAAAGCATAATGACCCGTCTGTTTTTGGAATCAGCACAATGGGACTAGCCCACTCACTCCGGGACTCCTCAGTGACTCCCAACTGCAGCATTTGCTTCACTTCAGCTGTGATGACTTGCCTTCGGGCTTCTGGTACTAGGTACGGTTTCATCCATACCCTTACCCGGGACTCTGTGACAATGTCATGCTGTATCACAGAGGTCCATTCCGGCATCTCTGAGAATACCTCCGTATTCCGCTGCACCAGAGCTGAGCCTCCTGGCGCTGCTGTTTCGTGAGAGCGTCATTTACCTTAACCTCACCCCCGAGTGACAGAGGACTCCCTGTTGGTATGGCCGGAGTTGCCTCCGTGACCAAACATTCCCGGTCCTTCCAGGCTTTTAGTAAGTTGACATGGTACAATTGTTCCGGTTTCCTCTTTCCGGGTTGGTACACCCTATAATTTACTTCTCCCACCTGATCTCATATAGCACTTGCCACTTGGCCATGAGCTTACTTTCTGCGTTAGGCACTAGTACCAACACCCGATCTCCTTCTTTAAAGGTCCTAACCATGGTTCCTTTAATGTACACGAGGCTCTGTGCGGCCTGGGCATCCATCAGATGTTCCTTTGCTATGGGCCTACTGCGGCAATCCGGTCATGCATGCTTGCCACATGCTCAATGACACTCTTATGCGGAGTGGGCTCCTGTTCCCACTTCTCCTTGGCTACGTCCAGCAGTCCCCTCGGGTGCCTGCCATACAATAGTTCAAATGGAGAGAACCCCATGGACACCTGCGGTACTTCATGGATAGTAAACATTAGATAGGGCAGTAACATGTCCCAATCCCTCCTGTCCTTGGCGACCACCTTTTTTAGCGTGGACTTAAGGGTCTTATTAAATCTCTCCACCAACCCGTCGGTTTGTGGGTGGTACACCAACGTGCGTAGTTGTTTGATCTGGAGCAGCTTACATAGCTCCCTGGTCACCTTGGACATAAAATGAGTCCCCTGATCGGTAAGGATCTCCTTTGGCAGCCCAAGGCGACAATACATTGCAAACAGCTCGAGGACGACTAGTTTGGCCAAGGTGTGGCGAAGTGGTATCGCCTCTGGGTACCATGTGGCATAATCCACTACAACCAGAATATGTTGATGGCCACGGGCGGATTTCACTATGGGGCCTACCAGATCCATTGCTATCCTCTCAAATGGTACCTCTATGATGGGCAGAGGTACCAATGGACGCTGGTAGTTTGCAGTGGGTGAGGATAGTTGGCACTCCAGACACAAGTCACAGTACCTCTGGACCTCCGCGTAGACCCCAGGAGAAAAAAATGCTGCAGAATGCGCTCCTGCGTCTTTTTGGCCCCTAAGTGCCCTCCTAACATGTACGTGTGAGCCATGTCGAGCACCGCCCGACTGTAGGATTAGGGCACCACCAACTGTTCCATCACCTCATCCTGGACTTTATCCACCTGGTATAACAACTCCTGGTGGATAACCATGCGAGGAAAAACAGTCTCAGCACCTGGTTGCTGAGCTGCTCCATTAATTTCAATCACCCTTTCTCGTGCCTGAGCCAGGGTGGGATCCTGGAGCTGAGCTGTTCCAAACTTACCAGGAGACACTTCCAGCTTGAGGATCAGTGATTCTCCTCGACCTCTCCTGCCAATACCTCTAGGGTTGTCCCTAGGTTGGTGAACCCTACGCCGGTATCACTGACTTAGGATCTTCAGGTTCCGCGCCTGGAATAGCATTTACCTTGGGAGGGTTAACCCTGGTCTCCCACAGGGACCAGAACAGGGGCAAGTCTTTTCCCAACACAGTCCCATACGGAAGAGTCTTTATCACTCCCACCACATGTCTCATTTCCCCATATGATGTGGAAAACGTAACCTTCGCGGTCAAATACTCCTGGAGTCCCCCATGGATACACACCACCCCCACTTTCCGTCCATTGGGGTTGTCCCATGAACCAGAGTCTCTAAGCTCCCCTAGTCCAAGAGAGCGTCCGTCTGGTACCCGTTAACAAGTACCTTGCACAGTTGGGGTTCAGTGCCTGCAGTTGCAGTGCAGATGGGCTGGGCGTACATAGACACTCTGTCAGTATACCCGCAGTCCATGTGTTCAGCTGTTATGGGGCAGTTGGCAGCCACATGTCTGGGCACTTGGCACCGCCAATATTTAATAGCTGCGGCACGAGTGGCCCTTGGGACTGATTTAGGGGACACAGGTTTGTGGTCACTCTCCCTGCGGGATACCCTTTCAGTACGGGCTCGGTCCAGATTGTCCCCAGTGGAGGGTCGTGGGCTTTTCCCAGACTCCTGGGCTGAGGGTCTTTACGTGACTGCTGACTTGGAGCAGTGACCCGTATAAGGTCCTGAGTGGCTGTATACTGCTCAACCAGTCCACCACCTGATCCAGAGTTCCCAGGTCCCCTTGCCGCACATATACAGTTAGGTCCATATATATTTGGACAGAGACAACATTTATCTAATTTTGGTTCTAGACATTACCACAATGAATTTTAAACAAAACAATTCAGATGCAGTTGAATGTTATGTTTCGGTAGCTGAGGAGAAACTGCAAAAAATAGCCAAAGTAGCAATACACCAGAGAGGCTGGAAACTATTGGATTGCAGTAACCTAAACTAACCGCCACACTAGAAGTAGCCGTGGAGCGTACCTATGGTGATCCTAGACGCCTCATCACAGCTGGAGAGATAGCTACACCTAAAGGCAGAAAGATGAATGCTATCTGCCCCGGAGCAGAATCCCCAAAGAAATAGGAAGCCCCCGAACATGTAATGGCGGTTAGATAAGAAGAAAATATGGACACAGACAGAAAATTGAATGAGCAAACGATGGGCCCAATCTGTCTAGATAGAAAAGTATAGGAAAGAATTCTGACTGCAACCCAAAAAAACCCTGACAAAAATACCAACACTTCTGATTAACAAAAAACCTAAGATCACACGATCTCTACCACCTAAATCAGATCTCTGGTGTAACACACAGCAACACAGCAAATAAAAAGTGACAAAGGAACAAAGCAAAAATGCAAACACACAATGAGCACAATTGCAGCGCAAGACCCCAAAAGGGGACCAGGCTGCAGTCCACTGCAAGTAGCAAACCAGCAGTGAAAATCCAACGGAGGAAAAAAAAACAAAACACTTATCTGAATGAGAGCAGGAAAGCAAGGTGTGCTCCAAGCAAGAGCAGAAGGAACAACTGATTACCGGCAAGGCTGCTGGGAACTCAGGTCACTTATATCATACATTCAGAGCCAGCTGAAGGCCATTCAGTAATTAGTTCATTGCCCTCAGCAACCACCGGAGGGAGCCCCAGCTCAGAAGTCGCCTCCAAGGTATTCACAACAGTACCCCCCCTTGAGGAGGGGTCACCGAACCCTCACCTGCGCAACCAGGCCGATCAGGATGAGCTCGATGATAGGCACGGATAAGTCTCCCAGTATGGATGTCCGAAACAAACTTCCAAGAATTGTCCTCCTGACCATAACCTCTCCATTTAACCAAATACTGGAGTTTCCGTCTAGCAAAACGAGAATCCAATATTTTCTCAACCACATACTCCAAATTGCCCTCAACCAAAACAGGATAAGGAGGCACAGCCATAGGAACCAAACGGAAGTAAACAGGATTAAGAATTTCCATGATCTTATAAGGTCCAATGAACCTTGGCTTAAATTTTGGAGATGCAACCTTCATAGGGATATTTCTTGAGGACAACCAAACCAAGTCCCCCACTTTAAAACGAGGACCATCAGTCCTATGCCGGTTGGCAAACCACTGGGCCTTCTCTTGAGAGAGAGACAACCTCTCCACTACCTGGTCCCAAATCTGCTGCATACACTGCACAATAGAGTCAACCCCCGGACAGACAGAAGCCTCCGCCTGTCCTGAAGAAAATCGAGGGTGAAACTCAGAATTGCAGAAAAATGGAGACATCAAGGTGGCAGAGCTAGCCCTATTATTAAGAGCAAACTCAGCCAAAGGCAAAAAAAAGACCCAGTCATCTTGATCAGCAGACACAAAACATCTCAAATAAGTCTCCAAGGTCTGGTTTGTTCTCTCGGTTTGTCCATTGGTCTAAGGGTGAAATGCAGAGGAGAAAGATAACTGAACACCAAGTTTAGAACAAAATGTCCTCCAAAATCTGGAAACAAACTGGACTCCTCTGTCAGACACAATATTCTCAGGAATGCCATGTAACCAAACCACGTGCTGAAAGAACAAAGGCACCAGTTCGGAGGAAGAAGGCAACTTAGGTAATGGCACAAGATGTATCATCTTGGAAAACCTATCACAGATTACCCAGATAACGGTCATTCTCTGAGATACAGGAAGGTCAGAAATAAAATCCATAGAAATATGGGTCCATGGGCCTCTTGGGTACAGGTAATGGCATTAACAAACCACTAGAATGCGAGCAAGGCTTGGAACGAGAGCAAGTCCCACAGGACTGCACAAAGTCCCTGACGTCACGAGACAAAGTAGGCCACCAAAAGGAGCAACTCACCAAGTCTCTGGTACCAAAAATCCCGGGATGACCAGCCAACGCGGAACAATGAATCTCAGACATCACACTCTTTTTCCACTGGTCTGGGACAAAGAATTTCCCAACAGGGCAGCGCTCAGGTTTATCCTCCTGACACCCTCCAGAGCCAGTCTCAAAATGGGCGAGATGGCGGAAAGAACTACACCCTCTTTCAAAATAACAGCAGGACCAGATAACTCAGGAGAATCCGCAAAGAAACTCCTCGAGAGGGCATCCGCCTTAACATTCTTAGTGCCCGGAAGAAAAGAAACCACAAAATTAAAACGTGTGAAAAACAAGGCCCACCTGGCCTGTCTAGGATTAAGTCGCTTGGCTGATTTGAGATAAACCAGGTTCTTATGGTCCTGGAGGACCACCACCTGATGTTTGGCTCCTTCCAGCCAATGTCTCCACTCTTCAAAGGCCCACTTCATGGCCAATAACTCCCGATTACCCACGTAATAATTACGTTCAGTTGGAGAAAATTTTCGACAGAAAAAGGCACAAGTGTTACTGTTAGAGGTCTCTGGATCCCTTTGGGACAAAACGGCACCTGCCCCAATCTCAGAGGCATCAACCTCCACCTGAAACGGCAGAGAAACATCAGGCTGCTGTAGAACAGGAGCAGAAATGAATCTCTGCTTAAGTTCCTGAAACGCAGAAACTGCCTCAGGAGGCCAATTCACCACATCTGAACCCTTTTTGGTCAAATCAGTCAATGGATTAACAATACCGGAGAAATTACCAATAAATTTGCGATAAAAATTGGCAAAACCCAAAAATCTCTGAAGAGCCTTCAATGAAGTAGGTTGAACCCAATCACAGATGGCCTGAACCTTGACCGGGTCCATTTCAATAACAGACGGAGACAAAATGAATCCCAGAAATAAGACCTTCTGTACGCCAAAAAGACACTTTGATCCCTTCACATACAGTGCATTCTCTCTCAAAATCTCGTTGGAAAAAATCAAGATATCATCCAAATAAACAATCAGAAATTTATCCACAAAATCCCTGAAAATATCATTCATGAAGGATTGGAAGACGGAAGGGGCATTAGTAAGCCCAAAAGGCATCACTAGGTACTCAAAATGCCTCTCTGGGGTATTAAACGCCGTCTTCCATTCATCCCCGTGCTTAATGCGAATAAGGTTATACGCCCCCCTGAGGTCTAGCTTGGTAAACCAACTAGCACTTTTCACTCTGGAAAATAGGTCAGAAATCAAAGGTAACGGATATTGATATTTAACAGTGATCTTATTCAGGAGGCGATAATAAATACACAGCCTCAATGAACCATCCTTTTTGGCCACAAAGAAAAAACAGGCCCAAGGGTGAGGAGGATGGTCTGATATGACCCTTCTCCAATGACTCCTTGATATAAGATCGTATAGCATCGTGTTCAGGTACAGATAAATTAAAAACGCGACCTTTAGGAAATTTACCACCAGGCACTAACTCAATAGCGCAATCATAGCTCCTGTGAGGAGGTAAGGATGCAGATTTACTTTCACTAAACACATCAGAAAAATCTGTCAAAAAGTCAGGGACATCCTGAGACTGGGGAGAGGCAGAAAAAACAGGAGTGTCAGTATTAACACATTGGCAGCCCCAACTGGTCACAGACACAGATTTCCAATCCAAAACAGGATTATGAGTCTGTAACCAAGGGGAACTCAGTACAATAATGTCATGCAGATTATGCAACACCAAAAATTTGCAACTCTCCTGATGATCTGGTTCAACCCTCATTATCACCTGAGTAGAAAACTGGGGTTTATTCTCCGCCAAAGGGGTAGAATCAATGCCCAGTAAAGGAATAGACTTCCGCAGGGGTATCATGGGAAACCCACAACGTTTGGCAAAGTCAAAATCCATCAGGTTAATAGCTGCTCCTGAATCAACAAAAGCCTGAGCCGAAAATGTGGACGGGGAAGCAAATCAGGGTAACAGTCAACAGAAATTTAGTCTGAACACTACCCAAGACAACTGAGCACGCAAAACGTCTTCCCCGCTTAGGGCAGACGGAAATAGCATGGGATGCGTCACCACAGTAGAAACATAACCCATTGCCCTTACGAAACTCATGATGCTGAGCCCAGAAGTCACTCCATCACACTGCATGGGCTCAGGAGCTAGCTCACAAGGCAACACTATTTCACGCATACCTCTGCGCTCACGCAAACGTCTGTCAATTTGAATAGCCAAAGACATAGAATCATTGAGACCAGAGGGAACAGGGAATCCCACCATAACGTCCTTTACATTTTCTGACATTTAGATGTATATGCACATCACTCCTTTATGTAAGGTGGTGCCAGGATGTGGGATGCCAATCCCTTAATACAAAACATATAAATATATCCGGCACTCAAAAATATGCTTGAAAATAATGATTTAGTGCGTGACGTTTCGGTCATTAACAGACCTTCTTCAGACAGGGGATCGCCTTAGAAGAAAACAGGTGAAGCGCTGTGTGGTAATGCTGAATTAGCTGAAGGTATGGCGCCATACTTCAGCTAATTCAGCTGGCAACCTAGCAAGATAGGTAGCAATACTCTGAACCCCAGTGGCAAGCTGCTCCACACGGCCAGACAACTGTGCAAACTCCATTGAAAGAAAAAAAAATTCCTCCTCAGCACCCAGAGAAAAAGAGGGAAAAAAAATGTAACAAACTTTTTCCTCTTTACTATTTTTCCCTTCTGTGAGTACCATATAATTTTCAGTCTGGCCGGTAATACTGTGTTATGTTTCGGTAGCTGAGGAGAAACTGCAAAAAATAGCCAAAATAGCAATACACCAGAGAGGCTGGAAACTATTGGATTGCAGTAACCTAAACTAACCACCACACTGGAAGTAGCCGTGGAGCGTACCTAGGTGATCCTAGACGCCTCGTCACAGCTGGAGAGATAGCTACACCTAAAGGCAGAAAGATGAATGCTATCTGCCCCGGAGCAGAATCCCCAAAGAAATAGGAAGCCCCCGAACATGTAATGGCGGTTAGACAAGAAGAAAACACGGATACAGACAGAAAATAGAATGAGCAAATGCTGGGGCCCAATCTGTCTAGATAGAAAAGTATAGGAAAGAATTCTGACTGCAACCCAAAAAAACCCTGACAAAAATACCAACACTTCTGATTAACAAAAAACCTGAGATCACACGATCTCTACCACCTAAATCAGATCTCTGGTGTAACACACAGCAATCAAAGCAAATAAAAAGTGACAAAGTAACAAAGCAAAAACGCAAACACACAATGAGCACAATTGCAGCGCAAGACCCCAAAAGGGGACCAGGCTGCAGTCCACTGCAAGCAGCAAACCAGCAGTGAAAATCCAACAGAGGTAAAAACAAACAAAACACTTATCTGAATGAGAGCAGGAAAGCAAGGTGTGCTCCAAGCAAGAGCAGGAGGAACAATTGATTACCGGCAGGGCTGTGGGAACTCAGGTCACTTATATCATACCATTTAGAGCCAGCTGAAGGCATTCAGTAATTAGTTCATTACCCTCAGCAACCACCGGAGGGAGCCCCAGCTCAGAAGTCGCCTCAAGGTATTCACAACAGTTGAAGTTCAGACTTTCAGCTTTCATTTGAGGGTATCCACATTAAAATTGGATGAAGGGTTTAGAAGTTTCAGCTCCTTAACATATGCCACCCTGTTTTTAAAGGGACCAAAAGTAATTGGACAATTGACTCCAAGGCTATTTCATGGACAGGTGTGGGCAATCCCTTCGTTATGTCATTCTCAATTAAGCAGATAAAAGGACTGGAGTAGATTTGAGGTGTGGTGTTTGCATTTGGTAGGTTTTGCTGTGAAGGATACATGCGGTCAAAGGAGCTCTCCATGCAGGTGAAACAAGCCATCCTTAAACTGCAAAAACAAAAAAAACCCATCCGTGAAATTGCTACAACATTAGGAGTGGCAAATCTACAGTTTGGTACATCCTGAGAAAGAAAGAAAGCACTGGTGAACTCATCAATGCAAAAAGACCTGGGTGCCCACGGAAGACTTCTGTGGTGGATGATCACAGAATACCCTCCATGGTGAAGAGAAACCCCTTCACAACAGCCAACCAAGTGAACAACACTCTCCAGGAGGTAGGCGTATCAATATCCAAATCTACCATAAAGAGAAGACTGCATGAAAGTAAATACAGAGGGTTCACTGCACGGTGCAAGCCACTCATAAGCATCAAGAATAGAAAGGCTAGGCTGGACTTTGCTAAAAAAACATCTAAAAAAGCCAGCACAGTTCTGGAAGAACATTCTTTGGACAGATGAAACCAAGATCAACCTCTACCAGAATGATGGAAAGAGAAAAGTATGGCGAAGGCGTGGTACAGCTCATGATCCAAAGCATATCACATCATCTGTAAAACACGGCGGAGGCATGTGTGATGGCTTGGGCATCGGTCACTAGTGTTTATTGATGATGTGACACAGGACAGAAGCAGCCGAATGAATTCTGAGGTATTCAGAGTCATACTGTGTGCTCAGATCCAGCCAAACTGATTGGTCGTCGTTTCATACTACAGATGGACAATGACCCAAAATATAAAGCCAAAGCAACCCAGGAGTTTATTAAAGCAACGAAGTGGAATATTTTTGAATGGCCAAGTCAGTCACCTGATCTCAACTCAATTGAGCATGCATTTCACTTGTTAAAGACTAAACTTCAGACAGAAAGGCCCACAAATAAACAGCAACTGAAAGCCACCGCAGTGAAGGCCTGGCAGAGCATCAAAAAGGAGGAAACACAGTGTCTGGTGATGTCCATGAGTTCAAGACTTCAGGCAGTCATTGCCAACAAAGGGTTTTAAACCAAGTACTAGAAATGAACATTTTATTTACAATTATTTAATCTGTCCAATTACTTTTGGTCCCTTTAAAAACAGGGTGGCACATGTTAAGGAGCTGAAACTCCTAAACCCTTCATCCAATTTTAATGTGGATACCCTCAAATGAAAGCTGAAAGTCTGACCTTCAACTGCATTTGAATTGTTTTGTTTAAAATTCATTGTGGTAATGTCTAGAACCATAATTAGATAAATGTTGTCTCTATCCAAATATATATATGGACCTAACTGTAGCTGCTGGCAGAGCCCTCACCAGCCTGTCGATCACCATCCTCTCTACCATCTGGAAAGGAGTTAAGGTCTCAGGCTGGAGCCATTTTTTACCAGCTGCAGCAAGTCATATGCCTGAGACCTGACAGGACAAGACTCTGCAAAGGACCACTGGAATACCGGTTGTGCGCATACATATGTGTTAACCCCCCAGTCGGGCAAGGATCTCACCTCTCAGCTTTTCATAATCCAGTGCATCATCCCGACTGAGGTCCAGGTAGGCCTTCTGGGTATCTCCCTTCGGGAAGGGGGACACCACTTCAGCCCACTGGGTCACCGGCAAACTTGCCCGCTCTGCTGTGCATTTGAAGACAGTGAGGAAAGGCTCCATGTCATCCTCAGGACTCATCTTCCTCAAAGATGACTGGACTTTGTACCGGGCCTCTTAGGCCTCTTTCACACATCCGGCGGGCGCCTTGCGGCGCCCCCGGCATTTTGCCGCAGCGCCGCATCAGAAAACCTGATGCGCCGCATGCGGCTTTTTTCGCATTGACATGCATTAGCGCCGGATGGCGCCGCATGTCATGCGTTGCATGCGGTTTTGTCCGGATGCGGCGCAAATGTACATTGCGGCGGCCGGACAAGACACAGCATGTAACGTTTTTTGTTTTTGCCGGATGGTTTCTGATGTCTCCGGGCATCAGAAACCATCCGGCAAAAAACCCATGTGGCCGCCTGCGGCGCGTCAGGTTTTCTGATGCGGCGCTGCGGCAAAATTCCGGGGGCGCCGCAAGGCGCCCGCCGGATGTGTGAAAGAGGCCTTAACGGAACGTGGTCACTGGTGTGGACGTCTCTCACAGAGCTGCGATCTGCTGCATCAACAGGTTAGTTGTCTGCTGCTGTTGCTGATTATGTAGCTCCTGCTGCCTTTGCTGATGCTCCAGCTGCTGCTGCTGCAACTGCAATGTCTCTTGCTACTGTCGTTGCTGATGGTCCTGCTGCTGCAACTGCAGCTCCTCTTGCTGCTGCTGCTGAAACTGTCAGTTGCTGCTGCTGCTCTTGCTACCGTTGCTGAGTGAGGACTAACTGCTTCAAAAGCGCCCCCATTTTGTCAGCAGGCTTTAGCTGAAGCGTTGCAGGCTTAATTACTGACATGCAGCACGCTTTGGGGTATGCCTCAGTTCACACTGCCAGCAATCTCCAACCATATGTAGTGCAACGGGGTTGGTGCAGTGTGACAGACAGGCAGTGACCCAGAAACGTTCAAAGTAAATGTGGTTTAATGTCCAAACTCACACATAAACAGCACACAGGATCCTCCGGATCGCAGCCGGGAAAACAAAACAGTCCGTATCCGTAGGCAACAGCACCGCCGTGTACGCTGAAGGGTGCCAGGCTTGTTGGCTCTGCTGGACTCTGTGTTGCTTTACACAGGTAGTGATCTGCAGAGCCTGCTGCTCTGCACGCTTGCAAAACCAAAACTGACACACCCAAACCCTTTACTTCAGGGTTTTTAACTGGAATCTGTGGCCATAGGCCACATGGAAAACCCTGGTCGGGGAAGGAAACGGACCGCCCCGATACACTTCCTGTAGTCTGTTTCAAAAATAAAAGCCTATGGCAGGCTTTTTTAATCTGCCTTGGGCAAACAGCTTGTCCATGACCAATGCTCACTTTTATTCTGCATTGCAATCAAAGCTACGCCTGTGACTGCAATGTACTCCCGCAGCCTCAATTTGCTTCTTTGCGCATCCTGGGGGACACATAGCTACCCTCACATATGACCCCGGTCACTGCCTCACAGTACACACCAAATGATATCACTAAAAACTACAGCTTGGCACGCAAAAAACAAGCCTTTACACAGCTTCATCAAAGTACGGGTCTCAAAAATTGGAAACAGAAAAACATTTTTTTAACAAACCTCAGAATTTTTTTACTACTAAGATTTAAAAAAATGAAAAAAGTTTGGTATCATTGTAATCATACTGAACTTTTTCCATTTTTCAGTACATAATAGTGTAAAATAAATGTTATCACTGAAAATTACAACTCATCCTGAAAAAACAAGCCCTCATACAGCTATAGTTACAGAAAAATAAGTTATGGCTCTTAGAAAGCGAGGAAAAGGCGAAATTGCACAAATTAGAAATCAGACTGGCCCAAGGGGGTTAAAAGCCACTCTGACTACCACAGCTGTATAGTAACTGTAGAATCAATTGCATCAGTTTAACCTTTTAGATGTCACAGTAAGTGCATATGGGGTGTATCTGAGTGGTCAAGAAAAAGGCTGGAGTCCTCTGTCATCCTATTAACCATATGGGATGTGACCACAATCAGCGATGACTTTACAGTTATGGCACCCAGAGGGCCTCAATTTCTGATGGAGACAGTGATGCCAGTGTTGATTGGGCACAGGGCTCACATGTCATAGCAACTACGCACAAGCCCCTGGAATGCGAGTGCCAACACCACTGGAACGGCGCAGACACGGGAGGTGAGTATAAGGGTGCATACAGATGGTCGATATTTGTTGTGCGAGGATCACATCGCAATTCTCGGATTGGGCCGGCACCTCTCCTAACCTGAACCTGACAGATTGATGTCTTTCTTTGCAGATGTCAGGTTCAAGTCAGGAGAGGGGCCGAGCCAGTCTGAGGATTGCGATGAGATCCTTGCACTAGAAATACGGCTGTCTGCTCCCTAAGTGTTTTTATTTTATCGGCAACAAACATTTAGATTGAGAAGGAGTTGTCCTAGTAGTGGACAACCCCATTAATAAACTATTTATATGTATCCCATAATGGTTCTAATAAAAATTACAACTAGATCCAGAAAAAAACAAGTCCACATAAGATTTACATCCAAGGATGGTGCCCCAGTCAGTTTGCAACCTCTACAATCCCATTGTTACACCACTGTACAGCATCAAATTCATGCTCTGATTCCCAGTAATCACTTATACGCAGCTTACAATTTTTTTCCAATCTGACTTATGTTTGTCCTAGGTGACATCTGTTACATTCTGTTATTAGCCTGAATTCTGGCCTTGTACTATAACAATTTACAGCCAGTAAGATCTAAAACAAGTAACGCCATGGAACTGAATAGAATATTGGGCTATGCTGCCTGAAGGCAGATATTATGGGAGAAACCTGTGCTAACCTAGCATTCCAGCTGTTACTCTAGCTGATCCAGCTGCCTCACTTAAAAATAGTCCAGATGACAGATAACATACGTAGTTCTGAAATATTAATAACACTCATCACAGCAGCTAGTGCTTGATAAATTCAGTTACTGGAATAATGTATTTATATTGTATTATTTAATAAAAATGTTTTTTAATTTTTAGTTTCAACATTTTTATTGAAGAAGAAAAGTATCATTTGACATATAAAACATCAACATAGAAGCACAGGGATCCCCTCGCAGGGGGAATTATGTGAGAGAATAAGCAGTAAAACATACAATATCCCTGACTTTATAGTTTTGTTTGTATACAGCTATAAAATAACAATTTTTAGCACAACTAAATTGGGGTTGATAGGGAAGGGGAAGGAAAGGGGGGAGTACAGAATGAGTTTTGACAATAATGAATAGAATGACATAGAATAATGAAAAATGCGATTCACAATCTATTTTCAGCAGTAATGATTTCTATATGTTAGGAATTATAGCGATAAGGACAGTAATCTAGAAAGATCACCATCATTTTGTGCCTGGATCCAAGAATCCCAAATCCCTCGGAAAGTCTCAGATGAATCTGATCTGGTGGCCTCTATTTTTTCATACAGCATTATCAAATTGATACACCTCTTCACCTGTGTTATCAATAACGTGTTTGTTTTCCACTTACTTGCTATGTGGTTTCTAGCGGCCAAGGTGATAAAATCGACAAGGCGGCAAGTCTTATTATTGGCGTTCACTGGTCTGTCCCCCAGAAGTAATACTGTCGGTGTTAGGAGTAATTTCCTCCTTAGGACAGTATCAATTAATTTTATAACATCTTTCCAGAGAGACTTCACTATCGGGCATGTCCACCATATGTGGAGCATATCTTCATCATCAGGGCATCCCGAAAGCAATTGCCGGGAACTGTATGATGAATTTTGTGTAGAAAGCTAGGGACATAATGAATTCTGTGGAACAATTTAAGGGATGTTTCAGTGAGCGATATTTGATTACTACCTTTTACTATATTTTCATAACATCCAAACCACCTTTGAGAAGTAAGCGATACTTGTAAATCTTCTTCCCATTGTTCCATAACCTTTAGTTTTAAGTACTCTCTAGGTTGATTAACCCCTTAACGACCGCCGATACGCCTTTTAACGGCGGTCATTAAGGGTACTTAAACCACAGCGCCGTTAATTAACGGCGCTGTGGAAAAAGTGAATAGCGCCCCCCAGAGCCGCATTTTCTCCGGGGTCTCGGCTACCGGGGGTAGCCGAGACCCCAGAGAACATGAATCGGGTCGGTTTTTACCGACACCGATGTTGCGATCGCCGTTATTAACCCTATAACGGCGACCGCAACAAAAAAAAAAAAAAAGTTGTGCCATTTAATTTCTCTGTCCTCTGATGTCATCGGACATCAGAGGACAGAGAAAAAGGGTCCCCAGGACCCCCATGTGGCCCCCAATAAGATCCATGTGGCCCCCGGCCCTCCGGTGTCCCCCGATGCCGGCGCCGTTAAGACAATGGCGGGCGCATGCCCAGTGCGCCCGCCGCTATGTGCCGCTGTGCTGGTGGGGGGATGGGAAAATATTCTCTGGGGTCTCGGCTACCGGGGGTAGCCGAGACCCCAGAGAACATGATCCGGGTCGGTATTCACCGATCCCGGTGTTGCGATCGCGGCTATGCAAGCATAGCCGCGATCGCAAAAAAAAAAAAAAAAATGATTTCTCTCCCCTCTGATGTGATCGCACATCAGAGGGGAGAAAATGAGGGTCCACCGGTCCCCCGATCGCCCCCCCATATACTTACTGGTGTCCTCCGTCCTCCCGCAGGCCCCAGGATCCCGGCTTCTTCTCCCTGCAAAAAAAAAAATGGCGGGCGCATGCGCAGTGCGCCCGCCGATCTGCTTTGGCGGCAGATTCAAATTTTTTTTCATTCATTCTCATAAAGTACATTTTGATCACTGTGATAACTATCACAGTGATCAAAATAAAAAAAACAGTACATAACCCCCCCATTTATCACCCCTTAGTTAGGGATATATAATAAAAAGTAGAAATTATATTTATTTTCATTTTTCTGTTAGGGTTAAGGTTATAATTAGGGTTAGGGTTATAATTAGGGTTAAGGTTATAATTAGGGTTAGCATTAGGCTGGTTTCACACATCCGGTGTGCGCCTGACGGCGCCCCCGGCATTTAGCCGCAGCGCCGCATCAGAAAATCTGATGCGCCGCATGCGTTTTTTTTGCATTGACTTGCATTAGCGCCGGATGGCGCCGCATGTCAATGCGTTGCATGCGGTTTTGTCCGGATGCGGCGCAAATGTACATTGCGGCGGCCGGACAAAACGCATGTAACGTTTTTTGTTTTTGCCGGATGGTTTCTGATGTCTCCGGGCATCAGAAACCATCCGGCAAAAAACCGCATGCGGCCACCGGCGGCGCATCAGGTTTTCTGATGCGGCGCTGCGGCAAAATGCCGGGGGCGCCGATAGGCGCCCGCCGGAAGTGTGAAAGCAGCCTTAGGGTAAGGGTTATAATTAGCGTTAGGGTTAGGCTGGGTTCATACTGCGTTATGGCAGTCCGTTAGACGGACTGCGTTACACCGCGGTATAACGCGGTGTAACGCAGTCCGTTAACGCTGCCATTCACCCCCATTTGAGGGCGCATCGCGACGCATGCTGTAAAGCGGCATGCGTTTGCGACGTGCCATCATTCAGTGACGGAGCCTCGGACGCGGGCTGCAGCGTTTGGGCTCCGTCACCGCTAGCGCAGATGAATCATCTGCTGATTCCTCTGCGCTAGCGGGTATAGCATAATGCGATCGCGTTATGCTATACCATTACCAGCCCGTCAACGCTATGTGTTGAACGGGCTGGTAAAACGCAAAATGAACCTAGCCTTAGGGTTAGGGTTATAATTAGGGTTAGAATTAGGGTTAGGGTTACAATTAGGGTTAGGGTTATAATTAAGGTTATAATTAAGGTTAGGGTTACAATTAGGGTTGGAATTAGGGTTGGGATTTAGGTTAGGATTAGGGTTGGGATTAGGGTTAGGGGTGTGTTGGGATTAGGGTTGGAGCTAGAATTGAGGGATTTCCACTATTTAGGCACATCAGGGGGTCTCCAAACACGATGTGGCGTTCAAAAAGTCAAATGGCGCTCCCTCCCTTCCGAGCCCTGCCGTGCGCCCAAACAGTGGTTTACCCCAACATATGGGGTATCAGCGTACTCAGGACAAATTGCACACCAATTTTGGGGTTCTAATTTCTCCGATTACCCTTGGGAAAATAAAAAATAGCTGGCTAAAAAAATCATTTTTGAGAAAAAAAATGATTTTTCATTTTCACGGCTCTGGTTTATAAATTTCTGTGAAGCACTAGGGGGTTCAAAGTGCTCACCACACATCTAGATAAGCTCCTTAAGGGGTCTAGTTTCCAAAATGGGGTCACTTGTGGGGGGTTTCCACTGTTTAGGCTCATCTGGGGCACTGCAAACGGAACATGACCCCCACCAACGTCTGCATTCCAAAACGTTATTACTTCCTTTCCAAGCCCTGCTGTGCGCCAAAACAGTTCCCCCCCCCACATATTTGGTATCAGCGTACTCAGGACAAATTGGACAACAACTTTTGGGGTCCAATTTCCTTGTGAAAAATCAAAAATTTGGGACTAAAAAATCATTTTTGTGGAAAATTGATTTTTTTTTTCACACCCAGGCATTATAAACTTTTGTGAAACACTTGGAGGTTCAAAGTGCTCACCACAGATCTAGATAAGTTCCTTATGGGGTCTAGTTTCCAAAATGGGGTCACTTGTGGGGGTTTTCCACTGTTTAGGCTCATCTGGGGCACTGCAAACGGAACATGACCCCCACCAACGTCTGCATTCCAAAACGTTATTACTTCCTTTCCAAGCCCTGCTGTGCGCCAAAACAGTTTCCCCCCCCCACATATTTGGTATCAGCGTACTCAGGACAAATTGGACAACAACTTTTGGGGTCCAATTTCCTTGTGAAAAATCAAAAATTTGGGACTAAAAAATCATTTTTGTGGAAAATTGTTTTTTTTTTTTTTTCACACCCAGGCATTATAAACTTTTGTGAAACACTTGGGGGTTCAAATTGCTCACAGCGGATCTAGATAAGTTCCATAGGTGGTCTAGTTTCCAAATGGTGTTACTTGTGGGGGGTTTCCACTGTTTAGGCGCATCAGGGGCTCTCCAAACGCGACATGGTGTCCAATCTCAATTCCAGCCAATTTTGGTTTGAAAAAGTCAAACGGTGCTGCTTCCATTCCAAGCCCTGCCGTGCGCCCAAACAGTGGTCCCCCCCCATATATGGGGTATCAGCATACTCAGGACAAATTGTACAATAACTTTTGTTGTCCAATTTCTCCTGTTACCCTTGTGAAAATAAAAAATTGGGGACTAAACGATCAGGTTTGTGGAAAAAATATGATTTTTTATTTTCACGCCCGGGCGTTATAAACTTCTGTGAAGCACTTGGGGCTTCAAAGTGCTCACCACACATCTAGATAAGTTCCTTAGGGGGTCTAGTTTCCAAAATGGGGTCACTTGTGGGGGGTTTCCACTGTTTAGACACATCAGGGCCTCTACAAATGCGACATGGCGTCCAGCCAATTCCGCGTTGAAAAAGTCAAACGGAGCTCCTTCCCTTGCGACCTCTGCCGTGCGCCCAAAAAGTGGTTTACCCCAACATATGGGGTATCGGCATGCTCAGGACAAATTGCACAAAAACTTTTGGGGTCTTGTTACCCTTGGGAAAATAAAAATTGGGGTGAAAAGATCATTTTTGTGGAAAAAATATGATTTTTTATTTTCACGGCTCTACGTTATAAACTTGTGTGAATCACTTGGAGGTTCAAAGTGCTCACCACACATCTAGATAAGTTCCTTAGGGGGTCTCGTTTCCAAAATGGGGTCACTTGTTGGGGGTTTCCACTGTTTAGGCACATCAGGGGCTCTCTAAACGCGACATGCATCCAGCCAATTCTGCGTTGAAAAAGTCAAACAGCGCTCCTTCCCTTGCGACCTCTGCCGTGCGCCCAAAAAGTGGTTTACCCCCACATATGGGGTATCAGCATGCTCAGGACAAATTGCACAAAAACTTTTGTGGTCTTATTACCCTTGGGAAATTAAAAATTGGGGTGAAAAATCATTTTTGTGGAAAAAATTTTTTTTTTTTTCACGGCTCTAGGTTATAAACTTGTGTGAAGCACTTGGAGGTTCAAAGTTCTCACCACACATCTAGATAAGTTCCTTAAGGGGTCTTGTATCCAAAATGGGGTCACTTGTGGTGTGTTTCCACTGTTTAGGCACATCAGGGGCTATCTAAACGCGACATGGCATTCAGCCAATTCTGCGTTGAAAATGTCAAACGGCGCTCCTTCCCTTGCGACCTCTGCCACGCGCCCAAAAAGTGGTTTACCCCCACATATGGGGTATCGCAGTATTCAGAAGAAATTGCACAACAAATTTTGTGGTTCATTTTTTCTTTTAACACTTGTGAAAATAAAAAAACTTGGTTCCGAAGTAAAGCTTTTGCAAAAAAAGTTAAATGTCAATTTTTTCCTTCCACATTGCTTCAGCTCCTGTGAAGCACTTGAAGGGTTAATAAACTTCTTGAATGTGGTTTTGAGCACCTTGAGGGGTGCAGTTTTTAGAATGGTGTCACTTTTGGGTATTTTCTATCATATAGACCCCTCAAAGTGACTTCAAATGTGATGTGGTCCCTAAAAAAAAAATGGTGTTGTAAAAATGAGAAATCGCTGGTCAACTTTTAACCCTTATAACTTCGTAACAAAAAAAAATTTTGGTCCCAAAATTGTGCTGATGTAAAGTAGACATGTGGGAAATGTTATTTATTAAGAAATTTGTGTGACATATCTCTCTGATTTAAGGGCATAAAAATTTAAAGTTTGAAAATTGTTAAATTTTCAAAATTTTCGCCATATTTCCGTTTTTTTCATAAATAAACACAAGTCATATCAAAGAAATTTTACCACTAACGTGAAGTACAATATGTCACGAAAAACAATCTCAGAATCAGCGGGATTCGTTAAAGGTTCCAGAGTTATAACCTCATAAAGTGACAGTGGTCAGAATTGTAAAAATTGGCCCGGTCATTAAGCTGCAAAATGGCTCTGTCCTTAAGGGGTTAAATGTAGAATAAGATGGGATATAAGACCGTTCCCCAATGGATCATAGAGGCATTTCAGTTCATAAGTTGTGGTTTTGGGTTTATTAAGTTTATGGTTAGATTTTGCAGAAAGTGAAAAATTTGTTCCAATCTGAAAATTTCAGACCTCGGTACTTGGTATTTCGTCATGATCTCTTGTCTTGACATTAATTTGAAGTGAGTAGATAGATTTTGTAGCCTAGTAATATTGTTTTGTTTCCACGATGTATGATTTCGTGACGCTACACCTGGGGGGAACATGGGGTTATCGAATAGTTTTAAAAGTGGAGAAGGTTGGGATTGTAGTGCAAATTGAAGTCTATTAGCTCTCCAGACACGTAATGAATGAGAAGTGTATGGCGAATGTGTAGCCAGATCCTTTGGTAAAGGGCCTGTGGCCCAGATCAGGCCCTCCAAGGAGTAAGGTGCTATATGTGAGTTTTCTATTTGTGGCCAGATGGGTGAGTGTTGCTCTGCATTTATCGCCACCAACTGGGCAATCTGGACTGCCTTATAATAGTGAGCAAAGTTCGGCAGCGAAATTCCTCCCAGTCTTTTGTGTCTGAATAAGATTTGCTGAGAGATACTGGATTTTTTATTATTCCAGATAAAACAGATTATTTGTGAATTTATCGTTTTAAATGTCATTAGAGGTACCGGGATATGCAGGAATCGGAACAGGTATAGAAATTAAGGTAGTATAACCATTTTTATCGAGTGGACTCTTCCCAAAAAAGAAAGAGATGGAAAGGACCATGTTGATAAAGTCTGCGTTAATTTTTGGAGAAGGGGTGTGTAGTTATGTTTAAACAGGATAGATTTGGTTGATGTAAGGTTAATTCCTAGGTAGGTAATATATTGCTTAGCATGTCGAAAGTGAAAGTTCCTTAGTACTAAGGCTTGTTCAGCTCGAAGGGTGTTCAGAAACATGATCTCTGATTTATCAACATTGACTTTTAGACCAGAGATTTCCTCAAAGTGATTGAGCATATTCATATGATTAGGCAGAGCTATATGAGGATTTGTCAGTGTTAATAAGAGGTCATCAGCAAACAGACTGACCTTATTCGTGTTTGCCTATAATTTGGCCCGAGATATCGGGATTCGGGATGCAATCGTATCTTTTGAGCCAATGGTTCCATTACCATAGCGAACAGAGCCGGGGATAAGGGACACCCCTGCCTAGTCTCTCTGCAAATAGTTATTGGCTCAGGAGTAGTTGAGGGTAATTTTAAATAAGCCACCGGTTATTGTAGAGAAGTTTAAGTGAGTCAATTAATTGCTGTGAAATCCCGAATTTATTATTTTTTAATTTTGAATATTTTTTAAAACATTTTATTCTACTTTTTACTTGCTTCAATAGTCTCCTTAGGAGACCTGCTATGTGTGGCTGAAATCATCATCTCCTATGAATGTTGGCCACAGGGCGACGTTCAAAGCAGATCTGCAAGGACAGGCAGATTGATAGCGGCATTTAACATGTTAGCAGCTGCAGGTGGATCGTGATTCCACCCTTGGCAGTTAGGGGCACATGACTGCTGATCAGATCATGAGCCTCAGAATTTGGTAGTGAACATCACATGCGTATGCTCACAGAGCAAGAAATTAAAAAGCTGGTGCCCATGAAAAACAGCTGGCAGCCCAAACGCACAGTCAGTTGAAATTTACTGCCCCACCACAATAGTTAACGAGGTCGCTGTCCTAGCAGAGGCTGGCATCTGAGACGAGTGCGCCCATTGCAGGTGGCACTTGACAATGACATAACGCCAGTGATATAACTGTCATGCAGCGCACTCACGTCAGCTACCGGCCTCTGCAGGGTCGGTGGCCATTTTATCACGAGCGTGCCTGATCTGTAATAAGAGGATGCGGCGCGGCGCTGGGAGAACAGGCAGGTAAGAGGAATCTTTTTTTTTCTTCTATGGATGCTGCATGTTGTGGCCAGACCAAGGGACAGCGAGGCAGCCAATCCAAGGGACATATGTAGGGCTAGCCAGTTCTAGCCAGACCAAGGGACATAGTGGGACAGGATGGGGCACATTATTAAATAAAGGGGGCCAGAATAAGGAACGTACCACATTAATTTATGGTGGTAAATGGGGGACTTATTTACTGCTGAAATATAATTTACTTTTTTGGAGTCTGTTTTCCATGGGAGGGAACAAGAGGATGGTCCCGTTATTGTGCAGAACAGCATTATGTCTCTTTTTTTATTCATCTGGCATAGTGTAGAAGTCAGGGAAATAGTGGGGAATGTGCTCTAGAAGAGATCAGCCATAAATGATTGTGTTACTTTCTGCAGAGACAAGTCCTGGCAGGAAGAAGTGATGGCGTTCTGTGCCAGATGAAGAAGAAAAGCGAAGATGAAGGACTTAACTTAGAAACGTCACTGGGGAGTCACTGTGTCACTTTACACTATATACACAGCTCCTGTGTATTATATCATGGATGATCACTGTATGACCTGCACACAATATGCAGAGCTCCTGTGTATAATTTCACTGGTAATCCCTGTATTACTTGTACACTGACACTATATACAGAGCTCCTGAGTATAATATCACTGGTAGAGTTGAGCGATACTTTCCGATATCCTAAAGTATCGGAATCGGAATGGTATCGCCGATATCACTAAAATATCGGCGATACCCGATACCGATACCGGAAGTCCCATGTAAGTCTATGGGAACAAAATATCGCAACTAAAAAAAACCCATTCTTTCCTTGTAAACACTAAATATACACACATAGAATACATATATATATATATACATGTCATTGTGACATATATATATACATATATGTATAGTTTATACACTTCTACATAGTAAAATATCCTCTCATTCAATTGCCGGGTAAAGCCGGCTTCAGTGAAAAGACAGAAGCACCCGACATGAAATGACACTTGGTGTACATAGGGTTAACCATGTCTTTTCATGTCGTTTGCTATCTGATTTGCACAAACAATTAAATCAGACTATGTGTGCAAAATTTCACACCTGTAGGGGTTAATTAAAGGTGTAAATTCGTTGTAAAAAAAACGGACTTTTTTTGCTACGAATTTACACCTTTAATTAACCCCTACAGGTGTGAAATTTTGCACACATAGTCTGATTTAATTGTTTGTGCAAATTAGGCTGGAGTCACACACAACCACAAAAAATCGGTCCGTTTTAGACGGTCGACAATCGGATCAAAATAAAAACATCACACATCCTTCTGGCATCCGATTTTCCTTCAAAGATGCGATTTAATCGCATGTGTGTGTACCTTGTAACATCCGATTTTCATCCGACTTGCGAGATTTTCTCGCAGGCTTGCAAAACTGACATATAATGGATCCAAAAGAATAGTATTTAAATGCCAAAAGAAAGAATAGATATATACACATATATATATATATATATATATATATATATATGTCATTGTGACATATATATATATACATATATTTATAGTTCTTACACTTCTACATACTGTTATAGCCGCTAATTCAATTGCCGGCTTCAGTGAAATCACAGAAGCCGACATGAAATGATACATTGTTTCCACACATTTAACCATGTAATTTCATGTATTTTTATATTGTTTGAAACATACAATTACATGAGTATATGTGTGCTAAATTTCAGACATGTAGGGGTTAATTAAAGGTGTAAATTCGTTGTAAAAAAAACGGACTTTTTTTGCTACGAATTTACACCTTTAATTAACCCCTACAGGTGTGAAATTTTGCACACATAGTCTGATTTAATTGTTTGTGCAAATTAGGCTGGAGTCACACACAACCACAAAAAATCGGTCCGTTTTAGACGGTCGACAATCGGATCAAAATAAAAACATCACACATCCTTCTGGCATCCGATTTTCCTTCAAAGATGCGATTTAATCGCATGTGTGTGTACCTTGTAACATCCGATTTTCATCCGACTTGCGAGATTTTCTCGCAGGCTTGCAAAACTGACATATAATGGATCCAAAAGAATAGTATTTAAATGCCAAAAGAAAGAATAGATATATACACAATATATATATATATATATATATATATATATGTCATTGTGACATATATATATATACATATATTTATAGTTCTTACACTTCTACATACTGTTATAGCCGCTAATTCAATTGCCGGCTTCAGTGAAATCACAGAAGCCGACATGAAATGATACATTGTTTCCACACATTTAACCATGTAATTTCATGTATTTTTATATATGTTTGAAACATACAATTACATGAGTATATGTGTGCTAAATTTCAGACATGTAGGGGTTAATTAAAGGTGTAAATTCGTTAAAAAAAAATGCGTGGGCTCCCGCTGTATTTTCTCACCAGACAGACAAAGCAAGCGAGTGGGGGCAGATAATAATAGCCTAGGGAGGGTACATTTTTTTTGTGCCCCCCCCTGGCTACTAACATCTGCCCCCAGACACCCAGAAAGGGCAAATCTATAATTAGATTCGCCCTTTCTGGCACTTTGCCCGTCTATTCCCATTGCCCTGTAGCGGTGGCGAATGGGTTAATAAGGGGTTAAAATGACCTTGCAATTGAAAGGTCACTTTAAGCCAGGTTAATAATTGATAGCTGTCAATTAGGCAACTATCAATTATTAATCCTATTGTATGAAAGAAAAATCAAACACACACAGTTTAATAAAAAATAAGTTTAATGAAATAATCACACAGTTTTTGACCATATTTTATTTTCCTGCTAAAACCATTTCCTGTAATAAAAATAAAATAAAAAAGCAAAATTATACTTACCAATCCGATGTACAGTCAGGTCCCACGGTGTAATCCATCAGAAAGGGTTAACAGGTTAAAGGTCGCAGAGAGCTAATAATGCTGTCTCAGACCTGTATTCCCCTGAATGAATAACTTCCTCTCCCAGCGAAAGTAGAGGAATAGATTCATGAATGGAGCTTAATTGATTTATTGCCAATTTAACTGTAGTGACCTGACCTAAAGGGAAAGTGGACACAATCAATTAAGCTTCATTCATGAAACACATCCTCTCCTGTAGCCAGGAGAGGAACTTCTTCATTCATGAGCTTTGAGCTGAGCATGCAGGATTACTTGCACTGCTTGGCTCAAAGCTAGTTAACCCTTTGTGAAGGATTACAGCGTGGGACGTGACAGATCGGCGGAATAGGTAAGAATAATGTTGTTTTATTTCTTTTTCTTTATTTTAGGAGATCAATGGCTTCGCACGGATTTAGTGTAAAATAAAATATGGTCAAAAAAATGTGTTTTTATTTCATTAAAATTATTTATTCTTAAAGTGTGTGTGTTTTTTTATTTACTTCAATAGGATTAATAATTGATAGTTGTCTAATTGACAGCTATCAATCATTAACCTGCCTTAAAGGTCACCTTTCAATTGCAAGGTGACAGTAAGGTGAGATTAACCCATTCGCCACCGCTACAGGGCAATGGGAATAGACGGGCAAAGTGCCAGAAAGGGCGAATCTAATTATAGATTTGCCCTTTCTGGGGTGTCTGGGGGCAGATGTTAGTAGCCAGGGGGGGCACAAAAAAATGCACCCTCCCTGGGCTATTATTATCTGCCCCACTCGCTTTGCTTTGTCTGTCTGGTGGAGAAAATACAGCGGGAGCCCACGCATTTTTTTTCAACGAAATTACACCTTTAATTAACCCCTACATGTCTGAAATTTGCACAAATACACTCATGTAATTGTATGTTTCAAACATATATAAAAATACATGAAATTACATGGTTAAATGTGTGGAAACAATGTATCATTTCATGTCGGCTTCTGTGATTTCACAAAACCCGGCAATTGAATTAGCGGCTATTACAGTATGTAGAAGTCTAGGAACTATAAATATATGTATATAACATGTCACAATGACATGTATATATATATGTATGTGTTCTATGTGTATATATCTATTCTTTCTAGTCTTTATTAAAGCTGTCAGTGTGATTTTACAGTATAGGCGGGGATGAATTGCCGGCTTTTCTAAAGGACACCGATGCGATTTCATCGCAAGTCACACAGTGTGGTCCGTTTGTAATCAGATTTTTCATCGCTCCCATAGACTTGCATTGGCGATTGTCGACCGACAATCGGTGACAGTGGCAGCATGCTGCGATTGTACACGGACGTTTAAAACGGACCACAAAAAATCTGATACTGGGAGCTGCTCCATAGATTAACATAGGTCCGACTGCAATGCGATATTTCATCGCATTGCAGTCGTCCGATTTTGTCGCCAGTGTGACTCCGGCCTTAGATAGCAAAGGACATGAAAAGACATGGTTAACCCTATGTACACCAAGTGTCATTTCATGTCACCCGACATGAAATGACACTTGGTGTACATAGGGTTAACCATGTCTTTTCATGTCCTTTGCTATCTAATTTGCACAAACAATTAAATCAGACTATGTGTGCAAAATTTCACACCTGTAGGGGTTAATTAAAGGTGTAAATTCGTTGTAAAAAAAACGGACTTTTTTGCTACGAATTTACACCTTTAATTAACCCCTACATGTCTGAAATTTAGCACACATATACTCATGTAATTGTATGTTTCAAAGATATATAAAAATACATGAAATTACATGGTTAAATGTGTGGAAACAATGTATCATTTCATGTCGGCTTCTGTGATTTCACTGAAGCCGGCAATTGAATTAGCGGCTATAACAGTATGTAGAAGTGTAAGAACTATAAATATATGTATATATATATATGTCACAATGACATATATATATATATATATATATATATATATGTGTATATATCTATTCTTTCTTTTGCCATTTAAATACTATTCTTTTGGATCCATTATATGTCAGTTTTGCAAGCCTGCGAGAAAATCTCGCAAGTCGGATGAAAATCGGATGTTACAAGGTACACACACATGCGATTAAATCGCATCTTTGAAGGAAAATCGGATGCCAGAAGGATGTGTGATGTTTTTATTTTGATCCGATTGTCGACCGTCTAAAACGGACCGATTTTTTGTGGTTGTGTGTGACTCCAGCCTAATTTGCACAAACAATTAAATCAGACTATGTGTGCAAAATTTCACACCTGTAGGGGTTAATTAAAGGTGTAAATTCGTAGCAAAAAAAGTCCGTTTTTTTTACAACGAATTTACACCTTTAATTAACCCCTACAGGTGTGAAATTTTGCACACATAGTCTGATTTAATTGTTTGTGCAAATCAGATAGCAAACGACATGAAAAGACATGGTTAACCCTATGTACACCAAGTGTCATTTCATGTCGGGTTCTGCATTTTCACAAAAGCCGGCAATTGAATTAGCGGCTATTATACTATGTAGAAGTGTATGAACTACAAATATAAATATATATATATATGTGTCACAAATTCAATGACATGTATATATATATATGAGGTGTAAAATTGCTGAAAAAAAATGCGTGGGCTCCCGCCCTATTTTCGCAACCAGACAGACAAAGCCAGTGAGTGGGGGCAGATAATAATAGCCCAGAGAGGGACCATTATTTTTGCCCCCCCCGGCTACTAACATCTGCCCCCAGACACCCCAGGAAAGACAAATCTATAATTAGATTCGCCCTTTCTGGCACTTTGCCCGTCTATTCCCATTGCCCTGTAGCGGTGGCGAATGGGTTAATATGGGGTTAAAGCCACCTTGCTATTGAAAGGTGACCTTAAGCCAGGTTAATAATTGAGAGCTGTCAATTAGACAACTATCAATTATTAATCCTATTGCATGAAATAAAAATAAAACACACACACTTTAATTAAAAATCATTTTAATGAAATAAAGACACATGTTTTTGACCACCTTTTATTTTACTGCAAAAAACATTTCCTGTAATAAAAATAAAATAAAAAAGCAAAATTATTCTTACCTATCCCATGCACAGTCAGGTCCCACGGTGTAATCCTTCAGAAAGGGTTAATGTTTACTGCAGGGACCGCAGCTAATGCTGCAGCCTCACAGTAAACCCCAAATGAATGAGTTCCTCTCCTGCCTGACAGGAGAGTAAAGGCTGGGTGTCACATAACGATACACCAGCGATCCCGACAACGATATGCACTTGTCAGGATCGCTGGTGTATCGCTACATGATCGCTGCTGAGCTGCCAAACAGGCAGCGATCTGGGACAGCGACACTGCGGGTAACATCGCTTAAGGGCCCGTCTCACATAGCGATATCGCTACCGAGATCGCTGCTGAGTCACTAGTTTTGTGACGCAGCAGCGAGCTCACCAGCGATATCGCTGTGTGTGACATTCAGCGACGATCAGCCCCCCTGCCGGGTATCGCTGATCGTCGCAGAAATGTCAGGACCTTTTTTTGATCGCTGGTTTCCCTCTGACAGGCACGCATCGCTGCGTGTGACAGGCGGGAGACCAGCGATCCGCTGGTAACCAAGGTACACAGCGGGTTTCCAGGCACCGCGCAGCGCTTGGAAACCCGCTGTGTACCTTGGATACCAGCTCCCTGCATCAGGGCGCTGGTATCCAAGGTACACAGCGGGTTTCTAGGCACAGCCCCGCGCCTGGAAACACGCTGTGTACCTTGGTTACCAGCGGATCGCTGGTCTCCCGCCTGTCACACGCAGCGATGTGTGCCTGTCAGCGGGAAACCAGCGATCAAAGGTCCTGACATTTCAGCGACGATCAGCGATACCCGGCAGGGGGGCTGATCGTCGCTGAATGTCACACACAGCGATATCGCTGGTGAGCTTGCTGCTGCGTCACAAAACTAGTGACTCAGCAGCGATCTCGGTAGCGATATCGCTATGTGAGACGGGCCCTTAAGTGGAAAGCTTAATTGATTGCTTTCCACTTTCACTTCAGGTCAGCCAGGGACACAATCAGTGACGTCAGAGGGAACTGATTAACAAAAATAGGGGTTCCCTTCGAAAAAAAAATGGCGTGGGGTCCCCCTATTTTTGTTAACCAGCCAGATGAAGCAGACCGCTGAGGCCTGGATTTTCAGGCTGTTAAGGAGCCAAGATCCATGGACCTTGCCAGCCTGATAATACCAGGCCACAGCAGTCTGTATATCTTGGCTGATTAACAAAATAGGGGATCCCCTCGAAAAAAATTGGCGTGGGGTCCCCCCTATTTTTGTTAACCAGCCAGATGAAGAAAACCGCTGAGGCCTGGATTTTCAGGCTGTTAAGGAGCCAAGATCCATGGACCTTGCCAGCCTGATAATACCAGGCCACAGCAGTCTGCATATCTTGGCTGATTAACAAAAATAGGGGATCCCTCGAAAAAAATTGGCGTGGGGTCCCCCCTATTTTTGTTAACCAGCCAGATGAAGCAGACCGCTGAGGCCTGGATTTTCAGGCTGTTAAGGAGCCAAGATCCATGGACCTTGCCAGCCTGATAATACCAGGCCACAGCAGTCTGCATATCTTGGCTGATTAACAAAAATAGGGGATCCCCTTGAAAAAAATTGGCGTGGGGTCCCCCCTATTTTTGTTAACCAGCCAGATGAAGCAGACCGCTGAGGCCTGGTTTTTCAGGCTGGTAAGGATCCAATATCCATGGACCTTGCAAGCCTGATAATACCAGGCCACAGCAGTCTGCTTAGCTTGGCTGGTTAACAAAAATAGGGGATCCCCTCGAAAAAAAAACGGCGTGGGGATCCCCCCTATTTTTGTTAACCAGCCAAGTAAAATGCAGACTGCTGCGGCCTGGTATTAAAAGACTGTCAAGGCCCATGGATTTTGGCCCTCAACAGCCTGATAATACCAGGCTACAGCAGCCCCACATTTGGCGCATCAAAAGATGTGCCAATTGTGGCACTTTACCCGGCTCTTCCCACTTGCCCTGTAGCGGTGGCAAGCGGGGTAATAAGGGGTTATTGTCACCGTTGATTGCACGGTGACAATAAGCCCGGTTAATAATGGAGAGGTGTCAATAAGACACCGATCCATTATTAATCCCAAAGTTATTAAATGTATAAAAAAAAGACACAGCAAGAAAAAAGTCTTTTAATGAAATAAAAGAGACAACACAGTTTTCATTACTTTTATTACTCTCTCATTCCTGCGACGCCATCGATCTCCTGTAAAAAAAGAAAAAAAACAAACCAACAGTATACCACCTGTCCGACGCAGTCCATAACGATAGTCCCACGACGATCCAGCTCTGCTACATCGCAATGACAGGCAGAGCCTGTCATTGCAACGCAGCACAGCTGATTACCTGCTTCCCAGGCGGTGACGTCATCGGACTGACTGCTTTACGGCCGCGATTACCCAGCAGTCACTGCAGTTATCGCGAGAAACTGCATGTGACCGCCGGGGAAAGAAGATGGCGGCCATGAAGCAGTGCAGGACGTGACCGCCGGAGATCTTCTGCCAGGTAAGTGCCGCTGACTCCTGACAGACCCGACCGACGGACACTGACCGTGACAGTGACAATCCCGATTCCGGTATCCGATAAGACGAAAATATCGGAACTCGGAATCGGAATTCCGATACAGCTAATATCGGCCGATACCCGATATTTGCAGTATCGGAATGCTCAACACTAATCACTGGTGATCACTGTATTATCTGTATACTATTTATCGAGCTCCTGTGTATGTCACCAGTGATCACTGTATTACCTGTACACTGACACTATATACAGAGCTCCTGTGTTTATTGTCACTGGTGATCACTGTATTAGCTGTATACTACATGTCGAGCTCCTGTCTATAATGTCACTGGTTAGTCACTCTATCACTTGTACACTGACACTATACTGTATACTATGTACAGAGCTCCCATGTATAATGTCACTTGTGGTTGTAACAGTGTTGTTAGTATTGTGGTTTTTATTCATGATCAGTATTGTACTATTTGGTCACTATGTGGTGGTAATATGTGTGGCGATATTTCTCCTTTGTATGTAGTATTATTCTGTCACTAAGTGGTGGTAATATGTGGTCAGGTCACGGTGTGGTGGCATTTCTTCCTTGTACAGTATGTTGTGTTATTCTTTCACTATGTGGTGGATTATTTATTCTAGTCATGGTGTGGCGGTATTTCCTTCTTGTATGTGATATTATTATAACTTGGTTAAACCAAAGAAGCCCTTTAATGCAAACTAACATAATTGTACATCCCAGTTATGGTGTGCACACAAAAGATGTGCAGAAGCTGCCTGTGTTTTACAGTCGATGTTTCACTATAATGGGGATAACGGCTAACAGATATTTGGATATAGCTGTAGGGTGGGCTCCTAGAGTCAATTCCCTCTGAGGGCACGAGATACCTCAGTACGACCCTGTCTGTGAAGCACCAGTGGGTTCATAAGGGGTATCAATTTACTCAGTAGAAATCGCACATCAAATTGTATGGTCTATATAATCATGTTACATCTTGTGAAAAAAAAAAAAAACGCAATTTTTTCAATGTTATAAAATTCCACAAATCACCTGTGGTTTAAATTCTCACTACATTCCTATATAAATTAATTGAGGAGTTCAGTTTCCAAAGTGGAGTCCCTTGCAGGAGGATTTCTGCTCTTTTGGTATCTTAGGGGTTCTCAAAATGCCGCAAGGTGTCCGTAATCTGTTCCAGCAAAAATTACAAGTTGTGGGGTTCATTTTCTCCTGTTACCCTTGTAAATATTACATATTTTGGGCTAAAGCAACATTTTTGTGGAAAATGGAAATTCTTTATTTTCACTGCTCTGGTTATAAGATTTTGCAAATCACATATTGATATAAAATGTTTACCACACCACTAGATAAATTCTTGAAGCGGTGTAGTTTCCAAAGTGGGGTCACTTGTGGGGGCTTTCTGCTTTTTTGTCACCTCAGGGGCTCTCTAAATCTAACATGGTATCCACAATCTAAACCAGCAAAAATTGTATTCAAAAACTCAAATGGTGCAGCTTCTCTTCTGGGCTCTGCATAGGGAGAGTATCACTGTACACAGGAGAAAATGGACCTTGCATTTTTTGTGCAATTTCTTTTGTTACCCTTAAGAAAATGAGAACTGTGAAGCTACTTGTGGGGGGTTTCTGCTGTTTTGGCACCTCGGAGGCTCTGCAAATGCAGCATAGTGTCCACAATATATACCAGCCAAATTACCTATTCAAAAATCGCATAAGGCTCCTTCCCTCCTGTTTTCCCAAATAGTACTTTCTGGTTACATATAGAGCATAAGTCTACTCAGGGGAAATTGCACAACAAATTGTGAAGTCCATTTTCTCCTTTTACCCTTGTGAAAATGAAAAAACATTGGATTAAAACATAATTTTAGTAAAAAAATAAAATAATTCTCTCTTTATTTATTTTCAAACTGCATTAATCCCTGTGAGGCACCTAAACGATTACCAAACTCTCTGAATGCAGTTTTGAATGTGTTGAGGGTGCAGATTTGAAAATAGGGTATTATTTGTATTTTTTTACATATAGACTCTTTAAACCCTTTACTCTCCAAGGCTGTTTGCACCTTTATGACAAGGCCAAATTTTACAATTCTGACCGGTGTCAATTTATGAGGTAATAACTCTGGAACGCTTCAACGGATTCCACTAATTCTGAGAATATTCTTTCGTGACATATTCCACTTCATGATAATAGTAAAATTTCTTTGATATGACTTGTGTTTACTTGAGAAAAAAAATGGAAAATTTTAAAAATTTTGAAATTTTCTAATTTTTTTGTTTTATGCCCTTAAATTAGCGAGGTATGTCACGCAGAAAAGTTAATAAATAACATTTCCCACATGTATAATTTACATCTGCACAATTTTTGTAATTCTTTTGGTTAGGAAGTTAGTAGGGATAAAAGTTGACCAGCGATCTCTCATTTTTACAACAAAATTTACAAAACCATTTTTTTAAGGACCACATCACATTTGAAGTGACTTTGAGGGGTCTATTTGACAGAAAATACCCAAAAGGGATGACATTCTAACAACTGCACCACTGAAGGTGCTCAAGTACCCAATTAACAAGTTTATTAACCCTTCAGGTGCTTCACAGGAATTTTTGGAATGTGGGAGGAAAAAAAATCAACATTTAACTTTTTGTCACAAAAAGTTTACTTTAGACCCAATTTTTTTATTTTCACAAGGGTAACAGGAGAAAATGGACCACAAAATTTGTTGTGCAATTTCTCCTGTGAACGCTGATACCCCACAGGTGGGGGAAAACCACTGTTTGGGTGCACGGCAGGGAAGTGAAGGAGCACCGTTTGTCTTTTTGAATGCAAAATTGGTTGTGATCTAGAGCGAACGCCATGTCGCCTTTGGAGACCCCCGATGTATCTAAACAGTGGAAAACTCCCACACTATTTTGTAAACTAGACCACTCAATGAACGTATCTAATTGTGTGGTGAGCACCTTGAACCCTCAGGTGCTTCACATTAGTTTATAATGTAGAATTGTGAAAATTAAAAAATCACATTATTTCCATAAAAATTATCTTTTAGGCTACTTTCACACTTGCGTTTTTTTTGCGCTGCGCATCGTGCGCTATTGTTCGCATGCGCAATTTTCCCCTATCATTAACATGGCGGCGCATTGTATTGCGCTTGCACGCGTTCATCAGCGTTTTACGTGCGCAGCGCATTTTCCAGGTGTGCGCCCAGACGCGCCAGACGCTACATGTTGCATTTTTTTTTTCAGCACACCATTATAAAAATGCGCGTGCGCACGTGTGCGCACGCTATGCGCATAAAAATATAATTGCAGTCTATGTGAACGCTGGTGTGCGCATGGCTGTGCGCTTGTCAGCGATTGTGTGCGCATGCGATATTTTAGTAAACATGTCTAGACACTTGTCAAATGACCCCTAGACAAGATACATTGTTTGTGAGGAGTCTAGATAAAAGTAGTATAGATAAAGGAAGTGACACACAGACCCCTCAGACTATCTGGAGACTGCATGCTGATAACACCTGAAGATTATACAGCCTGGATCCCTATAAAAGGCCAGCAACCAACAAGCTACATACACTGCCTGGAGACTGTAGCTGAACACTTGAAGATCCATCTTGGACCAAGGCTGAACATTGTCTGGAGACACTGCTTCTTGAATCAAGACAGATCCAAAGGGCAAGAATGTGAGTATTCTTTAACCAAATGACAGACTGTCCTTATAATGTAATATGTGTTCATGTATTTTTTATTTTTTTTTGCAGCATGTCTTCTGGATCTGAATATTCCCCATCCCGGCAAGAACTGGCCGAAGCAGAGCATGATGTGAGTATCTTCCTGCCTTTGGGTAAGTATTGCTGCTGAATCTACAAATGGCTTAAATTTGGGTTCCTTTTTCAGACATCATCGTCGGACACGGCCATTGAGGAGTTTCAGCAGGAGCAGTCGCAGCCGAGTCAAGTCCCGGTGGCGAGACGGAATGTAAGTATATAGCCTTTGAATGTCTATTTCTTTTCTACTCCTATTGTTCTTTTCTTTGTCTAAAATATACAAGATTGTAATTTTGTTTTTGTTTCTTCTAGGTTCCACAAGGGGACGAGGACAGGTCCAGGAGCGTGTCCCGTTGTGGGACAGCTGAAATACCCAGTACAAGGACAATGTGGTGACCCGGCGGCTATGGAACGAGGTGGCCGCAGCGTTGATGGATGGCTGGGACAGCGCCTCTCCAAACCTGAAAAAGGCGTTTAGTAAGTATTTTCATTCTCTGTAATATTGCACTCTTGTTCCTGTGTCTACTGATGGGTTTACTTGCAGATATATTCTGCCAGTAAACCCAACAGTGCCCTCTGCTTCAACACTGACTGCCCTGTGTATGCTATTGCAATGTGTTCTGCATTCTAGTGTTTGTTTTTATGCTGCACTCAGTGTTGTTCCTGAGGCCACTGATGGGTTTACTGGCAGATATATTCTGCCAGTAAACCCAACAGTGCCCTCAGGTTCAAAAGTGACTGCCCTGTGTATGCTATTGCTATGAGTTCTGCATTCTAGTGTTTGTTTTTATGCTGCACTCACTCTTGTTCCTGTGTCTACTGATGGGTTTACTTGCAGATATATTCTGCAAGCAAACCCAACAGTGCCCTCAGGTTCAAAAGTGACTGCCCTGTGTATGCTATTGCTATGAGTTCTGCATTCTAGTGTTTGTTTTTATGCTGCACTCACTCTTGTTCCTGTGTCTACTGATGGGTTTACTTGCAGATATATTCTGCAAGCAAACCCAACAGTGCCCTCAGGTTCAAAAGTGACTGCCCTGTGTATGCTATTGTTATGAGTTCTGCATTCTAGTGTTTGTTTTTATGCTGCACTCACTCTTGTTCCTGTGTCTACTGATGGGTTTACTTGCAGATATATTCTGCAAGCAAACCCAACAGTGCCCTCAGGTTCAAAAGTGACTGCCCTGTGTATGCTATTGCTATGAGTTCTGCATTCTAGTGTTTGTTTTTATGCTGCACTCACTCTTGTTCCTGTGTCTACTGATGGGTTTACTTGCAGATATATTCTGCAAGCAAACCCAACAGTGCCCTCAGGTTCAAAAGTGACTGCCCTGTGTATGCTATTGCTATGAGTTCTGCATTCTAGTGTTTGTTTTTATGCTGCACTCACTCTTGTTCCTGTGTCTACTGATGGGTTTACTTGCAGATATATTCTGCAAGCAAACCCAACAGTGCCCTCAGGTTCAAAAGTGACTGCCCTGTGTATGCTATTGCTATAAGTTCTGCATTCTAGTGTTTGTTTTTATGCTGCACTCACTCTTGTTCCTGTGTCTACTGATGGGTTTACTTGCAGATATATTCTGCAAGCAAACCCAACAGTGCCCTCAGGTTCAAAAGTGACTGCCCTGTGTATGCTATTGCTATGAGTTCTGCATTCTAGTGTTTGTTTTTATGCTGCACTCACTCTTGTTCCTGTGTCTACTGATGGGTTTACTTGCAGATATATTCTGCAAGCAAACCCAACAGTGCCCTCAGGTTCAAAAGTGACTGCCCTGTGTATGCTATTGCTATGAGTTCTGCATTCTAGTGTTTGTTTTATGCTGCACTCACTCTTGTTCCTGTGTCTACTGATGGGTTTACTTGCAGATATATTCTGCAAGCAAACCCAACAGTGCCCTCAGGTTCAAAAGTGACTGCCCTGTGTATGCTATTGCTATGAGTTCTGCATTCTAGTGGTTTTTTTTATGCTGCACTCACTCTTGTTCCTCATGTGAAGTTTGTTTTTGCTGCCTGATATATTCTAACAGCAAACATAACAGTGTCATGTGGTTCAACAGTCAATGACATGTGGATTCTAAAGCTTTTTATAATGCTTCATTAACAGTTTGACATTTATATTGAGTTATGTGTGTTGAGAGTGAATTTGCACATACTGCATTGTATTAATTTTTTTTTTTTTTTTTTTATAAACAGTGAACAAAATACGCACACGATGGCGCTCGATGAAAGACCGCTTCAACACTGATGTTCGAGCAGAGGGACAGGTTCGCAGTGGTTCTGCAGCAAGGCACAAAAAGAAATATCGCTACTATCGCGAGTTGGCGTTCCTGAGACCGGTCCTTGCCAGCAGAGCGTAAGTTTTTAGATTTTCAATTTTTTTGTTATTTTTTAATTTATTTTTTCTTTTCTACAGCTGATGCTTCTTGTTCATGCATTATAGTAATGTTTTGTTTTTCTTTCCACAGCACCTGGAGCAGCACCAAGCAGCCTGTCCCTGAAGCGGTCCTTCCTCGGACGACCTTGGACACGTCCCAGCCATCCGACAGCCAAGAAGCAACTTGCAGGTCAGCAACACGGACAGCTGGTGACCAGGAAGCTGGTCCATCAGGTGTTCCCCTCTCCCAGGTCTCTGCCACTGGTTATGCGGGCACTTCCCGCCAGCGGCAGAGGGCCATGGAGAGGAATGTCTTGCCCGAGTTTGTTCACTTGAGCGAGTCCTTTCAAGGCAATATCAAGACGCTTGGAGGCAGAGTTGGAAGCGGTTTTTCACTGATGGAACGTGGTTTTACCCATATGGATCACCGCTTCAACGCTGTCGACCAGCGTTTTGATCGCCTGGAGGCCGACCTCAACAGACCAGCGCACCATTTTTTTAGTAAAATAGAACGGGGCATGGCGGAACACCTTACTCCTGAGCAACAGCTGGGTGTGATGCAGGCCTGCAACAATGCTTACATGCAGTATATCCAGCAGTATCGGTACGCGCAGCAGTCAGTGGTTGCATATCCAACAGTGCCACCACTGATTCGCCACACATCACTACCGACTTCTGCTGCATACCACTGCACGGCCACCAGCATTCCAAGTCAACACTACACCACCACAAGTCCAAGTACTGTTGGACAGTCCACCGTTGCCACCACCATGGCAAGCGCTGCTCCTGTGTGGAGCAACACCTCCACTGACACTGGTCCACAGTCATGGACTCAAGCTAGCACACTACCTGCTTGGGCCAACATACCAACTTGTCCTTCTACTAGTACTGCTACCAGTCAACAATTTTCTGGAACAGCACCCACTGATCAAATGAGTACCGTCACCAGTCAGAAAGCCATTTCAAGGGCACCCACTTCTCCTTCTATGAGTACCGCCACGAGTCGTCAACAATTTATGGACACACCAGCCACTGATCCTATGAGTACCGCCACCAGTCATCAACCATGCATTTCAAGGGCACCCACTTCTCCTTCTATGAATAGCGCCACGAGTCGTCATCAATTTATGGACACACCAGCCACTGATGCTATGAGTACCGCCACCAGTCATCAACCATGCATTTCAAGGCCAGCCACTTCTCCTTGGAACACCGCCAACCCTTCTGTTACTCCGAGCACTGGCAACACTTCCACCGCCACTGCCACCAGCGAGCATGAGAGCGGTGACCTACATTCTGTCTTTTTTAGGTCAAGGCCACAGTCAACCAGCTTAAGGTGGACACAGAGAAGTCGGTCCACGCAAGGTACTCCTGTCCCCAAGAAGAAAAAAAAAAATCTTTGTTGGTGCATCCACCCTCTCCTCCTAATGTGTCTGAAAGTGACTCTCATTTGATGTCTCAGCTTCCTTCACCTACTACTTTGTTTTCCCATTCCCCTCAAACCCCTTCATCGCTTTCCAGCCGGTCTTCATCTCTGCACACCCCCAGAGTCTCAAAATCACCACCAAAACGTCATTAGCAATAAAAATTTCTCACATTTCTATACAATTTCTGTGGCAGTGACGATACCATGGTCATGTTTGACCCAAATTTTAATAATCTGATATCCAAAACCTTTGTGTGACTATTTTTCATTTTTATGAGTAAACCAAAAAATTATTTAATGTGATATGTAGAAATGTCAGCCAAAAATAAAATTGGTAATTCAAATGTTGTTTTACGGTTGTAGAAAATAAATGTGCCAATCTTCTTTTAGTAATTTTGGTTTGCTTTGTGTTTATTTTGCCGCCTACACACTTGGCCGTACACACACTGCGCCGTACACTTTGCGTTTTTGAGTACACATAACTCCACGAATGACACAAGTTTGTGTACTTCATGGAGATATGTTTACTCCAAAACACAAATATATTCCTTTTTTCTTCACAACCACTCTGTCAGTCTGCTAATATTGAACAGACTGAATAGAGGATGGGGTTCCGTGCAAGGCATATCTATTTAACCTTGCCATATATACTAAAAACTGAATTGAGTGTGGTGTGTTTTTTACATTATTTCACTTGGTGATAGAAGGCCAGGGATTCTACATATAGCTTGTAATTGAGCACATCCTCTATTCAGTGTGTGTTGAAGAAACAGAGGAAATGATGGTGAAAATACACTATATATGTACAATACCCTGACCTTGTATCATTACTATCAAACCTGGGCAGGTGAATAGACATGAGTTTTAACCAGCAGCGTTGCTTCAGTATGCATTAATTTGAAGCATACTGTAGCGATGCTGCTGTTTATAACTCGTGTACTCACCTGCCCAGGCCTGATACATGCGTTATTTGGGGCATCACCACTTCAGCATGCCACCAGGCATTGGTATAGAACAAGATGTCTAATCTTTTATCTCTGCAATACAAATCAATTCACAGTGCCACAAATAATTGTTGTGTTATCTCCACCGTCACTGAAAATGGAAGCAAAAGTGGATAAATAATAAAGGTCATACAACTTGTGTGCATGTATATTTAACTACATAGTCAGGATTACAAATGATTTGATGATGCACCCAAAAATATGCATCATGAATTCACTGGTAAACCTGGCCATTTCATAATTTTTTTTAAAATTAAAAACAGACTGCACGTGGTACAGGTATAAACAGAGTTATTTATTTACATTAAAAATTTTTTTTTATTAACATACAGACAAGAACATTATTTTACACCATTTCATCTTGCCAATCCACCCGTCCTACATCTGACATGAAGTAGGCCGCAAATTGGTCTCTCATTTGGCTGACTTCAACAGAAGACCTGAGAGGGTGCTGAGTGAAGTCAGGCAATGGGTTAGGAGCTGCATCATCAAGTTCAAAGTTTGGGTGCTCTTTAGACATCACAAAGTTATGAAGCACCACACAGGCCTTCACCACTTCATCCACTGTTTCAAGTTTCAGATGAATGGCTGTGCCCAGAATGCGCCATCTGGAAACCAGTATACCGAAGGCACACTCTACAGTTCTCCTTGCCCTGGTCAGCCTTTAATTGAAAATTCTTTTGTTGTGGTCCAAGTCCCGGCTGGAGTAGGGTTTAAGCAGGTGTTGGCTCATCTGGAATGCCTCATCCCCAACCATTACAAATGATAATGGTGGAGTTTCGGTGTGGGGAAGAGGCCGTGGCATGGGGAAATTAAACTGGTTTTCATACAACCTCCGTCCCATGTCCGAGTTCTTAAACTCCTGTGAGTCATTCCCACGGCCAAATGCACCAATGTCCACCGCAACAAACATACAGTCTGCATCCGCAATGGCCATAAGAACTGTAGAATAGTACTTCTTGTAATTGTAGTACTCCGAGCCTGTTCTTTTTGGGTTTGATAATCCGTATGTGTTTCCCATCAACTGCTCCCAAACAGTTGGGGAAATTGCAGGTTGTCCAGAATTTGTCAGCAATTTGTAGCCACTTTTCTGTGGTGGGCAGGGGCAATAAATTCCGGACAGAGAACAGTCCACAATGCCCGGCAGGTGTCCAGAACAATTTCTGACAACGTGGAGATACCAATCCTGTACTGGAAGTGGAGTGAAGACAGGCTCTCTCCAGTAGCCAGGAATCTAGAGAAAGAACAAAAAAAATATTATTTGTAAAACATTAATAATCCAAAAAATGAAATAAAAATAATTCTGCAGGTCTTTGTTTACTAGCTGCAGAACAAGAATGATGTCATCTTTGGAATAGTACAAGGCATACATGGTATATTTGGTAATACAATTATGCAGGCATTGGTTTCTCAATATACGTACCGTAAAGTCACCAGGGTCTTTCCTCTGAGGAATCCCCCGACGGAGCTGTGTGTCCTGTCTCCTTTTTAAATTGTTGTAACCCGAGCAAGTAAATCCATGAAGAATTGTTGTGACATCCGGTGAGTCGTTAAATTTCTCCGGGTTTGACTGCAGCCCCTGTAGAGGGTGTGATACGCTCCACGGCTCTCCCGGGTTCTACAATGGGATGTACCACAAACACGACGCTGCCGTCTCCACTGTCTATCTCTCTTCCTTTGTTCATGGCAAGAAAAGGCATAAGCCCGAGCCATATCCATGTCCACATCATTTGAAGAAGAAAGTCTCCATAAGCTGATCCATGTTCACCAAGGCAAATGCAAGCAAATGTGAAGAATGGCTGTGAACAGGCTCTATTTATATTTTCAATAAGACACGCCCACTGGTGTCCATTGGTGGGTTTCTGTTGAAAGAATTTTTCAAGGATTTTTCATCATGTGTTTTGCACAGAAAAAAACGCAAACGCAGACAAAAACGCTTTAAATCGCATAGAATCGCTTACATTCGCTGCGCTTTTCAAAAACAATGCGCACTATTCGTTGGCAAATATCGCAGCGTTTTACACGCGTTTGCACGCGTTTTTTTCATGCGTTGATGTGCGCTCGATGCGCAGCGCAAAAAAAACGCAAGTGTGAAAGTAGCCTTAGTCCCATTTTTTTATTTTCACATGGATAACAGGAAAAATGGACTGCAAATTTTGTTGTGCAATTTTTAAATGAGTATGCACTTACCCCATATGTGGGGAAAACAACTGGTTGGGTACACGGCAGGGCTTGGAAAGGAAGGAGCACTGTTTAACTTTTTGAACCCAAAATTGGCTGGTATAGAGAGTAGGACACCATGCCGCATTTGCGGAGGCCCCTGACGTGCCTAAAACAGTGGTAACCCCCCACAAATGACCTAATTTGAAACCTAGACCCCTTAAGAAAATTTGAAAAGAAACCAAGGAATATGGTATGTAAAGCACCAACAGAGGAAATAATAAAAAAAGCAGACAGCACAAGAAATATGAACCAATATAAGAATTTATTAATGGCACAGAATTATACAATATAAACTTTAATATTATAATAAAACATGAGTAAAATAAGAGACCCTATCCATATGTGCTGGAATAATAAGCTAATAGATTGCTCAAAATATAAACCAGGTAAGTGGGCAAAAATAAATGTGCACTAACAAATGTACAACCAGCCCAAAAACCCTATATAAAAGCTATAGCGAACTTATATATAAAAGTGCAGCATGAATCACAAAAAATAATTAATTCCAAATAATGTGCAACAAAGTGCAATGACCTAAATTGTGAAAACACAAATCAACATGTGCAATAATATGAAGAAAAAAAACCCACAGTGCGAACCAAAAATAGTAAGGTCGCTATATAGCGATAGGCATAGATCGCAGAAATTTACCTGGAGACAAAAACCAGCACAGGAGGGATCTCAACCACGCGCCCCAACGCGCGTTTCGGTATATAACCTTCGTCAGGGGGATAGTATGAACCAGGATAGTGGGCTATATATAGCAGACCGCAATCAGATACAGGGTATTAAGGCGCAGCGCATCCGTAAATGAACAGGAAGTTCCGGTGCATCAGGCGTCACGTGACCAATAATGCCGGTCAAACCCGACCTATGATGACGTATAGACGCCGTCGCACGGACGACCTGCTATCAGGACACGCATGCGCACCACCCAGTCATGATGGCAACATGAAGATAAACAGGATTATAATCATATGATGACGTTCAAAATATATATATATATAATAAATCACAGAATAATAATGTTAAATACATACAAATCATTATAACATAATGGATATACAAACATAAGAAGTGCACAAAACGTAAAAATATGTAAACATATTTTATATATGAATATATAAGAAAGATATATACATAGTGTAAATGGGATAATTACATTCAAATAATACAGTGAAATGCAAGTGCAATGAAAAATTAGATTAATAATCAATATCATGTGAAACGTGGAAATGCAATATGCTACAAGAAATTGAATTGGTACTATGTATACATAATATAAGTATAAAAAATACATACACATTATTAATAGAAAAAATCAACAGTGAATAATGATAACCAAAAAAAAGGGAATAAAAACACAAATTACAATAATAAAATAAAAATAATACATAAGAAAAATTTATTGCACTTACAAAAAATTAACAAGAATAAAAAATAATAAAAAAATATTTTTTATTATTTTATTCTTGTTATAAATAACAATGGCAAGGTTAAATAGATATGCCTTGCACGGAACCCCACCTCTATTCAGTCTGTTCAATATTAGCAGACTGACAGAGTGGTTGTGAAGAAAAAAGGAATATATTTGTGTTTTGGAGTAAAAATATCTCCATGAAGTACACAAACTTGTATTATTTGATATGTACATTATGCCATTATACACTATGTATATATCTTTCTTATATATTCATATATATATATATGTTTACATATTTTTACGTTTTTGTGCACTTCTTATGTTTGTATATCCATTTTTGTTATAATGATTTTGTATTTTATTTAACATTATTATTCTGTCATTATTTATTAATATAATAATATGTTTGAACGTCACATATGATTATAATCCTGTTTATCTTCATGTTGCCATCATGACTGGGTGGTGCGATGCGTGTCCTGATGACAGGTCGTCCGGGCGACGGCGTCTATACGTCATCAAAAGGTCGGGTTTGACCCGGCTTATTTGGTCACGTGACGCCTGATGCACCGGAAATTCCTGTTCATGACGGATGCGCATGCGCCCTTAATCCCTGTATCTGATTGCGGTCTGCTATATATAGCCCACTATCCCTGGTTCATACTATCCCCCGACGAAGGTTTTACCGAAACGGCGTTGGGGCGTGGTTGAGATCCCTCCTGTGCTGGTTTTTTGCTCCAGGTAAATTCTGCGATCTATGCCTATCGCTATATAGCGACCTTACTATTTTTTGGTTCGCACTGTGGTTTTTTTTTCTTCACTATTATTGCACCATGTGATTTGTGTTTCACAATTTAGGTCAATTGCACTTTGTTGCAACATTATTTGGAATTAATTAATTTTTTGTGATTCATGCTGCACTTTTATATATAAGTTCGCTATAGCTTTTTTATAGGTTATTGGGCTGGTTGTACATTGTTAGTGCACATTTATTTTTGCCACTTACCTGGTTATATATTTTAGCAATCTATTAGCTTATTATTCCAGCACATATGGATAGGGTCTCTTATTTTACTCATGTTTTATTATAATATTTAAAGTTTATATTGTATAATTCTGTGCCATTAATAAATTCTTATATTGGTTCATATTTCTTGTGCTGTCTGCTTTTTTTATTATTTCCTCTGTAGGGTGCTTTACCATACCATATTCCTTGGTTTCTTTTCATGTTTCCGGATGGTCTGCCACCCATTCTTTTAGGAATTTTTTGGATACAATTATTGTATTATTGATCATATAATTTATTATTTTGCATTATTTTTCAATTTTCCTACTTTCCCTTAAGAAATTTTCTAGATGTGTGGTGACACTTTGAACCCCTAGGTGCTTCACAAAAAATTATAAAGTTGAGATGTGGAAATAAAAAAAAATGTTTTTCCATAAAATTGATCTTTTAGCCCCAATTTTTTTTTTATTTTCACAAGGAGAAAATGGACCCCAAAATTTGTTGTGCAATTTGTCCTAAGTACCCTGATACCCCAAATGTGGAGGAAAAACACTGTTTAGGTGAACGGCAGGGGTCGAAGGAAAGAGTGACATTTTGTATGCAGATTTTGATGGAACATTGCTAAAGGTGTCATGTTGCGTTTGGAGAGCCCCTGGTGTGACTAAACAGTGAAAATCCCCCGCAAGTGACCCCATTTTGGAAACTAGCCTCAAAGGAATTTATCTAAATGTGTGGTAAGCACCTTGAACCCCCAGGTGCTTCACAGAAAATTATACTGTTGAGTTGTGAAAAAAAAAAAAATCCTTAAATTTGTTCTTTTATTTTTTTATTTTCACAAGGGTAACAGGAGAAATGGACCCCAAAATCTGTTGTGTAATTTCCTCTAAGTACCTGATACCCCATATGTTAAGGAAAAACACTGTTTGGGCACACGGCAGGGCTTGGAAGAGAAGGAGTTACGTTTTGGAATGCAGACTTTGATGGAATGGACTGGGGGCGTCATGTCATGTTGGAGCCCCTGATGCCCCTAAACAGTGGAAATGCCCCACAAGTGACCTCATTTTTTAACCGATCTAGTGTTTCCTGGTATGTTAATTTATAATGTAGCTGCAAACGTAAGTTGTTTAGAGTGCATCAGGTTGGTATATGTGAGTAGTGTAGACTGCATCAGGTTGGAAAAAGTGAGTTTGTAGTGTTCGTCAGCTTGGCATACATGAGCTTTGTAAGTCAGAAAAATTATTTTAGTAGTCCATGGATGTGTGCACTGTTTGAAGCATTATTTTATACCAGGCCAGTTTGATGGGGCAAGTGTCGCATTGATAAGTGTCCTTGCATAACCCCACACTCGGCACCTTTTTTGCAACCTTTCCTTTTTTTGTGCTTTGAGGATTTCCCCTGAAGGGTATGCCACACTAAACAATATCGCTAACGGGATCGCTAAAAAACGTCACTATTTAGCGATCCCGTTAGCGATATTGTTCAGTGCGGCAGCTTCGCGACGAGCTTCCTGCTGTGATCTCGCTCGTCGCTGACATCGTTCCGGACCCTATTTTATCGTCGGCGCTCCCGCTGGGTAAGTATTATCGCTGAATGTGGCACCTTTTTGTGAACAATGTGCGACCTCTTAACGATGCATTAGTCAGGCGGGGTGGGACTTTGTTTTCTTTCATTAACGCCCTTCAGCTCCGATTGGTGACCACAAACATCACCTCAGCTATAATAATGCGCCTCCATCCATTGTTTCCAGAGCACTTTGTGGATGATTCCAACTGTGCTTTGTGCGTTTTTGTGAGGATAGTATCGCGTGTCGGTGTTTTGCGATCATATTTGTGGCGCAGTGGTGGGTTTTTCGATCTGTCTGAGTGTTAGAGCACCATCCATCCCCATTTGGATTTGGATCTTCGGGATATTTGGATTTGGTTCAAGGTTACATATTGTTTGTGATGTGATGTTTTGATATGTTTTTTGACCTTATTTTTTTTTTTCGTCCTCTGCTTTATTGCTTTTACACCCCTGACCTTATTTATTTATTTATTTATTTTTTTTGTCTCTTTATTTATTTTACACCCCAGACTTTAGTTATTTTTTTTCTTTTTTTTTTTTATTTATTTATTTTACACCCTGACTTTATTTATTATTATTTTTTTTGCTTTATTTATTTTACACCCTCACCATTTTAGACATTTGTAAACTGTATAAACTGAAAATTTTTTTTTTTTTTGTTATATAAATTTTTATTTATTCTTTTTTTATTCTGTTTAAACACTTTAGTAATATAATTAATTAGTCATTAACTTTTCTCTTCTTTACCGTACAGGTTACATAAAGAACCTCTCCACCGCGGAGCGTATGATTGTGGCAGTTGCACTGTCAATGGAGGCAGATCGTCAAAAAGGGCGCGGGTGGAAGAGAGGCGCTCCAAGCGAAAGCGTCGCATGTGGACCCGGGAATGGCTGGAGCAGAGGTCCAGATTCACCCACATGCATCTAGTGAGGGAGTTGCAGGAGAAAATCCGCAGGATTTTCCGGAATTTCTACGGATGTCGGAGGATTCATTCAAGCTCCTCTGGAAGCTGTGAGGCCACTCATTGAACGGCAGGATACACAGATGCGTGCAGCTGTTTCAGCAGAGGAACGTTTGGCAGTAACGCTGCGATTTCTGGCAACCGGACGTTCCATGAGGGTTTGCAATATTCTGCTGCAATTTTTCGGTCGGCGCTTGGAGAACTAATTCCGGAGACATGCATCGCCATCGTCCGCAGTTTACGGAGCTACATGCATTTCCAAAATCAGTGGCGGAATGGCAAATTATTGCCTCTGAATTTGAAAGGATTTGGCAGTTCCCAAACTGTGGTGGTGCCTTGGATGGCAAACATGTGCGGATCACGCAACCAGCCAAAAAACGGATCCTTTTTTCATAATTACAGGGCTACTTCAGCGTGATCCTCATGGCCCTTGTTAATGCCAATTATGAATTTATTGACGTTAATGTTGGCATTAATGAAGGGTTTCTGACGGTGCGTTTTGGAGCACACAAGTTTTGGTGATCGGTTGTTTAATAATAAACTTAACTTGCCAACCAACATGGACACCACCGCCAACCTAAACTTTGTGTTTGTGGGTGATGAAGCCTTCCCCCTTCATGAGCATCTTGTGAAACCATACCCACAAAAACTTTGACAGGGGAAAGGCGTATTTTAATTACAGACATGTCTAGGGCACGGCGCGTTGTGAGAATGCCTTCGCATAATGGCCAACCGCTTCAGGTGTTTTCCACACTCCAATCAACATGAAGCTGAATCCATAGACTCTGTGTGTTGGCCTGTTGGTGCTGCACAATTTT
>JARQOD010000005.1:336503668-336569012 GCA_033576555.1 Oophaga sylvatica
AAATAAAATTATAGCTTTATTAATACTATTAAAAGATAAAGGAAATAAACTTGGTAATTTCACATTAATTATATGTGACGTATTAGTTGGATATTATTTGGTCACTATATATATGTATATATTGGAATTTGGCCCCTGGAATTGCAGCGACCAAAAATACTTAATTTTAGCGTTTATTCTTTTTCGTTTACAGTGTTTACCGATCAGATTAATTATTTTTATATTTAGTTAGGTCGGATGTTTCTGAGCTTGGCGATACCAAATATGTGTATTTCTTTAATTTTTTAATATCTTTACTTTTAATTCCTTCAGCCCTTAGCCTTTTTTCACCTAAATGACCAGGAGAAATTTTACAATTCTGACCAGTGTCACTTTATGTGGTAATAACTCTGGAACGCTTCAACAGATCCCACTGAGTCTGAGAATGTTTTTACGTGACATAATGTACTTCATGATAGTGGTAAAATTTATTGTATACGACGTGCGTTTATTTGTGAAAAAAATAGAAATTTGGGGAAAAATTTGAAAAATTTGCAATTTTCAAAATTTTAATTTTTATTCCCTTAAATCAGAGTTCTATCACAACAAATAGTTAATAAATAACATATTCCACATGTCTACTTTACATCAGAACAATATTTGAAACATCATTTTTTTTTTGCTACAAACTTATAAGGAATAAAAATTGACCAGCGATTTCTCACTTTTCTAACAAAGTTTACAAAACCATTTTTTAGGACCACATCACATTTGAAGTGACTTTGAGTGGCCTATATGACAGAAAATACCTAAAAGTGAAAATATTTTAAAAACTGCACCCCACAAGGTGTTCAAAACCACATTCAAGAAGTTTATTGACCCTTCAGGTGCTTCACAGGAATAAATGGAATGTAGAAGGAAAAAGTGAACATTTAACTTTTTTTCACAAAAATTTAAATTTAGAGTCAATTATTTTTATTTTCACAACAGTAACAGAAAAAATGGACCCAAAATGTATTGTGCAATTTCTCCTGAGCATGCCAATACCCCATATGTGGGGAAAACAACTGTTTGGGCAGGCACAAGGCAGAGCTCGGAAGGGAAAGAGCGCCATTTGACTTTTTGAATGTATAATTTTCAGCGAATAATTAGCGGACGCCATGTTGCATTTGGAAAGCCCCTCATGTGGCTAAACAATGGAAACTGCTTACACGTGACATCACTTTGGAAACTAGACCCCTCAGGGAAGTTATCTAGTTGTGAGGTGAGCACCTTGAACCACCAGGTACTTCACAGACATTTATAACGTGAAAATTAAAAAAAAAACTAATTTTTCCTACAAAAAATGTTTTCTATCCCCAAATTTTGCATTTTCACAAGGGTAACAGAAGAAATTCTACCATACACTTTGTTGTGCAATTTCTCCCGAGCGTGCCAATACCCCATATGTGGTGAAAAACTACTGTTTGGGCGCACGGCGGAGCTCATAAGGGAAGGAGCGCCATTTGACTTTTTGAATGCAAAATTTGCTGGAACAATTAGCGAACACCATGTCACGTTTGGAGAGCCTCTGATGTGCCCAAACAGTGTAAATCTCCCACAAGTGATACCATTTTGGAAACTAGATCCCTCAGGGAACTTATCTAGATGTGTGGGGAGCACCTTGAACCCACAAGTGCTTCACAAAATTTTACAACGTTGATCTGTGAAAATGAATACAAATAATTTTTCCCACAAAAATGTTGTTTGTCCCAATTTTTTTTTCATTTTCACAAGGATAGCAGGAGAAAATGGACCCCAAAATTTCTTTTGCAATTTCTTCTGAGTACACCGCTACCCCCATAGGTGGTTGAAAACTACTTTTGAAGCACAGTGCAAAGCTCAGAAGGGAAGAAGCCCTAGATTGGAGTTCTGATTTTGCTGAAATGGTTTGAGGGTGACATGTCACATTGGCAGAGCCCCTGAGGTGCCGGAACAACTGAAACCCCCTATATGTCAACTCATTTTACAAACTACACCTCCCAATGAATTTGTCTAGGGGAAAAGTGATCATTTTGAAACCACATGTGCCTCACAGAATTTTATTCCATTGAGCGGTAAAAAATAATAAATTACATTTTACCACTAAAATGTTGTTTTAGCCCCAAGTTTTTAATTTTTCTAAGGGCTAATAGGAATTTTTTTTACAACCGAGGTCCATTTTTTTCCTGAGTGCGTCAATACCCTACATGTAATTATAATTGGGAAATATTTTTCAGGCACAGTGCAAAGCTCAGAAGAGAAGGAGCGCCATACTAAAGTACAGATTTTATTGTTATGGTTTGCGGAAGCCATGACCTGCTGGGGGACACCCTGAGTTGCCAGAACAGCAGAAACCCCATTTTACAAACTACGCTTCTCAAAGATTCATCTTGGCACCACTGGTGTACCACAGAATTTTATACCACTGGCAGTGAAGAAAAAATAATTACATATTCACCACCAAAATTTCGTTTTAGCCTCAGATTTTACATTTTCACAATAGGTAAAAATGACACCAAAATTTGCTCCACAATTTCTGCTGAATGTAGAAATACCCCATATGTGGCTGTACAGTACTGCTTAGCCAGACTCGAAAGGGACGGAACGCCATTTGCCTCCTGGAGCGCAGATTTTGCTAGAAGAGTTTGCGAACTTCATTTTATTCCACTTTTTGTTTGGCGGTATGATGATAAAGCATCATTTTTTGCCTTGTTTTTTATTTTTTACGCTGTTCACTGAAAGGGGTTAACTAGTAGGACAGTTTTATAGTTTAGGTTGTTCCAGACACGGCAATACTAAAGATATGTATTTTTTTTGCTTATTTTTGTTTTTACATAAATAAATGTATTTATTGGATTAATATTTTTTCTTTTTTTGTTCTTTATTTTGTGATTTTCTTTTATATTTTTAAAATTTTCTAAAACTTTTTTTACCCTGTCCCAGGATCTGACATCGTCTTTTCGTGCACTGATCGTTGATCTAATATTTGGCATTGCTTTTGCATTGCAGGGCACCATATCAGAATCTCACAGGCAGGGAGGAGGCATGTCAGCACCTTCTCTGCGCAGGACGTTAGAGGCTGACGTCGCTGGGTGACCCAGTGGATGTCTTTTGGCCCGTGGTCATCATGGAGACCATCGGCACAACGTGATTGCAGGGAGCAGAGAGGGAGCTCTCTGTCGGATGCCCATCGATATCGCTGTCACTATTGACAGCAGCATCAGAGGGGTTAAATGCCTGCAATCGGTGCAGTCACTGATTGAGGGTGTTGCTGCAGGGTGTCAGCTCTCATAGCGGTGGAGCTTGGCACCGTCACCCAGTATCTGTACGGCAGTTTGCGGGAACGCAGCTCCCACAGCACTTTACATATACTGTGCTTGTCGGGAAGGGGCTAAAGAATAACCGTGGTTTTAATTTTTATTTACTAAATCAACAATAGATTTGAAAATAAGCAAATGTCTTATTAGAGAAATATGTTTCTTTCTACTCCCGGATTTACAATTAATGGCTAAAATCTGTGACATCTGAATTAAATGAAGACAGATTTTCCCATTAGGCCGGGGTCACACATATGAGAAATTCGCATGATTCTCATACGAGTCTCTCGCATGAAGACTCGGCACTGACTCTGGCGCTAGGACCAGAGCGTGCGGCTGCATAGAATTACATGCAGCCGCATGCTCCGGTCTGAGTGCTGGCAGCAGCGCCGGGTGTTCATGCGAGAGACTCGAACGAGAATCGTGCGAGTTTCTCGCATGTGTGACCCTGGCCTTATTGAGATATGAGATGACGTATGGGGCTTTAATCACATTTTAGAGAAGGAAGGTGGCAGGAGGAGGGAGGAGCTGGAAGCAGATGCATACATTCTGCAGCACGATAGTTACAATTCTCCATAGAACTTTATGAGCACTAAGTGTAATCTCCAATCTCGGTAAATGGAAAACCTCTATTCACTGAAGACAAATTTAACTGGTGAATTGAAAATTTGGAGAATGAAAGATCAGTCCAAGAGGTGAAAAAAGCAGATTCCTCTGATAAGACATATTACAACGTTTCTTATTTTCACTTGTACTACTGATTTATAGGGGACAGAAACTGAAAGAACATTAATTCTTTAGAGAATTTTGAAAAACTCTTGATTTATTCATGGCAACAATTGAGGACTTTTTATTTAATCCTGGAAGACAAACCTTCAAAAGTTCTGAAAGTATACAGCCGTACATGTGTATGTAATGCTTCCATTTTTTCCTTTTACATTAAAAAGAAATTGCACACTTATGCAATCGATGATGCTGTTAGGCAATTCCAATGTTAGAACAAGCAAGGCTAACAATACTGAGGGCTATAATTTAATTCCATGGATTAAACGTGAAATGCTTGTTGAAGGTTTGTTGGATCGTAGTGAACAGTGTGGCATAATAGCCTGGCATTTGATATTTGGCACTATGTATATCATGCACATATGACGCAGAGGCAGGTTGCTTCCAAAAAGATGCTATTCTTTGTGATTTATCTAGATTATAAGAGGTAGACCATCATTATAATTATTACTCACATCATTTATACAATTTTATAAGCAAACTAATGTGCCATTCTTTACTTTTTTCATGTCATTTTATAATTTTGCTGATTTTGAAGAGAATTTTGTGTATGCAATGTACTTGGCCTTAAATCACAAGAAAACAGATGGAAACAAAAGGATGGCAGAAGCGTAATGTAATAACACCTGCATCTTTGTGGGGTGCATAAACATTCACATCTGAAAATGAGGTCATGTTTCATGAGACAATAAATTACTCACACAAGGATTATTGCTTTTCTGAGGTTGTTGAAATTGACTTTTGTCCTACAGTATCAGTTGGGTACATATGTATTTGCTTATCTTAATTTGTTTAGAAAATCATTTTTTTGGAATACCCCATTAAGACACTCAGTGATGATATTTCAGGGTCCCAGCTCAGGAGACACTATAAGTCAGAAAATCAAGTGACTACAAAGAACATCTCTCTCTATAATAAGCAATACATGCAAGCGTTACACGAACAACCTATTGACTTTAAACTTCCCCGAAAGATTACACAAAAATGTGTGGGATTCTAAACAGCTCAAATAGGTTGTTTAATTATTTATTTATTATGCTTTGCTTATATAGCACTATCATATTCCACAGCGCATTCACAGACATTATCATCACTGTCCTCAATGGGGCTCACAATTCAAATTCCCTATCAGTATGTGTTTGGACTGTGGGAGGAAACAGGGGAACATATAAACTCCTTGCAGATGTTGTCCTTGATGGCATATGATCCCAGGACCCCAGCGCTGCAAGGCTGCAGTGCTAACCACTGAGCCACCATTGATGTGAGCTCCCTCTAATAAGGAATTGATCAAATTGTATCTACTTTTTGAAAGGGTTATCTAATGAAGATAACTTCTGTCCATGTGACCTATTAAGGCATGTTGATGTTGAGAGAATGATCCATTCAGATAATCACTCAAGACCCCTCTCTATGAAATGGTAGCTATAACGCTACAGTAGTGTGAAAGTGTTTGCCCCCTTCCTGATTTCCTATTCTTTTGCATGTTTGTCACACTTAAATGTTTCAGATCACCAAACAAATTTATATATTAGACAATGATAACACAAGTAAACTCAAAGTGCAGTTTTTAAATGAAAGTATTTATTATTAAGGGATAAAAAAATCCAAACCTACAGGGCCCTCTGTGAAAAAGTAATTGCCCCCCCCCACACTTAAAACATAAATTAACTGTGGTTTATCACATTGTTGGGAAGCTGAGTTAAAATTCCCCAGCCACACGAAGGCCTGATTACTGCCACATCTGTTGTCAATCAAGAAATCGCTTCAATACGGCCTGCATGACAAAATGAAGTAGACCAAAAGAGCCTCAAAAGCTAGACATCATCCCGCAATCCAAAGAAGTTCCGGAACAAATGAGAAACAAAGTAATTGAGATCTATCAGTCTGGAAAAGTTTATAAAGCCATTTCTCAAACTTTGGCACTCCAGTGAACCACAGTGAGAATCGTTATCCACAAATGACATGGAACAGTGGTGAACCTTCCCAAGAGTTGCTGGCTGGCCAAAATTACCCCAAGAGTGCAGCGACGACTCATCCAAGAGGTCACAAAAAAAAAAACACAAAAACATCCAAAGAACTACAGGCCTCACTTGCCTCAGTTAAGGTCAGTGTTCATGACTCCTCCATAAGAAAGAGACTGGGCAAAAATGGCCTGCATGGCAGAATTCCAAGATGAAAACCACTGCTGATCAGTAAGAACTTAAAAACTCATCTCGATTTTGCCAGAAAACATCTTGATAATCCCCAAGACTTTTGGGAGAATACTATGTGGACTTACAAGACAAAAGTTTAACTTTTTACAAGGGGTATGTCCCGTTACATCTGGTGTAGGAGTAACACAGCATTTAAGAAAAGGAAAATCATACCAACAGTAAAATAGGTGTTGTTAGTGATAGTGTGATGGTCTGGGGCTGTTTTGCTGCTTCAGAACCTGGAAGACTTTCTATGGTAAATGGAACCATGAGTTCTGCTGTCTATCAAAAAATCCTGAAGGAGAATGTCCAGCCATCTGTTCATGACCTCAAGCTGAAGCGCACTTGCGTTATGCAGCAGGATAATGATCCAAAAAACACCACCAAGTCCACCTCTGAATGGCTGAAGAAAAACTAAATTAAGACTTTGGAGTGGCCTAGTCAAAGTCCTGACCTTAATCCGATTGAGAGGCTTGCACATATCCTTCTGTCTCTTCATGTAATTACATACAGAGTTGATAATACTAAGGGCTCTCTAGAGGTCTTATCACTTCTGGAACGTCTTGTTCTTCTTTAAATAGTTCTTTATGACATTGGCTGAATGTTTGAGGTCATTGTCCTGCTGCATAATAAATCTGGAGCGAATCAGATGCCTCCCTGATAGAATTGCATAATGGAAAAATATCAGCCTGTATATCTCAGCATTAAGTACACCATTAACCCTGACCAAATCCGCAACACCATTGCAGAAATGCAGCCCCACACTTGTAATAACCTCCCCTATGCTTCACTGTTGTCTGCAGGCATTCATTATTCCTTCAGCCCCTATCTCATGGTGTTCTCAGATTACAAAGCAAAAACCTGCAGCCAGATTTCCTTTAAAGTTGATGTGCAGGGAAATAAAGAGCCTGTAAGAACACGTGATGTCCCTAAAGGCAGCCAACCCCATTTTTCTGTATTTCAACCTAATATGAAAATGATGATCATTCTCACCTGTTTGGTATTGCCTAGTGATGAGCGAGTATGCTCGTTACTCGGGTTTCCCCGAGCGTGCTCGAGTGGTATCCGAGTATTTTGGCGTGCTCGGAGATTTAGTTTTCGTCGCCGCAGCTGCATGATTTGTGACTGCTAGACAGCCTGAATATATGTGGGGGTTGCCTGTTTGTTAGGGAATCCCCACATGTATTCAGCCTGTCTAGCAGCAGCAAATCATGCAGCTGAGGTGACAAAAAATAAATATCCGAGCACGCCAAAATACTCGGAGACCACAAGAGCAACGAGTACACTCACTCATCACTAGTATTAACCCCTTCACCCCAAAGCCTGTTTTCACCTTTCTGACAGGCCAATTTTTACAATTTTGACCAGTGTCATTTTATAAGGTCATAACTCTGGAATGCTTCAATTGATCCCACTGATTCTGAGAATGTTTTCTATTGACATATTGTACTTTATGATACCGGTAAAATTTATTTGATATGACTTGCGTTTATTTGTGAAACAAATGGAAATTTGGCGAAATTTTTAAAATTTTGCAATTTTTAAACTTTTAATTTTTATGCCCTTAAATAAGAGAGTCATATCGCACAAAATAGTTAATAAATAACATTTCCCACATGTCTTTTTTTATATCAGCACAATTGTTGAAACATAATTTTTTTGTTAGGAAGTTATAAGGGTTAAAAGTTGACTCATTTTTACAACAAAATTTCAAAACCAATTTTTTTAGGGACCACCTCACATTTGAAGTGACTTTGAGGGGCCTATATGACAGAAAATACCCAAAAAGTGACACAATTCTAAAAACTGCACCCCTCAAGCTACTCAAAACCACATTCAAGAAGTTTATTAACCCTTCAGGTGCTTCACAGGAATTTTTGGAATGTGGAAGAAAAAAATAAACATTTACTTTTCTTTCACAAAAATTTTCCTTTAGACCTAATTTTTTTACTTTTGCAAGAGTAACAGGAGAAAATGGACCATACAATTTGTTGCGCAATTTCTCCTGAGCATGCTGATACCCCATATGTGGAGTAAATCTACTGTTTGGGCACAAGGCAGTGCTCAAAAGGAAAGAAGCACCATTTCATTTTTTGAATGTAAAATTTGCTGGCATAATTAGCACCATGTCATGTTTGGAGAGCCCCTGATGTGCCTAAACAGTGGAAACCCCCAACAAGTGACACCATTTTGGAAACTAGATCCCATAGGGAACTTAACTAGAAGTGTATTGAGAACCTTGAACCCACAGGTGCTTCACATAAGTTTATAACGTTAAGACGTGAAAATAAAATAGATCACATTTTTCCGAGGTAAATCTTTTTTAGCTCCAAATTTTGCATTTTCATAAGGGTAAGAGGAGAATTGCTCCATACAATTTGCTGAGCAACTTCTCTTGAGTGGGCAGATACCCAATATGTGGAGGGAAACAATTGTTTGGGTGCACGGCAGGGCTTGGAAGGAAAGGAGCGCCATTTGACATTTTGAATGTAAAATTTACTGGAATAATTAGTGGTTGCCATGTTGCATTTGGAGAGCCTTTGATGTGCCTAAACAGTGGAAAACCCCAACAAGTGACACTATTCTGGAAACTAGACCCTTTGGGACCTTATCTAGCTGTGTATTGAGCACCTTGAACCCCCAGGTGTCTCACAGAAGTTTATAACTTTAAGCTGTGAAAAAAAAAATCAAATTTTTCCTACAAAAATCTTCTTTTAGCTACAAATTTTGTATTTTCACAAGGGCAAAAGGAGAAAATGGACCCTAAAGTTTGTTCTGCAATTTCTCCTAAGTTCACTGATACCCAATATATGGTCAAAAACTATTTTTGGAGGCATAGTGCAAAGCTCAGAAGGGAAGAAGCGCAATATTACAGTGCAGATTTTGCTGCACTTGTTTGAGGGTGCTATGTTGCATTGGCAGAGTCCCTGAGGTGCCAGAAAGTGGGCGATACACATGATTGGAATACAAGGCTAGAAGGATACAACTTATTTGCAAGAAACAGACATGATAAATGAGGAGGAGGTGTCGCATTGTATGTTAGAAAAGCGTATATCTGCACAGAGATTGAAGCTTCAGAGACTGGAAGTTCTGTGGAAACAGGGTAAGAATACAAGGAGAGAACAGAAAGGACACTGGCATTTACTACAGGCTGCCTGTGCAAGCTGAAGATATGGATGAACTCTTTATGCATCAAATGACCAAGTTCTCCAAAAAATATGACGTAGTGGTCATGGGAGATTTCAACTATCCAGACATTTGTTGGGAATCTTTCTCAGGCAAAACTAATAGGTCAAGCAAATTCTTATCCTCTCTTGCTGACAACCTTATCTTCCAAAAGGTAGGGGAGAAAACAAGGGGATCTGCTACCTTGGATCTAATCCTTATAAACAGGGAGGAAAAGGTTGAGGAGGTAAGAGTGGCTGGGACCCTAGGAGGTAACAACCATGCTATTTTAGAATTTTGGATAACTAGAGGAGGAAGACTCGTGAAGACTCAGACTTCAAGGTTAGATTTCAAAAAGGCAGATTTTAAGGGACTCAGAAAGAGAATTGGAGGGATCCAATGGCTGGATATCCTTAAGGACGAAATGTCCAGGAAGGATGGGAAATCTTGAAAAATGAGATTCTCAAAGCACAATCATTAACAAATTCCAAAAAGAGAGAAGAATAGGAAGCATTTAAGGAAACCAGGATGGATGAGCACAGAACTTAAACACATGTTAAAAAGGAAGAATGAAATGTTTAGCAAATGGAAAGAGGGAGGCATATCTAAAGAATATAATGCTGTCTGCAGAACCTGCAGGACAGACACAAATCAGATTATCTAACGCTGACAATGAATTAAGGCTTGCAAGAGACGTCAAAAGCAATAAAAAGCAATAAAAAAGGATTTTGGGGATATGTCAAAAGTAAAAGAAAAGTCAAATATGCTATAGGATTTTTACAGGACGAAAATGATGAAATGGTAAGAAAGGATGTTGAGAAGGCCGAACTTTTAAATTCCTATTTTGCATCTGTTTTCTCTCAGAAAAGAAATGTAACATCAACTGATCTTCACTGTCCTATTAAAGGAATAGAAGAATCCAGGATATCTATAAACAGAAAGATAGAGAGTGAATACTTAACTAACATAAATTAATTCAAGTCTCCAGGTCCAGATGAATTACACCCCAGAGTACTGAAGGAGATAGCAGAAGAAATTTTTGAACCACTCTACATAACCTTTGAAAATTCTTGGAGAACAGGAGAAGTCCCAGAAGACTGGAGAAGAGCAAATGTTGTGAAAATCTTCAAAAAGGGGAAGACCCAGGGAACTATAGGGACCCAGGGAACTATAGGCCGGTGAGTCTGACGTCTATAACAGGAAAGATCTTTGAACAAATTATTAAACAACATGTATGTAAGTACCTGGATAAGAATGAAGTGATTAACCAGAGTCAGCATGGGTTTGTAACTAATAAGTCATGTCAGACTAACTTAATTTCCTTCTATGACAGAATCACTGACTGGGTGGATTAGGGAAATTCTGTAGATATAGTATATCTGGACTTCAGCAAAGCATTTGACAAAGTATCTTATTGAAAAAATGACTAAGTATGGAATGGACAAGGCAACTGTTAGTTGAATTCATAACTGGCTTAATGATCGGACCCCAAGAGTGGTCGTAAATGGCTGCACATCCAGTTGGAAGAATGTCTCAAATGGGCTCTGTCCTGGGCCCTGTATTGTTCAACATCTTTATCAATGATTTAGATGAAGGAATTGAGGGTAAACTGATTAAATTTGCCGATGACACAAAGTTAGGAGGGATAGCTAATACTAGAGAAGAGAGAGAGAGGATTCAAAAAGATATAAATAAACTGGAGCAGTGGGCAGCAACTAACAGAATTGTTTTTAACAGGAAAAATGCAAAGTACTACATCTGGGCAATAAAAATGAAAAAAGCATATACAGAATGGGAGGAATAGGGCTAAGCAATAGCACATGTGAAAAAGACTTGGGTATATTAATAGATCACAGACTGAACATGAGTCAACAATGTCATGCAGCAGTAAAATAGGCAAATACAATTCTGGGAGGTATTAACAGAAGCATACAGTCTAGATCACGTGAACTCATTATTGTCCTCTACTCCTCTGTGGTCAGACCTCATCTGGAATACTGTGTCCAGTTTTAGGCACCATATTTTAAAAAAGATATCAACAAACTGGAACACGTTCAGAGAAGAGCGACCAGAATGGTGACGGGTCTGCAAACCATGTCCTATGAGGAAAGGTTACAGGATTTGGGAATGTTAAGCTTGCAAAAAAGAAGACTGAGAGGAGACTTAATAGCTGTCTACTAAAATTTCAAGTGCTGTCACATTGTAGAAGGATTATCTTAATTCTCATTTGCACAAGGAAAGACTAGAACATCGGGATGAAACTGAATGGGAGGAGACACAGATTAGATATTAGAGAAAACTTTTTGACAGTTAGGATGATCAATGAGTGGAACAGACAGCCACGAGAAGTGGTGAGTACTCCTTAAATGGAAATCTTCAGACAGAGGCTGGACAGACATCTGTCTGGGGTGATTTAGTAAATCCTGCTTTGAGCAGGGGGGTTGGAACAGATGACCCAGGAGGTCCCTTCCAATTCTAGCATTCTATGATTCTATGATTGAGTTGAAGCTTTCATTGGGAACATTTTTTGTTTCGGATCACATTTATCCGGCACTCTACGCTGAGCACTTACTTTGGGGTTTCCATCTAAATCTCTGAGTGAAGTGATTCAGATGAAACCCCTGAGGTATCCATTCACTATAATACTAAACAGTATTAAAGAAACAGTATTAAAGGCACAGTACAATGCAACGGTTCAACTCTTAGTAAATTAATAAGGAAGTCAATACTGCAGCTACTGCTGCGAACTCACAGGTGCTGGCAACGACCGATGCAGGGTCCTCATTAATGGGGTCACACAGATGATACCCCCCCGTCTTTTGGTAACAGTGGTCGGTCTCCGGTACCTTCCACTGCCCCTTGTCCATATACTGGAGTTTCCGGCAAAGGTTACGGGCTACGGTGCTGGCTAAGGCCGACGTGACTCCTGCACAACTCTCCTGACAGTCTCAGTCAAGCGGGCCAAAAGTGGCCAACGGTAAAGGGGGTCACGAACTGGTATGGGCACCACGTGGCCCTGGAGTTGTTTAACGGTACGGTTAGGGTGCAAGGGTCTGTCTTGTACTCGGTCACTCATATGGGGGACATGGGTAGTACTCACGGACACGGAGACCGGACTCACACCGTGCATCTCTTTCTCTCTGGTAACCGCTGTTGGCAGCGGGCGACGACAGGCACAGGCTTGCACGCTGCGGGTGCTCTCAGGTCCGGGCACTTCTCTCTCAGGTTGCTGCACGGCTAGCTCAGCTCTGCTCGGTGGGCTCGGCTTAGCTCTGTGTATGCAGCTCGGCTCTGCATGGTTCTGCTCTGCTCCGTACAGCTCTGCAGCGGTCCCTTCCTCCAGAGTGTTGCTGGGCACACTTGGCTCTGCAGGTGACAGGGCCCTCTCTATGCGACCTGTTGCAGCGTCGGTACCCCGTGCAGGGGACAAGGGAAGCAGGACACGCCACTCACTGTTCTGCACGCTTCTCTGCCCTGGCACCACACTGCTCTCCTTCGCACGCTTTCTTCTCCCTGCTCTGTGCTGCTGCGCGCCCTTCCTTGGCTCTCCCCGCCCCCTCCTGTGAGCAGGAAGCCCCGTCTCCCTCCTCCTTTCCTCATACAGCAGGGAAAGGTCTGCCCCACTCAGGCCTCCCCCCGGGAACAGAGGATGCAGCCTTCCAGCTCTGGACCCAGCATGCAGGCACTCGAGGTCCGGTCCACCTCCCTACATTAGCACTCAGCGCAGAGCACAGGATAAATGTGCACCGAGCCTTACTGCGATCTTTGGGAGGCAGAATGAAAAAATCAACAGCATGTGAAGAATTGTTTTAATTTATTTTTTATGCCATTCCTCGTGCAGTATGAGCAATTAGGCGACTTTATTCTTCGGGTCGGTGCGATTACAGCGATACCAGATTTATATTGGGTTTTTATGTTTGGCTGTTGTCACATACTAAAATATGCTTTTTATTGCGAAAACTAGTTTTTGCATCACCATATTTTCAGAGCCATAATTTTTTCATATTTCGGCCGACAGAGTCATGCGAGAGCTTATTTTTTGGGGGGCGAGTTGACGTTTTTATTGGTACCATTTTCTGGCACATGATTTCTATTATGATTTTTGGGAGACAGAATTAACAAAAACCAGCAATTCAGGAATTGCTTTTTGTTTTTTTTATACTGTTCCGCGTGTGGTAAAATTGGTAAGGCAGCTTTATTCTTCAGGTCAGTGCGATTACGGCGATATCTCATTTCTATCTTTATTTATGTTTTGACGCTTTTACATAATAAAAACTATTTTATAGAAAAATAATTATTTTTGCATCGCTTTATTCTGAGAGCTATAACTTTTTTATTTTTATGCTGATGGAGCTGTATGCCTGCTTGTTTTTTACGGACCAAGATGACGTTTTTAGCGGTAACATTTTTACCCACGTGGTGAAAATTGTTGGTATTCCCTCGTTTAATGACAGAAAAAACCCACAATGGTCACAGAAATAAATTGAATCTGACAAAAGTAATAATAAATCAAAAATCTATGAAAATGAACAAATGAAAATCAAACATTGCTTTTCAACCATGCTTCCACAGAATTTAAAAGAAATAAAACTCATGAAATAGGCCTGGACAGAAATGATGGTACCCTTAACTTAATATTTTGTTGCACAACCTTTTGAGGCAATCACTGCAATCAAACCATTCCTATAGCTGTCTATGAGTCTTCTGCACCTCTTGACAGGTATTTTGGACCACTCCTCAAAAGCAAACTGCTCCTGTTGTCTCGTGTTTGAAGGTTGCCTTTTTCAGATGGCATGTTTCAGCTCTTTCCAAAGATGCTCAATAGGACTTAGGTCAGGGCTCAAAGAAGTCCATTTCAGAATAGTTCAATGTTTTCCTCTTAGCCATTCTTGGGTGTTTTTAGCTATGTGTTGTGGGTCATTATCCTGTTGCAAGACCCCATGACCTGCGACTGAGACTAAGCCTTCTGACACTGGGCAGCACATTTCTCTCTAGAATCCCTTGATAGTCTTGAGATTTCATTGTACCCTGCACAGATTCTAGACACCCTGTGCCAGATGCCGCAAAGCAGCCCCAGAACATAACAGAGCCTCCTCCATGTTTCACAGTATGGACAATGTTCTTTTCAACTGCTCCAGTTGTCTCGTGTTTAAAGGTTGCCTTTTCCAGATGGCATGTTTCAGCTCTTTCTAAAGATGCTCAATAGGACTTAGGTCAGGGCTCAAAGAAGCCCATTTCAAAATAGTTCAATGTTTTCCTCTTAGCCATTCTTGGCTGTTTTTAGCTGTGTGTTGTGGGTCATTATCCTGTTGCAAGACCCCATGACCTGTGACTGAGACTAAGTCTTCTGACACTGGGCAGCACGTTTCTCTCTAGAATCCCTTGATAGTCTTGAGATTTCACTGTACCCTGCACAGATTCTAGACACCCTGTGCCAGATGCAGCAAAGCAGCCCCAGAACATAACAGAGCCTCCTCCATGTTTCACAGTATGGACAGTGTTCTTTTCTTGATATGCTTCATTTACCATCTGTGAATATAGAGCTGATGTGCATTGCCAAAAGTTCTATTTATGCCTTATCTGTCCATAGGATATTCTCCCAGAAGCTTCGTGGCTTGTCAATATGTAGTTTGGCAAATTCCAGTCTGGCTTTTTTATTATTTTTTTTCAGCAATGGTGTCCTCCTTGGTCATCTCCCATGAAGTCCACTTTGGCTCATACAATGACGGACGGTGCGATCTGACACTAATGTTCCTTGAGCTTGAAGTTCACCTTTAATCTGTTTAGAAGTTTTTCTGGGATCTTTTATTACCATACGTATTATCCGTCTCTTTGATTTGTCATCAATTTTCCTCCTGCTGCCACGTCCAGGAGGTTGGCTACAGTCCCATGGAGCTTAAATTTCTGAATAATATGTACAATTGCAGTCACAGTAATATCAAGCTGCTTGGAGATGGTATTATAACTTTTACCTTTAACATGTTTGTCTATAATTTTCTTTCTAATCTCCTGAGACAACTCTTTCCTTTGCATCCTCTGGTCCATGTTGAGTGTGATACACAGCACGTCACCAAACAGCACAGTGAGTATCTGTAGCCCTCTATACAGGCCCACTCACTGATTACAAGATTGTAGACACCTGTGATGCTAATTAGTGGACAAACCTTGATTTAACCCCTTAACGACCAAGCAATTTTGTAGGTTAAAGACCAGGCCAATTTTTACAATTCTGACCACTGTCACTTTATGTGCTTATAACCCTGGAACGCTTCAACGAATCTTGGCGAATTTGAGATTCTTTTCTCGTGACATATTGTACTTCATGATAGTGGTAAAATTTCTTCAATATAACTTGCGTTTATTTATGAAAAAAATGGAAATATGGCAAAAATTTTGAAAATTTTGCAATTTTCAAACTTTTAATTTTTATGCCATTAAATCAGAGAGATATGTCACAAAAAAATAGTTAATAAATAACATTTCCCACATGTCTACTTTACATCAGCACAATTTTGGAACCAAATTTTTTTTTTTTAGGAAGTTATGTGTTAAAAGTTGACCAGCAATTTCTCATTTTTCCAACAAAATTTACAAAACCATTTTTTTTAGGGACCACCTCACATTTGAAGTGAATTTGAGGGGTCAATATGACAGAAAATACCCAAAAGTGACACCATTCTAAAAACTGCACCCCTCAAGGTGTTCAAAGCCACATTCAAGAAGTTTATTAACCCTTTAGGTACTTCACAAGAATTGAAGCAATGTGGAAGGAAAAAATTAACATTTAACTTTTTTTCCCAAAACTTTTCTTTCGACACAATTTTTTAAAATTTTGTCAAGGGTATCAGTAGAAAATGAACCACAATATTTGTTGTACAATTTCTCCTGAGTACACCGATACCCCATGTGTGGGGGTAAACCACTATTTGGGCGCATGGCAGAGCTCGGAAGGGAAGCAGCGCCATTTGACTTTTTTGGCTGGAATTGAGATTGGACGCCATGTCGCATTTGTAGAGTCCCTGTGTGCCTAAACAGTGGAAACCCCCCACAAGTGACCCCATTTTGGAAACTAGACTCCCCAAGGAACTGATCTAAATGTGTTGTGAGAGCTTTGAACCCCCAAGGGCTTCACAGAAGGTTATAACGTAGAGACGTAAAATTAAAAAATCATTTTTTTCCACAAAAATGATCTTTTCATCCCAATTTTTATTTTCCAAAGGATAAAAGGACCCCAAAAGTTATTGTGCAATTAGTCCTGAGTATGCTGATACCCCATATTTGGGGTAAACCACTATTTGGGCGCATGGCAGAGCTCGGAAGGGAAGCAGCACCAATTGACTTTTTTGGCTGGAATTGAGATTGGACGCCATGTCGCATTTGGAGAGTCCTTGTGTGCCTAAACAGTGGAAACCCCCCCACAAGTGACCCCATTTTGGAAACTAGACCCCCAAAGGAACTTATCTAAATGTGTTGTGAGAGCTTTGAACCCCCAAGGGCTTCACAGAAGGTTATAACGTAGAGCCGTAAAATTAAAAAATCATATTTTTTCCACAAAAATGATATTTTCATCCCAATTTTTATTTTCCAAAGGATAAAAGGACCCCAAAAGTTATTGTGCAATTAGTCCTGAGTACGCTGATACCCCATATGGGGGTAAACCACTATTTGGGTGCATGGCAGAGCTCGGAAGGGAAGCAGCGCCATTTGACTTTTTTGGCTGGAATTGAGATTGGACGCCATGTCGCATTTGGAGAGTCCCTGTGTGCCTAAACAGTGGAAACCCCCCACAAGTGACCCCATTTTGGAAACTAGACCCCCCCAAGGAACTTATCTAAATGTGTTGTGAGAGCTTTGAACCCCAAAGGGCTTCACAGAAGGTTATAACGTAGAGCCGTAAAATTAAAAAATCATATTTTTTCCACAAAAATGATATTTTCATCCCAATTTTTATTTTCCAAAGGATAAAAGGACACCAAAAGTTATTGTGCAATTAGTCCTGAGTACGCTGATACCCCATATGTGGGGGTAAACCACTATTTGGGCGCATGGCAGAGCTTGGAAGGGAAGCAGCGCCTTTTTCAAATGCAGACTTTGATGGAATGGTCTGCGGGTGTCATGTCACTTTGGAGAGCCCCTGATGTGCCTAAACAGTAGAAACCCCCCACAAGTGACTCCATTTTGGAAACTAGACCCCCCAAGGAACTTATCTAAATGTGTGGTGAGCACTTTGAACCCCCAAGTGCTTCACAGAAGTTTATAACGTAGAGCCGTGAAAATAAAAAAATCATATTTTTTTCCACAAAAATAATCTTTTTGCCCCCAAATTTTTATTTTTATAAGGGTAACAGGAGAAATAGGACCCCAAAAGCTATTGTGCAATTTGTCCTGAGTACGCTGATACCCCATATGTTGGGGGAACCACTATTTTGACGCATGGCAGAGCTCGGAAGGGAAGGAGCACCGTTTTTAAATGCAGACTTTGATGGAATGGTCTGCGGGTGTCATGTTGCGCTTGGAGAGCCCCTGATGTGCCTAAACAGTAGAAACCCCCCACAAGTGACCCCATTTTGCAAACTAGACCCCCAAAGGAACCTATCTAGGTGTGTGGTCAGCACTTTGAACCCCCAAGGGCTTCACAGAAGTTTATAACGTAGAGCCGTGAAAATAAAAAAATCATATTTTTTTCCACAAAAATGACCTTTTTGCCCCCAAATTTTTATTTTTATAAGGGTAACAGGAGAAATAGGACCCCAAAAGTTGATGTGCATTTTGTCCTAAGTACGCTGATACCCCATATGTGGGGGGGAACCACTGTGATCGCCTTACTGCGATCTTTGGGAGGCAGAATGAACAAATCCACAAAAGGTGAAGAATTGGTTTTCTTTTTTATGCCGTTCCTCGTGTGGTATTAGTGATTAGGCGACTTTATTCCTCGGGTCGGTGCGATTACAGTGACACCAGATTTATACCCTTTTTTCATGTTTAGCTTCTGTCACACTCTAAAAGACGCTTTTTTTGGAAAAATTTTTTGTAAGAAATTTTTGAACCGCCGTATTTTGAGAGCTATAATTTTTCCATATTTCGGCCGACAGAGTTATCTGTGGGCTTATTTTTTGCGGTATGAGCTGACGTTTTTATTGGTACCATATTCGGGCACATAACGTTTTTGATCGCTTCCTATTCCGATTTTTGTGGAAGCAAAATGAACAAAAACCAGCAATTCAGGAATTTTTTATTTTTTTTCCCTCCGTTCCGCGTGTGGTAAAATTGATAAAGCAGCTTTATTCTTCGGGTCACTGCGATTACAGCGATACCTCATTTATATATTTTTTTATGTTTTGGTGTTTTTTACACAATAAAAATTTTTATAGAAAAAATAATTATTTTTGCATCAGTTTATTCCGCGAGCTATAACTTTTTTATTTTTTCGCTGATGATGCTGTATAGTGGCTTGTTTTTTTATTTATATCTCACTTTTTGATCGCGTGTTATTGCACTTTTTCCAAGCGGTATGATGATACCGCTTGGAAAAAGTATAATTTACTACTTTTTTGTGTTTTTTTTTTACGGCTTTCACTGAAGGGGTTAACTAGGGTTACGCTTTTATAGATGGGATTTTTACGGATGCGGTGATACCAAACGTGTATTTTTTTGGTTTTTTTTAATTACATAAAAATGTGTATTTTTTAGGGGATTTTTTTAAAATTATTTTTTAATATTTTAATGCATTGTACCTATGGTGAAAGCTGCTGTGAGCATGATCACAGCAGCTTTCCATAGCTAGATGACCCAGAGGTTGTCATAACAACCCCCGGGTCATCAAGGCAGAGATCGGGCCCTGCAAATACATTGCAGGGCGCCGATCTGAGGCAGAGGGAGCTCCCGACCCTCTGCCTCCTCCCTGAGCGCTGCGATCGCGCTCGATCGCAGCAGTCAGGGGGTTAACAGCCAGGGGCGGCGGGGGCGCCGCTCCTGGCTGTCAGTGCAGGAAGCTCGGCCACTGCAGCGCCGGCTCCTGCACTGATCGCGCTGGAGATGCTGAAATTTCAGCATCTCCTGCGCGATCGCTGCTGTGTTTGGACCAATCACAGCGCTGTGGGTGCGAGGACCGACGGCAAAGGTCCCCGCACCGCTTGCCGTGCCTGTCAGCTGTCTGTGACAGCTGTCGGCACTGAACTACCACTGCGTGTTTACACGCAGTGGTAGTTCAAAGGCTGGACGTGCACAGTCCGTCAAGGTGCCAAAACTGACACCTTGCCATGACGGACTGTGCACGTCAGTGGACATTAAGGGGTTAACATGTCCCTTTTGTCACATTATTTTCAGAGGTACCATCATTTCTGTCAAAGCCTATTTCATGAGTTTTATTTTTTTTTATTCTGTGGAAGCATGGTTGAAAAGCAATGTCTGACTTTCATTTGTTCATTTTCATAGATTTTTGATTTATTATTACTTTTGTCAGATTCAAGTTATTTCTGTGAACATTGTGGGTTTTTCTGTCTTTAAACCAGGGTACCAACAATTTTGACCACGTGTGTATTTATATCCATTTTTTATTGCATTTTATTGCACTTTTTGTTCGGTGGTGTGATGATAAAGCATTGTTTTTTGTCTGGTTTTTTATTTATTTTTTTACGGTGTTCACTGAAGGGGTTATCTAGTGGTATAGTTTTATAGAGCGGGTCGTTATGGACGCGGCGATACGACATATGTGTACTTTTATTTTTTTGTTTACATAAACAAATGTATTTATTGGAAAAATGCTTTTTTTTCTTTATTTAGGGATTTTTAAAAAAGTATTCTTATGCTTTCTAATATTTTTTTTAACTTTTTTACATTGTCCCAGGATGGAACATCACTGAATAGCGTTAGATCGCTGATCTGATACTCTGAACTGCAGAGTATCACATCAGGATCTGACAGGCAGGAAAGGAGGCATGCCGGCGCCTGATCCCAGCAGGCGCTCACAACCCACCTTCCCTGCAGGACGGGAAGGACCCCGTAGCGATCGCATTGCGTTGCCCTGATGGAAGCGTGCAGGGAACTGATTCCCTGTGCAATGCTCCTCTATGACAACTGCATCAGAGGGGTTAAATGCCCGCGATCGGTGCTAGCAGGTGTCAGCTGTGGGGTGTCAGCTCTCACACAGTGCTGACACCCACACACGATCGCAGGGGTGCTCAGCGTGAGGCCGTGCGATTGTGCCACCGTACATTAACTGCAATTTATGGGACCATAGCTCCTGCAGAACAGTATATGTATGGCGCATGTCGGGAAGGGATTACTGGTTACTCATTACTAAGTAAGGCCGGAGTCACACACAACGATAAAAAATCGGACCGCATTATACGGCCGTAATACGCAGAAAAGTCCCCTGAAAAGTGATCCGTATATCATCCGTTTGCAATGCGAGGATGTGATTTCCTCGCATCAAAATACCCGTGTGTCATCCGTATGGCATCCGTACGGCGAGATTTTCTCGCCGGCTTGCAAAATGGACAAACAACGTTTTTTAGGCCTGAAACCCATTAAAATCATCATCATCACCCCTATTTATTGCCTCTACAACAGGTGGCACCCTCCAATCTTTGAATATCACGCCATGGTTGGGTTGTGTGACTTGTGCTTTGTCCTAAATATGGGAGACACACTTACTTTTAACACAACTGAGCGTGTGTTGTATAACTGGGTATTGTCCCGACGTTTTGTTGACCCATACCCAGTGATTGTGGATCCGAGGAGGCGGAGAAGAATGTGGGTCCATCCGCTTTTGATGCGACGGCTCAGTAAAGGGCATTTCCACCATCTCTACGCATCTCTGCGTACCAATCCCGACAAGTTTTATGCTTATTGTTGGATGTCCCTTTGCACATTTGATATATTGTTGGAGATGTGCTCCCTGGGATAACGTTTCAGGACACCAGGATGCGTAAAGCAATTTCTGCCGAGGAGCGCCTAATCCTTATGTTACAGTATGTATGCAACCTCTATATTGATGATTTCTTTTATACACTTATGTATTACCTGCCCTTATACCTTTGTTATTTATACCTCTATTGATTAATGTGTCACCCCCACAAGTTTTCATGTACGATATAAGCTTGTATATGACCCAACAAGCACATAGTATGTATTTGCATGTTTTTGTGGGAAGGTTTCTTATTTATCGAATTAAAGTGTCATCAATGTATCAACATCTATGTAACTGCATGACTTATCATGTTTATTTTCTCTTTTACTTTTAGCTTCCTTTCCACGGGGATGTCATATGCAGCATTGCATTTAGAATTTTTACTTGGAAAGTCAACCATCTCTGGGATTGTGAGGTCAACATACGCAGAAATCTGGTCCCGACTCCATCACCTGGTCATGCCTCAGCCGCAAATGGAAGATTGGTTGTGTATAGCTCGTGGTTTTCAGGAGACCTGCCACTTTCCACACTGTCTAGGAGCCCTGGATGGGAAGCACATCCGTATGCGTAAGCCGCCGAACTCAGGGTCCCAATATCACAATTATAAACAATATTTTTCAGTAGTTCTGTTGGCCCAAGTTGACAGTAGCTACAGGTTTATAATTGTAGATATTGGGGCCTATGGAAGAACTGGAGACTCAAGAGTCTTCAATTCTTCCATTATGGGTCGGCGGCTGCGCAACAATGAGTTGAACATCCCACCCCCACATAACCTACCAGGGACTAATATTGAAGCCTTGCCTTATGTCATGGTTGCAGATGAGGCTTTTCAGTTAACGCGCAATGTCATGAGACTGTATCCACGGAGAGCCTGAACCACAGGCACACTATATTTAACTTTAGACTTTCCCGTGCACGCCGTCTTGTTGAGTGTGCGTTTGGTATTCTATGTGCCAAATGGCGGGTTCTCCAGTCCGTTATTCAACTTGGTGAAGCCAATATTAATGTGGTTATACAGGCGTGTGTTGTACTGCATAATTTCACCAGATACCATGATTGTCCTTCCAATGTTGATGATGAAGTGGAGTATGTAAGTACTGATGGTACTAATGAAAGACCCCTCCATCCTCAACGTCAACAGCCTTCTGGCCTAAAAGTGCGTGATGTTTTAACCAATTATTTTGTTTCCCCTGAGGGATCTACTCCCCGGCAACAGAATGTGGTGTCTATGTAGTAGTTATGGCACTTTGTCACAGTGTTTTTTTGTATTTTTTACCCTTTGAAGCGTCTATGTCTTTGGAAGATACCCTTAAATGTAGGTTGATAATAAAATAATGATTTAAGAAAACATCATACGCTTGGCTTGTGTTTTTTTGCCAATTCTGATTTTGTTTGTATCAAAATTTTTCCAACCACATTAGCATCATATGGCTGTAACGGCCTACCATTCAGGCCTCATAATATACAACTGTAGTACAAAGGACAAATGTAAATCAAAACCTAAAATAACAAATGCCGAAATAAAATAAAAGATAATAAAAAAATAAAAAAGACAGGACACCATAAAGCCTCATTATAGGTTGTGGTAAGTTGGGGGTGGGGGCAAAGGGGGACGGTCACCTTGTGCAGAACTTGGTCTACTTTGTTGGGCAACCTGAGTATCACCCTGGGCCAGTGAAGATGGCCAGGCAGTATTCTGGCCCAAGGTTTGCTCCTGTGTTTGAGGAACATAATAGTGGTGAGAATGGTATGGATGCATGACCTGCTGGCTATGGGAATAACCCATGGATTCATACCCCCCAATATGGCTATGTCGAGCAGACACATGTTGGGACCAGCCTCCAACATTGTGTATGGTCAAGTGGCCATATTGGGCAGGTGCACTGTACTCAGACATGTGTCCATAGTGTGGTTGGACTTCGGTTTGGGTGGCCTGTCACTGGAAGGTAGGGGGGCCGAGGCTACTTCCACTGACTGCTGGTCGGGAAGGTCTTGCAGCGGCAGCAGGTTGCTGTGAGACAACTGCGACCTTTCTAAAAACATAAAAATAGGCAGAGGATTGTTGGGTGGGGCACATGCATCCAGGAGAATCTGGATAGCACCTTGGGCACGCAATCTGACTGAACGCGCCAGCGGGCGCAAGTATTGCGCAAGACTACGGAAGAAGGCCTCTTCCCCATCGTCATGGGCAGCCCTCGACAGATAGTTCAGCACCCCAGTATCCACTTGCCTCCTTGTGGTAGAGGTGGAAACAACCCTTCTGCGGCGCCCACGAAGTGGTATGGCAGAAGGCAGGGGTGACATTTCAAGCGGCACAGTAGGACTGCTGCTGTGGCCCACATCTTCCTCCGGGGGATTAGCCTCCTGTGTGGATGCTGATGCTGCTGCAGATGGTGTTTGTGCTGCTGCTGGTGTCTGATTGGTGTCGGGGGATGCTGAAGATGGGCCAGCCACTTCATCACCTTCACCGACAGGGTCAATGTTGACCTCGGAGTCTGAAGCAGTCTCTCGTTCAGTAAGGTTTGACTCCGTTCTGTTTAATAGAAAACATTGAACATTACGATAAATAATTACTGGTGAGCGTACAACATGTGTACAAGGTGTACCTTAATGCATGCACTCAGGGCCGGCTCCAGGTTTTTATGGGCCCCGGGCGAAAGAGTCTCAGTGGGCCCTTTAACGCAGACCACGATTCATGATGCTCCGATACTGCAGAGAAATATGGGTATAGTACAAGACCAAAGATTTCACTTCTTATTATAATTACACGAGTGATATCTATTGTAAATTCTACAATAGCTCAGAAACTGCCGAATCCTCACAACACACAGTACAGACCGGACAGTATAGTCCTCCATACAATATTATGGGCCAAATATAATGCTCCATAAAGAATATTGGACCCCAAATAATGCTCCATACAGAATACTGGACCACATAAATTGCTCCATACAGGATACTGGTCCCCATATAATGCTCCATACAAAATATGGAGCTCTCCTCTGCACTGTGCTGCTCTCTGCACTGTTACGGCTCAGGAAAGGGCGCTGTGGAAAGACGTCATCGCGCCCTCTGACCTGAGACATCACAGTGCAGAGCTGCAGAAGACACCGGAGCTGCGGAGGCACGGGGAGAGGTAAGTATTGTGCCGGCTGCCGGGGCCCTGAGCAAGCGGGGGGGCCCAGTGGCGGCGCTAACACCGCTCTCCTCCACTAACGGGTGCCAGCAGAGGTGTATCTAGGTTTTCTGGCACCCAGGGCAAGAACTCAGTTTTGCGCCCCCTCCACACACACCCCCCTAACCCTAATCCCCCCTTCACACTGAATAATCTCCCCTTCACACTAATAATAAATCCCCCTCACACTGAATAATCCCCAACACACAAAATAATCCCCCCTCTACACAAATACCCCTCCACACTGAATAATTCCCCCTCCACACAAATAATAAATCCCCCTTACACTGAATAATCTCCCAACACACAGAATAATCCCCCCCTCCACACAAATAATAAATACCCCTCCACACTAAATAATCCCCCCTCCACACAAATAATAAATACCCCCTCCACACTGAATAATCCTCCCTCCACACAAATAAAAATACCCCCTCCACACTGAATAATCCCCCAACACACAAATAATAAATCCCCCCTCCACACTGAATAATCCCCCTCCACACAAATAATAAATACCCCCTCCACAATGAATAATCCCCCAACACACAAATAATAAATCCCCCTCACACTGAATAATCCCCCAACACACAAATAACAAATACCCCCTCCACACTGAATAATCCCCCAACACACAAATAATAAATCCCCCTCACACTGAATAATCCCCCTCCACACAAATAATAAATACCCCTTCCACACTGAATAATCCCCCAACACACAAATAATAAATCCCCCTCCACACTGAATAATCCCCCTCCACACAAATAATAAATACCCCCTCCACACTGAATAATCCCCCAACACACAAATAATAAATACCCCCTCCACACTGAATAATCCCCCAACACACAAATAATAAATACCCCCTCCACACTGAATAATCCCCCAACACACAAATAATAAATCCCCCTCACACTGAATAATCAACCCCAAACACAGAATAAATCCCCCTCCACACAAATAATAAATACCCCCTCCACACTGAATAATCCCCCAACACACAAATAATAAATACCCCCTCCACACTGAATAATCCCCCAACACACAAATAATAAATCCCCCTCACACTGAATAATCAATCCCCAAAACACAGAATAATCCCCCTCCACACAAATAATAATACCCTCCACAATGAATAATCCCCCTCACACTGAATAATCAATCCCCCTCCACACAGAATAATCCCCCCTCCACACAAATAATAAATACCCCCTCCACACATGAATAATCCCCCCTCCACACAAATAATAAATACCCCCTCCACACTGAATAATCCCCCCTCCACACAAATAATAAATACCCCCTCCACACTGAATAATCCTCCCTCCACACAAATAATAAATACCCCCTCCACACTGAATAATCCCCCACACACAAATAATAAATCCCCCCTCCACACTGAATAATCCCCTCCACACAAATAATAAATACCCCCTCCACACTGAATAATCCCCCAACACACAAATAATAAAATACCCCTCCACACTGAATAATCCCCAACACACAAATAATAAATCCCCCTCACACTGAATAATCCCCCAACACACAAATAACAAATACCCCCTCCACACTGAATAATCCCCCAACACACAAATAATAAATCCCCCTCACACTGAATAATCCCCCCTCCACACAAATAATAAATACCCCTTCCACACTGAATAATCCCCAACACACAAATAATAAATCCCCCCTCCACACTGAATAATCCCCCTCCACACAAATAATAAATACCCCCTCCACACTGAATAAATAACCCCCACAACACACAAATAATAAATACCCCCTCCACACTGAATAATCCCCCAACACACAAATAATAAATCCCCCTCACACTGAATAATCAATCCCCCAAAACACAGAATAATCCCCCCTCCACACAAATAATAAATACCCCCTCCACACTGAATAATCCCCCAACACACAAATAATAAATACCCCCTCCACACTGAATAATCCCCCAACACACAAATAATAAATCCCCCTCACACTGAATAATCAATCCCCCAAAACACAGAATAATCCCCCCTCCACACAAATAATAAATACCCCCTCCACAATGAATAATCCCCCCTCACACTGAATAATCAATCCCCCCTCCACACAGAATAATCCCCCCTCCACACAAATAATAAATACCCCCTCCACACTGAATAATCCCCCCTCCACACAAATAATAAATACCCCCTCCACACTGAATAATCCCCCCTCCACACAAATAATAAATACCCCCTCCACACTGAATAATCCCCCCTCCACAGTGAGTAATCCCCCCACACAGAATAGATCCCCTCCACAAAGAAGGAATTCCACCCACACACAAGCAAAGAATAAATCATCCCCCTTCTACGCTGAATCTGCAGCTGCACAGACACACGAGGCAGGAGCACTTACATCAGATCTTCTGCTCTCTTCTGCCTGCCGGAAAGTGACTTCAGCAGCGTGATCACATGACATGATCATGCTGCTGACGTCGGCTTCAGTTGTACTCGCGTCTGAAAGACACAAGCACACTTGTTCACTGGACTCTGAGAGCCGGCGTGCTGCAGCTTCCCAGTCCAGAGGGCGGCAGAATACAGCTGCCAGAGGAGACACTGCGGACCGCCGCATTAGGCGGTCCAACTGCGCCCCCCTAGATGCGCCTCTGGGCGCCGGCGTGCCCAAGGGCGAGTGGGCCCCCCCGCCGGCTCAGGGCCCCGACACTTGCCCGGGTGTGCCGGGTTCTGACGCCGGCCCTGCATGCACTTACGGTCTAAGATCCATGCTGGGGGCCAGAAAATTCAACCGGTCATAATACAGGTATTTGCGTTTTTTCAGTGGTGCATCCCCACTCCGGCCTAATTGCTGGCGTTCCCGCCGGTACTGGTCCCGGCAACTCCGCCACCATCTAGTGACATCATTCACTGAAAATGTAAAGAGAAGAAAAACCTTATCAATCACATTGTGTGTGTTTGACCATGTAGGCCTCAGTGTGATGTGGCCTGTTATTTAGCAAATGTGTATCCTATAAAATATGGGTCATATAGGAAACACATAAGATATCCTGCGTTCAAGGTTTTAATTTCACTGTTAACAAAATTGGTACATCAATCTACTTACTAATTTCTTACTGCTCCACACGAGGTCGCTCTTCAAAATCAGGGACCATGTGGCCACATATTGACCTCCATGCCGCCTCCTTCTGTGAGCGGTCCGCATAATGGGGGTCGCGTTGGTCCCACAACACATGCCTTTCTTGCACCAGCACTAGGAGCATTTTGACATTGATATGTCTGGCCATGATTACTCCGTGGAGGCGTGCTTCCTGGTTAGGAGTGGAGTGTGCCAGGCTAATTTGCATGTCAAAACTTCCTGATAAAGCATGATTGAATTTCCTGTCACCAGGAGAAGTCTTGCGTTTTTCTCGCAAGTCACACGTCTGGTCCGTGTGCAATCCATTTTTTTCACGCACCCATTGACTTGCATTGGCGAGTCTCGCCCGTAATACGCTGCAAATCTCAGAATGCTGCGATTTCACTCGCACGTATAAAACGGACGAGAAAAAAATCGGCTGCTGGGAGCTGCCCCATAGATTAACATTGGTCCGAGTGCAAGGCGATTTTTTCTTGCATTGCACTCGTCCGTATTTCTCGCTAGTGTGACTCCGGCCTAATAGTTACTCATTACTAACCTACAAAATGCCTTACTTGGTGCAGGTGTACCTAGAAGAATTGATGCTATTTTGAAAGCAAAATGACTGATCGCACCAAATATTGATTTAATTTAGATTTCTCTATTTTTTGTTTATTCACTTTGAATTTTGTTAATTGATAAAAATAAACACATCTATATTTAGGAGCATTCTTATTCTGCATCATTTTTCCACACCTGTGCAAGGGTGTACCCAGGATCAAAACTAGGGGGGGAGCAAGCCATGGTCGTTCAGGTTGTAAAATTTTAGAAAAAGGTGAATGAAATGAAACGAAAATGAACAAATGACCGCCATACACAACACAATACCAAGACCAGTAATATCACATATAAGGGAAATACCACCATGATCAATCCTATTATGTAAACAATTCATTGATTTTAAGCTTATCTTTGCAGTCTTCTCTTCTGTTCAGCAGGGGGGCTTCAAGCTCATGCGTGCTTATCACACACTGACACTGAGCCACTCAGACTGCCCTATCCAGACACAGCAATTGGATTGATCTTTAGGGAAAAAAATGAAGAATAATAGATAGATAGATAGATAGATAGATAGATAGATAGATAGATAGATAGATAGATAGATAGATAGATAGATAGATAGATAGAAATCCAAACAAATTGGAGGCAGCACACGTTTGTAGTGGAAAAAAAAGCTATTTAATAAGGCCAAAAGGCGACATTTCGGTCCAAACAACAGGAACCTTTCTCAAGCCTTGAGAAATGTTTGTGGTGTTGGGACCAAAACGTCGCCTTTTGGGCTTATTAAATAGCTTTTTTTTCACTACAAACGTGTGCTGCCTCCCATTATTGCCTTCTCCATCACTCCCATTATTGCCTTCTCCATCACTCCCATCATTGCCTTCTCCATCACTCCCATCATCCCCTTCTCCATCACTCCCATCATCCCCTTCTCCATCACTCCCATCATCCCCATCATTGCCTTTTCCATCACTCCCATCGTTGCCCTCCCTATCACTCCCATAATTGCCTTCTCCATCACTCCCAGGCCAGCCCCTGTATACGTCACCAGCCCAGGAAGGTAGAACGGTCGGACCTGTATATACATCACCAGCCCAGCCCCTGTATATACATCAGCCCCAGCCCAGCCTCTCTATATACATCAGCCCCAGCCCAGCCCCTGTATATACATCAGCCCCAGCCCAGCCCCTGTATATATATCAGCCCCATCCCAGCCCCTGTATATACATCACCACCAGGCCAGCCCCTGTATATACATCACCATCAGCCCAGCACCTGTATACGTCACCAGCCCCAGCCCAGGACGGTCCTGTATATACATCACCAGCCCAGCCTCCAGCCCAGCACCTGTATATATCACCAGCCCCAGTACCTGTATATACATCACCAGCCCAGCCTCCAGCCCAGCACCTGTATACATCACCAGCCCCTGTATATACATCACCAGCCCAGCCTCCAGCACAGCACCTGTATATATCACCAGCCTCTGTATATACATCACCAGCCCAGCACCTGTATACATCACCAGCCCCTGTATATACATCATCAGCCCAGCCCTGTATATATCACCAGCCCCAGCACCTGTATATACGTCACCAGCCCAGCCTCCAGCCAAGCACTTGTATATATCACCAGCCCCTGCATATACATCACCAGCCCAGCCTCCAGCCCAGCACCTGTATATATCATCAGCCCCTGTATATACATCACCAGCCCAGCACCTGTATATATCACCAGCCCCTGTATATACATCACCAGCCCAGCCTCCAGCCAAGCACCTGTATATATCACCAGCCCAGCCGCGGAGTCACACCGGGCCCGGGCCGCCTCACTCAACAATTGCTCGGCAGCGAGCTGCTGCGGATTATACATGGCCGCGCCGCCAACCTGCAGGCCGGAGGCCCCAGGCACGCGCGGGTAGGGAGCTTCAGCAGCGCCGAGTCACACTGGCTCGGCCTCGGTGGCTCACAACCAATTGCTGCAGCCTGCCTGCAGCCAGGGGCGAGAAAGCAAAGTGCGCTCTCTCCACCCACAAAGAACATCCTGACGTATAACGTCAGGATGTTCTTAATCTTAACCCCTTATCCCGATTCCCGCAGCCAAAAGCACCTTTTAAAGGGCTGGTGGGCTGAGTCTGATGCTGATGCAGATGGTGGCTGGCCTCCTTGATATTTGCGCGCACAGCGCGCCCCTGCTCCTAGGGGGGGGCAGCTGCCCCCCCTGCCCCACGGTGGGTACGCCCATGCACCTGTGTATATTTATACAGCACTGTGAAAAGGTTTTAAAGTAAGAATGCTTTCAAATATAGAAGTGTTACTTAGTTTGCATTTTGTAAATTGTTTAAAATAAAGTGAACAAACAAAAGAGAAATATAAATCCAATGAATATTTGGTATGACTCTTCAAAACCACTTCAAATCATCAATTATTCTATGTACAACTGGCTGCACACGAGGCTTGAAGGAAACCAACAGGGAGGTTGATCCAACTAACTTGGAGAACTAAGTACAAAAATTCTGTGGATGTAGGCTTGCGCAAATACTTCTATCTCAACACTAAGAACAAATCAAAAAGTAAAAATAAAGAAACAGGTCCCGGCACTCCCGTGTTGAATAAATTGATAAAAGCCTGGGATGGGCCGAAACTTCTCTAATTGGATTTCCCTGAGTTAAATTAAACATCATTTATTCAACATGTGAGTGCTGGGACCACTTTCTCCATTTGTACTACTCTCCACAACCACCACAATCTTACTAAGTACCGACCCACCGTGGCTTAACCCCTTTACTCCCGAAGGTTGTTTGCATGTTAATTTTTACAATTCTGACCACTGTCCCTTTGTGAGGTTATGACTCTGGAACGTTTCAACGAATCTTGGCGATTCTGAGAATGTTTTCTCGTGACATATTGTACTTCATGGTAGTGGTAAAATTTCTTCTATAACCTTGCGTTTATTTATAAAAAAAAAACTGAAATTTGGCAAAAATTTTGAAAATTTTGTACATTTTCAAACTTTGAATTTGTGTGCCCTTAAATCAGAGAGCTATATCGCACAAAATAGTTACTAAATAACATTTCCCTACATTTGTCTACTTTACATCAGCACAATTTTGGAACCAAAATTTTTTTGTTAGGAAGTTATAAAGGTTAAAAGTTGACCAGCGATTTCTCATTTTTACAACATCATTTTTTTTTAGGGACCACATCACATTTGAAGTCACTTTGAGGGGTCTATATGATAGAAAATACCCCAAAGTGACTCCATTCAAAAAACTGCACCCCTGAAGGTGCTCAAAACCACAATCAAGCAGTTTATTAACCCTTCAGGTGCTTTACAGGAAGTTTTTGAATGTTTAAAAATTTTTAGCCACTGATGCGCCTAAACAGTGGAAACCACCCCACAAGTGACACCATTCTTGAAAGTAGATCCCCTAAGGAACTTATCTAGATGTGTGGTGAGCACTTTCAACCCTCAAGTGCTTCATAGAAGTTTATGTCGTAAAAATAAAAAATCATAATTTTTCCACAAAAATTATCTTCTCACCCCCAATTTTTTAATTTCTCAAGGGTAACAGGAGAAATTGGACCCCAAAAGTTGTTGTGCAATTTGTGCTGAGTACACCGATACCCATATGTGGGGGTAAACCACTGTTTGGGCACATGGCAGATGCTTTTTATTGCAAAAAAGTTTTTGCATCACCACATTTTGAGAGGTATAATTTTTCCATATTTTGGCCCACAGAGTCATGTGAGGTCTTGTTTTTTGGGACGAGTTGATAGTTTCATTGGTACCATTTTAGGGCACATGACATTTTTTGATCGCTTTTTATTCCGGTTTTTGGGAGGCAGAATGAACAAAAACAAGGAATTCGTGAATTTCTTTTGGGGGTGCATTTATACCATTCCGCGTGTGGTAAAATTGATAAGGCAGTTTTATTCTTTGGGTCAGTACGATTACAGCAATACCTCAATTATATTTTTTTTTATGTTTTGGCGCTTTTATACAATAAAAACTATTTTATATAAAATATAATTAATTTTGCATCGCTTTATTCTAAGAGCAATAACTCTTTTATTTTTTCACTGATGACGCTGTATGGGGGCTTGTTTTTTGCGGGACAAGATGACGTTTTCAGCTGTACCATGTTTATTTATATCTGTCTTTTTGATCGCGTGTTATTCCACTTTTTATTTGCTGGTATTATGAGAAAGCATTGTTTTTTTGTCTTCTTTTTTATTTATTTTTTTGTTCACTAAAGGGGTTAACTAGTGGACAGTTTTATAGATCAGGTTGTTACGGATGTGGGGATGCTAAATATGTGTACTTTTATTGCTTAGAATTTTTTTTCACTAAAATATTTATTTATTGATATAATAAATATTGTTTTTTTAATATTTTTTTTTAAATATTTTTACAATTATTTAAAAAAAATTTTTTTATTTAATTCTTATTTTTACACATTATCCCACTATGGGACACTCACTTTCTGCAGGCTAATCGCTTCTATAGCATGCAGATGAAGCATCTGCATGCGATAGAAGCTTGCAGCGCTGCAGCTTCTTTGTGCACTAACCTGAGACTTCCTGACATGCACTGCGCATGTCAGGAAGTCTCTTTGATCTGGAGACCCGGTTGTTGTTGGATATTTTTAACCATCCTGTTATGAATGTGCTAGAGATGGTTTCTGAGCAGAGGCTCCCTCTGGTGGTTACAGACAGTACTGAACCTTTCAGCGAGGAGTGGCAATCTGGAATCACGGACTGGTCTGATATAAGGGAGGTTCCCTCCCATGATGGTTGCCGGTGATCAATTGTTCTTGTCTCAATTGTGGTTCCTGGTTCATTTGGAAGTTTGCTGGAGTCCTGCCTGCATCTCCTGCTTTCAGATAAGATATTTTTTGCTTTTCTTTTTGTGCTTGCTTTTTGCATTGTTTTCTGCACTTTTGTGGAGGTCAGCCAGGTCCCCTCCTGGGGCCTGGGCTCCTCACAGTTTTTCTGCAGCCACTGTTATTTGCTCATTTGCTTTTTCCTGTTTTTTCAGCGGCTGCGGCTTGGTTTTTGTTCACACTGAGAACTGATTTAGTGGGTGGCGAGATCGTGTGATCTCAGTATTTTTGGAATCAGAATTGTTGGATTATTGTAGGGTTTTCTGGGTTGCAGAAAGCAATCTCTCCTGTTCTATCCTATTTAGTCAGCTTGTGGCCCCAGCGTTTGCTCATTCTATTTTCTGCCTATGTTTGTATTTTCATCTTGTCTAACCGCCATTATATGTTTGGGGGCTTCCTATTTTCTTTGGGGATCTGCTCCGGGGCAGATAGCTTTCATCTTTCTGCCTTTAGGTGTAGTTATCTCTCAGGCTGTGACGAGGCGTCTAGGATCAACGTAGGAACGCTCCACGGCTACCTCTAGTTGTGTCGTTAGTTTAGGAACCTGCAACCCATCAGTTACCAACATCTCAGGTGTTCGGCTGCCCTGCTGTTGTTCCTGTCCTCCTCAGCTACGAAACATAACACATCCACTGCGGTATCCATTGCCTGTAACATGCTCTTTTAAAAAAACAAATAAAGGAATAATTTTTATACTTAACTTCCTGCCTGAGAATGTTATAGAATAAATCCATTGGCCCCATCTGATTTTGCGTCTTGTATACGTAGCTTTGTTGCTCTTGTGCATCAACTGCCCCTTTGGTGGAATTATAATCTAATATCATCTGTGGCTTTTTGTCATCTCGACTACGTACAGCATTGTCATGGTACATCATGCTCATCAGAATGACCCTTTTGCTTTTTGGGGAATGTAAGAGACCACTGTCGTACGTCCAGTAAAGTAAAACGCTGAACTGTGAACATCTCTCGTACCAAGGATTCCTTGTGGCAGTTCAGGCTTGCTTTTACTTACAGTGCCCAGCATTGTAAGTTTTCGTTTTAGCAACAGCTGCCCCTGTTGCTGAGATGTAAAAAAAAAATATCACATGTCACATTTTAGTCCATACGTGAACTGTGAAACAACTAGCATTCCCTGATTCTTTTCAGGTTTTTCTCCAGGCGTATTTCCTGTATATACCTGAGAGTTTAGAGCGTATGAACTGTTGTCACAAAGTGTCCATATCTTGATGCCGTACTTTGCTGGCTTTCTAGGTTTTTATTGTATGAACGGGCCCCTACCTTGGAATGCTACAAGTTGTTCATCCACAGTGACATTTTCACCAGTACTGTATAATTTTGGAATAATCTCTATCCATGTATCTCAAACTTTTCTTATAGCGGCTAGTTATTAGATAACTGCAGGTTTGAAATGATATTTTTGTTTTTAGACTGAATTGCTTGCATCAGACCAGTTGTCTGGGTATTGGGCCTCATCAGAACCAACTTCAGAATCAGAATTCTCATAATCACTTTCCCCGCCACTTATGTGGTCTTCATCTTCGGGCAATTTCTCTAGTTGAATATCTTCTTCAGAATCTGATGCGTTGGCAAGCTTTTATAATTCAGCTTCACTTAGACACATTTTTATCCAACTTTTGAAATAATGGACACTCACGACTTTCACGTGGTAAAATAGAACTACAGGTGCTTCTCATAAAATTAGAATATCATCAAAAAGTTAATTTATTTCAGTTCTTCAATACAAAAAGTGAAACTCATATCTTATATAGAGTCATTACCGACAGAGTGATCTATTTCCAGTGTTTATTTCTGTTAATGTTGATGGTTATGGCTTACAGCCAATGAAAACCCAAAAGTCGTTATCTCAGTAAATTAGAATAATTAACAAAAAACACATGCACAGGCTTCCTAAGCATTTAAAAAGGTCCCTTACATATCAAAATAGGAAAATGGTTGTACTCAGTCATGTTAAAGCATGTCAATGTGAAATACATGGCTTTTGAAATTTAGGAAAAATACACATGAGACACTTAGCACAAAATTTGGCCAAATAATGTCAGCCCATCCACCATCGTCAAGGTAATCTCATAAATCGGACGGGTCCCTGACCTAACTGCCCAGTGTGAACACATACCTATGGCTAATCTCTGAATGTATAAGGGACTCATCCATTTCATGATATGGTCAGATGAATCAAAATTTTAAATTCTTTATGGAATCCACAGGCACCGTGTCCTGAGATTCAAGACAGGAGGGACCATCCAGCTTGTTATCAGCGCATAGTTCTAAAACCTGCATTTCTAATGGTATGGGGTTAATGCCTATGACATAGACAGCTAACACATCTTGAAGGGCACTATCAATGTTGAGCATTATATAGAGATTTTAGAACAACATATGTTCCCATCCAAACAGCATCAGTTAAATAGTGGAGAGGTTTTGTTTCTAGTAAATTCCAGCTGTTTTGCTGAGTATTGTTTTTTGTTGTTTTTTTTTTAAATATGTCATATGGTTTAAGAGATAGTGCCCCCTCCCTAGAGAATCCTGTGAGCAGTGCCTCCTTGATAAACACCGTAGAAATTAAAATAATATCCCATATCTCTTGAACCATGTTGTGAATGTTAAAAAAATACTCATGGAGTTGCGGGAATAAAATAAGACCAAATCTGGAGACATTTCCTCTTTGACTCTGATTTTGGGGTTTAAATTTGATAGGACATATATAACACTTAATCAAAGATGTCTTCTGCATTCCAATATATAGTTGTGTGACTTATATCTGAATAGGAAATTACATTGCCAGAAATTAACAGAATACAATGGGCCTCTTAGTTCTGAGAAGTTACTTAACTACCTGGGTGGTAAACAAAGTTGGTAATTCATCCAAATCAAGCACTCATCCTGTAGAAAACAAATACTTTTACATTAAGCATCTAGAGGCAGATCTGTATTAACTTAGATTTTCCTGGACCTTATCATTGAAAAACAGGACTCGATCTTATGAAATAAGTTTTGTGTTAGCCAAAAATGGGATAGAATGTTGGAAGTGGTTTCCTTCTGAATGTTTGCAAAATGTGCCACAGATTTACATTTCCAGGTAAGACATGTATGGAGATTAGAAGATTTATTTAAAAAGAGAAATCCCTAGATGAACATAACGTTTGACAGCACTGCTTAGGGCAATTGGAATTTAGAAAACGGATACAAATATCTGTGAAGACAGCTTGTTTCATTAATTGCTGACAGTGAAATCCTCTTTTCTCTAAATATGAGCTGGAATACTACAGATTTTAAGGACTATCATACCATTGTTATAACCGCAGCTTTTTAAAGGGAATCTGTCAGTAACATTTAGGGCAGTGTAAAACTTTACGATACCTGTTTCTTTGCTATCTAATGGTCCCTTACTCTGAAATCTCTCTTTATTCTTATGTAAATAAGCTTTGCAAGTGAACTGTTGGGCATATCAGTGAACTTGCAGCCCTCAGCTACTCTTCACTTCTCCCTGCCAGTGCTGCCCTCTGCTTTTTGATTGATAGTGTGTCGACCCGCCACCACAATTGTGGGTTACCAGGGCAATGGGGTACTCAGAGCCGAGCCCATGGAAGTCTATGGGGTTTGTCACAGGTAGCGGTGGCTCGGTCTGTGGCCCTAGCGGTCTGGCGTATGTTGGGGGAATATTTACAGGGGATAGATATATTTACAGTTCGTGACGCCACCTGTAGTCTTCTGGTAATTTATACCAGCGCTGCTGTAGAGCTCTGAGGGGATGGTGAGGCAGCTAGATGTCGGGTCCCCTACAGGTAGGACTCTTCCCTCAGGTCGATGGTTAAGGCAGGGTTGTGCAGGCATGCAAGTAAATAACTCAGTCTCACACGGTCAGCGTCTTTCCATACCTTTACTTGTAAGATGGTAAGGCAGGTCCCAGGGAGGCTGATCCAAGGAGAATGTGTTTTGAGATAGCAGCTGGACAAGTTAGGGGCCTCCTTTACTTTCAAAACGATGAGTACAACCAGCATGAAGCGTAGTTCCCTCTATAACTCCAGCTATTCCATAGCTGTACTGCCCAGTCAGTTTTGTGGTCGGAGCCTTCCTGTGAGAGAGCTGAATTCCTATCTTGCTGATCAGGCTCAAAGTCTTCACTCCCCCTGACCCCAGTTACGTACCGACTATTTAGGGGCTGCTTGCCGCGACCTAAGGTCCGATAAGCCTCTGGTTTTCTTACCACTAAGCGTGAAGCTTTAGTGATCCTTCGGTCCCCAGTGACCGGTAACAATGTGCAGGACTTCTTCAATCCAAAAGCACTTTTCAAATATTCCTTTCCACTGTGCCTTTCGCCTTGTCCTCGCTTGTAGCATAAACACTCACACTTGCAAAAAGTCATATAATCACTCCCTTCTTCTCTTCCTTCAGAGTTAGTTACCAGACTCTCAGTAATCCACTAGGCAGGAGCACGTCTCTGAACCTTTCACTGTCCTTGGGACAGGAGACTGAAGTATTTCTGTACTAAGCTCTTCTTTCTTTATCAATGTCTTCAAGTGAGGTACAGCTCTGACCAGGCTGAGGTGATCTATATCTCGCCCTTACTGGCCTCCACTTGCTGAACTGCTGATAGAACCAAGCTGGACTGCTTCCTCCCTCCAAGTCCCAGCTAGACTCCACACGTCTGCTCTGTCCGAAGACAGGAAACTGACTACTCTAATCACTCAACGAATCTACACTGACCACTCCCTCACAAGTGACTACACTACCCTAAGGGTGTGTCTAGTGTATGTTGAGTGAATGGGTATTGAGCATTGAACTGCTTATCTCTCCACACACTCTCCAGGGTACTGCGTGTGCCTAACACCAGGGCTACACAATAGCGGAGAGCAGAGGTAACTTTATACAGAACCAGTCTACATTGTCAATCATGGGGTGGAAGCGGCAGGGGAAGTGAAGAGGAGCTGAGGACTGCAAGTGCACCATTAAGCCCACCAGTGTACTTGAAAAATACTTTGCTTATGAATACTTTGCTGCATCCAGTCTTGTGGTTTCCTGTCAATCCATGTTTTCATTAACGCAGTGATGTGATATTCCCTTGATTTCAGTATGTATAACATGCGACCACTGCGCTCAGCACCTGTCTGAAACAGCCATTAATATACATATTGACATCAATGCTGCATCCATGGATAAGATGCAATTGGTGATGAGCGAACGTGCTCGGATAAAGTGTTGATAAAGTGTTATCTGAGCATGCTCGTGTGCTAACAGAGTGTCTTCAGAGTGCTTGAATAATATGTTCAAGTCCTCGCGGCTGCATGTCTCAGGCTGTTTGACAGCAACAACACATGCAGGGATTGCCTAACAAACAGGTAATCCCTGTATGTGTTGCAGCTGTCAAACAGCCATGAGACATGTAGCCACGGGGACTCAAACATATTATTCAGGCACGCCGAAGACACTCGGTTAACACACGAGAATGGTCAGATAACACCTTATCCCAGCATGTTAGTTCATCACTAGATGCAATCTGTGCAAAGAAATTATAGAAGCCATATATCAAAAAATAACATAACTAGTTATTAAATAGTTATCACTAGTGGTTATGTTACACCTGGCCCCGGTCCTGGCCCCATACCTCTGCGGGTCCCCGCCTGGACTCCCGCTCTGTGCTGGCCTCACGCCGTCCTGCCGCAGCTTCTGTTCCTGCCCTCCCTCTGCTTCCTGGTGCGCTATAAGCAGGTCCCCGGGGAGAGTGCTTAGGTCACGCGTGCTCCCGGTCTCTTAAAGAGACAGCGCGCATTTTTCAAAATGTCTTTGACCAATGGCGTGGAACTGACTACTATTTCAGGCCCCTCCGCCATAGGGAGGGCGCCGGAGCAACAAATATCTTCTGTTGCTAGCTTCAGGTTCCGCTGTTATTGTGCCTGTGTTTCTGCAGTGTTCTATTGTTCCGCTTACACTGTTTGTCTCTGCAGACTACCTGTTACCCGGCTGTCCAGGACAATGTCTGTACGGTCAACTCCAGTTCCGTTCCGTTCCGCCACTCAGCCTTCCGAAACTCTGGACAACGCCAGTACTAGCTTATACCCGTGTACCCGGAACTCTCTGGTCAGCTCCATCATAACTGTCAAACCTGTTTATCCATTTGTCCTGGTGGGACAACTGCCACGTGTGCGGGGTCTAACTGGAGGTAGCACCTGTATCCCCCAGACATTCCATTCTGACCCTGTTCGAGGGGATTTACTATGGGTATCTGGGGCTCACTTAGTCACGCCCCCTCTGAGCCCCCTGGACAGTGGTCCCCAGGTTCCACAAATACAATAAAGAACGAATGTGAACTTCACCACCTGTGCCTCTGCTTCCATTCATTACAGGTTAGAGTGTTATTCTTATTATTGTGGGTCAGAGGGCTACTACTATTTGTTAATCGTACAGTGCCTTGTGAAAGTATTCGGCCCCCTGGAACTTTTCCACTTTTTTACCACATATCATGCTTCAAACATAAAGATACCAAATGTAAATTTTTGGTGAAGAATCAACAACAAGTGGGACACAATTGTGAAGTTGAATGAAATTTATTGGTTATTTTAAATTTTTGTGGAAATACAAAAACTGAAAAGTGGGGCGTGCAATATTATTCGGCCCCTGTACTTTCAGTGCAGCAAACTCACTCCAGAAGTTCATTGTGGATCTCTGAATGATCCAATGTTGTCTTAAATGACTACTGATGATAAATATAATCCACCTGTGTGTAATCAAGTCTATGTATAAATGCACCTGCTCTGTGATAGTCTCAGGGTTCTGTTTGAAGCACAGAGAGCATCATGAAGACCAAGGAACACAACAGGCAGGTCCGTGATACTGTTGTGGAGAAGTTTAAAGCTGGATTTGGATACAAAATGATTTCCAAAACTTTAAACATCCCAAGGAGCACTGTGCAAGCGATCATATTGAAATGGAAGGAGTATCATACCACTACAAATCTGCCAAGACCCGGACGTTCCTCTAAACTTTCATCTCAAACAAGGAGAAGCTGATCAGAGATGCAGCCAAGAGGCCCATGATCACTCTGGATGAACTGCAGAGATCTACAGCTGAGGTGGGACAGTCTATCCATGGGACAACAATTAGTCGTACACGTCACAAATCTGGCCTTTATGGAAGAGTGGCAAGAAGAAAGCCATTTCTCAAAGATATCCATAAAAAGTGTTGTTTAAAGTTTGCAACAAGCCACATGGGAGACACACCAAACATGTGGAAGAAGGTGATCTGGTTAGATGAAACCAAAACCGAACTTTTTGGCAACAATGCCAAACGATATGTTTGGCGTAAAGGCAACACAGCTCATCACCCTGAACACATCATCCCCACTGTCAAACATGGTGTAAGGACTGGGATTGCGTACCTGTTTTGTCTGTTCTTGCCCTTAGTTCTGTTGGATTCTGCCCTGACCCAAGATGGAGTTACTGGCTTCACGGGGGCCAACTTGTTTCCTGTCTGATACTCCTTGTTTCCTGTCTGCTGCATATATAAAGGAACTCTGCACACTATACCTTGCTAGTGTATCCTGTTACTCACTTGCTGCCAAGCTCAAGGACTTGCAACCTGCTTGTTCTTCTATTCCTCGGGATACCCCGCTTGCTTCTGGATTTACTTACCACTGGAAAGACTCTGTTGCTCTACACCTGCTCTGCACCCACCTCTGCTACGGTTTGCCCTCCACTAGCCCGGGCTCTGGACCTCTGGATCCTGCATTGCAGGATTTGTACTCACACCCTCGGTCTGTAGTGCTATTATCTGCATATTCTTGAGACTGTTTATTGCCTGCTTATCTGTAGAGTCGCAGTTTCCATCAGTTATCTGAAGTTCATCTCTCTACAATATATATATATATATCTTGAACTGTTTGTCTTCATTCTGACCCACGTCATCGGTCTCCATAGGACACTAGCATAATCGCATTACACATGGTGGTGGCAGCATCATGGTTTGGGCCTGCTTTTCTTCAGCAGGGACAGGGAAGATGGTTAAAATTGATGGGAAGATGGATGGAGCAAAATACAGGACCATTCTGGAAGAAAATCTTTGGAGTCTGCAAAAGTCCTGAGACTGGGAAGGAGATTTGTCTTCCAACAAGACAATGATCCCAAACATAAAGCAAAATCTACAATGGAATGGTTCACAAATAAATGTATCCAGGTGTTAGAATGGCCAAGTCAAAGTCCAGACATGAATCCAATCGAGAATCTGTGGAAAGAGCTGAAAACTGCTGTTCACAAACGATCTCCATCCAACCTCACTGAGCTCGAGCTGTATGCCAAAGAAGAATGGGCAAGAATTTCAATCTCTTGATGTACAAAACTGATAGAGACATACCCCCAGCGATTTGCAGCTGTAATCGCAGCAAAAGGTGGCGCAGCAAAGTATTAAGTTAAAGGGACCGAATAATATTGCACTCCCCACTTTTCAGTTTTTGTATTTCCACAAAAATTTAAAATAACCAATAAATTTCATTCAACTTCACAATTGTGTCCCACTTGTTGATTCTTCACCAAATCTTTACATGTGGTATCTTTATGTTTGAAGCATGATATGTGGGAAAAGATTGAAAAGTTCCAGGGGGCCGAATACTTTCACAAGGCACTGTATATTCATATTTCATATAGCTATTGTAAGGCTTGGGCCAGTCATGTACAACAATTTTAAAATTGACTGGCTCAGTGTCTACATAGCGGACGGTTGCAGGAACTGCCTGCTATTTATATGCATTAGTCTGGCCTGTAAATCGGACAGTCGCATGATGTAATATTTTTCACAGCACATAGGCTCACATTTGGCAGTACATGGGCCAATAATAAGTTTTCTTGAACGTGTATGGGCTGAATTAAGACATCCGACATTGGGATATCATGGTTCCAGCACAGACCATGATATTTCGGACTGACTGCTAGACTCCTAGCCTGAACTCTACAGCCTCATAGACATATTGTGTATGAGACTGTTCAGTTGGAGATACGAGACCCGCAGTCAGTTCTTAAATCACAGTTTTAGACCGTCATATATGAATGTCTCAATGAGACCTTAGGCCGAATTCAGCTTTTCGTGTTATATAGTCTGAGCATGGACCATGATGCAAAGAGTAACCATGCGTCTCCCAAACTCAACAGCCTCACAGGCATATATACCTCCCAACTATACAGATAAGAATGAGGGACACTTACTGCGATATGGCAATATTTATTTTACCCTAAGTCAGGACCCTAACCTCACACTCTTCTACATGAGCCCGCAATGAAATTTTGCTACTAGTGAAGTCAGTGAGTGTTCATAGAATATTTTACTATTTTCATGGTCTCCACAATGCTCCCAACAAAGAGTATCATGTTCCCATAGAGTACACGCAGTTCTGCTACATCAATATGGAGCGCTGTTGTGAATGTGTTAGAAATGAATTCTGAGCAGAAGCTCCCTCTGGTGGTTGCAAACAGTACTGAACCATTCAATGAGGATTGGCAATCAGGAGATACAGACTGGTCTTATATAAGGGAGGTTCCCTACAATCATGGTTGCCGGTGATCAATTGTTCTTGTCTCAACTGTGGTTCCTGGTTAACTTGGAAGCTTGCTGAGTCTTGCCTCTTCTCCTGCTCTTAGATAAGATATTTTCTGTTTTTTGTTTTTGTGCTTACCATTTTCATATTTCTCCGCATTTCTGTGAGGTTAGCCAGGACTCCCCCCCGGGGGGCTTCCTATGTTCTTTGGGGATCTGCTCCGGGGCAGATAGCTTTCCTCTTTCTATCTTTAGATGTAGTTAACCTCTCAGGCTGTGACGAGGCGTCTAGGACCAACATAGGAACGCTCCACGGCTGCCTTTAGTTGTGGTGGTTAGTCAGGGTACGGCAATCCAGTAGATTCCAACCTCTCTGGTGTATTGCCGTTTTTGCCTGCTCTCCTCAGCTACCAAATCATAACAGTATCACCGGCCAAACTGAAAATTATATGGTACTCAACAGAAGGGAAAAATAGTAAAAGGAAAAAGAAAAGAGAAAGTTGTCAGAATTTTTTTTTTCTCTGTTTGTTGCATTTTTTCCCTCTTTTTCTCTGGGTGCTGAGGATGATATTTTTTTCTCTCAATGGAGTTTGCACAGTTGTCTGGCCGTGTGGATCAGCTTGCCACTGAAGTTCGGAGTATTGCTACCTATCTTGCAGGGTTGCCGGTTATGGAACCTAGGATTCCCATGCCAGATTTATTTTTGGGGAATCGAGCTAAATTTCTGAATTTCAAAAATAACTGTAAGTTGTTTTTTGCATTAAAACCTAAATCCTCAGGGAACGCTGCACAGCAGGTTCAAATTGTCATCTCTCTCCTGCGCGGCGATCCTCAGGATTGGGCTTTTTCCCTGACACCTGGGGACCCTGTTTTGAGTAATGTTGATGCATTTTTTCTGGCTCTGGGGTTATTGTACGATGAACCTAATGTCACTGATCAAGCTGAAAAAACCTTGTGGCATTAAATCAGGGGCTTGAGGATGCTGAGTTGTACTGTCAGGAATTCCGAAAGTGGGCAGTCCTGACCAAATGGAATGATGATGCTTTGGCAGCCCTTTTTCGGAAGGGTCTGTCAGAGAAAGTAAAAGATGTTATGGTGGGTTTCCCTGCTCCCTCTGGTCTCAATGATTCTATGTCATTAGCGATTCAAATTGACAGACGTTTGCGTGAGCGTAGAGGTATGCGTGGAATAGTGTTGCCTTGTGAACCAGCTTCCGAACCCATGCAGTGTGATAGAGTGGCTTCTGGGGCACAGCGTCATGAGTTTCGAAAACGCAATGGGTTATGTTTCTACTGTGGTGACGCCTCTCATGCTATTTCAGTCTGCCCTAAGCGGGGAAGACGTTTTGCACCCTCAGTTGTCTTGGGTAGTGTTCAGACTAAATTTCTGTTGACTGTTACCCTGATTTGCTCCCTGTCCACATTTTCTGCTCAGGCTTTTGTTGATTCGGGAGCAGCTATTAACCTGATGGATTTTGATTTTGCTAAACGTTGTGGGTTTCCCTTGATACCCCTATGGAAGTCTATTCCCCTACTGGGGATTGATTCTACCCCTTTGGCTGAGAATAAACCCCAGTTCTCTACTCAGGTGATAATGAGGGTTGAACCTGATCATCAGGAGAGTTGCAAATTTTTGGTGCTGTATAATCTGCATGACATTATTGTACTAGGTTTCCCTTGGTTACAGTCTCATAATCCTGTTTTGGATTGGAAATCTGTGTCTGTAACTAGTTGGGGCTGCCAATGTGTTAATGCCAACACTCCTGTTTTTTCTGCCTCTCCCCAGGCTCAGGATGTTCCTGATTTTTTGACTGATTTTTCTGATGTGTTTAGCAAAAGTAAATCTGCATCCTTGCCCCCCCATAGGAGCTATGACTGCGCTATTGAATTAGTGCCTGGTAGTAAATTCCCTAAAGGTCGCCTTTTTAACTTGTCTGTACCTGAACATGACGCTATGCGGTCTTATATCAAGGAGTCATTGGAGAAGGGTCATATCAGACCATCCTCTTCACCCTTGGGTGCCGGTTTTTCTTTGTGGCCAAAAAGGATGGTTCATTAAGGCCGTGTATTGATTATCGTCTGTTGAACAATATCACTGTGAAATATCAATATCCGTTACCCTTGATTTCTGACCTGTTTTCCAGGGTGAAAAGCGCTACTTGGTTTACCAAGCTTGACCTCAGGGGGGCGTTATAACCTTATTCGCATTAAGCACGGGGATGAATGGAAGACGGCTCACTAATGCTCCTTCCGTCTTCCAGTCCTTCATGAATGACATTTTCAGGGATTTTGTGGATAAATTTCTGATTGTTTATTTGGATGATATCTTGATTTTTTCCAATGACTGGGACTCTCATGTGAAACATGTTCGGACTGTGTTCCAGATTTTGAGAGAGAATGCTCTGTATGTGAAGGGATCAAAGTGTCTTTTTGGCATACAGAGGATCTCATTTCTGGGATTCATTTTGTCCCCATCTGTTATTGAAATGGACCCGGTCATGGTTCAGGCCATCTGTGATTGGGTCCAACCTACTTCATTAAAGGCTCTTCAGAGATTCTTGGGTTTTGCCAATTTTTATCGTTAATTTATTGGCAATTTCTCTGTTATTGTTAAACCATTGACTGATTTGACCAAAAAGGGTTCTGATGTGGTGAATTGGCCTCCTGAGGCAGTCTCTGCGTTTCAGGAACTTAAGCAGAGATTCACTTCTGCTCCTGTTCTACGGCAGCCTGATGTTTCTCTGCCATTTCAGGTGGAGGTTGATGCCTCTGAAATTGAGGCAGGTGCCATTTTGTCCCAAAGAGATCCAGAGACCTCTAAAAGTAACCCTTGTGCCTTTTTCTCTCGAAAATTTTCTCCAACTGAACGTAATTATGACGTGGGTAATCGGGAGTTATTGGCCATGAAGTGGGCTTTTGAAGAGTGGAGACATTGGCTGGAGGGAGCCAAACATCAGGTGGTGGTCATCACAGACCATAAGAATCTGGTTTATCTGGAATCAGCCAAGCGACTTAATCCTAGACAGGCCAGGTGGGCCTTGTTTTTCACACGTTTTAATTTTGTGGTTTCCTTTCTTCCTGGCACTAAGAATGTTAAGGCGGATGCCCTCTCGAGGAGTTTCCTTGCGGACTCTCCTGAGTTATCTGATCCTGCTGTTATTTTGAAAGAGGGTATAGTTCTTTCCGCCATCTTGCCCAATTTGAGACTGGCTCTGGAAGGGTGTCAGGAGGATAAACCCGAGCGCTGCCCTATTGGGAAATTGTTTGTCCCAGACCGGTGGAAAAAGAGTGTGATGTCTGAGATTCATTGTTCCGCGTTGGCCGGTCATCCCGGAATTTTTGGTACCAGAGACTTGGTTAGTCGGTCCTTTTGGTGGCCTACTTTGTCTCGTGACGTCAGGGAATTTGTGCAGTCCTGCGGGACTTGCTCTCGCTCCAAGCCTTGCTCTCGCTCTAGTGGTTTGTTGATGCCATTGCCTGTGCCCAAGAGACCATGGACCCATATCTCTATGGATTTCATTTCCGACCTCCCTGTTTCTCAGAAAATGACCGTTATCTGGGTGATTTGTGATAGGTTTTCCAAAATATACATCTTGTGCCATTACCTAAGTTGCCTTCCTACTCCGAATTGGTGCCTTTGTTCCTTCAGCACGTGGTTCGGTTACAAGGCATTCCTGAGAATATTGTGTCTGACAGAGGAGTCCAGTTTGTTTCCAGATTTTGGAGGACTTTTTGTTCTAAACTTGGTGTTCAATTGTCTTTCTCCTCGGCTTTTCATCCTCAGACCAATGGACAAACTGAGAGAACAAACCAGACATTGGAGACTTATCTGAGATGCTTTGTGTCTGCTGATCAAGATGACTGGGTCTCTTTTTTGCCTTTGGCTGAGTTTGCTCTTAATAATAGGGCTAGCTCTGCCACTTTGATGTCTCCATTTTTCTGCAATTTTGGGTTTCACCCTCGATTTTCTTCGGGACAGACGGAGGCTTCTGTCTGTCCAGGTGTTGACTCTGTTGTGGAGCGTATGCGGCAGATTTAGGACCAGGGAGTGGAGAGGTTGTCCCTCTCTCAGGAGAGGGCCCAGCGGTTTGCCAACCGGCATAGGACTGATGTTCCTCGGTTTGAAGTGGGGGACTTGGTCTGGTTGTCCTCAAGAAATATCCCTATGAGAGTTGCATCTCCTAAGTTTAAGCCTAGGTTCATTGGACCTTATAAGATTATGGAGATTCTTAATCCTGTTTCCTTTCGTTTACTTCTTCCAGGGACATTTAAGATCCATAACGTGTTCCACAAGTCCTTATTGAAGAGGTTTGTCGAGCCAGTGGTTCCTATGGCTGCGCCTTCTGACCCTGTTTTGGTTGAGGGCAATCTGGAGTATGTGGTTGAGAAAATATTGGATTCTCGTTTTTCTAGACGGAAACTCCAGTATTTGGTTAAGTTGAGAGGTTATGGTCAGGAGGACAATTCTTGGGTGTTTGCTTCGGACATCCATGCTAGGAGACTGATCCGTGCGTATCACAGAGTTCATCCTGACCGACCTGGTTGTCCAAATGAGGGTTCGGTGACCACTCCTCAAGGGGGGGGTACTGTTGTGAATGTGTTAGAAATGAATTCTGAGCAGAAGCTCCCTCTGGTGGTTACAAACAGTACTGAACCATTCAATGAGGATTGGCAATCAGGATTACAGACTGGTCTTATATAAGGGAGGTTCCCTCCCATCATGGTTGCCGGTGATCAATTGTTCTTGTCTCAACTGTGGTTCCTGGTTCACTTGGAAGCTTGCTGAGTCTTGCCTCTTCTCCTGCTCTCAGATAAGGATATTTTCTGTTTTTTGTTTTTGTGCTTACCATTTTCATATTTCTCTGCATTTCTGTGAGGTTAGCCAGGTCTCCCCCCCCCCCCGGGAGGCTTGGGCTCCTCTCAGTTCTTCTGGATCCTCTGTTATTTGTTCATTTGCCTTTTCCAGTTTTTTCAGTGGCTGCGGCTTAGTTTTGTTACACCAGAGAACTAATTTAGGTGATAGAGGTCGTGTGATCTCAGGTGTTTTTGCAATTAGTAGAGTTGGTATTTTTTAGGTTTTTTTGGATTGCAGTAAGTGTCCTTCCTATCCTTTTTTGTCTAGGAAGATTGGGCCCCAACGTTTGCTCGTTCTATTTTCTGTCTGTGTCTGTATTTCCTCTTGTCTAACCGCCATTACATGTTTGGGGGCTTCCTATGTTCTTTGAGGATCTGCTCCAGGGCAGATAGCTTTCCTCTTTCTATCTTTAGGTGTAGTTAACCTCTCAGGCTGTGACGAGGTGTCTAGGACCAACGTAGGAACGCTCCACGGCTGCCTTTAGTTGTGGTGGTTAGTCAGGGTACTGCAATCCAGTAGATTCCAACCTCTCTGGTGTATTGCCGTTTTTGCCCACTCTCCTCAGCTACCAAATCATAACAGAGCGCACCACAGGGCCGAGGGGTACTCGGTCTGGGTCGGAGGTTCTTCAGGGGATGTCACGGGGCCGCGACCCAGTCCGTGGCCCTGGGCGTCCAATAAAATGTTAAGAAAAGTCATAGGGAATAGTCTATAAGTGAATTATGTCGTGACACAGAAAATGGCAGACGCTGCAATTCAGATTTACTGGGGCCGTTGGTGACACAGCAGAGATGTTACAGCTCTCCATGGGTAGAGCTAGGCCCCAGGGCAGTTATAGGGTTAAAGATGTTGGTAACGGTTGTAGTGCAGGGTAGGTGATGCAGTAAATTAATTTGAAGGTACAGTCTTCACACTTTACGCACAGTCTTTTCAGGTTACAATCACCAGCCTGGGTGCTGTGTCCTGTGGATTGGTGGTCCAGCCAGCTCTCGGGTATTTTGGGAAACACTTTAGCAGAACCCCATTCTTACGTTCCTTTTCTGGTCGTCTCTCCTGCCTTGAGCCTCACACACGGTGTCCCAAGCCAGCAGCCTCAGATCCTGTTGGGTGACGTCATCCTCTTGATCCTATCTGGCTACCTTTTCAGCGAATGTGTGTGGATTTGGCTGTCGCACATACAGTCACAACAGCCTCCAGTTTGCTAGCTGAGTCCTACAGTCTCTCCACTAGTCTGGGGCCGGTACCCCACTGCAACCTGGTCCTTCACTCCGACTATGATCGGCCTGGATTCGGGTGCCACGGGTGGATTCTTCACTTCCCTGGCCCCTAGGACCCCTTCTTTCCTCAGGAGCTCCTTTCCTCACAACTGCTCCGGTCACCAGTGTCTGCTGATGGGACTACTGCTCCCATTATCCGACACCGGCTGCCACTAATAACAGCGAGAACAGGAGCAGCTGATAGTTGTATTCATTAAATTGTGCTGTAAATAAATAATTAAAACTCACAGCTGGGGGCTTCAACCCTCAGCTGTCAGCTTCAACAAGGCTGGTTTTCAAGAAAAGTGGGGTCCCCACACTATTTTTTTTTAAATATTTAAATAAATAATTTAAAAAAACGGCATGGGGTCCCCCCATTTTTCAAAACCAGCCTTGCTAAAACAAGGCAGCTGGGGGCTGGCATTCTCAGACTGGTAAGGGGCCACAGCTATTGGTACCCCCAGCCTAAAAATAGCAGATCACAGATGCCCAGAAAAGGCGCATCTAGTAGATGCACCAATTCTGGCGCTTTGCAATCTTTTACCATTTGCCCTGTAGAGGTGGTAAGTGAGGTTCATATTTGTGGGGTTGATGTCACCTTTGTATTGTCAGGTGACATCAAGCCTACGGTGCTAGCAGGGATCTCACTGAGGTCACAGCAGTTCAGCCCTGCAGGGAATACAGCCTCAGTAACCTCGGCACCGGTCACTGAGGCTGCGCTCACAGCAGTTCAGTCACCAGTGGTTCTCAGCCTGAACAGTCGCATCTCGGCACAATCCAGGTTGAAAACTGTTTTTCCCCCAGACATGGATTACGGCGTGGGACAGAACTGAGCAAAGGGTCTGAATACTTATGACCATGTGATATTTCAGTTTTTCTTTTTTAATAAATTTACAAAAATTTGTACATTTGTTTTTTTTTAGTCAAGATGGGGTGCAGAGTGTACATTAATAAGAAAAAAAATTAACTTTTTTGAATTTACCAAATGACTGCAATGAAACAAAGAGTGAAAAATTTAACCCCTTTCTGACCTTGGACTGAAAAGTACGTCCGAGGTCAGAACCCCCACTTTGATGTGGGCTCCGTTGGTGTGCCCGCATCAAAGCTGGGACATGCCAGCTGTTTTGAACGGCTGACATGTGCCCACAATAGGAGCGGGTGGAATCGCGATCTGACCGCGACTATTAACTAGGTAAATGCCATTGTCCAATGCTGACAGCGGCACTTAATGCACACTTCCGGCCATCGAGCCGGAAATACGCGCACCCAACCCTGTCAAGTGATTGGGGGTCAGCGGTGCATTGGCATAACAACCAAAGGCCTCTTTGGTTGTTGATGCTGGATTGCTATGAGCGCCACCCTGTGGTCGTCGCTCTAAACATCGCCTGTATGTAGCAGAGGCGATCGAGTTGTGGCAGCTTCTATCCTCCCATGGAGGCTATTGAAGCACGCTAGAATAAAAAAAAATGTTTTTAAAAATATTAAAAAATTTTAAAAATATAACAGTTTAAATCACCCCCCTTTCACCCCATTCAAAATAAAACAATAAAAAAAAATCAAATCTACACATATTTGGTATCGCCGCTTTCAGAATCGCCTGATCTATCAATAAAAAAATGGATTAACCTGATTGCTAAACGGCGTAGCAATAAAAAAAAGTGAAAACGCCAGAATTACATTTTTAAAATAAAATAACGGGCGATCAAAAGAACGTATCTGCACCAAAATGGTATTATTAAAAACGTCAGCTTGGCATGCAAAAAAAAGTCTTCACCCTACCCCAGATTGTGAAAAATGGAGACGCTACGGGTCTCGGAAAATGGCGCAATGTTTTTTTTTAGCAAACTTTGGAATTTTTTTTCACCACTTAGATAAAAAAGAACCTAGACATGTTTGTAAAAAAGAACCTAGACATGTTTGGTGTCTATGAACTTGTAATAACCTGGAGAATCATAATGGCAGGTCAGTTTTAGCATTTAGTGAACCTAGAAAAAAAGCCAAACAAATAACAAGTGTGAGATTGCAATTTTTTTGCAATTTCACCGCACTTGGAACTTGGATTTTTTTTCCCCGTTTTCTAGTACATGACATGCTAAAACCAATGCTGTCATTCAAAAGTACAATGAGTCCCGCAAAAAATAAGCCCTCACTTGGCCATATTGATGGAAAAATAAAAAAGCTATGGCTCTTGGAAGAAGGGGAGCTAAAAACGAAACGCAAAACAGAAAAAAAGCTGGGTCATTATTTGCTAATATTATTGCTATTATGTCTCCTACATAATGGGATATGATCTTGGAGATGGAATACCCCTTTAAGGTAGGAGTAGTCATAACCGACTTACACGTTTCTGGTGGAGTAATAATGCCCTTATGTTAAATTTTGTTTCAAATTACAATGGCAAAGCAAAGGCGGTTGTATGTTGAAAATATCGTAACCAGGGAGGCGTGGCTTAGGCGCAGGTGATGTAAGTCGCACTTTGCGTGTGCTCCTGAGACAACCTCTAACGCTACTTACAACGCAACTATTTTTCAAAATTTTTGCTCTCATTCATACTTATTTTTATTCAGCAAACTGTTCGGCACGTTTTGAGACTTTTTTGTCTAAATCGGATGAACATAAGGCATTTTATCCTTTGGTGACGACTGCGGCCTGTGGTGATGGCGTCAGCTAATAACCTGTCCTTGTGAGAGACTTTCTGAGGTAAAAAGACTCAAAGACTACCACTTCTTTTTTCTTTTTAAATATTTTTATTTTTCATTCTTCATTACATCTGTGTGGATTTATGATTATTTTCACACAATTATTTTGATTCTTGGCGGTTTTACCAATTTTCAGTGACGTCATCGCTATTTTGGTATTGTGCCAATTTTTGTAAAACATCCTCTGGGACCTTCTCTAGGTGTGCCCCTGTCCAACTGGCGGGTTTTAGCCCCCTTTTGACTGTGTTAACCCTTGGCACGCCAGGGTGAAGATCCTGTCAAGATCAGCTCTGGGAGCCATTTTCCTCCCTCCAGTGATGTCATCGCTATTTAGATAATAGATCAAAGTGCATTGAAACACCTCTCTGGACCTTTTCTGGGTGTGCCCCTACACCATCAGCAGATTTTCGCCCCCTTTTGAATAAATTTAGACCTGGTACATCAGAGGTAAAGACTCTCTCATAGACTACTTTGGGCGACATCTTCCCTTTACTGTGGTGACAGTTACTGCTATTTAAATAGTATTTCAAAGTGCCCTGAAGCACCTCCCTGACTCTTTTCCTGGTGTGACCCTACCCCAACGGGGGGTTTTCGCCCCCTTTTGACTATTTTAACATAGGGCACATAGGGGGTGAAGATCCTGCTGAGAACTGCTCCAGGCGCCTCCTCCCTTCTTGTAAGTGACTTCATCGCTATTCAGGAAATATCTCAAATTACATCGGAGCACCTCCTTGGGCCATCCCTGGGTGTGCCCCTACCCCACCAGGGGTTTTCGCCCCCTTTTGATCGTGTTTACCCCTGGCACATCTGAAGCGAAGTTCCTCTCCAAGTCTGTTCCAGCCACCGTCTCCCTCCTCTTCTGTGACGTCATCTCTGGCAATAATACCTTGGTGAGTGATCAAATTAAACTGGGACATCTTCAGTGGCTCGTTTTAGACCTGCTCCTGGTGATCTGTGGGGTCTGACATCTCTTTTGGATTCCCTGTTGTTGGATCTATTTCTCAGGCTGTGCCTGTCATATATCACAGTTTATTCCTACTCTCTGGTCTCTCCTTCTCTGCAAGTAACGTCACCTTCATCTTCTGGACCCTGTGGAAATTTACAACTATACTGCTATTCCATGAGACTTGGTTCTGCTTTTATAAAAGTTCCAAAATATTTTTATATATTAAAATTATAAAACTTTATTTAAAATACTAAATACAAAATTTTAAATTAAAAATATAAAATAAAAATAAAATTATACTAATGACTAATTAATTAGCAGGAGTGACATATAATAAAAACCACTGCATAATTATTAACTAATTTATTCTGGGTAGTTATATACACTCCCTGACAGAAGTATTGTCGCTTATCCATGTTAAGTAAATAAAAGCTTATAACCTAACTTTAAATTCATCCATTGGTTGTATAATTTATTCTTTTGAAAGCTGAAACCCTCCGAAATGTGGTTTAGATTAAGAAAATGAATTGGCATCAATGCAGAAATATTGATCACTTAATGGACACAGAATGGTCAGATTATGGCAAGACAAAAGTTTTGTCGCCTGGTCATATAATGCACCCAATCCTAGTTGACATCCTCACCTGTGCTCAGTAAATGATTGGTTAATTAGTGGGTGTGTATAAAAAGAAACCCAGCACCCAAGACCTTCACTTGAACTGCAACTTGAGCTCTGACAACATGCCAAAAATCCTCCCTGCGACCAAAGCCTGGATTATCAAGAGGCTGAAGACCAGATTCACTGCAGAGGTGGCTGGCACCTTTAATATGTCTCAGCGTCAAGTACAAAGAATTAAAAAATGATTTGAAGAGACTGGAGATGTGTTTGACAAGCCCAGGTCCGGCAGACCCCGCAAGACAACTGCTCAGGAGGAACATTTGTTGGTTATAAAATCCAAAGCAAGCCCCTCTTCCACTGCAGCAGAGCTCCAACAGGCTTGGTCACCTCAAGTCCCTGTGTCAACTAGAACAGTTTGTAGGATTCTGTCTCGAAATGGCCTCCATGGTCGAATCAGTGACCAGAAGCCAGCTCTAGACAAAAGGCAAATAAAAAACCGTGTGGCATTTGCAAAGTCCCACAGCCTGCTAAACAGATGGACGCTGGAAAAGTGGCAGAAGGTGGATTTCTCTGATGAATCTTCAGTAGAATTACACCACAGCTGCATCAATAATGCAGGAGAACTACTGGAGCCCGTATGGATCCAAAATACACCCAGAAAACACTTAAATTTGGTGGTGGAAAGATCATGGTCTGGGGTTACATTCAGTATGGGGGTGCGCGAAACATTTGCAAGGTGGAAGGCAATATCAATAGCCTAAAATATCAAGAAGTATTAGATATCTGTTATATTCCAAATCATAAAAGAGGTCAAATTCTGCAGCAGGATGGTGCGCCATCTCATACATCCATCTCTACAACAAAGTTCCTCCAGGAAAAAAGATCAAGATGCTCAAGGACTGGCCAGCCCAGTCACCAGACATGAACATCATTGAGCATGTTTTGGGTAGGATGAAAGAGGAAGCTTGGAAGACAAAACCAAAGAATCTAGATGAACTGTGGGAGGCATGTAAGACTGCATTCTTTGCTATTCCTGATGACTTCATTAATAAATTGTATGAATCATTGTTGAACCGAATGGATGCAGTTCTTCAAGCTCATGGAAGTCACACAGCATATTAAATATGACTCTAATAGCACCACAACTTCATTCACCAATGTTATGCAACATATATTTGTATTTTAAGTTAATTATTTGTTTGAATATCACATTACTTTCTGTGGGCGACAAAACTTTTGTCTTGCCATAATCTGACCATTCTGTGTCCATTAAGTGATCAATATTTCTGCATTGATGTGGCAGTAACAATATTGTATATATTCTTACCTGGGTTGCTATATTTTTTAGGTATGTTTAGTATATACTTTTCATGGATAGGTCTCCCCCTAGTGATCCTCAGCGGTGATATACTTTGAGCTAGCGCTGAAAGTGTTTATAGTGCCATGGATTTGACACTTTTCACATTAGTAGCGTCAGGGTAACGCACTGCCTTTCATGTGCACACATAGCTTTTGTATTGTTGCTTAGCAACTGATCTGGGAGTTTCCCATGGACGTATTTAGGCTGCTTCTCTGACGCTGAGGCATATCGCTGCGTGGGCTTGGCCACGGGACCAGTCACATGACTGACCTCTTGGTAACGTCACATGCAGTTGTCCTGCCTGTTAACGTCCTTTCCTTTCACTTTATGGCCATGACGCTCTTATACTGGGCTGACCCTGAGTTATACCGCTCTGAGGATCACCTATAGTGGTGAGTGAGACACACAGATTAGTATATCATTTTGTGATAGGCAATCCTATTGGGTGATGGATATAAACATTCTTTTGGGGCTAAGACCGCTAAGCACATCTATTGGTTATCTGCAAGTGTTTATATGTATATGCTTCACGATTGGTTCTGTTATTTCCTTGACGACCCCGATGCTTTTCTTTTATTGGTGCATGTTTATAAAGACATTATCTTAATAACCTTTTGCTTTGATGACTGCTTTGCACACTTTTGGCATTCTCTTGATGAGCTTCAAGAGGTAGTCACCGGAAATGGTCTTCCAACAATCTTGAAGGAGTTCCCAGAGATGCTTAGCAATTGTTGGCCTTTTTGCCTTCACTCTGCGGTCCAGCTCACCCCAAACCATCTCGATTGGGTTCAGGTCTGGTGCCTGTGGAGGCCAGGTCACCTGGCGTAGCACCCCATCACTCTCCTTCTTGGTCAAATAGCCCTTACACAGCCTGGAGGTGTGCTTGGGGTCATTGTCCTGTTGAAAAATAAATGATAGTCCAACTAAATCCAAACCGGATGGAATAGCATGCCGCTGCAAGATGCTGTGGTAGCCATGCTGGTTCAGTATGCCTTCAATTTTGAATAAATCCCCAACAGTGTCACCAGCAAAGCACCCCCATACCATCACACCTCCTCCTCCATGCTTCACGGTGGGAACCAGGCATGTAGAGTCCATCCGTTCACCTTTTCTGCGTCGCACAAAGACACGGTGGTTGGAACCAAAGATCTCAAATTTGGACTCATCAGACCAAAGCACAGATTTCCACTGGTCTAATGCCCATTCCTTGTGTTCTTTAGCCCAAACAAGTCTCTTCTGCTTGTTGCCTGTCCTTAGCAGTGGTTTCCTAGCAGCTATTTTACCATGAAGATCTACTGCACAAAGTCTCCTCTTAACAGTTGTTGTAGAGATGTGTCTGCTGCTAGAACTCTGTGTGGCATTGACCTGGTCTCTAATCTGAGCTGCTGTAAACCTGCGATTTCTGAGGCTGGTGACTCGGATAAACTTATCCTCAGAAGCAGAGGTGACTCTTGGTCTTCCTTTCCTGGGGTGGTCCTCATGTGAGCCAGTTTCTTTGTAGAGCTTGATGGTTTTTGCAACTGCACTTGGGGACACTTTCAAAGCGTTCCCAATTTTTCGGACTGACTGACCTTCATTTCTTAAAGTTATGATGGTCACTCGTTTTTCTTTACTTAGCTGCTTTTTTCTTGCCATAATACAAATTCTAACAGTCTATTCAGTAGGACTATCAGCTGTTTATCCACCAGACTTCTGCACAACACAACTGGTGGTCCCAACCCCATTTAAAAGGCCAGAAATCCCACTTATTAAACCTGACAGTGCACACCTGTGAAGTGAAAACCATTCTCGGTGACTACCTCGTGAAGCTCATCAAGAGAATGCCAAGTGTGCAAAGCAGTCATCAAAGCAAAAGGTGGCTACTTTGAAGAACCTAGAATATAAGACATATTTTCAGTTGTTTCACACTTTTTTGTTAAGTATTTAATTCCACATGTGTTAATTCATAGTTTTGATACCTTCAGTGTGAATGTACAATTTTCATAGTCATGAAAATACAGAATAACCTAAAATGAGAAGGTGTGTTTAAACTTGTGGCCTGAACTGTATCTATATATATATTTATTTATTTTATAGGTCACTTTTATTGTCTATGGTACAATATAAATAATTCAGTTATATAATAAATACTAATTGTATCCCATATAATATATCAAACATATAACAAACTTTACAAGTCTCTTTGGCTAACAATAATTAAAATAATTAGTTAATAATAGCGGTAATTGATATATAATTAATTTCTCCTTTTATAGACCCTATAATATATATATATATTATATATAGATATACTCTTTAAACACACAGCATTCCTGAATCCACCTTTTTAATTGTTTTATACTCCAGCAACATGAACGAGTACAAGCAAACCAAATATAAACAAAATAAGTCCATTCCCTCCGCCTCATCTATCCCTGTCAGGGCGGACAGAGACAAAGGTCTTGGTCGCCCCCCCTCCTCAGATTCTATTAATAGATTAAGCCCGGTAAAGTTCAGATTTCCCATCAGAAACCCCAATGTCATGGATACATCTGTTTCCACTAAAAGAAAATCCCCAGGGGAATGGAGGCAGGGCCGGCGTCAGCACCCGGCACACTCGGGTAAGTGCCGGGGTCCTGAGCAGGCGGGGGGCCCACTCGCCGTCTGGCACCCCGGCGCCCGTTAGCGGTGTCAACGCCGCCACTGGGCCCCCCCCCGCTTGCTCAGGGCCCCGGCAGCAGCCGGCACAATACTCACCTCTCCCCGTGCCTCCGCTGCCGCATCTCCGGGCTCCAGGGGGCGCCTGCAGGACGCCGGCACTTCCTCTCACAGCAGCGCCGCTGAATGACGTCATCATTCAGTGGCCGGCTGTGGCAGTGAGCACGTGGATGCCGGACAGGTGAGATGTTTGTGCATGTGTCTGTGTATGTGTCTCTGTGTGTATCAGTGTGTATGTATGTAGTGCGGTGCTTTGTGTGTGTGTCTGCTGTATGTGTCATGGTGGTGGGGGGAGGGTAGTGATGATGATGATGGGCAGGCAATGATGATTGATGATGATGGGAAGGCATTGATGATAATGGGCAGGCATTGATGATGATGGGCAGGCAATGATATTGATGGGGAGGAAATGATGATTATTGGCAGGCATTGATGATGATGGGCAGGCATTGATGATGATGGGCAGGCAGTGATGATGATGGGGAGGCAATTATGATGATGGGGAGGCGATGATGATAATGGGCAGGCATTGATGATGATGGGCAGGCAATGATATTGATGGGGAGGAAATGATGATTATTGGCAGGCATTGATGATGATGGGCAGGCATTGATGATGATGGGCAGGCAGTGATGATGATGGGGAGGCGATGATGATGGGGAGGGGATGATGATGATGGGGAGGCGATGATGATAATGGGCAGGCAATGAAGATGATGGGCAGGCATTGATGATGATGGGCAGGCAATGATGATTATGGGGAGGCGATGATGATGATGGGGAGGCGATGATGATAATGGGCAGGCAATGATGATGATGGGCAGGCATTGATGATGAGGGCAGGCAATGATGATGATAATGGGCAGGCAATGATGATGATGGGCAGGCAATGATGATGATAATGGGCAGGCAATGATAATGATGGGAGTCTTTCCACGGCGCCCTTTCCTGAGCTGTAACAGTGCAGAATGCAGCACAGCGCAGAGGAGAGCTCCATATTTTGTATGGAGCTTTATATGGGGACCAGTATCCTGTATGGAGCATTATATTGGGTCCAGTATTCTGTATGGAACAGTATGTGGGGGATGGAGGGGTGACATCCTGCATGGGGTATTATATGGGTGATGAGGGGGAGACTATGTGGTGCCCATAATATTGTATGGAGGACTGTACTGTCCAGTCTGTACTGTGCGCTGTGAGGATTTGGCAGTTTTTGAGTTATTGTACAATTTACAATAGATATCAGTCATGTAATGGAAGAAGAGAAGTGTTTGGCATTGTACTGTACCTATATTTCTCTGCAGTATCTGTGCATCATGAATCGTGGTCTGTGTTAAAGGGGCCCACTGAGACTCTTTCACCCGGGGCCCATAAAAACCTGGAGCCGCCCTGAATGGAGGGACCATTCTGCTTCACAAAATGCCCAGAATGATGACAGCTCATGGTCTTATTCACCAAATCCAAGCCCTGAAAAGTCTAGGCCAAAACTAGACAACCTTGACTGCAATGTTAAATTGGGTCAAGAAGTTGTAGAATCCTACATGTCCACTCTTGCAGAGAAAATCAATAATAGCCTGAAACGTACCTTGGACTCTCAAATGAAGGTGTTTAAGGAAACCTTAGAGTCATTTACCAAACAACTCAATCACAAGACTAGAATAATCTCCATAGAAGAGAAATCGGAAGAGCTACAAAAAGAAAATCTCCAGATTAAAACGGAATTTCTCCAAATGAAAAACAAATTGGCCGACCTGGAAGACAGGTCTCGGCGCAATAATATTAAAATCAGAGGCATCCCTGAGTCAGTTTCCCCTGGAAATATTGAAGATTATGTTAGGAAAGTCTTTAAAAAAAATCGACCCTACGCTTTCCGCTCACGATTTAACCATCGACCGCATACACAGGTTACCAAAACCTCCTCACATCCCTATGGAATCCCCAAGGGATATTATTCTTCGTATTCATTTTTTTCATATCAAGGAGCTTCTAATGGCTAAAGTTAGAAACAACGGCGGATTTCCAGTCCCATACGCACATCTGAAATCCTTTGCAGACCTTTCTAAAGCCACCACTGATGGAAGAAAAGCATTCAAAGACACTACAGCTTCACTGAGAGACAACATTCAATATAAATGGGGTTTCCCCCTGAAGCTCCTGGTCCGCCATAACGAAAAGATAATAGTCCTGTTCACCCCGGAACGCGGCAGTAAATTCCTTGGTTCTCTAAAAATCAAGCAGAAGGCCAAACCTGCTTCCTTCTCCAATGCAAGACCCACCACTTGACATGCCTTCTCAACTGGAACTACCTTCAAGTATCAATTTTCTCTTTTTTGTTTTGCATGATGTTTATCCTTTCTTCCCCTACAGGTTTCAGTCCCTTCAGTGACTTTCTGTTCGGCCTGTTCATACCTTCAGTTTGTTGGATCTTCAAATCCTCTTCTTCAGCATTCTTGAGGGTGCCTCATGGAATGCTCTCACACGAGCCTTCCCCCAAGTTTAAGTAGAGCCCTGTTATGAATGTGCTAGAGATGGTTTCTGAGCAGAGGCTCCCTCTGGTGGTTACAGACAGTACTGAACCTTTCAGTGAGGAATGGCAATCTGGGTTCACTGACTGGTCTGATATTTGGGAGGTTCCCTCCCATGATGGTTGCCGGTGATCAATTGTTCTTGTCTCAATTGTGGTTCCTGGTTCATTTGGAAGTTTGCTGGAGTCTTGCCTGCATCTCCTGCTTTCAGATAAGATATTTTTTGCTTTTCTTTTTGTGCTTGCTTTTTGCATTGTTTTCTGCACTTTTGTGGAGGTCAGCCAGGTCCCCTCCTGGGGCCTGAGCTCCTCACAGTTTATGTGCAGCCACTGTTATTTGCTCATTTGCTTTTTCCTGTTTTTTCAGCGGCTGCAGCTTGGTTTTGTTCACACTGGGATCTGATTTAGCGGGTGGCGAGATCGTGTGATCTCAGTATTTTTGTAATCAGAATTGTTGGATTTTTGTAGGGTTTTCTGGGTTGCAGAAAGTAATCTCTCCTTTCCTATCCTATTTAGTCAGCTTGTGGCCCCAGCGTTTGCTCAATCTATTTTCTGCCTACGTTTGTGTTTTCAACTTGTCTAACCGCCATTATATGTATGAGGGCTTCCTATTTTCTTTGGGGATCTGCTCCGGGGCAGATAGCTTTCATCTTTCTGCCTTTAGGTGTAGTTATCTCTCAGGCTGTGACGAGGCGTCTAGGATCAACGTAGGTATCAAAAAACTGACCGGCACATCCAAACATAGATTCAGTGTGAACAGGTGCTAAACCTAGAGTCACCAACTCATATACATACAAGAAAAAAAAGGTAGCACACTGTAGCGCTATAGCTTGCAAACACGAAATATGAAAAATATTTAAAAATGAATTGCATCATTACCTTAGAAATATGAAAAATTGAGAAGTCTTAGCGCATAAGATGGCCAAATTATGTGAGCCTGATAGCCACGTCAAGGCTCTTCTCGTATATCAGGTCCTAACTAATGCCTATCCTCGCTTAGAAAAGTCTGTCTGCATGGGAACATATGAATCCTCTCTTCAGACTAAAATCTACATCTCTGTGGAGGGGTGATGAACCTGTTGTAATTAAAAAGCCTGTGACCACCAAGTGGAGTGCTCAGGTAGAAGGTAAATGAATACATATCAAAAAACTGACCGGCACATCCAAACAGATTCAGTGTGAACAGGTGCTAAACCTAGAGTCACCAACTCATATACATACAAGAAAAAAAGGTAGCACACTGTAGCGCTATAGCTTGCAAACACGAAATATGAAAAATATGAAAAATGAATTGCATCATTACCTTAGAAATATGAAAAATTGGGAAGTCTTAGCGCATAAGATGGCCAAATTATGTGAGCCTGATAGCCACGTCAAGGCTCTTCTCGTATATCAGGTCCTAACTAATGCCTATCCTCGCTTAGAAAAGTCTGTCTGCATGGGAACATATGAATCTCTCTTCAGACTAAAATCTACATCTCTGTGGAGGGGTGATGAACCTGTTGTAATTAAAAAGCCTGTGACCACCAGGTGGAGTGCTCAGGTAGAAGATAAATGAATACATATCAAAAAACTGACCGGCACATCCAAACATAGATTCAGTGTGAACAGGTGCTAAATAGGGTTGAGCATTCCGATACCGCAAGTATCGGGTATCGGCCGATATTGGCTGTATCGGAATTCCGATTCCGAGTTCCGATATTTTCGTCATATCGGATACCGGAATCGGAATGTCATGTCACTGTCAGTGTCCGTCGGTCGGGTCTGTCAGGAGTCAGCGGCACTTACCCGGCAGAAGATCTCCGGCGGTCACATCCCGGACTGCTTAATGGCCGCCATCCTCTTCTCCCCGGCGGTCACATGCAGTATCTCGCGATAACTGCAGTGACTGCTGGGTAATGGCGGCCGTAAAGCAGTCCGATGACGTCACCGCCGGGGAAGCTGGTAAGCAGCTGTGCTGCGCCGGGATGTCAGGCTCTGCCTGTCATTCCGATGTAGCAGAGCTGGATCGTCGTGGGACAATCGTTACTATGGACTGCGTTGGACAGGTGGTATACTGTTGGTTTGTTTTTTTTATTTTTTTACAGGAGATCGATGGCGTCGCAGGAATGAAAGAGTAATAAAAAAAATGAAAACTGTGTTGTCTCTTTTATTTCATTAAAAGACTTTTTTCTTGCTGTGTCTTTTTTTTAAACATTTAAAAACTTTGGGATTAATAATGGATCGGTGTCTTATTGACACCTCTCCATTATTAACCGGGCTTATTGTCACCGTGCAATCAACGGTGACATTAACCCCTTATTAACCCGCTTGCCACCGCTACAGGGCAAGTGGGAAGAGCGGGTAAAGTGCCACAATTGGCACATCTTTTGATGCGCCAAATGTGGGGCTGCTGTAGCCTGGTATTATCAGGCTGTTGAGGGCCAAAATCCATGGGCCTTGACAGTCTTTTAATACCAGGCCGCAGCAGTCTGCATTTTACTTGGCTGGTTAACAAAAATAGGGGGGATCCCCACGCCGTTTTTTTTTCGAGGGGATCCTTATTTTTGTTAACCAGCCAAGCTAAGCAGACTGCTGCGGCCTGGTATTATCAGGCTTGCAAGGTCCATGGATATTGGATCCTTACCAGCCTGAAAAACCAGGCCTCAGCGGTCTGCTTCATCTGGCTGGTTAACAAAAATAGGGGGGACCCCACGCTAATTTTTTTCGAGGGGATCCCCTATTTTTGTTAATCAGCCAAGATATGCAGACTGCTGTGGCCTGGTATTATCAGGCTGGCAAGGTCCATGGATCTTGGCTCCTTAACAGCCTGAAAAACCAGGCCTCAGCGGTCTGCTTCATCTGGCTGGTTAACAAAAATAGGGGGGACCCCACGCCAATTTTTTTCGAGGGGATCCCCTATTTTTGTTAATCAGCCAAGATATGCAGACTGCTGTGGCCTGGTATTATCAGGCTGGCAAGGTCCATGGATCTTGGCTCCTCAACAGCCTGAAAATCCAGGCCTCAGCGGTCTGCTTCATCTGGCTGGTTAACAAAAATAGGGGGGACCCCACGCCATTTTTTTTTCGAAGGGAACCCCTATTTTTGTTAATCAGTTCCCTCTGACGTCACTGATGGTGTCCCTGGCTGACCTGAAGTGAAAGTGGAAAGCAATCAATTAAGCTTTCCACTTCTTCTCCTGTCAGCCAGGAGAGGAGCTCATTCATTTGGGGGTTTACTGTGAGGCTGCAGCATTAGCTGCGGTCCCTGCAGTAAACATTAACCCTTTCTGAAGGATTACACCGTGGGACCTGACTGTACATCGGATTGGTAAGAATAATTTTGCTTTATTATTTTATTTTTATTACAGGAAATGGTTTTAGCAGGTAAATAAAATATGGTCAAAAACTGTGTGATTATTTCATTAAACTTCTTTTTTATTAAAGTGTGTGTGTTTGATTTTTCTTTCATACAATAGGATTAATAATTGATAGTTGTCTAATTGACAGCTCTCAATTATTAACCTGGCTTAAAGTGACCTTTCAATTGCAAGGTCATTTTAACCCCTTATTAACCCATTCGCCACCACTACAGGGCAATGGGAATAGACGGGCAAAGTGCCAGAAAGGGCAAATCTAATTAGAGATTTGCCCTTTCTGGGGTGTCTGGGGGCAGATGTTAGTAGCCGGGGGGGGCCAAAAATAATGGTCCCTCTCTGGGCTATTATTATCTGCCCCCACTCACTGGCTTTGTCTGTCTGGTTGCGAAAATAAGGCGGGAGCCCACGCATTTTTTTTCAGCAATTTTACACCTCATATATATATATACATGTTATTGAGTTTGTGACACATATATATATATATATTTATAGTTCATACACTTCTACATAGTATAATAGCCGCTAATTCAATTGCCGACTTTTGTGAAAATGCAGAACCCGACATGAAATGACACTTGGTTTACATAGAGTTAACCATGTCTTTTCATGTACTTTGATATCTGATTTGCACAAACAATTACATGAGTGTAAAGGGTATGCCACACTAAACAATATCGCTAACGGGATCGCTAAAAAACGTCACTATTTAGCGATCCCGTTAGCGATATTGTTCAGTGCGGCAGCTTCCAGCGCGAGCCCTGCTGTGTTTCCCGCTCGTCGTGGAACGTCCGGCCCCTTTATTTCATGGGTGGGGGCTCCCGCTGGGTAAGTATTTATCGCTGTGTGGCCCTTTCCTTAGCGATTTAGCGGTACTTTTTAACCGTAAAGTCGTTAAGAAGATCGCTAACGGCGATAGCGTGTTAACTATATCGCTAAATGCGGCGATTTAGGATATAAACAATCCCGCTAGCGATCTCATTGTATGCAAGCTAACGGATCGTGGGGAGGCTTAGTGTGGCGTACCTTAATTGCAAAATTTACCCCTGTGGGGGTTAATTAAAGGTGTAAATTGTAGCAAAAAAGTCCTTTTTTTTTTTTACAACGAATTTACACCTTTAATTAACCCCTAAAGGTGTGAAATTTGCACACTTTAGATGATGTAATTTTTGTGCAAATAGATAGCAAAGACATAAAGACTGGTTAACCCTATGTACCCAAGTGTTTTTTTTCATGTGGGTGTTCTGTCTTTTACAGAAGCGGCTTTCCCGGCAATTGAATCAGAGGATATTTTATATGTGAAGTTATAAACTTACTAATGTATATATATTATATGTCACAATGACTGTATATATAATATTTATGTATTCTATTGTGTATATTTTGTGTTTAAAAGGGAAAGAATGGGGTTTTTTTTTAGTTCCGATATTTTGTTCCCAAGATTACATTGGATTTCCGGTACGGTATCGGGTTCGCCGATATTTTTTAAAGGTATCGGCGTACCATTGATTCGTACTTTGGGGTATGGAAAATATCGCCAACTCTAGTGCTAAACCTAGAGTCACCAATCTATACATACAAGAAAAAAAAGGGAGCAAACTGTATCGCTATAGCTTGCAAACACGAAATATGAAAAATTTGAAAAATGTTTGCATCATTACCCTTGAAAAAAAAGAAAAATTGAGAGTCTTAGCGCATAAGAGGCCAAATTATGTGAGCTGATAGCCAGTCAAGGCTCTTCCGTTTCAGGTCCTAACTAATCCTATCTCGCTTAGAAAAGTCTGTCTGCATGGGAACATATGAACCTCTCTTCAGACTAAAATCTACATCTCTGTGGAGGGTGATGAAACCTGTTGTAATTAAAAAGCCTGTGACCACCAGGTGGATGCTCGGTAGAAGGTAAATGAAAAACATTCAAAAAAATGACCGGCACATCCAAACATAGATTCAGTGTGAACAGGTGCTAAACCTGGTCACCAACTCATATAATACAAGAAAAAAGGTAGCACACTGTAGGCTATAGTTCAAACACGAAATATGAAAAATATGAAAAATGAATTGCTTCTTCCTTAGAAAAATGAAAAAAATTTAGAAGTCTTAGCGCTAAGTGGCCAAATTATGTGAGCCTGATGCCACTCAAGGCTTTCTCGTTATCAGGTCCAACTAATGCCTATCCTCGTTAGAAAAGTTGTTGTTGGGGAAATTTGTCCTCTTTCAGACTAAAATCTACAACTCTGTGGAGGGGTGATGAACCTGTTGTAATTAAAAGGCCTGTGACCCCAGGTGAGTGTCAGGTAGAAGTAAATGAATACATATCAAAAACTGACCCGGGACTCCAAACATAGATTCAGTGGAAAGGTGTAAACCTAGAGTCACAATTTTACATACAAAAAAA
>JARQOD010000005.1:336569112-336723115 GCA_033576555.1 Oophaga sylvatica
AAACTGCACCATGATAAACTACACGCATTGCCCATTACAAACAAGCTACAAGAAAAACAGTGTGAGGTGTGACCAGTTTTTTGTTAAGGTACGATTAATCGATTTTGAAATTCCTATTCATCTGAAAATAATTCTTTCACGGATTCTACATTGTCTTCTTTCAGCACCCTTACGAATTTTTGCTATTTGACTATGCACTATTGCTTTACCAAAGGGGTAATGCATGTTTTTTTGTTCTTTTTATCTTTTAAAAAAAGGACCTTTATATAGGGCTGTTAACTTTCTAATAAAATTTTGTTTTTTTAAAATGACCAATAAAGTAATGTTAAGAGACTATTCCTCAGCATTGTTTCACAATATTACGGTGACTCACTCCCTTAATCAACATTGGTTATTATATTACTTTTTTCTTTTATTTAAAGGCAAACACTGAAGTAAACCTTCGCACTGCAGCTTGAAAATTTTAACCCCCAATTAGCATTTCCCCTTTTTCATATTTGAGCTCATGATTGGTTGGATTGTCTAACAGGATCCCCAAGGCCCACATTTCCTATAGCATAATGGGTTTTTGGTTTTTTTTGTTTTCACATGGCAACTGTAAAAATAGTCAAATTTTAATTTGTTACATTTTTGTAAAAAAGACAAATATTTTATTTTGAAAGTTACGTTTAAAATTTTTTACAGCTTAAAACATGGTGTAGCCCATATCTATTGTAGCACTAGCACTTTGAAGTCATTTTTTTCACCATGATGGGGACTAGCAAAATTTTTGCCGACACACACGGGGGAAAGCACGTTACGAACCCCAAACACATCAGCGTTTGCACTGCCTAACACTTCTGAGCACAAGGGCGCTTTTTTTAAACCCGGGCAAGGGGGGTGTGGGGAAGCCTATAAGACGTTTGAATTTAGTTTTATTCAGCAAAAATTTTTTTCCAGACCACAGCAGGGAACAGCGGGGTTACTGAACCCCACAAACACATCCGTTGTTTTCATCTGTCACTAACATTTTTTGAGCGCAACGGCGTTTGAAGCCCGGGGCAAAGGGGTGGGAAGGCCATAGAACTTTTTAATTAAAATTTTTTGCAGCAAAAATTTTTCCGACACAACAGGGAACAGCACCCCTTACAACCCCCAAACACACACTTTTTTTTATCTGTGCATCAAAAACATCTGACACAACTGCCTGTTGAAGCCGGGGGCAAGAGGGGGTACAAGCCCAGATAGCGTTTGAAGTTAAGTTGATTTTTCAGCAAAAATTTTTGCCAGACCACAGCGGGGGAAAGCACGGTTTTCTGAACCCCCCAAAAACTCAGCGATTGTTTCATCTTCATCAACACTTCTGACACAACGGGGTGTTGAACCCGGGGGCAAGAGGTGTAGGAAAGGGCCTTTAGTCGTTTGAAGTTTTGTTACACATATTTTTGCCAGACACACAGCAGGGAACACGGGGCGTTCTGAACCCACAAACCATCAGCGTTTTTTTTTCTCTGGCATCAACACTTCTTAAGCAACTCGTTTTTAAAAGCCCACCCAGGGGGTTAGCCAAAAAAATTTGATTATTCCCTTTTTTGTTACTCCTTTGCAATGAAGATTTAAAAACAAGAATAATGAATTTTACAACAAAAATAAATTTTCAACCAAAAGAATAGAAAAATATTTAACTTAAGTCCCGGGGTTATCCCTTTTTAAAATTCTAACAAAAAAGGGGAAAATTAAATTTTCGGACACTCAGGTCTCTTCATGGGGCTAAACAAAAAAAAAAAAAAAAAAATCACATATTTCTACACACAAGGGGACCAGAAGGGGTAAACCAATGGGGGGGGACAAGAGGGAACCCCCCCAAAAAAAAGAAACAAGGATAATTATCAGCGCCACACATAAAAAAAAAATAAGGGTTTTTACCGGGGGGCAAAACTTTTTTATCCCTCATAGCATAGGATGGGGAATTACGTTTAAAATAAAATTTTCAAATAAAAAAGAACAAAGTTTAAAAATATAACTCATCATGACCTTTGAACTTTTTAGTGATGGAAAAAAAGACCACACGATTTATTCATTTTAAAATTAAGGGGAAACTCTCCTGCCCTTCCGGGGGATGAAAACAAAAAACCAACCCCAATCAGAGGAAAAAAAAATTTTTTTTTTACTTACTGGGGAAATTTCCCAATTTTATTTCATCCCTCTGGAAAATACAGTTCTCTAACGTCACTTCTTCTTACCTATTGCCTTTTCCTTCCTTTGGGATAAAATAGTATGTTTTATTTTTGGTTTAGTCTTTGCCTATAAGAACTGGTAGCCCGAAAGCTTAATTTTTTTCCCCTCTTTTCAGTTACCTTTTAAAGGTATCACCCCTCGGACTCTCAATCAAAAATTTTTATCTATCTACGGGGTAAAAAAAGGTACAAAAACACTTTTTTCCAAAATTCAAAATAAAAAAAAAGACACTGCAAATATAAACGCATATATGCACATCCCCCCAAAAAAAGGGGAAAAACACACCCCCCAAAAAATTTGGTTTTCAAAAAATAGGTTTAAATTTTAAAATAAAAGTCCATTTTTGTTTTATAATAATGCTTAAGAACGCATTTAAACCTAAAAATAGGAAACAATGGATTTTGTAAAGCACTTTCATCATCATCTTTCAATTTGATGGGGACAGTCACAGACATTCAATTTTTTAATTAAAAAATTTTTTTTTGTACACCAGTATACATGTCCCATGGACCATCAATGTGATGACACAATAAGTACGATAAAAAAAACCTTTAAAAAACAAATCATTGCACAAAATTTTAAATGTTGGGGCCTGCTTTTAGGTGAAACAAAAAGGGACGGGGAGCAAGATTTCATGTCTGTACAACAGTGGACAGCCTCGATGGGTAAAACGATGTTATACGTACGCAATAAAGTCTGCGCTGCAACATGCATTTTTTCTTGTACATGTTAAGAGGGGGGAAAAGCAGTCTTTGCCAAGGCTTTTTTCCTCAAACTACCTTCCTACTGTCAAAGTAGGGGGGGGGTAACGGTGTCAATTAGATACTCTATAAATGTGACTTCGCACTATTGCGCCCTAGGGGGGCCCAAAATACGACAGCGTAAACATTTACTGTCTAATACCCACTTTTCCAAACCAAAAAAGACCTTCCCCCCTTTTAAAATCTACAAGACAAAAAACATAATTTTTACCTGACTTTTTTGAGTACAGTTTTCACGCATTCCCCTGAGTAACAAAGCACTGTGATACCTATTCCCCTTATTTAATTTTTATCTGTTGGGGGTTTTTAAACAGCACTTGCAGGAAAAAATATATACCTATTGTCAGTATGCATGATGCACTTTCTAGATTAAAATTTTTTTATTGCCATTATTCCCCGGGTTTAGATGCGGGCCTTTCATATAGGGGTTTTTTTTTTAATTTTCATCAGTATGTTATTTTTTAATGTCTTCATAAAAAACTCGGGGATGATGATAGGATTTTAAATTTCGACATCCATTGACCCTTATCTTACAGTACAGTAAAGTTCCTTTAAAAAAACTTAATTGATAAGTATAAATGTACTTTTATGCTTAATTTCAAAAAGTGAAACCTGTTTTTTTTTTTTTTCCATTTTAATAGACATGGCAGATATGCCGTGAGACAAATTTTATTTTCCATATTTTCATAAAAATTTTTCATTCACCCGGGGAAAATTAAAAAATTTTATTTTTAACATAACAACAGAGGAGGCTCTTCCCTTTTTTTAGCTTTCGACATGTTTTTCTGTGCATGGTGGGAACAGGGGACTTGTGCCGGACACACAGCAGGGGGGAAACTGGCGTTACGAACCCCACTAACACTATAGCTGTGTTTTTTGTCTGGGGAAAACGACACTTTTGAGCACAACTGGCAGTGTTGCACAGGATAGATTTTAGGTGGTAGAAAAGAAACAAACAGAGACATGGAAAAATTTCGAACCAGTTTTTTAACTAAAAAAGGACAGACAAATTCTGCGAGATCCATGCCTTTTTCATTTTAGAAAAGTAAGCCGTCTACATACGAGAAGTCGCTGCGAGGGGCGTTATCACCACCCTCCCAAAAAACCCCTCCGATAATACACTGGCAAAGGCAAGCCAGCACCCCCAAATCATACTGGCTAAGCTCTGGCCATGTTCCAGCTTAGAGACCCAAAATTTTAAAAGGGGAAGACCATCTGGGAGTACACTGAGAGGGAAAACATGTACTGTCACCATCTTACGAAACGTTGCCTCCTGCGATGGGGCCTCCGTGGGAGACATGGGGCGCTCCCCAAAAAACTTCGCCCCTTTTGGGGAAAATAGGGGCTGCCCGTGCAAACGCTCTTTGCTCCCCTTGTGGGGGCTGTCTCCCCCGCCTCACGCACAGAGCTGCTTTGTAAAGCATTAGCAGCAGCAGTGCTCTCGCTGGGGGGGAAAATTGGTTTTCCCCAAAGGGGGCTTGGGATCCCCCCATTTTACCCCCCGGTTTTCAACGGTGTGATGAGGTTTTTTAATGCCCCGGGGACAGGGTCTAGAGGTGTACCCCAAAAACCGACGGGTGAGAATGGGGCGATGCGGCGTCTTTCTCAGCCTGCAGCATAAAATAAAAAATGTCGCGACCCCCAACTGGCCAAAAACCTGTCCCCGCAAAGGCTCATCTCTCCCCCCTCGGCTCACCCCCCCCTCGCTCTACATACTACTAAGCTTGTGTACCCCCTCGGGGGCGAGTCCCTCCTCCATTACTCCTCCTCACCTCCTCACAAAGTAACACTGCCCAGCCCTTGTGAGGGCCACGTGCCTGACTGTTCCAAAATGGAAAATTTGGGCCCCATCCTCCACGTCTTTTTCCAAAACCCATCCTTATTGCTTGCATGTTTTTTTTAAACGCAGTAAGGGGACATCAGGCTACTAGTCATCATCTGCACTCGCCACCCGTTTTCCTCATCAAAAGCACCAAAACGGGGGAGATGTCCTTCATAAGGCCCACTCATTTGGTGAAGGGTAACGCGCAAATGCGAGTTGATGCGCTATCAGCTGATACTCCATTACGCTGGCTGCCTCACACACCCCTCCCCAAAATGTAACGGGAATTCCACCGGTGGGACTCACATAGAGCATTTCAGGAAGGCGAAATCTCTTTTAGACCAATCCGATCGGCCCCTGCGGAACGCGCAAGTGAGCGCACTCTAGGCGACCTTTTTCACAGTGCATCAAATCCGATAGTCCCTAAAAAAAATCTGCACGACCAATTGAGCACATGTGCCAGACATGGTAGTGAGGATTTTCCAAGGCCCCAAACGCCACCAGTTTTGGGGCCTTTTTCACCACTACCAAGCCGGCTGGAGATTTGGCAAAAACCACACTCCTCCCTTCTTGAGGCATTCCAGAGCTCCTGCGCTGTGGGGTTTTTGTTCCCCAGTAAATTTAAATTTCGGGCGGGCCTTTTTGACGTTGGCCACCGTGTGCTCATATCGGTCGCATCAATAAGCGTTCACGGCCTGTGGGGGGAGACCGTGACGCCCGCAGCGGGGTTCTGAGAAAGGAGTAGGGGAGGAGTCAATGTGGACAGACTTATTCCTGAACCCCTTGGTTTTGGCAGATCACTACAGCCCACCAAAAGATCTGAAACCCGGGCCCACAATTTTGACCCAATGGCATGGGGAAAGGTACGTCCCGCCGGGGGTACGGTCCACGCATCGTGGTCGGGGACCTTGCTACTGAGGGGGTTTTTAGTAGCGCATGTTTAATTTTTCCCTCGACATGTTTTTTGCAGCCCGGGGGAGGCTTCCTGCTGAAATAAAATCGCGGGGAAAATGTATTGTGGGACCCCCAACCCAAATTTTTTTTCGGAAAGGTCAGCTCCACCACCGAAGACACTTTTAAGGGACAGATTTTTTGCAATCAGCTTCAGACCTGGGCCGTGGGGGGTTTCCCCCGATATGGCCGTTTTTACCCTCCTGTCTACCGAGGCGTTTGGGGCCCGGGGGAGTGGGGAAAAGGGGAACTTGCAGTTGGGGGGGGGGAATAACACGGGTCTCTGACAACAGTTACAGAGTTTTTCCCGGGGGCGACCGTGGGAAGCCGAACCACGTGTGGACTGGAAAAAGCTCCAACACAGCAAAAATGGGGGTGCGCTGGTTTTGGCCTCCTCCATGTGTCTTGTAACTCAGCACGTGCTTTGTCCGTACATTTTCCACATATTTTGTATTGGGGTTACTTTATTTTTCCCTCTTTTTTTTTTGATTACACATTCATTTGACATAGCAAAATACTCTAAAAAGTTGCAAAAAAGGACCAGCATGCATCCTGGGGGCCCTTTTGGGCTTTGGAAGAAACGCTACAAAGGGGGTGCCAAACGGAGGGAAAACGGGAAAACCGAGTCTGCAGCCACCCCCCTACTGTTTGAAACCTTGGGGAAAACTCTTCCTCAAGCGCACCAACCCACCTCCTTTCCTCACCCCTGGGGTTTTGGGGCCCACATCTCCACTACCCTCCCCAAAAACCCGCGCTTTTGGGGTGGTCGGGGCCCACCTTGCTCAAAGAAATGGCACCTATCTCATCATCACAGATGCTTTTGCGTGTGCTGACCATGGGGGACTGGCTCACCCCCTTCAGTTCAGAGAGACACACGTTGCTCACGCACACGCCCTCCTTACATTTCCGAAGCTCTTGGGGGGCCCCTTTTTCAACCAACAGATTCGAGAAAAGAACGAACTCACGGGGTCCATTTTAGAACCCCGACGCCGGGGAATTTGGGGCGGGGAAGAACAGAGGTTGTTCAACATGCGTGTCCTGGGAGGGGAAAACAATTAAAACATCATTGGCTGCCACCCAAACCAACAACGCTTCAATTTGTTCTTTTCCCCAGCGGGGGGGACCCGACTCCAAAAAGGGCAAAAGGAACCTCACGGGAAAATTTGGGTGCTGTGTCACTGGGGGGGGAGCACAGGCACAGAACCCCACTCCTCCCCTGCGCAACCCCGGCCAACCACGTGCCTTCTCCCCCCTTTTTCATCTTTAGATTGATAAAGAAAGTCAGAAAAGTTATAAGGCCTAAGTTGGTTATTTAAATTTTTTTTTTTTTTTTTTTTATATTTCCCTTTTTGAACAAAGGAAACTAAAATTAATTTTTTTTTAAATAAAAGCACCAAAAAGGTGGGGACAAAACCCGCAAAAACCACGGGTTAAAACAAGGAGCGTGATCTGCACTCAAAAATAAAACTCACAGAAAAAAAAAATTAAACACTGCAGCACCCCGGGGGTTACACGATCCTTCAGGTTCAAGGTCCAAATGAACAACACCAAAACCCAAAAAATAGGGGAAAAAAAATCCAACCAGGGGGAATATAACAATCTTTATTTTGCCCCAAAAATCGAGTTTCGGGGGCCTTTTGGCCCCTTTTCAAGTATACAAAAAAAGCAAAATGGTTCCTTTTAAAGGGTGGAGGAGCCAAAAACCATCCAGGGGAACCGCCCAAAAACAAAAGACAATAACAGAATAACAACGATAATCAAAATTTAAAACATGATCAAACTCAGAATAGTGACATCATAGAAAAATACGAATGTATAATTTTCATATAAATGCCATAGATTACTCCAAAAACAAATCACCTTTAGTCTGCCAATCATATCTGTTTTTCTGCACACTCCCATTTTTTGGGGCGCACCAATCATGTACTCACTACACAGCGTCCCCAATCCAATCATTCGTTCAGCAGCGCTTCAGAGCCTTATCCAATAGCCCACAGGATAACAAATCGGGGGCACACCCCAAATCACTCCCCCCCGGTGATAAAAAAAAAACACATGTTTTAAAGTCATCATAGCAAACGCCCGGGATCAGTAACACCAGCTCACAAACCCAGTCACGACCGCAAGCTCATCCGAGGCTAATCACGATATCCCCCCATAACTCTATTTTCCGGTGAAACACTAAAAACGCGCTTTTACCGCACATCCACATCTGAAAAAAAACACCATGCCCATAAACTCTATCATTATTTAACTACTCCAAATTCTCAGAAAAACCCGGGCAATACCGTCAAATGGCATAATTAAACAAAGACCCACATGCGATCTATAAAATGAAAATTAACATATACAGCCCCCCAAAAAAAATTATAATATCTACAAAAAAAATATGCATCAGGAACTAAAAGTCACCACTTGCTTCGAAAACCCAGATAAAATCCTACAAAACAAAAACATAATAAAATAATATCTAAAAACAAACACGAATATAGATAAAAATTTTCCCAGCACAAAAAAGAAAATTTATATTCGATATTCAACCCCTTTGGTTGCAATTTCCAAAAAATCCACCGGTTCTTCGTTTAACAACTTAACCTGTCGCCACCTCCCTAAGGGGGAACCCCTAAAAACTCTAAATCCACGACGACCAAGGTCCCATTCTACAAATGTTTTAAACCGGCAGTTCCATCTCTTCGTCCTGATATACTTTTTTTTTCTTACCACCCTTTAAATTTTTCCTCGTTTTTTCCCCCAAATACAAGTCCACAGGACACACGGGATTAGTTTAAAAAAACTAATGACAAAGACCTTTTCCGGGGTCCAAAGCGTTGACCCGTGCGGAGGGGCCAAAATGTCACCCTTGACATTTGCCACAGCAGCAAATTAAACATGGAAAATTTCCATTTTTGGGGGCCCAAATTAAAATGTCGTATTTTTGGGGACCATTCAGATTTGACCAACTTATCTTTAAAATTTACCCCTCGCCTATAAGAAAGAAAAGGCTTGTCCCAAAAATTTAAATACACCGGGGAAACCTCTATGTAAAGACCCCAATCTTTTTTTTAAAAATTTTCCCCCTTTTCCCAAAGGGTAGAAAAAAAAGGCCCTTTTTTTGGGGAAAATTTAAACTTTGTTTTCACTTTTTCCAATTTTTCTTAAGCTTTCCCTTAAATTTTTTAAGACCCTCAGGATACCCCTTTTGAAAAATTTCCACATCTGATCAAGCCCCCGTCCAATACAGTCTCGCCCTTTTACACCTACAATCTCACATCGAATCCAAGGCAAGACTCTACATTTTTCCTTTGGGGTATTCTATCAAAAACAAGGAGATTTTCCCGTCTTGTCCTTTAAAAAAAAATCATGCATAACAATCCACTGTCTTTACACAAAGATCCAAAATTGAATCTGGTCAAAGGGGTGTGTCATTGTAACTTCAGCTCGGAAAAAAACATGTTAAAGACTAGGGGAAAAATCCAATCTTCATTTTCCCCCCCAAACACAAAAGATATATCAATGTAGCGCCACCCTCTGACATGGCGCCGTGGGGGGGAATTGTACACATGCTGGTCCTCAAAACCGCCGTAGATGTTTCAAATGGCGCCACAGGGACCCCGGCGGTACCACAAAAATGCAGGAAAAATTACCCCCAAAAAGAAAAAAATTCTTTTTGGGGGCAAACCCAACAGTGCCAGACCACGGTACCCCCGGGGGCCATGTCAGAGCCCCCGCGCCACCCCCAACAGCCCCAAAAACCCTTTTTATGTTTTAAGGGGGGTACATGATACAAAATCAAACAAACGAGAAAAGTATCCTCTTATTCCAACCCTAAAACTTACTCAAAAATGGTTTTATCCTGAAAAATTTGGCCTCAAAAGCAAAATGACGTAACACTTTTCTAAAAATGGATACCTTCCACAAGAAGCCCCGCCCAGACACAATTGGGGTCCAGGGGACCATCAATTTTTAAGGGGTTTAGGCAGGGGACTAAATTCACTGGAAACCCCCCCAAAAAAAATCAAGATTTGGGGGGGGATCAAACCTTTTGATAATCCTCATTGACCCCCATTCCCCAAAATTTACTTTGAAAAAAAGGTGTGGGGTCTTTGACAACTTAGCAAAAAACGCCCCTTCCAAAAATGACCAAAACTCAGCCCTATATTTTTGGGGGTCCTCCCACCGGCCCGCCTTGTCGGCCCCCTGAGGGGGAAGCTTTGTTACCTAAGCCTATCCAAACCTGTCTCTACTGTTGTTTTAAATTCCTCTTCTGAAGGGGCCAAAAACCCCACTTTTTAATCTAGCCTGTCCCTTTAACCAATTTGGTTTTATGATTCCCAAAATTATTTTTAACAAGGGGTTAAATTATTTTTGTTTTTAAAAACCAAAATCATGTAAAGCAAAAACCCCAGGGCATCACTAATTGCACAATAGGTGTGCCTCACTCTCATTTTTAAAATTTTTTGAATCTTACCTCTAAAAAGGCAAAAAACACATTCAAGTTAACCAATTGGATAATTTTGGAAGGGGGAAAAAAAAATCCTTTGGATAATCATTATGTCCACACATAATGTGGCAAGAGAAATATTTACCACTAAATTTTTGTTCTATGTGGCTCTCTTTTCCCCCGTTCCGTTCTCATGGGGGGAAATTTCGGGGGCACGGATCGATTGTCCACTCCGTCGCCGGGGGTTTTTTACCACCCCCTTGGCCTCCTTTTGCCACATTTTTCCCCTTTTTTTTCCCAAAAAAAAAAGGGAAAAAAGGTACACACAAATTGAATCGCAGTGGGCAGACTCTGCCTGGGGAAAAACCGAATCTCTTCTGTTTCCCTTTTTCTGTCTCCTTCTTTTTTTTGGGGTTTGCAAAGGGCGGTTCCTAAAGATAGTTCTGCGGCTCCACCCGCCAAGAAAAAAAAAGTCCCGTCCTGTAAAATCACACACGAAACCTTTTTTTTTTTCGTTTTCCCCCAAAGTCACCAAAAAAAATTTCGTATTTCCATCCAATTTTTCTTGAACGTGCCCATTCTTGTGCTTCAACTGCAATCAATTTTTTTTTTCCAAACACGATTTTTTCTTCACCGATACCATTTCTGTTTTGGGAAACCGATGTTCAAAAACATTAGATCAAAAAAAAACTTATTGTGATGATTCAAAAATTTTTACAAAATTGCAAGCCCCGCCATTTGTAGGCCGCAGATGTGGCCTTTTTCCACGAGTATCCTGGAAAACCCGTGAACTCGCCAGAGTCATGGCATGAACTCGTTGAGATAGTTTTCTCCTCTCATTTTTATCTCTTATTCAACATCCTATGGAGGGTTTTTCAAAAAGGGGCATATCTATCTGGGTTCTGGGAAGGGGTTTTTTGCATCTTTTTCGGTTGAAAAAATTAGGGGATTTTCCAGTTCACCCACCCTGGGGTTAAGCATCAAAGTCTCCATGCCCGGGGCACGTTCCAGGGCCACAATCCACAAGTATTCAAGCAGCGACACACTCGGAGTTAGCACGGATGCACGTTCCGGCGTTCAAGGATCCAAATGAACAACAGTCCAACGAAAAAATAGAACAGCATCCAATCCAGGTGAAGTATAACAAGTCTTTATTCACCACCATAAAATACGACGTTTCGGCCATTTTCAGGCCTTTATCAAGTAACAAAAACAGCAAAATGGTGTCCTAAATGGGTGGAGGAGCCAATCACCATCCAGGAACCGCCCATAATACAAATAACATATATACAGAATATATATTACTTATGTTTGTTGTTTTCGTAGGATTATTATCGGAGTTATCGAAGCAATGGTGACTTAATAGTTCCTGATGACATCATTTATTTTGTAGATATTATAATATTTCTTTAGGCGGCTGCTATATTGTTAATCTTCCATTCTGGATTGGATGCTGTTCCTACAGTGAACACTGAAACACAACTGTTTCAGTAGCTGGAAAGGCCCCTTTGTCTACTTCTATAGTGTTTGCAACCAATGTATTGTATACGGATGAAGCGCTCACACTAATAGATTAGATTTTTTTCAATATAATGGAGCAGCACCAATTAGTGAAGGATGAGGCAGTGACAACACGCTCAGCAGACTACAACCAGCAGTGGTTGAAGAACTAACTGGAGCGTGATCTGCACTCAAAAATGAAAGCTCACAGACTACAGTGAACACTGAAACACAACTGTTCAGTAGCTGTGAAAGGCCCCTTTGTCTACTCTATAGTGTTGCAACCAATGTATTGTATACGGATGGAAGCGCGTCACACTAATAGATTAGAATTTTTTCAAATATAATGGAGCAGCACCAATTAGAGAAAAATGTGAAGGATGAGGCAGTGACACACGCTCAGCAGACTACAACCAGCATAAGTTGAAGAACTACTGGAGCGTGATCTGCACTCAAAAAATGAAAAGCTCACAGACTACATGAACACGAAACACAATGTCCACAATCTGTGAAAGGCTACTCTTTGTCTACTTCTATAGTGTTTGCAACCAATGTATTGTATACGAGGAAGCGCGTCACACTAATAGATTAGATTTTTTTCAAATATAATGGAGCAGCACCAATTAGAGAAAAATGTGAAGGATGAGGCAGTGACACACGCTCAGCAGACTACAACCAGCAGTAGTTGAAGAACTAACTGGAGCGTGATCTGCACTCAAAAAATGAAAAGCTCACAGACTACAGTGAACACTGAAACACAACTGTCCACAATCTGTGAAAGGCTACTCCTTGTCTACTTTATAGTGTTTGCAACCAATGTATTGTAACGGATGGAAGCGCGTCACACTAATAGATTGGATTTTTTTAAAATATAATGAGCTGCACCAATTCCACAAAATCAAATAAAAAAAAGATCAGTGAGTGACACGTGCAGATGCCTACAAACAGCGATGGATGCAGAGCAAACTGCAGCGTCACCTGCACTCTCACAGACACCTTGCACAGAGCTGTTAAAACAACACTGCAAAAGGAAGCTTTACACAGGGTGTAAACTACCTGCCTAAAGCACAGTAGAGTACACAAAATCGCTATGTCTAACTGTCCCTCAGAGTCAGCACAGCAGCGTTCTGTCCCTAACTGAGTTCAGCACAGTGACGCTAAAATGGCGGCGGCGCCTTTATAGTGCATTCTGACATCATTTCAGCAGCCAATCACAGCCATGCCATTAGTTAAGATGACCGCAGCATTACAGGATGTGCCCACACTTCAAAGATTCCTCATGGCTGACTAAAATCACATTGCCTCTCAAAGAATTATGGGAACTTCCGATCCGGTATACGATTATGAAAAATATCGGAACTAAGTATCGAATTCGATACAGCGAATATCGGCCGATACCCGATACTTGCGGTATCGAATGCTCAACACAATGGTAAAGTGTCATCTCCATATACAGAGACCACGTGATCTAAGGACTTATATATAATGGCTACACGAAGGGGGGCTAGGGCTCGCTCACCACTCCACAGACACATGGGACAAGGACTATGATGAATGAACAGCTGCAACCACGTGTTGTTTTCTCTAAGACCTCCTGACAGAGACAGAAGTCATTTTTTACCATTCGGACACCAAGGAAAGATGTATACAAGCTTTGCTATAGACAAATGGACAATATCTACGAACTATATCACTCTTTTATGTTTTCCTTAATATTTTTTTTGGTAAACAGTCCAATAAATCACTATAATTTTTTTATAAGAAACGTGACATTTTCTTAGAATATCGCATCTGTAAAAAGTCCTGGAAAAATAATGAAATTAAGCATTTTTAAACATTTGGAGAGCCAGACAGTCACACTTGATTTTTAGAGTGTGAATTTTTGATAACTTGCAAGGGAGAATAGAAGCAAAATTAACGTCAGATGTGCAAGTCGTCAAAGAATCACACTACGATATTTCAGGATCAAGAAAAGAACCTATGAATGAGGACTAAGAGTTGACTACAGAATCAGACGTGCTGATGACAAGAGCATTGTCCAAGAAAGGAGCTACAAGCTGAGATATTTTAAGGTAAGAATGTGGATGTTATTACTTCTTTTTCTAAGCAAAGTAGACTGAAATTTATGTCTGTAGATCAGTCAAATTTAGAATTTTATGGCTCAGCTTATATGCAGAATGTGAAATGGAAAATCTAAAGCTAGAATCTAAGCTGGTGCCCCTTTTAATAGGAAAGAGAGAAATTAAAAACATATTACAGTTAGTTCATGTATTTCACAAGTTTGTATTAGAGAAATCTAAAAATGACTGTGTAGAAATAGTGTCAGAAGATACATGGATGTTCCCGAAATTGACTGTAATGAGAAATTGAGCAACATGGGGGACATGTGTCTGTAATGGCTACTCAAGGTGACCTGTCTCTGATGACGTAAAAAAAGATGGTGGAAATGTGGAGGAGACTTGAGAACTGATGTAGGAGGGAACATGGGAGGAGACTTGAGAACTGATGTAGGAGGAACATGGGAGGAGACTTGAGAACTGATGTAGGAGGGAACATGGGAGGAGACTTGAGAACTGATGTAGGAGGGAACATGGGAGGAGACTTCAGAACTGATGCAGATGACGTACGAGGGACGGATGTTCAATGGCCACCAAAAATAGAAGACAATTCAGAGGCCCAACTCCAAATCAAAGTTAGGAAAAATTTGTTAAAATTATGCAAAATCATTCCTGCATATGATAACAAAATCCATGTGTGCAGAAATTCTGAAATCTTCGAAAGCTTATTGATAAGCTTGATTTAAGTAATGCTGAGAAAAATCAATTATTTAAATTGTGGCTTCCTGCAACCTTTTCCAGACGCTTAACATTGAAGTTGACTTGTGATAACTTACATGGAGATCTAGATGATAAAGACAGATTGAAAATTCTGATTTTCTGTGCATTAAATGAAAATTGTCCAGATATTGAGATTCTTCAAAAATTAAGGATTGGTCGAAAGAATGTACTTTTACATTCATGTCCATATTGAAAGGTTGTACAAAACTCTCATTACCAATGTAAAAACACAATCAATTATAAAGTATTTTGTGGACAAATTTGGATTCCTAAATTCTGTATCTCGTGTTATTGCGTCACAAAAATATACTTTATTTGAATGTGCGCAATTCCTTGATTTTGCTAGAAAACATGAGAATCGTGATAGGAAAATAAATCAAACAGACAGATAAGATCTTTTCAAAAGCCAATGTCAAAATCTCCTAAACTGAGTCATCCCCGGAATCAAATCTATGACATACGGAGGAAATTACTATTAGTTATAAGCCCTATAAAAAAATCCAAGAGTCCGCTTTGCAGAAAGAGTTAATAATTCAAAGTTCAGACGGCTCTGTAAAGAGACAAATGGCGGACATTGAAAGACAGGAACAGGTGATGTCTCAAAATGACTTATCTAAGTCTTCAATTTACAGCTCATTATCGAGCTGCTCAAACAATCAATAAAAAAAGAAATGATTAACAGAGTTTTCCAGGACATCTTTGACAAAGAAATAAGATTTGGTTTAGGAATTGACTGAAAATGAAATTATATGTTGTGTAAAAGTATTATACAATATATTATTCAGTTATTTGTAATTATTTTATAAATATAATTCTGTAGTTCACAGCTTTTGTAGATATATATATATATGTACATATATATATATATATATATATTCATACAGTATACAGTATATAGTATACTTGTATAAATAGAAATTGTATAACTGTATATCTATATCTATAGTGATATAATTAAAATATACTATATAATATTTAGAATTACATTAAAGCCAATATATATATTTGTATAAGACATTGCAATTGTTTTGTATATATATTTAATCTTATCTCTTATTTTATCCTTAGAATTTCACTTCAAAGTAGGACTTAATCGGGAAAAACTCTCTTACATGATTTATTCTTTTATTTACACAGGAATTTGTAATAACTGCATGTTTTTATATATTTAACACTTAAAAGGAAATAATATATAACTAACTGAATCTAAATTTAGTTTTTGTGTGTTTGCTAACATTTTGAAGTTATTTGCATGGCAATATGTTCTTACTGCATGACAGTCACACATGTGACATTTAAACTGTTCTAATTATAAGGCTACCATATACCCCTATTTCAGTGGTTGCAACTTAAAGCTCTTGTAGCCTCAGTGAGCTCGGCCTTTGCAAGTCAAAGAATTTTTCTTTAGGCCTCTTAAGTTTTAGGGTTCAATTTCAGTTGCAAACCCTTGCACCAAATATAGAAACAAGCTCATAACCAAATTTTCTTATGAGTCCTTTTATCTATTAGAATGGTTCACAAAGTTTGTTATGTGTATTTGGGGAATATTCAAAGAAATATTAAAATATTAAATTTAGTAGTTTACAATGCGCATTGATAATTAGGATACAATTATTTGGGTTAAAAAAATATATGTATTCCAACCTTTTTGTATGAGAATCTGTGGTGTAAATTTATCCGTGTCACAGTCTGAGTGGCAGATGACAGATGCGTATGAGCAGCTGCTAAGAGTGAATAAGTGTATGTGTGACGTATGAAAGGAGAGGTTTCACAATTCATGGTATGCGAGAAAAACAACAACTTGTTTTTAAAAAAAAATAATACAAATCAGTTCAATTATTAGAATATTAAGATACATAATGAAATATTATCTACTCAATATATATTTCTTTAGTAATTATTGTTTTTTTAGTTAATAGTAGATAAGTGTAATCACATATCAAAATGGTTTATCAAGAAAATTTACATTTAGATTATTTTTTTCCTTTTTCCCAAACGATAATTTTATGATATTCAATGTTATTTTTTTTTATTTTTAATGGTTACATAGATGGTACACATCTTCAGACAAATATATGGTATAAAGCTAAAACAGAAGTTACATAAATAATTTATAAAAACAATTATTTTTTCATTTTGGTTTTGATAAATCAATTATTTCATAAACTAATATTTTTTTTCCGTATTAAGGGGGAAATGTTTTTTTGATTCTGAATACATCAGCACATTTCATCAATAGGTCTTCTTCACACATTTTAAAGAATATAAAAAGGTACAATGGTAGAACTACTAGAGATAATAACATTAAGTATTATAAAGAGTCATTTCTTTTACACTAAGAAGGGGATTACATGCAAAGTTGCATAATATGAATATTTTGGTAACATAAGGTCATGACAAATATGAAATCATCCAGATAATGGAAATATTAAGGGTATGTGTTACTGAGAACATAACTATTCAGCATTTGTCATAAACATATAAAGGCCTTATTTTTATTTTTATTCTTATTTTGTTTTTATTCTTATTTTTCATTTTTTAATTTTTATTCTTCCTTTATCTCTATTTTTGATTCTTAATTTTTATTTTTATCTCAATCAATCAAGAAACATCAATATTTAATAAAGTAATGTCTAGTACAAGAATATTGCTTCATTAAATATAGTGAAGATATCGGTTCATTAGAAGAAAATGTTCTAATTCTGAGTAAATACAATAATTCTTTCATTCATTCATTCACTCATATCACATTTTGGTTCATGGCTATACATCTTATCTATTATTGGTCTAATAAATATATTCCATTAATAAAGTTTTAGTAATAAAGATGGAAACACTTGTTACATGAAAAACACACTGACACCTATGGGTTGAAAAGGTAATTACACCTATGACATAAAAATGTTCTATCTCATGAAGAATATGGTTAATAATGCATTATCATTTATTATTGTTTCACATACAAACATGAATTCCATATTACTACTCTGATAATAATTCATGGATATTACTGATTGCTATGGTACGCTGTGATATTATAGGTTAGGAAAATTACCCACATTTGGTATAGAATAGGGAATGAAGACTTCAAGCAAGATATTGGAATTACGTTAATAAAGACTTTTCATATTTCTAAATTCAAGTAAATTTAAAAAGTTACAAAGAAAAAGCCGAAGTTCCAGAAGGTAAAAGGCTCTATGATGTCTGAGTAATAATAGACTGTGTCAATTACAATTCATTTCATCATTGACAGCCACGATCGCAGTATTCACCACTGACAACAACTGCAGTATCCACCACTGACAGCCACAATCGCAGTATCCACCACTGACAGACAATGGCAGAGGACGATGATTCTATGATGCTAATATGAACTGTGTTATCACGCTTTTATCACGTTCCAGTGGTTTCCTATCACCTATGAAGCTTCAATGAAAGCTGGTGAACAATAAGTTGTCAGGAAGCTACAACCCTGACATGAGTCCTGTGCATTAGGACTAAGGACTGGTTATGGTGTTATCTTTAGCAAGGAAGAGTCATTTTAAACCCTTGCTTTGCTGACCAAAGATGTCACACCTGTTCCAAGACCAGTGCGGATGGCATGGAGGATTCCAGAAATATCCAAGGCGAGCCAATGTAAGTCCAGGTCTTTAAAGGTGACACTGCTCAGATATTAAAGCTTCATTTCATCAATGGACTTTGTTTTCTTATCAACATTTGAATTTATGGACTTTGATTGACACATGACACACGGTCTCCACGATATCTACATGTTATTTCAAAGGAATTATCGTATAAAGACTGTGTTTTAAAAGAATCAAGAACAAGACGTCAACATGAAGACCAGATGACATCAGATGATGATGACTGGACCCGAGATGCTTCAATTTAGGTTTAGGAAAGTATAATATATATATTTTATATGAATATTGGTCACGGCTTACCATAACATGAATTCACATAATTATGTTATTGAGTGCATATAACAATAATCTGATATTATTATTATTATTGAAATTAAATTATTTTGCCAAAGAAGAAGAAAAGAAGAAAGAAGATCTGATTATCCTAAAGATGAACTTCTCTACTTTGAGGGTTCCAATTAATGTCTGTCACCCTCAAAAGGGGGAATTGTTAAATATTAATTATTGGTTATGGATTTATTCTTTATACACTCAATTCTGTACCAAGCACATTAACGTTCGCTGACATACACATGCTATTTTTTGTATGGTAAAGTGTCATCTCCGTATACAGAGACCACGTGATCTAAGGGACTTATATATAATGGCTACACGAAGGGAGGCTAGGGCTCGCTCACTCACTCCACAGACACATGGGACAAGGACTATGATGAATGAACAGCTGCAACCACGTGTTGTTTCTCTAAGACGCTCCTGACAGAGACAGAATGTCATTTTTACCATTCAGGACACCAAGGAAAGATGTGTACAAGTTTTGCTATAGACAAATGGACAATATCTACGTAACTATTTCACTCATTTTATGTTTTCCTGTAATGATGTTTTTTTGGTAAACAGTCCAATAAATCACTATAATTTTTTTATAAGAAACGTGACATTTTCTTTAGAAGTATCGCATCTGGTAACAAGTCCTGGAAAAATATATGAAATTAAGCATTTTTAACAACTCCCGCCTTACCCGTTACTTCTCCACTCACTCCCTACTAGACCCTTCACAGTCCAACTTCCGCCCCCTACATTTGACAGAAACTGCACTCATCAAAGTGACCAATGACCTTCTGACAGCAAAACCATGCTTTGCTCATTCCTCTTGACCTTTCTGCAGCTTTTGACACGGTTGACCACTGTCTCCTACTCTCTAGGCTCCAGTCACTAGGTATTAGGGACACTGCTCTCTCCTGGTTCTCTTCATATCTTTCTGACTGCTCCTTCAGTGTTTTGTTCTCTGACTCCACGTCATCGCCTCTTCCTCTCGCTGTAGAGGTACATCAGGGCTCAGTCCTTGGCCACCTTCTCTTCTCTCTCTACACGGCCCCAATTGGACAGACCATCAGCAGATTTGGCTTTCAGTACCATCTTTATGCTGATGACACACAACTATACACATCATCCCCCGACCTTACCCCCGCTGTACTACAGAATGCCATTGACTGTCTGTCCGCAGTCTCCAACATCATGTCCGCTCTCTATCTGAAATTCAACCTCTCCAAAACTGAACTTCTTCTGCTTCCGCCGTCTACTAACCTCCCTAAATTTGACATTTCCTTCTCCGTGGGCGGCACCATAATAACACCTCGACTGCAGGTGCGCTGTCTGGGTGTTATGTTTGACACCAATCTCTCCTTCACCTCCCATATACCATCTCTTGCCCGCTCTTGCCGCCTACACCTAAAGAACATCTCTAGAATCCGCCCTTTTCTCATTATGGAAACAACAAAAGCCCTCACTGTAGCATTGATCCACTCCCGCCTGGACTATCCCCTCTCCAGTCCATACTTAATGCAGCAGCCAGGGTCATCCATCTGGCTATTCGGTACTCAGATGCGTCTGCTCTTCGCCAGTCCTTACATTTGCTGCCCATTCATTATAGGATCCAATTCAAAGTACTTGTTCTCACCCACAAAGCTCTCCACAGTGCAGCACCCCCCTACATCTCCTCCCTCATTTCTGTCTATCAGCCTAAACCAACTACTGCGCTCTGCAAACGACTTTTGACTTACCTCTGCACTAATCCGTACCGACCACTCTCGACTCCAAGACTTCTCCCACGCTGCGCCAATCCTCTGGAATGCTCTACCCCAAGAAATTAGGACTATCCACAATCTGCATAGTTTTAGTCGCTCCCTCAAAACACATTTGTTCAGAGCGGCCTATCACGTTCACTAATCAAAGTCATTCTAGGTGTAAGTGTGTGTGTGTAGCCCATTCACTATCTCCATCTATCCCTCACTCCCTCAAGATGGCTGGACCATCATTGTAACTACACCATTGTATATACACACCTGTACTTTGCATATGCACCACCTCATTGTAGATTGTAAGCTCTCATGAGCAGGGTCATCTTATTTTGCTTTAATTATTGTATTGTTAATGTTGTTACTTATGACTTGTGTTTTGAAACTGTTAAACTGTAAAGCGCTGTGGAATATTTTGGCGCTATATAAATAAAGATTATTATTATTATTATTACTTGATCCTGGTAAGTGCAGAATGCATGACCTTGGGCCTTGTAAAAGAAATCTGTCACAGAATTACAAAGGTCTTTGGAAAGTTTTGGTGTAGATTAGAAAATTAGGAAGCTTGTGATTAAAGCCAAAGAGGCATAATGGGGCTAGGACATCTCAATAGGACAAGAGTAACAGGGTTTGGGTTGAGTTTGAAGAGACTAAAATAATCCTGACTGTATTGCCAGCAGTCCCAAAAAAGTTTGGAGAGGAAGACTGAGCATTTGTTGACCTGGAGAAGGTGTCATAACAGCAGGAATAAGAAGGAAGTTAAAGGGCAAAAAATTATAAAGGTGCAGGAGGCATTAAGGTGTAAGGCCGGGGTCACTCTTGCATGTGCAATGCAAGAAACTCGCGCGAGTCTCTCGCATCAATACTCACGTGAGAGACTCGCGCAAGTTTCTCGCATTGCATACGCAAGTGTGACCCTGGCCTTAAAGTGAGGCTCAGGCAAGGGAAGCCTTTACTTACATGATAAAACCATGTGCACACAATCTAAAAAAATTATTAAACATAGAGAAAAGTCCTAGTTAATTTCCTCCTTTCCTGGCCACATTTTAATTCCATAGATATGCTTCTAAGGCAGTGGTTCTCAACCTTTCTAATGCTGTGACCCCGCAATACAGTTCCTCATGTTGCGGTGACCCCCAAACCAAAAAATAAGTACAGTCCTCCATACAATATTATGGGCACCACATAGTCCTCCATACAGTATTATGGGCCAAATATATTGCTCCATAAAGAATATTGGACCCCAAATAATGCTCCATACAAAATATGGAGCTCTCCTCTGCACTGTGCTGCGTTCTGCACTGTTACGGCTCAGGAAAGGGCACTGTGGAAAGACTCCCCATTATCATTGTCATTGTCTCCCCATCATCATCATTACCTCCCCATCATCATCATCATTGTCTCCCCATCATCATCATCATTGCCTGCCCATCATCATTGGCTCCCCATCATCATCATTGCCTTCTCATCATCATCATTGCGTGTCCATCATCATTGCCTCCCCATCATCATCATCATAGCCTGCCCATCATCATTGTCTCCCCATCATCATCATTGACTCCCCATCATCATCATTGCCTCCCCATCATCATTGGCTCCCCATCATCATCATTGCCTGTCCATCATCATTGCCTCCCCATCATCATCATCATCGCCTTTCCATCATCATTGGCTCCCCATCATCATCATTGCCTCCCCATCATGATCATTGCCTGTCCATCATCATTGCCTCCCCATCATCAACATCATCATTGCCTGCCCATCATCATTGCCTCCCCATCATCATTGGCTCCCCATCACAATCATTGCCTCCTCACCACCATCACTGCCTCCCCCCACCACCATCACACATACAGCACCACACACAGACAGCACCGCAGCACTCTCTCACATACACACACGCAGGCAGACACACACACACTGATACACACAGACACATACACCTCACATCTCACCTGTCCGGCGCCTGCGCTCTCTGCCACAGCCGGCCGCTGAATGATGACGTCATTCAGCGGCGCTGCTGTAACAGGAAGCGCGGGTGCCCTGCAGGCGCCCCTGGAGCCCGGAGCTGCGGAGGCACGGGGAGAGGTAAGCACTGCGCCACCTGCTCAGGCAGGGTCCCCCTCTCCCCGCACAGTGGACTCACCGACCCACCGCTCAGCTCCGGAGGGTCCCGGGCTGCTGCACTGTGCCTCCGCGCGAGGAGGAATTGCTGCTGCTGCCACGCTGCCCCCACACACGTGCCGCCTGGGGCGGACTGCCCCCTGCTCGCTCGCCCGTCCGTCCACGCTACGCCACACCATGCCACTGGGCTAAAGCCATCAGAAATATGTATTTTCCGATGGCTTTAAGCGACCCCTGTGTTTTGGTCGTTCGACCCCCGCCGGGGTCGCGACCCACAGGTTGAGAACCGCTGTTCTAAGGGATCTAAATTTTCTCTTCTTCAGATTTTCAAATAATTTTTGCCTCAATTTTTGTGGCTTAACTTTTATGCCATTTTAATATTAACTTTTTTCTGATAATTAAAATGTTAAAATAGGAAAAATAGGAATTGTTTCTATTTTTCCACATAGTTTTATGATCTCAAGGACAGTTCAAAAATACTTTAAAATTGTGTTACCCTTTCTGTAGAAATTATTTTTTTGTATTAGACATTTTGTTTTCGACGTGGCAGGGCAAGAAACAGTGATTCAGACATGCAGTCTTGTAGTGTTTATGTTTTTTCTCTAATTGTGTTTTATTTAGCTATTTTTCTTGTTTTTTTATTATTTATTTTTCAGATGGTATATTAGCCCAAGTTACAAGTGAAACTAATCCTAGTGCCTGCATAGCAAAATTAATTGGTCACCTAGGACCCAGTAGCTCCTGCTCTCCCTACATCCAGCAATAACATGACCTCTGGGTCTGGAAATAGCACTGTCAGTTATTCCAATACTGTGTAACAATGGTTGTTCAGCACTGTGTATACAGTGATCAGGAAGGCAAAGATGGTAATGAACCCTCTCTGCCTTCTCCATGAGGAGTCCATCTGTCTCTAATAGCCAGCTCCCTACTCCAACAGTTGCAAGTAGCTTACTTTGAATTGACTTTCTAGATAGTCAGTGCCGAGTGTTAGGGTTCGATTTCCCGCTGCTGCACAAGGGGAGTCTCGAACCCGTCCCGCTGGGTCTCCCATTCATCTCTGGCCACAGTGGAGCCTGCTCAGCAGAGATGTCAGTCCAAGCGTCTTGCCCACTCCAGTACTGTGCAGTGACTTGCTGCTGCCTTTCCTGATCTGCTATTGTGGCCAGTGCTGGAGCAGACGTCTTTGGGACAAAGTCCTGCGTTTTCCCTTCTGAGCATGCCCAGAGTGAGATCTCTCATTGGAGATCAGGGGTCACATGCTCAGGTACTGCAGCAGCTCCTATTGGTCCGCCAGGAAGGCCCTGTGTCTACTGGTGTTCTGGAACAAGTTTCATTGGTCCTTGTTTCTGGCAGGTCCTGTAGCTGTTGCTATAAAAGGGTAGCATGGCTGGGCCGCCATGCGCTAATATCAACCATTGTATGCTATGCGCCAGTGTGGTCATGCGTGTGTGTGGTTAGGGACCCGGCTGAAATAAGCCCCTAGAATACCGACTTAATCGGTGAGGAGTTTGGTGTGCTAGCTGGTCAGGGTCGGTGTCCTAGATGCCCTAGATTACCGGCATAACCGGTGAGGAGTTTTGATTGCCGTATTCAGGGTCTGGCGTTCAGACGCCATAGATTGCGGGTGACTCCCGCGAGGACATTAGGGCATGATCACGTTTTATGTTCGCTTAGCACTTAACTGTGTACCTGAGAGCCTGACAGGACACGGTACTTTTTCTCAGCGGCTCTGTGACGTAACAGGGTTCGCTTTCGTCGCTAGACAGCGCCCTAGCGTGTTTACTTTGCGACTCTATTGTGTTTAGTGAGTTCGCACACTTCGCCATATAGCGCTACGGCACTCCTTCTAGCGGCTCTGTGAATAACAGAGTTCGCACTTATTTGCCACAGCGCGTTACGGCATTTATTTTGGCGACTCTGCGGGATAACAGAGTTTGCTTCTTGCGCCATTTTGCCAGCAGCAGGCTTCGCCTGCACGGTGGACCCCGGGCTGCGAACGCGCCTCTCAACATCAAATATTTGGTGCGTTCCGCAGACCCTAACATAATATTAGCGCCAGGGTCTGGCTGGTAAAATGGCGGACGACCAGCGTCTGCAGCGGTATATCCAGCAGCTGGAGGGTAGGTTGGCGACTCTAGAGCGCACAACCTCAGCGGTGGATGTTACCGCAGTCCGGTTCAGGCTGCTAGTGTGACCGCCGCCAGTTTGTCCTCTGCCACCCCTGCTCCGACTATTTCCCGTCTCCCACTTCCAGAAAAGTTTACCGGTGACAGTAAACAATGTCGGGGTTTCGTCAGTCAGTGCTCCATACATCTAGAGCTTCTGGCTGCACGTTATCCCACGGAGCGGGCGAAAGTGGGTTTTATCATATCCCTTTTGTCGGGCAGGGCGTTGGAGTGGGCAACGCCGTTATGGGAGCGCGATGATCGTGTGGTGCAGAGTGCTCCTCTCTTCTTGGACACTCTTAAACAGGTCTTTTTAGGACCTCGTGTCACCCACGATACGGCTCTTCAACTGTTGGCTATCACCCAGGGTTCATCCATGGTCAGCCAGTTTGCCGTCCAATTTCGGACTCTGGTCTCTGAGCTGGATTGACCAGATAAAGTCCTTATACCACTGTGTACTGGAGGGACTGGCAGACCATGTGAAGGACGCCTTGTCCACCAGGGAGATTCCTGCCACACTGGAGGAGCTCATTACCATATCTACCGCATCGACCTTCGTTTTAACGAGCGGAGGTTGGAGCGGGCCCAGTGTAGGCAGAGGTTCCGGCTGGCGCCCACCTTCGCCAGACCTCTGGAATCTTCCATTCAGGCGTCCGATTCCCCTGAGGCCATGGAGATTTCTCGAGTGAGACCTAAGTCTCGGGCTGCTCGAGTATCTGTGACTTGTAATGCTCGCCAACAAATAGGGCATTATGCTAACAAATGTCCACGGCGGTCGGGAAACGACCGCGTCTAGTAACCATTGGAGGGGGTTCACTAGACACAGCAGTACACGCCTCCAAGTTGTCCTTTAGGGGGACAATCAATTTTGGCTCATCCATTTTAACAATCACGCTTTGTGTGGATTCTGGAGCCGAAGGAAATTTCATGTCTTCTACCTTCGCTCTCCGCCACTCTATACCTCTGGTGATGCTCGCCAAACCCGTGACTGTTCGAGTAGTGAATGGGCCGACACTGCCTTCACCAATCACACATCAGACCATCCCTTTCATGTTGTCAATGTCACCTTCCCATCAAGAGATTATCTCACTTCTAGTCATTCCCGAGGGAATAGACGAGATTTTGTTAGGGATGCCCTGGCTCCGATTCCATTCCCCACACATTGAGTGGAACTCTGGGAGGATATTGGGTTGGGGTGAGTCATGTAAAGGCAGATGTATGAGGGAATGCATTCAGGTGGCCACTACAGAGATGCCCGCAGATCTTACTTCTCTTCCTAAATACTATTGGTCATATGCAGACGTATTCTCCAAAAAGGCTGCAGAAGTCCTTCCACCTCACCGTCCCTATGACTGTCCTATTGACCTCTTGCCTGGAGCAGAACCTCCTCGGGACAGGTCTATCCCCTTTCTCTCCCGGAGACGGAGGCTATGTCCCAATATATCCAGGAGAACCTGGCAAGAGGATTCATTAGGAAGTCAGTGTCACCTGCAGGGGCGGGGTTCTTCTTCGTGCAGAAGAAGAACGGAGAATTACGTCCATGCATCGATTACAGGGGTCTTAATGCCATCACCGTTAAGAATAAATACCCGTTGCCACTGATTTCTGAGCTATTTGATAGGCTACTGGGGGCAAGGATATTTACGAAATTAGATCTGCGGGGTGCTTATAACCTGATTTGCATCCGTGAGGGGGACGAATGGAAGACGGCTTTTAATACCAGGGACGGGCACTATGAATATCTGGTGATGCCCTTCGGGCTCTGTAATGCCCCAGCCGTCTTCCAAGACTTTGTTAATGACATCTTCCGGGATATGCTCTCCACCTCAGTCGTAGTCTATCTGGATGATATTCTCATCTTTTCCCCAGATATTGACTCCCACCGGAGAGATGTTTGCAGAGTCTTCGACCTCCTACGGGCAAATTCCCTCTACGCAAAGTTGGAGAAATGTGTGTTTGAGCAGGAGTCCTTACCTTTCCTGGGCTATATCATCTCCGCCCAGGGATTGGCTATGGATCCTGCCAAACTACAGGCGGTGATGGACTGGCAAGAACCCCATTCTCTAAAGGCGGTGCAGCGCTTTATGGGGTTCATTAATTACTACCGCCAGTTTATCCCTCACTTCTCAACTTTGGTAGCTCCCGTGGTTGCCCTCACCAAAAAGGGAGCTAATCCCAAATTGTAGTCTGAAGAGGTCTCCAAGGCCTTCACGTCTATTAAGTCCCATTTCGCTAGCGCTCCCATCCTACATCGCCCCGATGTTGATAAGCCATTTATATTGGAGGTGGATGCCTCGTCCTTTGGTGCTGGAGCAGTCCTCTTCCAAAAGGATGCTCAAGGTCGGAAGCATCCATGCTTCTTTTTCTCCAAGACCTTCACACCAGCGGAGAGGAAGTATTCCATCGGGGACAGGGAGTTGCTAGCAATGAAGTTGGCCTTCTCGGAGTGGAGACATCTGTTGGAGGGGGCTCGCTTTCCCTTCCAAGTCTTCACGGATCACAAAAATTTGGTATATCTTCAGACAGCCCAGCGGCTTAATTCTCGCCAGGCCAGATGGTCCTTGTTCTTATTCCGGTTTCATTTCACACTGCATTTCCTCTCGGGAGAGAAGAACATTCGTGCCGACGCTCTCTCTCGCTCTGTGGTGTCCTCGGAGGTGGAGGAGCCTCGGCTTATCGTCCCCACAGAGAGCCTGAGAACAGTGGCCCCGGTTTCGCTAGAGTCTGTGCCCCCGGGCAAGACTTTTGTGACCGGAGGTACTCTCTTGGGCACATTCGTCCAGGGTGGGTGGACACTTTGGGGCAAAGAGGACATCTGAATTGCTGGCGAGGACATACTGGTGGCCGCATATGGTCCGTGACGTTGGGGACTATGTTCGGGCGTGTGTCTCCTGCGCCAAGAATAAGTCTCCACGACAACGGCCAGCTGGGTTACTTTACCCTTTGCCGGTGGCAGACAGGCCCTGGGAGATGGTTGGGATGGACTTTGTGGTGGGCTTGCCCAAGTCTCGGGGTTGCACCATCATTTGGGTAATTCACCGATCATTTTTCCAAAATGGTGCATTTGGTGCCGCTTCCACGGTTACCTTCTGCACGGGCTCTGGCAGCATTGTTCGTTAGGCACATCTTCCGTCTACACGGCATGCCGGACAAAATTGTCAGTGACCGAGGTCCCCAGTTTGCGTCTCGGTTCTGGAGAGAGCTTTGTCGTCTACTCAGTATTGAGTTAAATCTCTCTTCAGCATACCATCCTGAGACGAATGGGTTGGTAGAGAGGGCCAACCAGACCTTGGTCACCTATCTACGACATTTTGTCTCAGCCAGGCAGGATGACTGGGCGTCCTTGCTACCATGGGCTGAGTTTGCACTAAACAATGCTGTGGCTGACTCCACCGGACAGACTCCATTCCTCCTAAACTACGGTCAGCATCCGCGGGTTCCGGTGCCCATGCCTGTGTCTTCCGCTGACTCCAGGGTGGCAGACTGGGCTGTGGAGGCACGGGATATTTGGGACCGTACCCAGGATGCCATTCAGGCATCCAAGGAGAGGATGAGGTCCTCCGCCGACGCACATCGGCGCCCCGCTCCAACATTTGCTCCTGGGGACATGGTGTGGCTCTCCGCCCGTAACATTAGGCTGCGAGTTGAGTCCACTAAGTTGGTACCCGCTACTTGGGTCCCTTCAAGGTCATCGAGCAGGTTAACCCTGTGGTATACCGTTTGGCTCTTCCACCACGCCTGGGTATCTCCGACACCTTTCACGTATCCCTCCTGAAACCCGTGCTCATGTCCCGGTTTTCTGAGTCATCTGCCGGGACATCGGGTTCATCTACGGATGACCATGAGGTGAACGCCATCGTAGGGTGTAAGGTGGTACGGGGCAAAAAGTTTTATTTGGTGGACTGGAGGGGCTATGGGCCTGAGGATAGGTCTTGGGAGCCTGCCGAGCATGTTCATGCTCCGCAGCTTATCGCTGCCTTTGAACGCAGCGAGGCCCAGAGAAGGGGGGGCCCTAGGAGGGGGGGTAATGTTAGGGTTCGATTTCCCGCTGCTGCACAAGGGAGTCTTGAACCCGTCCCGCTGCGGTCTCCCATTCATCTCCGGCCGCAGTGGAGCCTGCTCAGCAGAGACGTCGGTCCAAGCGTCTTGCCCACTCCAGTACTGTGCAGTGACTTGCTGCTGCCTTTCCTGATCTGCTATTGTGGCCAGTGCTGGAGCAGGCGTCTTTGGGACAAAGTCCTGCGTTTTCCCTTCTGAGCATGCCCAGAGTGAGATCTCTCATTGGAGATCAGGGGTCACATGCTCAGGTACTGCAGCAGCTCCTATTGGTCCGCCAGGAAGGCCCTGTGTCTACTGGTGTTCTGGAACAAGTTTCATTGGTCCTTTTTCTGGCAGGTCCTGTAGCTGTTGCTATAAAAGGGTAGCATGGCTGGGCCGCCATGCGCTAATATCAACTATTGTATGCTATGCGCCAGTGTGGTCATGCGTGTGTGTGGTTAGGGACCCGGCTGAAATAAGCCCCTAGAATACCGACTTAATCGGTGAGGAGTTTGGTGTGCTAGCTGGTCAGGGTCGGTGTCCTAGATGCCCTAGATTACCGGCATAACCGGTGAGGAGTTTTGATTGCCGTATTCAGGGTCTGGCGTTCAGACGCCATAGATTGCGGGTGACTCCCGCGAGGACATTAGCGCATGATCACGTTTTATGTTCGCTTAGTACTTAACTGTGTACCTGAGAGCCTGACAGGACACGGTACTTTTTCTCAGCGGCTCTGTGACGTAACAGGGTTCGCTTTCGTCGCTAGACAGCGCCCTGGCGTGTTTACTTTGCGACTCTATTGTGTTTAGTGAGTTCGCACACTTCGCCATATAGCGCTGCGGCACTCCTTCTAGCGGCTCTGTGAATAACAGAGTTCGCACTTATTTGCCACAGCGCGTTACGGCGTTTATTTTGGCGACTCTGCGGGATAACAGAGTTTGCTTCTTGCGCCATTTTGCCAGCAGCAGGCTTCGCCTGCACGGTGGACCCCGGGCTGCGAACGCGCCTCTCAACATCAAATATTTGGTGCGTTCCGCAGACCCTAACACCGAGTGAAGAGCGTGGACCATCCAGACGTTTAAAGTCTATGGCTGATCTCCAAGAAATTATAGTTCATATGCCCTATTAAAGAGTGACCCCCTTCTCTTGGATACCTTGCAACCATGCATTATGTGTTTGCTTGTGGTTTGAATTGGTGCTATGCAATATTAGATTTCACCAGTAAACACACCTTTACAGTAAAGTAGCTGTTTGGGATCACTACAGCCCTAAAATGGTGTAGAAAAGGGCAATATTTATAGATGCCAGAGGAGGCAAAAAGCACCAATGCCCAGCAGCTAGCAGGTAGCGACTATTTTATATGGTAGGATTGTACAGGTAGACAGTAATAATGAACATCCACTAATACACCTAACGTTCAAGGTTGTAGCTTTCATAGTGAAGCTTCATGTTTTTAAGTAGGCAGTATTTATATATTTCACATATATTTATATATTTCATATATTTATATCAAACACATGTTATTGTGCAATTCTAGTTATGATCCCATATCTCCCTCCTGCTTCTTTATTATTTTTGTGGCATACCAGTTCATTGATAGTAGGCCACACCTTAATTATACTTGTCACACTTTATGTTCTTGTCGTCTTGCAGCCTCAACACTCGCTAATTCTACGCCCTGATATCCATGGGGTTTTGACTGCAAGAAAATGATAAAGATTTTGTTTTTGTTTATCACTTTTATGACTTGCATACATTTAAGAATTTCAAATGTAATTTCAAGTCCTTGCTTTGTACTTCAATGGTCTGTAGTCATTCGGTAAAACAGCAGTTATTTCTACAATGTAATACTAAAGAATTTGAATTGACAAAGTAACATGCTTTCCTATGAACAAAAGTATTTTCTGACTAAAGTCATAAGGGACCCAAGGGCAATTTTTCAGACTTCTTGTTGTTCTGACTCTGATACATGGACTCCAGTAGCATTGCTAGGATCTAAAAAGATATATATCCCACTCACTCAAAAAAATAACAAACAGAAAGCTGCATGGTGCCATAGCTTTCAATATCATACATGCCAGACAGTAATTACACTACTTGATATCCTGATAAGTCATAGTATCCCCATTTTACAACTATACAATATAGTGCCCCAAACAGCAACAGAGACTACTTTGTGCTACTGCACAGTAATAATTGTAAGGTAAAAAGGTGGGGTGGTGGGCATTCAGCAACAACATGCCCTGAAATCGCAGCTTCAAGAGGTGTAGCAGGGTTAGTGGCAGGTTTAACACGGACAATGGCGAAAGTGCAATTGCGATGATCATGGACTGAGATAGTTAAGAAGTGTATGTCTGTTGAAACTGCCTGAGACAGCTGGGTCAAGTCTCCAGGAATGAGGTGCTCTATCTGGCTGATCATGTGGAATTTTCACAAACCATCAGCATATGCATGGTATTGCCATTACTGAGACACTGCTATATGTAACACAGGTGATAGGGCAATTGCAGCTTCAAGTCTTCTAAGGGGTCTATAAACCTCTTTCACGACATACACCATACATGAACGGCGTGAAAGATCACTTTGGCTGACTCCGAGCTCTGGCGAGATCATATTCAGGTGTCAGTGCTAGTGTAAGGGAGGGACAGGACTGTAGTCGTGACCTGAATTATTGCAACATCTGTGTCCAGTCCTTCCCCTACAATAAACTGTATTCTTCTCTTCAGCATACCTGCATCTCCACATCCAGACTTCCCTAGGCACTTCCCAGGCGACGACGGCCCCTCATTCAGGCAACCCTTAGTAATGGAGACACAGACCAGGATAACTTGAACATTCTTTTTACTTAACTGTTCACACGTTACATCCACAGTTGGCACATCATGGGTTTCATTTGTTTCTTTATCTTTCCCTGCTTTGCTGTCACTTCTGTGCAGTACACGCCCGGACCGTACCATCTTAGACTGCTCCCCAGTACCTTCCTGGCCTGACCTCGCCATGATGACATTTCCTTCTGACTGTTTCACCCTAGACTCAAAATCATTAGTCACCCGGTTTGGCTGCCTCTGTTAAAGCATCCGGCCCGTCTGTACTGATCTCGTCGAAGCTCCAACCTCCTTCATCTCCTCAGCCCAAACGACTCCTGCCCTAAAGGCATCCACCGAAGCCATGAGTCACCACATCTTCCTCATCTGTACTGGTCCACTGACATGATGCACAGTGGCCATGGTTAACGTGGGCTGCAGCACTTAACGTTGCATGGCTGCCGAGCGGTCTGGGCCTATAGCCCATGTGGACAATTGGGCACTCTGGCCCCATCTGACCTAACTTCCTAGAAACTTCTCTCTACCCAGCAGCCCCTCCTACACTTAACCCTCTATGAACTTCCTTAAGCTACACCTAACAATGCCTACTAGTATGCCCCCATCTAGTGGCCCACAACAGAACTACACTTACCCAACGTATATAAGAACTATATATTAAGGTGCCCTCCTCTAATGTCCCCAAAAGAAAGCACCTTACTTTCCCTAAACTGTACATAACTGTTGTGAACATATTGGAGATGACTTCGGAGCTGAAGCTCCCTCTGGTGGTTGCTGAGGGTATTGAACCTATGTTGAACACCAAGAGTCCTACACCTGCAGTTGACGAGAGGTTGTCAGGTGATACTGGCTGGCCTGATAAAAGTGAGCTGACCTCCCATGATCCTCGCTGGTGATCAATTGTTCTTCCTGGTCTAGGTTGGAATTCAGCTTGCTTTTCTGCTGTCTCCTGCTTGCATTCAGATAAGTCTCTTTCAGTTTTTTTTGCTGTGGTTTGAATTCCTTGCTTTTTGCTGCATTGCTTTTTGTCTTCAGCCGGGTCCCCTTTGGGGGCTTTGGCTGGTCTCCGTTCGTTTTTTGTATTTGTTCATTTGCTCAGTTCTTGTGATATTTTACTGCTGGGTTGCTATGTGTCCACACCAGAGATCTGATATAGGTGGTCGAGACCGTGTGGTCTCAGTATTTTTGGATTCAGAAGTGTTGGAGTTTTTCCTAGGGTTTTTTGGGTTGCAGACAGTATTCTCTCCTTTGCTGTCCTATATAGACAGTTTTGGGCCCCAGCGTTTGCTCAATCTATTTTCTGTCTCTGTTCGTATTTTCATCTTGTCTAACAGCCATTATATGTCTGGGGGCTTCCTATTCTTTTGGGGTCTACTCCGGGGCAGTTAGCTTTCCTGTTTCCATCTTCAGCATACCTGCATCTCCACATCCAGACTTCCCTAGGCACTTCCCAGGCGACGACGGGATAGCTATCTCTCCTGCTGTGACGAGGCGTCTAGGGCACCGTAGGAACGTCCCACGGCTACTTCTAGTTGTGCGGTTAGTTTAGGGGTCTGCAACCTTTAGTTTCCAACCTCTCTGGTGTTAGGCTGCCTATGCGGTTTTTTGCTCCTGCCTCCTCAACTACCTAAACATAACACATAACATTAGCACACATCAAATATATTATATACAGTATTGTACTTAAAGAACACAACACATATACAATAATGATACATAAAATGGTAACCCAATAGAGGATGTGGCAATGCCATTGCTATGTGTGGTAATACATGTTTCATTGTAGCAGTACCATCAAAGTATTTACAACGACACACAATAATTAGTACATATAAACATTAAGAACACTTAAGGGGGGCAGGGCAAGGCAGAGATGCTCCTTAACCCCCTTACACTATATGAGAGCTAACAACCTGGGACAATGCCCATGACCAGTGCTAGTGCCGATCACGTGCGTTTAACCCCTCTGATTACAACCACAGTCTGCCGATGGTCCCCATGGTGACCATGGGCCGAAATATGGCCTTTAAGGTCACCCAGGTAAGGTAGTCTGTAAGCTCCTGCTCAGAGCGGGAGTTGACAAATCTCCTTCATGTCTGTGATGTACTGAGCTAATGTCATGCAATGCAGAAGCATTAGAGAGTATTAGATCAGCGATCAGGACAAGGAAAGTTCATGTACCATGCTGGGACAAAGTAAAAAAGTAAAAAACAAAATGTTTTTAAAAATATATTAAAAAAACACACAAAATAACGTACAAAAAAATGAAAAAATATGATTCCTATAAATACATATATTCATTTATGAAAAAAAAATAAACAAAGTACACATATTTGGTATAGCCACATTCAGAACGATCTAGTTAACTAGTTAACGCTTTCAGTAAACACTGTAAAAAATGGGCAAAAAACTGTGTTTTTTCATCATACCGCTAGACAAAAAGCGGAATACAATGTGATCAAAAAGTCAAATGTAAATAAAAAAGGTATTGCTGAAAAAGCCATCTAGTCCTGCAAAAAAACAAGCCATCATACAGCTCAATCCACGCAAAAGAAAAAAGTTAGAGCTCTCAGGATAAAGCTATGCAAAAACAATACTTTTTGCAAAAAACAGTTTTTATTACGTAAAAGTGCCAAAACATGAAAAAATTGTATAAATGTGGTATCGTTGTAATCGCACTGACCCAAAAAATAAAGTTGTCTCATCAATTTTACCATGGGGTGAAAGGCATAAAAAAAAATTCATAAATTGCTGGTAATTTTGTTCATTTTGCCTTCTAAAAAACGGAACAGAAAGCGATCAAAAAATGTTATGTGGCCAAAAATAGTACTAATAAAAACTTAAACTCGCCCATCAAAAAACAAGCCCTCAAGTGTCTCTGTGTCTGCAGAAATATGGAAAAAATATAGCTATCAAAATATGGCAATGCAGAAACATTGTTTTGCAAAAAAACAAAAAAAATTGTCTTTTAGTATGTGATAACAGCCAAGCATAAAAAATATAAATAAATCACTTACAGTGGGGAAAAAAGTATTTAGTCAGCCACCGATTGTGCAAGTTCTCCCACTTAAAAAGATGAGAGAGGCCTGTAATTGACATCATAGGTAGACCACAACTATGAGATTCAAAATTAGAAAACAAATACAGAAAATCACCTTGTCTGATTTGGCAAGATTTATTTTGCAAATTATGGTGGAAAATAAGTATTTGGTCACCTAAAAACATGCAAGATTTCTGGCTCTCACAGACCTGTAAATTCTGCTTTAAGAGGCTCCTCTGTCCTCCACTCATTTCCTGTAGTAATGGCACCTGTTTGAACTTGTTATCAGCATAAAAGACACCTGTCCACAACCTCTAACAGTCACACTCCAAACTCCACTATAGTGAAGACTAAAGAGCTGTTCAAGGACATCAGAAACAAAATTGTAGCCCTGCACCAGGCTTGGAAGACTGAATCTGCAATAAGCAAGCAGCTTGGTGTGATGAAATCAACTGTGGAAGCAATGATAAGAAAATGGAAAACATACAAGACCACTGATAATCTCACTTGATCTGGGGCTCCACACAAGATCTCACCCCGTGGGGTCAAAATGATCACAAGAACAGCGAGCAAAAATCCCAGAACCACATGGGGGGACCTAGAGAATGACCTGTATAGAGCTGGGACAACCGCAACAAAGGTTACCATCAGTAACACACTACGCCGCCAGGGACTCATATCCTGCAGTGCCAGACGTGTCCCCCCTGTTTAAGCCAGTATATGTCCGGTCCCATCTGAAGTTTGCTAGAGAGCATTTGGATTATCCAGAAGAGTATCGGGAGAAGGTCATATGGTCTGATGAAATCAAAGTAGAACTGTTTGGTAGAAACAAAACTCGTCATGTTTGGAGGAGACAGAATGCCGAGTTGCATCCAAAGAACATCATATCTACTGTGAAGCATGGGGGTGGCAACATCATGCTTTGGGGCTCTTTCTCTGCAAAGGGACCAGGACGAATGATCTGTGTACATGAAAGAATGAATGGGGCCATGTATCGTGAGCTTTTGAGTGCAAACCTCCTTCCATCAGCAAGGGAATAGAAGATGAAACGTGGATGGGTCTTTCAGCATGATAATGATCCCAAGCACACTGCCAGGGCAACGAAGGAGAGGCTTCGTAAGAAGCATATGATGGTCCTGGAGTGGCCTAGCCAGTCTCCAGATCTCAACTCCATAGAAAACCTTTGGAGGAATTTGAAACTCCATGTTTCCCAGGCCCAAACCATCACTGCTCTAGCGGAGATATGCATGGAGGAATGGGCCAACATACCACCAACAGTGTGTGGCAGCCTTGTGAAGACTTATAGAAAACATCTGACCTCTGTTATTGCCAACAAAGGATCTATAACAAAATATTGAGATGAACTTTTGTTAATGACCAAATACTTATTTTCCACCAATTTGCAAAGTAAATCTTGCCAAATAAGACAAAGTGATTTTCTGGATTTGTTTTCTCATTTTGACTCTCATAGTTGTGGTCTACCTATGATGTCAATTACAGGTCTCTCTCATCTTTTTAAGTGGGAGAACTCGCACAATTGGTGGCTGACTAAATACTTTTTTCCCCACTGTATACTGCATGAAGAATGGCATAAAATAAAAATCAATTCTTGACCTGCTGTTGATTTGTTCATTTTGTAGTAAGACTCGGCTTACTTCTAACCTGCGTTCTACGCTAAGCTCTTACACTGGAGTTTCCATGTACATCTCTAAAATGTAAATAGAAATGAAAGTCCAGCTCACCAGTGCAGCATACCAGGGATCGGAGCAAGGAACCGCTGTGTCAGATGTAGAACATTGCAAAGGAGAAAATCCAGCTCAACGATGAAGTAAAGATAAAATGGATCTTTATTCACTTGTCATTCCAAATACAGAGAAAAAGTATCAGCATAGATAGCAGCAGATAAATGCGTTATCAACGCGTTTCAGGTGACGCAGCACCCTTAAGGGTATGCCACACTAAACAATATCGCTAACGAGATCGCTAAAAAACGTCACTATTTAGCGATCCCGTTAGCGATATTGTTCAGTGCGGCAGCTTCCAGCGACGAGCTTCCTGCTGTGATCTCGCTCGTCGCTGGAATCGCTCCGGACCCTATTTCATCGCTGGCGCTCCGCTGGGTGAGTATCTAATCGCTGTGTGGCACTTTTCTTAGCGATTTAGCGGTACTTTTGTACCGCTAAAGTCGTTAAGAAGATCGCTAACGGCGATAGCGTGTTAACTATATCGCTAAATGTGGCCGCATTTAGCGATATAGAAACAATCCCGCTAGCGATCGCATTAGTATGCGTCGTTATCGTGATCGCTAGCGGGATTGTTTAGTGTGGCAGTACCTTTAGTCACCCTTTTAGAAATCTCTAAAATACGTGATTCAGACGGAACCCCGGAGGAACATTCCCTATGATGAGGCAGACTGCGACACTGTGGACGCTGTCTGGCCTATGATCAGGCAGTGTCCGTTTGTTTAGGTGTGCATAAAACTGCAGACGACCACAGTTTTTTGTACCTCTGAAAAAAAGGACATCACTGAACACAGGCCAAACAGAGTTAAGAGTAACTCTGTTTCCTCATTATAGTTAATAAATACCTTAGGGTTTCCTCTGAATCACATCATTCGGAGATTTAGATAGGAAACCTCGATGTAAGTGCTCAGCGTATGTAAATGTGATTCAAAATTTTATGTAAAATGTTCCCAATAAAAGCTTCAACTCAATGCACAAAAAAAGCAATTCCGCACTCAGGTCCGTTATCTGTCAATGGAAATATAGGTGACTTCCACATTACTGGTAGCACAAAGGCTCTCAAAAGCGAAATAGCACCCCCAAAAGAAATCCCGTGAATTCTGCATTCACACCTGGCATTTCTGTAGCAATGTACAGGCACTACAATGTAGGGGCAATAAAGTGGCAGATTTTCAATTTTCACTCAACAAAATTCACTGTTGCTTGTTTCTGGCAAACACCCATGGAGTCAAAATCGTCACTGCACATGTAAATAAATTTTCAGAAGGGTGTAATTTCCAAAACGGAGTCATTTGAGGGGGATTCTGCTCTTTTGGCACTTTGTTTCTCTGTACATGGAGTCCGCAAACGACTATATGATAATTTGCTCTCTAAGAGTCATATAGCGCTCCTTCCGTTCCGTGTCACGCTGTGTACTTAAGCGGCACTGTACAGCTAAACAATGTAGCGAAATTGCGTGACAAAATTTGGTGCCATTTTTACCCATTTTGCCGTGCGAAAATGTAAAATTTGGGGCTAAAACTTTGTGGTAAAAAAGTAGTTATATTTTCTTTACCAATCACTGCACCTCTAGATGAATTTACTGAGAGGTGCAGTTTGTAAAATGAGGTCACATATGGGGGGTTTTGCTGTTCTGGCACTTCAGGGCTCTGCCAATGTGACATGGCAAACTCAAAACATTCCAACAAAATGTGCACTACAATATGGCACTCCTTCCCTTCTGAGCTTTGCACTGTGCCTCAAATGTAGTTTTCAACCACATATGAGGTATTGGCGTGCTCAGGAGAAATTATGTACCATATTTTGTGGTCCATTTTCTCCGATTATGCCTTTTGAAAACTGAAAACTTGAGACCAAAGTAACAGTTTAGTGGAAAAATGGTAGAGACGAGCGACCCCGAACAGTAAAGTTCGGGGTCTGTACCGTACACCTAGTGTCTGTGCACGGACCCTGAACACGGACTTCTCCAGGAAGTCCATGTTACTGTTCGGGTTCAGCACTCTGATCATCCCTGTGACAAAGTGAGAAGCACCGGCTTCTCTCATCGACAGTAAGTTAACCGCCGGTCAGAACGCTTCGGCTCCCACGCTGTCACATGACACCGTGAGCCAGCAGCTGTGATCGGCAGTTTAAGGTTACCACCGGTCACTGGTAATGATCTTACAGCCGATCAGATCCTGTGTTTGCCACGTTGTCACACAGATGACAGCAAGGAAAACAATGGGTATTAAAGCCTCCATTCATCTGAATGGGGTCCGGATTTGGGTACCGTTCTGGTATCTGAACCGAACTTTTTTAGTTCAGACCCGAACATCCACATGTTTGACCATCACTAGTGAATTGACTGAGGGTTAAAAATGCTCACTACACCGCTAGATAAATTCCTCAAGAGGTGTAATTTCTAAAATGGGGTCCCTTGTGGGGCATAGCATCTAGAATCTGTTAAAGCCAAAATTCAGCTCCAGAGTTCAAATGGTGCTCCACCCCCATTTGAGCCTGCCGTGTGCTCAAATAGTAGTTTTCCACCACATATGGGGTATTATTGTATTCAGGACAAATTGAACAGCAAATTGTATTGTTCCTTTGTAAAAATTAAAAACTGTTTAGGCACGTCAGGTGCTCTACAAATGCAACATGGTATTCGCTATCTATTACAGAATTTTGGGCCTCAAAAGCCAAATGGTGCTCCTTCCTTTCCGAGCCCTGCCGTGCACCCAGTAGTTTTCCTCCACATGTGGGGTATCAGCGTACTTAGGAGAAATTTCTCAACAAATCGTATGTTTAATTTTCTCCTGTTATCATTGCAAAAATGCAAAATTTGGGGTTATAATTATAAATCAAACACTTTTGCGGGAAAATTTTAAATTTTTATTTTGTCCTTTCACATTGCTTTAATTCCTGTGTAGCACCTAAAGGATTAATAAACATTTTGAATGTGGTTTTGAGCACTTTGAGGGGTGCATTTTTTAAAATGGTGTCACTTTTGTGTATTTTCTGTTACATAGGCCCCTCAAAGTCATTTCAAATGTGCTGTGGTCCCTAAAAAAATAGGTTTTGTAAATTTTGTTGGAAAAATGAGAAATTGCTGATAAACTTTTAACCCTTCTAACTTCCTAAAAAATAGTTTAAAAATGATGCTGATGTAAAGTAGACATGTGGGAAATGTTATTTATAAATTATTTTGCACAGCATGACTAACTAGTTTAAACCGTTTTCACTTTCCTGACCAGGCCAATTTTTACAATTCTGACCACTATCACTTTATGAGGTCATAAATCTGGAACGCTTCAACAGATCCCGGTGATTCTGAGAAATATGGTACTTTATGGTAGTGGTAAAATTTCTTTGATATGACTTGCGTTTGTTTGTGAAAAAAATGGAAATTTGGCGAAAATTTTGAAAATGTCGCAATTTTCAAACTTATAATTTGTATGCCCTTAAATCAGAGAGACACATTGCACAAAATAGTTAATTAATAACATTTTCCACATGTCTACTTTACATCAGCATAATGTTTGAAACATATTTTTTTTGTTAGGAAGTTATAAGGATGAAAAGTTGACCAGTGATTACTAATTTTTACAACAAAATTTGTAAAACCAATTTTTTTAGGGACCACATCACATTTGAAGTGACTTTGATGGGCCTATATAACAGAAAATACTAAAAAGTGCTCCCCTCAAGGTACTCAAAACCACATCTACATTCACCTTTCAGGTGCTTCACATACATTTTTGGAATGTGAAAGGAAAAAATAAACATTTACTTTTCTTTCACAAAAGTTTTCTTCAGACCTAATTTTTTGTACTTTTGCAAGTGTGACAAGAGAAAATGAACCATAAATTTTGTTGTGCAATTTCTCCTGAGCATGCCGATACCCATATGTGGGGGAAATCTTCTGACTGGGTACACAGCAGGGTTCGGAAGGGAAAGAGCACCATTTCACTTTTTGAATGTAAAATTTGCTGGCATAAATAGCGGACTCCATGTCATGTTTTGAGAGCCCCTGATGTGCCTAAACAGTGGAAACCCCCAACAAGTGACACCATTTTGGAAACTAGATTCCTTAGGGAACTTATCTACATGTGTATTGAGCATCTTGAACCCACGGTTGCTTCACAGAAGTTCATAACGTAGAGCCGTGGAAATAAAAATCACATTTTTCCCAAATAAATCATTTTTAGCTCCATATTTTGCATTTTCATAAGGATAGCAGGAGAAATTACTCCATACATTTTGTTGTATAATTTCTCCTGAGTACGCCCATGCCGCATATGTGGGGGAACACTACTGTTTGGGCATACGGCAGAGCTTGGAAGGGAAGGAGCACATTTGACTTTTTGAATGCAAAATTTGATGGAATAATTAGCGGACGCCGTGTCGCATTTGGAGAGCCTCTGATGTGCCTAAACAGTGGAAACCCCACCACAAATGACACCATTTTGTAAACTAGACCCCTTTCGTAACTTATCTAAATGTGTAATAAAAAAATCACATTTTTTCCCACAAAAATCTTTTTTGGCTACAAATTTTGTATTTTCACAAGGGCAAAAAAAGAAAATGGACACCAAAGATTGTTGTGCAATTTATCCTGAGTTCACCGATACCCCATATGTGGTTGAAAACTACTTTTGAGGCACAGTGCAAAGCTTAGAAAAGGGAAGTAGTGCCATATTAGGCTGGTGTCACACTTGCAAATGTGATGCGAGGAACTCACGTGAGTCTCTCGCATAAATACCCAGCACTGCCGCCGGCACTCAGACCGGAGTGTGTGGCTGCATAGAAATACATGCAGCCGCACACTCCGGTCCCGAGTGCCAATGGCAGTGCCGGGTATTGATGCAAGAGACTCACTTGAGTTTCTCACATCACACTCGCAAGTGTGACCCTGGCCTTACAGTGCTGATTTTGTTGCACTTGTTTGAGGGTGCCATGCTACATTGGCAAAGTCCCTGAGGTGCCAGAACAGCAGTACACCCTATAAGTGACCCCATTTTACCAATTAAACCTCTCAATGAATTCATAAAGGGGTGCAGTGCTTATATTGACACCACAGGTGTGTCACAAACTTTTATACCATTTGTGTCACACGCAGTGTAGGACAGTGCAACACAAAAGAATAAGGGAAATGGAACCAAACACTAGGGAAGGGGGTAGTGGAGACCCCTACACCGATCTAACGTCACCCTGTCTGTCCTATCATCCCTATATAGGTTCCGCACCTATCGCCAAGCAGGATACCTAATCCCTGCTTGACCATGGCAATAAGCCCTGCACCAGGGAGAACAGGATAAGTGCTAGTCAATCCTCACTACCACTAAAGACACCTGGGATAGACAAACAAAACAAGGGAACACATAGCTGGAGAAGACTCAGAGAGAAACATAGACGTCATCCAGCAACACCAAGGCAGAAGATAGCTGACTGTAATAGCTCCAAGCTGCAACAGGGAAGTGCAAATAGAAAATATCACCTGTGCTTGCAAGCAGCAAGCAGAAAGTATATCAACACTCAAAGCAAACTACTGAGACCTTCTACAGACAGATGCAATGCAATGGTCTGCAGCCTCTGACACATACGTGACAGTACCCCCCCTTCTACGAATGGCCTCCGGACACTCAAGACCAGGTTTCTCAAGATAAGAGGTGTAGATCGAACCAGACTGGGGACATTCACCTCTGATGCAGAAACCCACATTCTTTCCTCTGGACTATAACCCCCTATTGTACCAAGTATTGCAGGGAACGACGTCATAGGCGAAAATCTATAATCCTAGAAATTTGAAACTCAAAGTTTCCTTCAACCATAATTGGGGGTGGTGGTAGGTGTGAGGACTCAAGGGGTTCCACATATCTCTTGAGCAAAGACCTGTGAAAAACGTTGTATACCTTAAGAGCCTGAGGTAGCTCCAGACGAAACGCTGCTGGACCAATGACAGCGGTTATCTTATAGGGACCAATGAATCAAGATCCCAACTTCCAGGAAGGAACCCTCAACCTGAAATTCCTGGTACACAACCACATAAAGTCATTCACATTCAGGTCCGGACCTGGCACACGTTTACTGACAGTCATACGTTTATACCTGTCTCTCCTAACCCTGTTTGGAACAGGTAGTGGCGAAACAGGACCAGATGGATTGGTATGCAGTACTTTAGAACATGCACAAACATTGCAGGTAGACACTTGTTCAAGTACATACTGATGCAACCCAGGCCACAAAAGACGATGAGAAAGAAGGTCCGCGGTTGCCTTACCACCTGGGTGGCCAGCAAGTACAGAGTTCTGAAATTCTCTAGTTACCTTGCAGCACAATTTAGATGGAATAACCTCCCTGAAGGGCAGGAGGCAGGGGTGTTCCCCTGAGCCTCCATCACCTTACCCTCCAAGTCAATGTACAAGGCCGAGATGCCTATGCCCTTCTGCAAAATTGGGGCAGGGTCCTCCAAGTCAGAGAAAAATGCTGGTAATGACCCTGTAGATACAGCAGAAGGGTAAAGGTTTAGGCAGTTACCATGACAGTAATCTTCCCACTTTGCAAACTCTCTGGATTGCCAATCCACAGTTGGATTATGCCTCACCAACCAGGGCAAACCCAGAATCACTGGAGTGTGGAGACCCTTCAGGACATAACAAGGTATTACTTCATAATGAAAATACCCCTCCTTCAGTCTAATGTTATGAACAATTTGTGTCAGTGTTCCCTATGCAATTGGTGCTGAGTCGATGTTGCAAATAGGAATAGGTTTAGCCAGGTAGAGCAGACAAAACCATGATTTCTAGCAAACTCAGCATCCACCATACTGACTCCAGCTCTACTGTCTACAAACACAGAAATTTTTTCAGACCTGCTCTCTAGCACCACCTCTGCTGTCTGGACAAAACGAGGATTGCAGGTTGAAGACGAACACACCCCTTGATTATCAAGCTCAAGGCTCCTAAAGGTTAATTGAGTCTCTTTTAGCTTTGGGATTGCAGGATATGCCCCAATAAAATGTCCTTTCCTCCAACAAAAAAAACATACACCCTTTTTCTTGCAAATATTGAGCGAAATATGTGACGTAAATGCACCTCCCAACTGCATGGGTTCCTCTAACTCCGCAAGTATAGGTTCACCTCGGGACCTTTCCTCCAAAACGGTGATCATGTCCTGGAAAGAGGGCTCAGAAGCTGGTGGTCTTATCCATCCACCCGAATAGCCAAGGACATGGCAGCCTCCAAAGATACTGGAGTTTCATACACTGCTAATGCGTCCTTTAACCTTTCAGTGAAGCACTGAAGGAATTGGCTTCTGAGAGCCAGGTCATTCCAGTTGGTATCAGTTTGTAAGGAGGAGTACCAGAGCAGGGGTACATTTAAATGCCAGTTCGGAACTGCTGGGGCTGTCACCCATGTTGCAGGGGGGAAGATCGAGAGTGCAGGAAAAACCGGATCATGTGACTGGGGAAGGTGAGGCTGGACTATATAGCGCTGTGCGTGGGAAAAATGGCAGAGCTTGCGCTGGAAAGCTTAGTAGCGGGTTGGGCTCTGTTACCGTTGCTTAAGGCAGAGCTTCTTGTTGGTGCAGGCTGTCCCGACAGACCCTCGACAGAGAGGATCATTGCTGGTAGGCGACCAGTTGACAGTTCCCCTCTACCCTCCTCGCCAGGAGGTAACTCAGGGCTGACACCACAGACCATGCCTTTAATATAAAACTGTGAGAGCTGCCCAGCTAAGCCTGGACCTATTGAACAAGGACTTGCACACACTGCGGAGTGAAGGCTCGTTCTGGCGGTTCCTCACGTTGGACTCAGTACTTTGCCAGACACTGCTAGGTACGGGAAATCTACCCGCTCCTCAGAGACTGCGTTGAGACCTCAAGTGCCGCTGTTGTTGTGCCACCATTGGATCCTCACCTGTCGCAGCCATCATTGAGACAACCTGCGCCGCTGCTGTCAGTGCTGCCGTTGGAACCCTTAGACTCTGCATACCAGAAGGCATATTGAACTATCGTTCACCCTTTAACCATCTTTCCTCCTTCCCAGTTCTGCACCATTCCTACTATCCCTCTGCAAACCCTCACTCCCTGCGTGGAGTGCATTTACTGTTTAATAAAATCCTTAACTCTTGATCTTCCTCCTGTCCATTGCGACATTCTGCATTCCTGCAATTACTACACTTGGAGTAGTCAGAAGGATGTCGCATAATAGCAAGGAGGCAGCAGATCAAGCAGTTGGAGGAGGCCCCAAATCCAGCATCTCCCTGGGGGCCATGTTAAATAACCTCTGCAAATTCACCGGGAGTAATACCATGCTCAGGAGTTGGACTGAGCGTTTAAGGGGTGATGAGGATGCATCCCATGACTCCGGTCCTAGAAGCTGAGGTGGCTATGATGGCTTTGGATAGGGAGGCCAGGGACTACGTCATGCTCCGACCCCCCCAGACGAGAGACACCCTGGAAAAGGTTTTACTCATACTGGAGGAGACGCATGGGGACTCCACTGATGTAGGAGAGTTGTGCATGCGCCTGTTTGGCCGGGTTCAAAGAGAGGGGGAGATGGTAACCCAGTTCTTGAATGTGCTTCAAGAACTCCATACTGCCATTGCTCGCAAAGACGGAGTAGGTGTAGGCTCCATAGACGTAATATTGCGGGACCAGCTGGTGATGAGTCTGCGTGATGTATTGCTGAAACAGGCCCTGCGGGAGCGTCTGACAGTCAAACCCAGTATGACCTTCTCAGAAATAGGAAGTGATGCACGCATGCGTGAGCAGGAGCAGGGGGTGATAGTTCTGGTGGGGAAGGTCAGGAGTGGGAGGTGTCCACCACCACAGTCACTGTGCCCCAATGAAAGAAAGACTTGCACAAAGAGATGCAGCAGATACGCGAGGAACTGGCCGAAACAAAAAAAAAACCCGGCGTAGCAGTCAGTCTGCCTGAAGCCCAACCAGGTCCTGCTCGTAGGCGAGAGATGAGAATGGGTTACAGAGAAGGACCTCCTGTGTGTTTTAACTGTGGAGAATTAGGACATGTATCCTGGAGGTGTATGTGAAGGGGAAGAGCCTGGAGCCTGTTTTATCAAGAAGGAATACTAGAAGTCCCACCAACCTGGTGTCCGCGTGCCCCCTGGTCTGGGCAGAAATGAACAGATGAGCGGTACATTGCTTAGTTGATACAGGCTCTCAGGTGACTACGATGCCCGAAGTATACTTCCGTCGCCACTTTACTGAGGCCGTGCGGCCTGAATAAGGACCGTTGATTAAGCTCACGTCGGCCAATCAGTTGCCCATCCCGGTCGCAGGGGTGGTCTGGAAGAATATTGTGATCTGCGGTAAAGACTTGGGACGCAAAGCAAAGGGGTGATGCTGACAGCCGGAGAAGTACATAAGGAGCATACCGTCATGCTGGGCATGAATGTGTTGAAGCAGTTTGGAAGCCTTCTTAATGATGAGTCCCCAGAAAGATTTCTAAGACAATGGAGTACCCATACGCCTCAGAGGAGGATCTTTCAGCAGCTCATTACACCATGTTCCAAATTATTATGCAAATTGGTTTTAAGTGTCATAGTGTTTTTGTGTCTTTTTGTAAATTAAACCCAATGATGGTATTGTGTCTTAGGGTTCTTTGGATCACTGAAATCAATCTCAGATACCTGTGATAGTTAGTTTGCCATGTGAGCACAATAACAGGAAGACTGGATGTTCCATACTATTAAGCAGGCCAGAGTTTTCAAGTAACATGGAAAAGAAAAAGGGTCTCTCTGCTGCTGAAAAGCATCAAATAGTGCATTGCCTTGGTCAAGGAATGAAAACATTAGATATTTCCCAAAAACTTAAGCGTGATCATTGTGCTGTTAAGAGATTTGTGGCTGATTCTGAGCACAGACGTGTTCGTGCTGATAAAGGCAGGATGAGGAAGGTTTCTGCCAGGCAAGTTCTTCTGATTAAGAGAGCAGCTGCTAAAAAGCCATTACAAACCGGCAACAGATATTTGAAGTTGCTAGTGCCTCTGGAGTCCCTCGAACTTCAAGGTGTAGGATCCTTCAAAGGCTTTCTGTTGTGCATAAACCTACTATTCGGCCACCCCTAAACAGTGCTCACAAGCAGAAATGGTTGCAGTGGGCCCAGACATACATGAAGACTAATTTTCAAACAGTCTTGTTTACTGATGAGTGTCGACCAACCCTGGATGGTCCAGATGGATGGAGTAGTGGATGGTTGGTGGATGGCCAACATGTCCCAACAAGGCTGCGACGTCAGCAAGGAGGTGAAGGAGTCATGTTTGGGGCTGGAATCATGGGGAAACAGCTGGTAGGGCCGTAAGGTTCCCGAAGGTGTGAAAATGACCTCTGCAAAGTAAATAGAGTTTCTGACTGACAACTTTCTTCCATGGTATAAAAAGCAGAAATGTGCCTTCAGGAGCAAAATCATCTTCATGCATGACAATGCACCATCTCATGCTGCAAAGAATACCTCTGAGTGATTGGCTGCTATGGGCATAAAAGGAGATAAACTCATGGTGTGGTCACTATCTTCCCCTGACCTCAACCCTATAGAGAACCTTCGGAGTATCATCAAGCAAAAGATCTATGAGGGTGGGAGGCAGTTCACATCAAAACAGCAGCTCTGCGAGGCTATTCTGACTTCATGCAAAGAAATGCAAGCAGAAACTTTCCAAAAACTCACAAGTTCAATAGATGCAAGAATTGTGAAGGTGATATCAAAGAAGGGTTCCTATGTTAACATGTAACTTGACCTGTTAGGATGTTTTGGAGTTAAATAGCTTTTTTGTTCAGTGAATGTGACCTCCTAATGCTGCAAACTCCACAAATGAGCATTTTCAGTTCATTAAAACATATCAAATGTTTAGAAATTCTACTGTGCCTAATAATTTGGAACAGAGCATTTTGATTTTTTTTCATTTTGGAGATTATACTGTTATCATTGGGAGGTTTCTTCAATAAAATTTAATGTATACTCTAACAGGTGATGACTTTTATTAGACTGACTGTCATTTGCACAGACCACTTAGGAAAATCAGAGAAAAATATCATTGCATAATAATTTGAAACATGGTGTAGAGCAGCCCAAGCTCAGAAGACTTCCAATGGTGGAAAGGTATTGGAAAAATAATTGCACCTTCTACATTCAATAGAATCCTACCACCAGGCCAAACGGTGCTTACTCTCCCCGTTCCGGCCAGTATTCCTTTGCAAGGAGTAGAAGTTCAGATTGAGCCGGGCAATCCTGACCAGCTGCCGTCATAAATTCTTGTAGCACGAACATTTTCTACAGTGCAAGACAGGTCAGTGCTCGTGCAATGTGTAAATTTAGGAGAGAAGGAGGTCACTCTACCTCCTAAGAGTGAAGTGGCTCAAGTCATGTGCATGCCAGAGGAATTAGTACCGCCCCAGGCCGTACAGCTTACCGTCAAGCAAGGGGATCCCTGGATGGTTACTGTGGACACCACGTTATCACCTGACCCGCGACATTTGCAAGAGGGTCACCGGATTTTAGAACAAATGAGAGCCGAGCTGACCGACCTTGCACCTCAGCAAATACAGCAGGTGGAGGCCCTGTTAGGGAAATACCGAGAAGTGTTTGCAAGACACAAAGATGATTTTGGATGCACCACTGCGATCACTCATGAGATACCCATTGGAAATGCTGCGCCCATCAGAGAACGTTACCACCAAATTCCCCCCCAAATGTACCAGGAGGTGAAGGGAATGCTGTCCCAGATGCTGCAGAGAGAGTTGGTCCGAGAAAGCCAGAGCCCCTGGGCTGCCCCCATTGTGTTGGTACGAAAGAAAGATGGAACATTACGCTTCTTTGTGGACTATCGCAAGCTCAACGCCTGTACGGTACGAGACTCGTACCCACTGCCAAGGATTGAGGAGTCCCTTTCTGCTTTGGGGAATACTTCTCCACTTTGGACCTTGCGAGTGGCTATTGGAAAGTGCCTATGTCCGAACAAGACCAAGCTAAGACAGCCTTCATACTCCCCTGGGATTGTTCGAGTTTGACCGGATGCCATTTGGTCTACCAATGCTGCGGGCATGTTTCAGCGGCTCATGGAAAGTTGTTTAGGGATTCTGAACTTCAAGGCCACCCTGATTTATCTGGACGACATCATCGTTTTTGCTCCTTCGTTCAAAGGGCAACTCCAGAGGCTGGAACAAGTGCTACAACAACATGGGCTAAAATTGAAGCCTCAGAAGTGTCATTTGTTCCGCACTCAAATCGAGTACCTGGGGCATGTCGTCTCTGCAGAAGGAGTGAGGCCAACTCAATAAAAGATTGCTGCGGTGCAGAATTGGCCAATCCCAAAGACCATGAAAGACGTTCTGGCTTTTATGGGACTTACGGGATATTTCGGGCGTTTCGTCAATAATTTCGCCCGCATCGTGAATCAGCTGCTGGAGCTGTTAAAGGGGTGTTAGCGAGTGCAAAGAACAGAGTCGTGCAATGGGGAGAAAGACAGGAGGAAGCATTTCAAGTCCTGAAACTGGCCTTGACAGAGGCACATGTGCTGGCCTATGCCGATTTCACACAGCCGTTTATTCTCCACACATATGGGAATTTACACGGGCTCGGAGCAGTGTTGTCCCAGATACAGAAGGGAGAAGAGAGAGTGATCACCTATGTTAGCCGGTCTCTGCATGATTCTAGAAGGAACCCAGACAACTATAGTTATTTTAAAATGGAGCTGTTGACGTTGGTGTGGGCCATGACAGAGAAGTTCGCTGAGTACCTGTCTGGGTCTGAAGTCCATGTGTGTACAGACAACAATCCCATAGCCCATTTGGTGAGAGCAAAACTGGGGGCACTGGAGCAGCGTTGGGTTGCCCGAAGGCGAAGTTCCGCTACAAGATAACCTATAAAGAGGAGCAGAGAATACCCATGCTGATGCCCTGTCTCGAGTGAACTATGGGAAGCCTGGGCACAATCGTGATGAGGATTTGGAAGCTGAGGAGGTTCTGGTTTTCCGAGATCCTGCCAGGATGGTGGCAGCCACGTTGGAACAAACGCAGGCGACTACTCGAGTCTTTCTATTGGGGCAGTCCCGGGATGAATGGGTCCGAATACAGCAGAAGGATGAAGAACTGGCTCTACTTAAGCAATGTGTATATTCTAAAACTGCCCAGTCGGCAAGAGAGGGATGCTCTATCCCCTGGTGTTCTTCGGATGCTGCACCACTGGGAAAATTTACAGTTGAGCGATGTAATTCTGTAGGAAAAGTCTTACTTCCGCAGGAGCTGGGTAGTATCTGGCAAACGGTGATTCCCGGGATGCTCTTATCTCAAGTGGCCACAGAGGCGCATGAACGAGGGGCTCATTTCGAGCTGGAGAAAACCTACCAGTGGCTAAAATGACTGTTCTATCAAACTCATTTAAAATCAGCAGTGGAAAAGAACTGTCAACATTGTCGGAGTTGTGAATTGGCTAAGCCACCCGAACAAAGGGCCCCCACGCAGGCCATTGTGACATCCGCCCCACTTGAAATGCTAATAATTGACTATCTGACCATTGGCCCAGCACATCAGGGGTATGAGTACTACTTGGTGATGATAGATCACTTCACAAAGTTTTCTGTTGTAACTCCAACTTGAGATCAAACCGCAGAATCTGCTGCCTATGCCATCTGTAAGAACTTCATTCAGGAGTATGGGTGTCCAAAGCGCATGCATTCAGATTAGGGAGAGTGTTTTCTTAGAAAAGTTATGGAAGAACTTCTCAGTTTATACCAGATCGGGATGTCTCAGACGACACTCTACCATCCCCAAGGGAATGGAGCTTGCGAGCGATTTAATTGCACCCTTATACAGATGCTGAGAAGTCTGGAAGAGGATAGGAAGGCCTGATGGCCTGAATATGTGGAAGAGCTGGTGTGGGCCTATAACAACAGAAGACACAATACCACCGGTTACACTCCCTATTCTCTTCTGTTTGATCGTACAGAAAAAGGGATTACTGAACTCTAGCTGGAGCCCAAGGAGGACTATCCACGGACAGTGGCGTCTTCCTGGGTTCGTGAGCATAGACATCGGTTATAGACCTTACATCGTCTGGTACAGACCAAGTTTCAGGAGCTGGAACATTCCAGAACTGCTTCTCTGCAAGGGACAGCTGTGCATGCCAGAGACCGTGTTCTGGTATGAGACAAGCGCCCTCGAGACAAATTGGAGTCCCGATGGGAGAAGAACCCATTATCAGTGAAACGAAGAGTTGATGCTAGGGGACCAGTTTATGAGATCCAGCCTAATGGGACAGAAGGTGTTCCCACTTGCATTGTTCACCGGAATATGTTACGACCCTGTTTGTCAAGAGATTCCAACCCAGAGCAAGAGTTGTTGGACACCGCAAGTGAAGTTCCAGTGGTCCCTGTAACAGATGAAGAAGAGGAATCTGATGTGACAGTCCGGCCAGGGAAAACGTGTCTACCAGTCCCCGAGGACAACCGGATGCAGTCGAGCCAATGGAATCTACCACTCCTTCTGCTTTACAGCGCTCCGAATGTTCCAACGCAGGCATACCCCCTATTTGCTACAATCAAGATCAGTTTGTCTGGCAACAGATAGTTCCAGGCTTGGAAGAATGCCGGCGTGAGATAGAGAAATACTCGCCTGTGAAATGGTGAGCTAAAACAGAGGGGGAATGTAAGAAGGAGTACCAGAGCAGGGGTACCTTTTACACGCCGGTTCCGGAACTGCTGGGGCTGTCACCCATGTTGCAGGGGGGAAGATCAAGAGTGCAAGAAAAACTGGGTCATGTGACTGAGGATAGTGAGGTGGGACTATAAAGCGCTGCGCATGGGAAAAGTGGCAGAGCTCGTGCGGGAAAGCTGAGTGGCAGGTCGGGCTCTGCGACCGTTGTTAAGGCAGAGCTTCTCGTTGGTGCAGGCTGTCCCAACAGACCTCCGACAGAGAGGATCATTGCTGGCAGGCGACCAGTTGACAGTTCCCCGCTACCCTCCTTACCAGGAGGTGACTCAGGGCCGACGCCACAGACCGTGCCGTTAATAGAACGTTGTGAGAGATGCCTGGCTAGGCCTGGACCTATTGAACAAAGACTTGCACACACCGCGAAGCGAAAGCTCATTTCGGAGGTTCCTCACGTTGGACTCAGTACCATGCCAGACACTGTTAGGTACGGGAAATGTACCCGCTCCTCAGAGACTGCGTCGAAACATCAAGTGCCGCTGTTGTCGGTGCCACCGTTGGATCCTCACCTGTCGCAACCATCTTTGAGACAACCTGCGCCGCTGCTGTCGGTGCCGCCATTGGAACCTTGAGACTCTGCATACCAGAAGGCATCAGTCTGATAAGTGTCGCCTCTTTTCATATTGATTTCATATTAAAATCAAATCGTTTGCCCTTTACCCATCTTTCCTCCTTCCCAGTTCTGCCCCATTCCTACTATCCCGCTGCAAACCCTCACTCCCTGCGTGGAGTGCATTTACTGTTTAATAAAATCCTTAATTCTTGATTCCTGTCCGTGGTAACATCCCGTGTTCCTGCAATTTCTACAAGTTGACCACCTGTGGAATTTAGAGCTATACGTCTCTACTGAATTATTCCCTTGTTGAATGCGAAGCAGTCTGGATTCAGTCAAGGAAATACAGTCAGGATCATCATAGATAAGGACCCTGAAAAGCTCTTCCACAGACTGCAAGCACATACACCATGTTCCAAATTATTATGCAAATGATATTTTTCTCTGATTTTCCTAAGTGGTCGGTGCAAATGACAGTCAGTCTAATAAAAGTCATCACCTGTTAGAGTATACATCAAATTTTATTGAAGAAACCTCCCAATGATAACAGTATAATCTCAAACCAAAATGAATAAAAACTCAAGATGCACTGTTCCAAATTATTAGGCACAGTAGAATTTCTAAACATTTGATATGTTTTAAAGAACTGAAAATGCTCATTTGTGGACTTTGCAGCATTAGGAGGTCACATTCACTGAACAAAATAGCTATTTAACTCCAAAACATCCTAACAGGCCAAGTTACATGATAACATAGGAACCCTTCTTTGATATCACCTTCACAATTCTTGCATCCATTGAACTTGTGAGTTTTTGGAGAGTTTCTGCTTGTATTTCTTGCATGAAGTCAGAATAGCCTCCCAGAGCTTCTTTTTTATGTGAACTGCCTCCCACCTTCATAGATCTTATGCTTGATGATACTCCAGAGGTTCTCTATAGGGTTGAGGTCAGGGGAAGATGGTGGCCACACCATGAGTTTATCTCCTTTTATGCCATAGCAGCCAATGACTCAGAGGTATTCTTTGCAGCATGAGATGGTGCATTGTCATGCATGAAGATGATTTTGCTCCTGAAGGCACGTTTCTGCTTTTTATACCATGGAAGAAAGTTATGAGTCAGAAACTCTAAATACTTTGCAGAGGTCATTTTCACACCTTTGGGAACCTTAAAGGGCCCTACCAGCTGTTTCCCCATGATTCTGGACCCAAACATGACTCCCCCACCTCCTTGCTGACGTCGCAGCCTTGTTGGGACATGTTGGCCATCCACCAACCATCCACTACTCCATCCATCTGGACCATCCAGGGTTGCTTGACACTCATCAATAAACAAGACTGTTTGAAAATTAGTCTTCATGTATGTCTGGCCCACTGCAACCGTTTCTGCTTGTGAGCACTGTTTAGGGATGGCCGAATAGTAGGTTTATGCGCCACAGCAAGCCTTTGAAGGATCCTACACCTTGAGGTTCCAGGGACTCCAGAGGCACTAGCAGCTTCAAATATCTGTTTGCCGGTTTGTAATGGCTTTTTAGCAGCTGCTCTCTTAATCCGATGAACTTGCCTGGCAGAAACCTTCCTCATTTTACCTTTATCAGCACGAACACGTCTGTGCTCAGAATCAGTCACAAATCTCTTAACAGTACGATGATCACGCTTAAGTTTTCGGGAAATATCTAATGTTTTCTTCCATTGACCAAGGCATTGCACTATTTGATGCTTTTCAGCAGCAGAGAGACCCTTTTTCTTTCCCATGTTACTTGAAACTCTGGCCTGCTTAACCCCTTCACCCCCAAGGGTGGTTTGCACGTTAATGACCGGGCCAATTTTTACAATTCTGACCACTGTCTCTTTATGAGGTTATAACTCTGGAACGCTTCAACGGATCTTTGCGATTCTGAGATTGTTTTCTCGTGACATATTGTACTTCACGTTAGAAGTAAAATTTCTTCGATATAAATTGCGTTTAATTTTGAAAAAAAACGCAAATATGGCGAAAATTTTTAAAATTTTGCAATTTTCAAACTTTGAATTTTTATTCCCTTAAAACAGAGAAATATGTCACATAAAATAGTTAAGAAATAACATTTACCACATGTCTACTTTACATCAGCACAATTTTGGAACCAAAATTTTTTTTTGTTAGGAAGTTATAAGGGTTAAAAGTTGACCAGCGATTTCTCATTTTTACAACAAAATTTACAAAGCCATTTTTTTAGGGACCACCTCTCATTTGAAGTCACTTTGAGGGTCTATATGGCAGAAAATACCCAAAAGTGACACCATTCTAAAAACTGCACCCCTCAAGGTACTCAAAACCACATTCAAGAAGATTATTAACCCTTCAGGTGCTTCACAGGAACTAAAGCAACGTGGAAGGAAAAAATGAATATTTAACTTTTTAGCCACAAAAATGATCTTTTACAAACTTTTTTTTTATTTTCACAAGGGTAAAAGGAGAAAATGGACAGATAAGGTTGTTATGCAATTTCTCCTGAGTACGCCAATACCCAATATGTGGGGGAAAACCACTGTTTGGGCACACGGCAGAGCTCGTAAGGGAAGGAGCGCCGTTTGACTTTTTCAAACTAAAATTGGATGGAATTGAGATTGGACGCCATGTCGTGTTTGGAGAGCCCCTGATGCGCCTAAACAGTGGAAACCCCCACAAGTGACACCATTTTGGAAACTAGACCCCCTAAGGTACTTATCTAGATCTGTTGTGAGCACTTTGAACTCCCAAGTGTTTCACAAAAGCTTATAATGCCTGGGTGTGAAAAAAAAAAAAAACAATTTTCCACAAAAATGATTTTTTAGTCCCAAATTTTTGAATTTTCCCAAGGAAATTGGACCCCAAAAGTTGTTGTCCAATTTGTCCTGAGTACGCTGATACCCCATATGTGGGGGGGGAACTGTTTGGGTGCACGGCAGGGCTTGGAAAGGAAGTAGTAACGTTTTGGAATGCAGACGTTGATGGGGGTCATGTTCCGTTTGCAGTGCCCCAGATGAGCCTAAACAGTGGAAACCCCCCATAAGTGACCCCATTTTGGAAACTATACCCCCTAAGGAACTTATCTAGATCTTTGGTGAGCACTTTGAACCCCCAAGTGCTTCACACAAGTTTATAATGCCCGGGCATGAAAATAAAAAATCCTATTTTTTTCCCACAAAAATTATATTTTAGTCACTAATTTTTTATTTTCTCAAGGGTAACAGGAGGAATTGGACCACATAAGTTGTTGTCCAATTTGTCCTGAGTATGCTGATACCCCATATGTGGGTGGGAACCACTGTTTGGGCGCACGGCAGAGCTCGGAATGGAAGGAGCACCATTTGACTTTTTCCAACCAAAATTGGCTGGAATTGAGATTGGATGCCATGTTGCATTTGGAGAGCCCCTGATGTGCCTAAACAGTGGAAACCCCCCACAAATGACCCCATTTTGGAAACTAGACCCCCTAAGGAACTTTTCTAGATCTTTGGTGAGCAATTTGAACCCCCAAGTGCTTCACACAAGTTTATAACGTAGAGCCGTAAAACTTAAAAATCATATTTTTTCCACAAAAATGATCTTTTCACCCCAATTTTTATTTTTCCAAGGGTAACAAGACTCCAAAAGTTATTGTGCAATTTGTCCTGAGTGCGCTGATACCCATATGTGGGGGTAAACCACTGTTTGGGTGCATGGCAGAGTTTGGAAGGGAAGGAGCGCCGTCTGACTTTTTCAACGCAGAATTGGCTGGACGCCATGTCGTGTTTGGAGAGCTACTGATCTGCCTAAACAGTGGAAACCCCCATAAATGACGCCATTTTGGAAACTAGACCCCTCAAGGAACTTATCTAGATGTGTGGTGAGAACTTTTAACCCCCAGGTGTTTCACTAAAGTTTATAACGTACAGCCGTAAAATAAAAAATCCTTTTTTTTTTTACAAAAATGATTTTTTCGTCCCCAATATTTTATTTTCACAAGGGTAACAGAAGAAATTGGAACCCAAAAGTTGTTGTCCAATTTGTCCTGAGTACGCTGATACCAAATATGTGGGAGAAAACTACTGTATGGGCGCACGTCAGGGCTCGGAAGGGAAGTAGTGACGTTTTGGATTGCAGACTTTGATGGAATGGTCTGGGGGCGTCATGTCACATTTGGAGAGCCCCTGATGCACCTATACAGTGTAAACCCCCCACAAGTGACCCCATTTTGGAAAATAGACCCCACAAGGAACTTATCTAGATGTGTGGTGAGCACTTTGAACCCCGAAGTGCTTCACAGAAGTTGTATAACGTACAGCCGTAAAAATAAAAAATCTTTTTTTTTTTTACAAAAATGATTTTTTCGCCCCCAATATTTTATTTTCACAAGGGTAACAGAAGAAATTGGAACCCAAAAGTTGTTGTCCAATTTGTCCTGAGTACGCTGATACCCAATATGTGGGAGAAAACTACTGTATGGGCGCACGTCAGGGCTCGGAAGGGAAGTATTGACGTTTTGGATTGCAGACTTTGATGGAATGGTCTGGGGGCGTCATGTCGCATTTGGAGAGCCCCTGATGCTCCTAAACAGTGGAAACCCCCCACAAGTGACCCCATTTTGGAAAATAGACCCCACAAGGAACTTGTCTAGATGTGTGGTGAGCACTTTGAACCCCGAAGTGCTTCACAGAAGTTTATAACGCACAGCCGTAAAAATAAAAAATCCTTTTTTTTTTTGCAAAAATGATATTTTTGCCCCAATATTTTATTTTTACAAGGGTAACAGGAGAAATTGGACCCCAAAAGTTGTTGTCCAATTTGTCCTGAGTACGCTGATATCCAATATGTGGGAGAAAACTACTGTATGGGTACACGTTGGGGCTCGGAAGGGAAGTAGTGACGTTTTGGATTGCAGACTTTGATGGAATGGTCTGGGGGCGTCATGTCGAATTTGGAGAGCCCCTGATGCGCCTAAACAGTGGAAATCCCCAACAAGTGACCCCATTTTGGAAAATAGACCCCACAAGGAACTTATCTAGATGTGTGGTGAGCGCTATGAAGCCCCAAGTGCTTCACAGAAGTTTATAATGTACAGCCGTAAAAACAAAAAAATATTTTTTTTTGTACAAAAATGATATTTTCGCCCCCAGTTTTTTATTTTCCCAAGGGTAGCAGAAGAAATAGGACAAATTGCACAATAACTCTTGGGGTCCAGAGTACGCTGATACCCCATATGTGGGGATAAACTACTGTTTGGACGCATGGCAGAGCTGAGAAGTGAAGGAGCACCGTTTGACTTTTTCAACGCAGAATTGGCTGGAATTGAGATCAGACGCCATGTCACATTTGGAGAGCCCCTGATGTGCCTAAACAGCTGAAACCCCCCAATTCTAACTCCAACCCTAACCCCAACACACCCCTAACCCTAGTCCCAACCCTAACCACAAACCTAACCCTAACACACCCCTAATCCCAACCCTAACCCTAACTTTAGCGCCAACCTTAACCCTAACTTTAGCCGCAACCCTAACCCTAACGGGAAAATGGAAATAAATACTTTTTTTAATTTTATTATTTTTCCCTTACTAAGGGGGTGATAAAGGGGGGTTTGATTTACTATTTATAGCGGGTTTTTATGATTGGCAGCTGTCATGCTAAAAGACGCTTTTTATTGCAAAAATAGTTTTTGCATCATCACATTTTGAGAGCTATAATTTTTGCATATTTTGGCCCACAGAGTCATGTGAGGTCTTATTTTTTGCGGGACGAGTTGACGTTTTTATTGGTACCATTTTTGAGCACGTGACATTTTTTGATCGCTTTTTATTTCGATTTTTGGGAGGTTAGAATGAACAAAAATCAGCAATTCATGAATTTCTTTTGGGGGAGGCGTTTATACTGTTCCGCGTTTGGTAAAATTGATAAAGCAGTTTTATTCTTCGGGTCAGTACGATTATGGCGATACCTCATTTATATCATTTTTTCATGTTTTGGCGCTTTTATAGAATAAAAACAATTTTATATAAAAAATAATTATTTTTGCATCGCTTTATTCTGCGAGCTATAACTTTTTTATTTTTTCGCTGATGATGCTTTATGATGGCTCGTTTTTTGCGGGACAAGATGACGTTTTCAGCGGTACCATGTTTTTTATATCGGTCTTTTTGATCGCGTGTTATTCCACTTTTTGTTCGGCAGTATGATGATAAAGCATTGATTTTTTGCTTCGTTTTTTTTTTTTTTTTTTAAGGGGTTCACTAAAGGGGTTAACTAGTGGGACAATTTTATAGGGGGGTCGTTACGGATGCGGCGATACCAAATATGTGTACTTTTATTGTTTTTTTTTTTATTTACAGGAAGAAGTGAATTTATTGGGGAATATTTTTTTTTTTTTTATTTATTTTGGATTTTTTTTTTACACATGTTTATTTTACTTTTTTAACTTTTTTACTTTGTCCCAGGGTGGGACATCACAGTATTTTATCAGATCGCTGGTGTGACAGTGTGCACAGCACTCTGTCACACCAGCGATCGCACAGGCATAGATGCAGGCTTCTCAGTGCCTGCTCTCGGCAGGCACTGAGGTAGCCGCCTCCCTCCAGGACCCCCGGCGCCATCTTGGATCCGGGTCCTGGGAGGGAGGAAGCCCTCAGAACAGCGCGATCACATCGCGCTGCTCTGAGGGTCTCAGGGGGGCGCGCAGGGAGCCCCCACCCTGCGCGATCCTCCCCTGTGCCCCCAGTACACCGCGATCATGTTTGATCGTGGTGTGCAAGGGGTAATGTGCCGGGAGCGGTCCGTGACCGCTCCTGACACACAGTCATGGGTGTCAGCTGTGATAATCAGCTGACACCCGGTGGCGATTAGCTGCGCTCCCCTCAGGAGCGCAGCTGATCGCCTATGACGTACTATCCCGTCCCCGGTCATACGGGCCCAGGTACCATGGACGGGATAGTACGTCCGATGGCAGTAAGGGGTTAATAGTGTGGAGCATCCAGTTTTCCTGTTATTGGGCTCACATGGCAAACTAACTATCACAGGTATCTGAGATTGATTTCAATGATCCAAAGAAGCCTGAGACACAATACCATCAATGGGTTTAATTTACAAAAAAACACACAAAACACTATGACACTTAAAACCAATTTGCATAATAATTTGGAACATGGTGTAGAATCCTATGGTAGAGGAAAAGCCCAGGACTCAGGACCCTGCAACAGTAAAATAACAATTCCTACCTGTTGCTCTTCATCTCCAGAGGAGTAAGGACGCAGTTTAACTCCTTTAACCCCGAGGGTGGTTTGCATGTTAATGACCAGGACAATTTTTACAATTATGACCACTGTCCTTTTATGAGGTAATAACTCTGGAACCCTTCAATGGATTCCAGTGATTCTGAGAATGTTTTTCGTTTACATACTACTTCATCATAGTGGTAACATTTCTTTGATATGACTTGCATTTATTTGTGAAAAAAAAATGGAAATTTGGCAAAAATTTCGCAATTTTCCAAATTTGAATTATCATGCTCTTAAATCACAGAGATATGTCACACAAAATACTTAATAAGTAACATTTACACATGTCTATTTTTCATCAGCACAATTTTGGAAGCAAAAAATTTTTTGTTAGGAAGTTATAAGGGTTAAAAGTTGACTAGCGATTTCTCATTTTTACAACATCATTTTTTTTTAAGGACCACATCACATTTGAAGTCACTTTGAGGGGTCTATATGATAGAAGATACCCAAAAGTGACATCATTCTAAAAACTGCACTCCTCAAGGTGATCGAAACCACATTCAAGAAGTTTATTAACTCTTCAGGTGCTTCACAGGAACTTTTGTAATGTGGAAAAAAAAATTAACATTTAACTTTTTTTCCTCAAAAAAATTACTTCAGATCCAATTTTTTATTTTGACTATGGTAGCAGGAAACAATAGACCCCAAAATTTGTTGTGTCATTTCTCCTGAGTTTGCCAATACCCCATATGAGGGAGAAAACCACTGTTTGGGTGCACGTCAGAGCTTGGAAGGGAAGATGCGTCATTTGACTTTTTGAATGCAAAATTTGTCATGTTGCGTTTGGAGAGCCTCTTATGTGCCTAAACAGTGAAAATCCCCCACAAGTGACACCATTTTGGAAACTATACCCCTCAGTGAACTGATCTAGATGTGTGTAGAGCATATTGTACCCTCAGGTCTTTCACAGAAGTTTGTAACGTTGAGTTGTAAAAATAAAAAAAAATCAAATTTGCAACAAAAATATGTTTTTAGCATTTTCATAACAGTAACAGGAAAAATTGCAACATACAATTTGTTGTGCAATTTCTCCTGAGTACGCCAGTGTCCCATATGAGGGAGAAAACTACTGTTTGGGCGCATGGCAGGGCTTGGAAGGGAAGGAGCGTCATTTAACTTTTTGAATGTCAAATTTCCAGTAATCATTAACTCACGTCATGTCCCATTTGACGAGCTCCTGATGTGTCCAAAACAGTGGAAACCCCCACAAATGACCCAATTTTGGAAAATAGACCCCTCAAGGAATGTATTTAGATGCATGGTAAGCACCTTGAACCCACAGGTGCTTCACAGAAGTTTATAATGTTGAGCCGTGAAAATAATATAATCACATTTTCCTCACGTATATGTTGCTTTAGCCCCAAGTTTTTAATTTTTCTAAGGGCTAATAGGAATTTTTTTTTACAACAAACTGAGATCCATTTTTTTCCTGAGTGCACCAATACCCTACATGTAATTGGGAAATATTTTTCAGGCACAGTGCAAAGCTCAGAGTTCGGAAGGGAAGGAGCACCAGATTTTACTGCTATGGCTTCCAGGTACCATGACCCACTGGGAGAGCCCATGAGGTGCCAGAACATCAGATCCTCCCATAAGTGACCCCATTTTACAAACTACACCTCTCAATGAATTCATCTAGGGGTGCAGTGATCATATTGACAACACGGGTGTGTCACAGAATTTTATACCATTGAGCAGTGAAGAAAAAATAACTACTGTATATACTCATGTATAAGCCGACCCGTGTATAAGCCGACCCCCCAACTTTAGCCTAAAAAAACTGGGAAAAGTTATTGACTCGCGTATAAGCCTAGGGTGGAAAATGCAGCAGCTACTGGTAAATTCTCAAATTACGGTACGTACTGTGTATCCAAGACAAGAGATACGGTATACCTGTACGTGTACTCAGCAATGCTTGGGCAAAGCAAGGGGGCTCCATATTGAATCATGAGCCCCATATAATGCTCCATACAGTTCATGATGTGCCCCATAAGGTGCTCCATACAAAATACGCCTCATATAATGCTCCATAATGTTCATGATGGGCCCATATAATGCTCCATAAAGTTCATGATGGGCCCATAAGATGCTACATAAAGTTTATGATGGGCCACATAAGATGCTCTATACAAAAATATGCCTCAAATAATGCTGCACAGTGAATAATGGTGGCCCCATGACATGCTCCTTTATATACCGTACAGTATGCCCCATATGCTGCTCAATAAATTGTAATGCAGGCCCATGAATGGCTCCGTTATATACAGTATGCCCCAATATGCCCCCATATGCTGCTCAATAAATTGTAATGCAGGCCCATGAATGGCTCCTTTTATATACAGTATGCCCCAATATGCCCCAATATGCTGCTCAATAATTGTAATGGTGATAGGATTTAATCCTATCATGTTGCTGCTGCAATAAAGAAAAAAAATATATATATACTCACCTCTGTCCCTGCCAGCTGTCCGCGGCTCCTCTCCTCCTCTTCTCCGAGTTGCCGGCTCTGCAGTGACTGTTCAGGAGGGTGCGTACTATGTCATCGCGCCCTCTGAACTTAACGTCAATGCAGAGGACGGAAGACGGCAGACTCAGAGCGGGTCACAGCGGTGGAACGCGGACCGGTAAGACCGGTAAATATCGCCAGTGCTGGGGCCTGAGCTAGCGGCGACACCGGCACCTGGCCCCCATAGCGCGCCGGTGTCCCCGCCAGCTCAGGACACCGGCACTTATCCTGCTGCCAACCGCCGACCGCCAACGCTGACCGCCGGCCCTGTCAGCCACCGGGACACTGACAGAGGCTGCAGGGGGCCGCGGGCATGTACCGGAGACGACGGGGACCTCCTCCCTGCATCAGTAAACTGTAAGTTAAAACCGTGACCCGTGCATAAGCCGATGGGGTCTTTTTCAGCCCAAAAAGGGGGCTGAAAAAGTCGGCTTATACATGAGTATATACGGTATATTTTTACCATCAAAATTTAGTTTTAGCCCCACATTTTACATTTTCACACAAGAAGTGGTTAAACATGACACTAAAATTTGTCCCACAATTTCTACTGCATGTGGCAATACCCCATATGTGGCTGTACAGTACTAATTAGCCACACGGAGAGACTTGGGAAAAATGGAGTGCTATTTGCCTCCTGGAGCGCAGATTTTCCTAGAAGAGTTTGCGGACTCCATATAAAGAGCCCCTAATTGCTAGAAGAGCAGAATCCCTCCTCAAGTGACTGCATTTTGGAAATTATACCCCTTTGGGAATTTATCTATAGGTGTAGTGATGATTTTGACTCCATGGGTATTTTCCAGAAACAAGCAGCAATGAATGTTGCCAAGTGAAAATTGCAAACTGCCACTGTAGTGACCAGTATGTTGCAGTCACCAGTACGTTATGCCCAGCCCGTGCTTCTGGAGGCATGCACCCGTAAGTTAGGCGGGCTCTCATTGCTTCAGAAATGCCAAACAGGGACCCAATATGTGGTTTAAGTACCCTGTGGGGCTCAAAAGGGAGGGGGCATTTGGATTTGGGAGGACAGAATTTGCTAAACTTCTTTTGGCAGGTGAGGAGCCATTTCGCTTTTCCAAAGTCTTTGTACTACCAGTAACGTGGAAGCCCCCTATATTTCCATTAACAGATAATGGATCTGAGTGAGGGCTTGCTGTTTTTGCAGGATTAAGTTGAAGCTTTTATTGGGAACATTTTACATAACAATCGGAAATACATTTATCTGGCGCTCCGCGCTAAGCACTTACTTTGGGGTTTCCATCTAAATTTTTGAGTGACATCATTCAGATGAAACCTCTGAGGTATTCATTCACTATAATGAGGCTGCAGAGTTACTCTGGGCTCCGTCTGGCCTCTGTTCAGCAATGTCCTTCTTTTCCGAAATGCACAAAACTGTGACCGATGGCACTTTTATGTACGCCTAAAAAGACGGACACTGCTGGATCACAGGCAACACGGCGTCCACAGTGTCTCCATCTGCCTCATTATAGGGAATCTTTTGTCAGAGGTTCGGTCTGAATCACGTATTTCAGAGATTTACATGGAAAGCCCGGTGTAAGCGCTCAATGCAGAGCGCAGGATAAATGTGCGCTGAGCCTTACTGCGATCTTTTGGAGATAGAATGAAAAAATGAACAGTAGGTGAAGAATAGGTTTTATTTATTTTTTACGCCGTTCTTCGTGCGTTATAATTGATTAAGTAACTTTACTCTTCGAGTTGATGCGATTACAGCAATACCAGATTTATATCGGGGTTTTTTGTTTGGCTGCTGTCTCACACTAACAGACATTTTTTATTACAAAAAATTGTTCTTGCATTACCACATTTTGAGAACTATAATTTTTCCATATTTTGGCCCACAAAGTCATGTGATGTAATGTTTTTTGCAGGACGAGCTGACGTTTTCAGCGGTACCATTTTTATTTACATCCATCTTTTTGATTGCACAGAGAGCTGACACCCGCACGACTTCCGGTCACCAGAGCTGAGAAACTTCCCGGTCATGCGCAGTGCATGATCAGGAAGTCTCTCAGGTCAGTGCAGTAAGTGCAGCGCTGACAGCTTCTATAGCATGCAGATGCTGCTTCATCTGCATGCTGTAGAAGCAATCAGCCTGCAAAAAATGATTGTCCCATAATGGGACAAAGTGTAAAAGACAGAATAATGTTAAAAAATGTTAAATAATTGTAAAAAAAAAAAAATTAAAAATAAAAAATAATAATAAAAAATCAATATTTATTCTATCACTAAATAAATATTTGAATGAAAAAAAAATCTAAACAATAAAAGTACACATATTTGGTATCGACCTATAAAACTGTCTCACTAGTTAACCCTTTTAGTGAACACCATAAAAAAAGCAAGGCAAAAAACAATGCTTTATCATAATACCGGCAAACAAAAAGTGGACTAACAAGTGATCAAAAAGACAGATATAAATAAACATGGTACCGCTGAAAACGTCATCTTGTCCTGCAAAAATCAAGCCTCCATACAGCCCCATCACCAGAAAAATAAAAGTTATTGCTCTCAAAATAAAGCGATGCAAAAATAATTATTCTTTACTGTATATAAAATAGTTTTTATAGTATAAAAGCGCCAAAACATAAAAAAAATTATATAAATGAGGTATTGCTGTAATTGTACTAACCTGAAGAATAAAACTGCTTTATCAATTTTACCACACGCGGCACGGTATTAATGCCCCCCCAAAAGAAATTCATGAATTGCTGATTTTTGTTCACTCTGGCTCCCAAAAATCGAAATAAAAAGCGATAAAAAATTAATGTGCCCGAAAATGGTACCAATAAATACGTCAACTCATCCCACAAAAAAACAAGACCTCACATGACTCTGTGGTCCAAAATATGAAAAAATTATAGCTCTCAAAATGTGATGATGCAAAATCTATTTTTTGCAATAAAAAGCGTCTTTCAGTGTGTGACAGCTGCCAATCATAAAAACCCACTATAACACCTCTTTCACATGTCCTGATATTTCCAGTACTGAAGATGTCAGTGTCCGTGTGTGTAATACTTGCGGCACATGTGTGGAATGCGTGTGCAGCATCAGTACCACAAGGACGGGCGGCAGGGAAGAAGCGTTATAGTAAGCACTAGTCCCCAGCGCCTGATGCTTAACACGGCTCTCATCGTTCTCCCCTGCTCTGCCAGCTATTCGCACAAGCAGGAGAGAATGATGAGAGTTACATTTAAGTAATAATAGAGACAGCAGGGGATGGCTGATGGGACTATTACTCTCATCAGCCTACCCATGCTGCTGCTAATAACTATGACAGAAGGAGCGGCAGATGGGAGTATTCATCTGCCGCTCCTGTGCTGTAAATAAATATGGTAATTAAAAAAAAAAACAATGTGAGTGCCCCCCTATTTTTGATAACCAGCCAGACAAAACTCACAACTGGGGGCTGCAACCCTCAGCTGTCAGCTTCAGCAAGGCCGGTTATCAAGAATAGAGGGGTCCCCACGCTGTTTTTATAAAATTTATTTATGATGAGAGCCGTGCTCAGCACCCCGCGCCGGGGAACAGCGCTTACTGTAACGCTTCTTCCCCAGCGCCGATGCGTGTCACACAGATGACATCCATGTGTGTTATGCGTATGTACGTGTGCTGGATGTTTTGTGGCCCGTGCTAACATTAAAAAACGGACATGTCAGCGTGTTTTGCCCATGGACATGCGGTCCATGGAAACACACTGACATGTGCACAGACCTATACTCTTGAATAGGCAAATAGCGCTTCAGTCTCTCCGCATGGCTAAGTAACACTGTACAGCCAAATATGTGGTATTGCCACATTCAGTAGAAATTTTTGGACAATTTTGTTGCCATTTTTACCCACTTCTGGTGTGAAAAATGTAAAATCTTTGACTAAAACAAAATTTTGGTGGTAAAAATGTAGTTATTTTGTCCTCACTACCAATGGTATAAAATTCTGTGACACATCCATGGTGTCAATATGATCACTGCACACCTAGATAAGTTAATTTAGAGGTGTAGTTTGTAAAATGGGGTCACTTATGGGAGGTTCTGCTGTTTTGGCACCTCATGGGCTCTCCCAGTGGGTCATGGCACCTGCCAACTATAACAGTAAAATCTGGCGCTCCTTCCCTTCCGAGCTCTGCGCCCAAACAGTGGTTTACCCCCACATATGGGATATCAGCAAAATGAGAATAAATTGCACAACAACTTTTGTGGTCCAATTTCTCCTGTTACCCTTGGGAAAATAAAAAATTGGGGACTAAAATATCATTTTTGTGGAAAAAAAATGTTTTGTTTTCATTTTCACGGCCGGGCATTATAAACTTTAGTGAAACACTTGGGGTTCAAAGTTCTCACCACCCATCTAGATAAGTTCCTAAGGCAGACTAGTTTACAAAATGGGGTCACTTGTGGGGCTTTTCAACTGTTTAGGCACATCAGGGGCTCTCCAAACGCGACATGGCGTCTGATTTCAATTCCAGTCAATTTTGCATTTTAAAGTCAAACGGCGCTCCTTCCTTTCTGAGCTCTGCCATGCGCCCAAACAGTGGTTTACCCCCACATATGGGGTATCAGCTTACTCAGGACAATTTGCACAAAAACTTTTGGGTCCAATTTCTCCTGTTACCCTTGGGAAAATAAAAAAAATTGGATCTGAATAATTTTTTGTGAAAAAAAGTTAAATGTTCATTTTTTTTAAATATTCCAAAAATTCCTGTGACACACCAGAAGGGTTAATAAACTTCTTGAATGTGGTTTTGAGCACCTTGAGGGGTGCAGTTTTTAGAATGGTGTCACTTTTGGGTATTTTCTATCACATAGACCCCTCAAAGTGACTTCAAATGTGGCCCCTAAAAAAAAAATGTGTTGTAAAAATGAGAAATCGCTGTTTAACTTTTAACCATTTATAACTATATATTCCTAAAAAAAAAAATTTGGTTCCAAAATTGTGCTGTTGTGAAGTAGACATGTGGGAAATGTTACTTATTAAGTATTTTGTGTGACATATCTCTGTGATTTAATTGCATGAAAATTCAAATTTGAAAAATTGCGAAATTTTCAAAATTTTTGCCAAAGAAATTTTACTACTATCATGAAGTACAATATGTCACAAGAAAACAGTGTCAGATTCACCAGGATCCATGGAAGCATTGCAGAGTTATTACCTCTTAAACAGACAGTGGTCAGAATTGTAAATATTGGCCCGGTCATCAACATCCAAACCACCCTCTATCTCATCCATTGCAGGCGTTTGACTTATATTGCACAGCACTCGGAAGACATCCGAGTGATGTGCGCTGTGTCACTCGTACACATAGACTTATATGGGTGCGAGACTCGGCAGAGTGTCGGTGACAATCGCAGCATGCTGCAATTCCACTCGCACATAGAATACGGCCGAGAAAAAAAAAAAACGGTGATGGGAGCTGCCCCATAGATTAATACTGGTCCGAGGGCTATGCGATGTTTTATCGCATAGCACTTGTCCGTATTCATCGCAAGTGTGACCCCTGCCATAAAGTGAGACTAGTCAGCATTGCAAAGTTTGGAGTGATCAGGAAGGTGAAAACAGGTGTCGGGTTGAAGGGGGTTAAATTAAAAAAAAAGTGAAAACAAAGTTTTTAAAGATCTAAAAAAAATCACTCCCCTTTTGCCCCATTGAAAATAAAACAACTTAAAAAATTCAGAAATGTCTGATCTCTGAAAATATAAAATGTATTAATCCAAACGATAAACAGCGTAATGTGAAAAAAAATAATACCAGAATTATGTTTTTTTGGCCACCGCAACACTGCAATATAATGTAATAGGAGACCATCAAAACATTGTATCTACCCAAAAATGGTAACAATAAAAACATCAACTTTGGAAACGCTATGGGTCTCGGTAAATGGTGACATATATGAAAACTTTTTTTTCTACAAATGTCAGAATTTTTTTCTCCACTCAAATAAAAAATAAGCTATACGTTTGGTATCTGTGGGCTTGTACTGACCTGGGGAATCATATTACATCAGATCAGTTTTACCATAGTGAACATTGTTAATGAAAAAAAAACAAAAAACAATTGTGAAATTGCACTTTATTTGTAATTTCCCCAAACTTGGAATTTTTTTCCTGTTTTCTGGTACACGATTTGGTAAAATCAATGGTGCAATTCCAAATTACAACTCATCCCACAAAAAAACAAGCACTCATACTTCTATGTGGATGGAAAAATTAAAAAAGATCTTCAAACATATTTTTTCCCATCTTGAGGTATATAATCTTATCAGGAATAGATAACACAAATGCTCATTCTCAATTTTTTGTATCCAAATTATTTTGTTGGGCAAAACTGCATGTGTTTCAGAAATGTAAGTTTCCATGAAGTTCTACCAAAGTGCTTACTACATGTAATAGGTGAAAATCATTAGTAAATTTTAAAATGGTTTCCAGCTACTTACTGTAAACATTAAGAAATTTCATGCACACCACTTGTAGTCATCTGCATAAGTAGGCCAATGACGGAACATTTCCACATTTAGTAAAGAAAAGGATTCATAATGAAACCAAATAGAATTCTCTTTCTCATGCAATTGCCCTAGTTTTGCAACTGGGAAACTAAGTCTTAGCCAGCCAGATCTTTGAAAATATTTACTGTATGTATATTCCGTATATACACTGTATCTGTATATACTGTGTATATATATTGTGGTGTAGTGACCCATGCTACAGTTAGGGGGCGCTGTGTATGCTCCTCAGGATATGCATGGAGGCATGATTTGAGTGGTAAAATAGGCCCTGGCAGTATTGTGAATGGAAGGTATGTGTTGCAGAGCTCCTCTGCACTGTAAGCCAAGTTAATGTTGTTCTGGGACTTGTAGTCCCATAAGAGTCGTGTGTATTTCTAGGGTGGCTTTACAGGGTTAGCTTGTGAGCTAGGTGGGACTTGCTAACCACACGTACTCCTCTACAGCAGGAGGAGGGAGGCCTCTCTACTGTTGGGGTGGCAGGCATTGGGACAATGACGCCTCCCAAAGTGGACGGGTCTGACCAACTCGGTAACTTAGCAGAGGGGTCCGACACGGTTAGAAGTGGGGACTGCTGGTTCCAACTTGACCAACCGAGTGGTGGTGACTCCCGTTCAGACGGTGACGCAAGGGGAAAGGGTGCGTCTGCCCAATTTACGCACCTGATGTCTCTTGACGTGTACCACCGAATGACTGATGGTGAGGTGATAGATAAGAAATCTGGAGCAGACACCCAGTTAGAGGATAACTGGAGGGTTCACCATACTGTGGGGTGTGACTTAGAATCCGGGGGTGACTGTGACTCTAAGAGAGAAAGGGAGTACAGTAATGAAGGACCCCACAAGGAGTAAAAGTCCTCCCGTCGTCGGAGACATAAAGGACGCAAAGAGCCTGAACACAATGTACGCACTGAGGATGTTAATAAAGAACAAACTGTGACTGGTGCGTTATTGCAAGATGTGAGTATTCTTCCAGACACTGAAGAGCTGGAGAGTGTGCAGCTCTCGGAAAGTACAAAGAGTCGAGAGGTACCTGAGGATGACCGGGCAGAGCCTCAAGAAAAGTTGAAGGGGTCGATATTGAAGTCGCCAACCCCGTGCAATTGGAGCGGGTGCGCCACCTGGAGTCCGAGTTTGCGGCAATCAAGGTTCAGTTTGGAGAGAAAGCACAGGAGTGCCAGGACCTTGCTAAAAAGTTGTCTGGTGAGAAGCAAAAGTCTGCTGATTTACAGGCCGAACTAAAGACCATTAAAAAGCATATCAAACAAGAAAAGGCCCTGAGACAAACTGCTCAGCAAAGAGTGGATGAGCTGGAGAAGGAAGTCTCGGAGCTCAGAGGTCACATGGCAATGTGGCAAAGTGTGAATAAGACCTTAAGGGAAGATGCGGAAGTGCTCAGAGAAGCAGTAAGAGGTCTGCAGGAGGAGAAGTTGGTGGTTGAAGAGTTACAGCGGCCGTGCCCGAGTGATAACAAGGCGGAGGTGCCAGTGCCCATCTTGGCAAGGGGTCTTGAAAAATGTAAGTCTCAGGAAGATGCTGAGCTAAGAGCTGAACAAGACAGTCATCCGGTCGTGGCAGATGTCTTGAAGGAAGTGTCCAAGGTAAACCAGGAAGAGGATGAGGCTTCCCTCTTTAAGTGTGTGATGGAGGTACCCGAAGACATGCGAGAAGCCTGTGCCAGCGAGGGTGTGCATGAGGCCTTTAAAAAGGCAGTAAAAGCCTATAGTGTGAACTGGGCACCAGAGACGAACCAGTTGGTGATACTGGCGGATAGGGGAGTCACAGAGAAGCGAGTGGCTGTCCTGAAGGATATGCATCTTCAATGTCTCCACACGAAACAGATGATCATGTTGGGTAATATGAAAGCCGCTCGATGCCTGGAGCTGGCGAAGGAAGCTCAAAGTCGGCTGATCTTTGCAGAAGACATAATTCCGGTACTCAAATCTGGTGGGGAAAGTCGTTGGCAGACTTGGAAAGGTGATGCAGGAACTAGTAAATCGTTCCAGGGTGAAAAGTGAGGATTCCAGCTGATGGCGAGATAAAGATGGCTGGTGAAGAAGAGATGGTTCCATTCATTGTTGTTGGCTCAGTGGAGAGCCTTAAAAACCTCTGAATGCTCCTGGAATATCGAGTGACGTACCTACGAGAGGTGGAGCAGCTGATCTTTGAAAGAAAGCTGATTAAGGAACAACTACAGGAGTTGGAATGAAGAGGGCGACTGCTTCCAGCCCGAGATATGGGGAGACGAGAGGCTTCTCTAGGAACTGGCAGTACGAGGTCTGAAGCAATGAGAGTTAGAGGAGATGACTTCTCTGTTGGCTCAGGGCTGACTGACTTACTGACTTAAGTGGGAGACCCTTTAGTGGATGAAAGGACAGAGGGTCAGATTCGCATCAACCAGTAGGCTCGACTGGACGATGGACTCATGACCGTAGGAGGCGGCCATGGAAAGAAAGGTCGTGTGAAGGGGCACACGTGGAAAGTGGTGGACAAAATGACAAGGGGGCATCTCTATCAAAGGACGTGATGGAGTCGGATGACGGATGCCTACCAATGGGGTCAGTAGCAGGGCCGACTTTGACAGTCGGTTTGACTGACAGAGACGACCGAGAAGGATCTCTGGTCGGTTTGGAAAAAGTGTTCAACCCCACAAGTTTGAACAGAGGGGGAGGTATGTGGTGTAGTGACCCATGCTACAGCTAGGGCGCTGTGTATGCTCCTCGGGATATGCATGGAGGCATGATTTGAGTGGTAAAATAGGCCCTGGCAGTATTGTGAATGGAAGGTATGTGTTGCAGAGCTCCTCTGCACTGTAAGCCAAGTTAATGTTGTTCTGGGACTTGTAGTCCCATAAGAGTCGTGTGTATTTCTAGGGTGGTTTTACAGGGTTAGCTTGTGAGCTGGGTGGGACTGGCTAACCACACGTACACCGCCCACTGGTGGTTGGGGGTGTTGTGAAGGACCTGTGATGAGGTCATGAACAGGTGACCAGACCATGTGCTCCATACCTTAGCTGGGGGAGTGAATACAGGTATGAAAGGGAGTGTTTTGCACATGGTGAGAGAGAGAGAGTCTGAGACTGAGGAGTCTCTGAGAGAGACTGAGTCTGTGTGGACCGTTGGGAGTCTGTCAGGCTGGACAGAGCTCCCTGATGTCCAGGCGGTACATGGCACAGACTGGGAAGCTGTCCTGGCGAGCTTGAGCCAGAAAGGAAGAAGACGGTCTTGAAAACCGTAAGAGAGACGGATCGGGGTCCGTGAGTGATGAGAACTAGATGCCTCTGAGGTGAAGAGGTGTCTGAGAACCTGAGACACCAGCAGGTAACGGACAAAGGTCCGTGTGGATAATGACCGGGGTCATGAGGACTGTGTTGTGTATAAGGAATGATACATTCTGAGGAAGAATAAACCATAAAGACTGTACTTTGTGCAATGTCTGCTGCACACTGGTGAAGAATAAACAAGATGAACTGTTGTTTTAACCCTGAGCGTGTCAGTGTTTGCCTCTAAGACCTGCTAAGTGAGTGATCCCCGTCCACAGGCAGTGTGGATCGTCACAATATGTACATATATATAAAGTAGGTTCAGAAAGTATTCAGACCCCTTCACATTTTCAATCTTTGCTTCATTGCAGCCATTTGGTAAATGCAAAAAAGTTCATTTTTATCTCATTAATGTACACTCTGCACCCCATCTTGACAGATAAAAAACAGAAATGTAGAAATTTTTGCAAATTTATTAAAAAAGAAAAACGGAAATATCACATGATCATAAGTATTCAGACCCTTTGCTCAGACCCTCGTATTTACATCACATGCTGTCCATTTCCTTATGATTATCCTTGAGATGGTTCTACTCCTTCATTGGAGTCCAGCTGTGTTTAAATAAACTGATAGGACTTGATTTGTAAAGGCACACGCCTGTCTATACAAGACCTCACAGTTCACAATGCATGTCAGACCAAATGAGAATCATGAGATCAAAGGAACTGGCCAAGGAGCACAGAGACAGAATTGTGGCAAAGCACACATCTGACCAAGGTTACAAAAGAATTTCTGCAGTACTCAAGGTTCCTAAGGGCACAGTGGCCTCCATAATCCTTAAATGGAACAAGTTTGAGACCACCAGAAGTTTTCCTAGACCTGGCCATCCAGCAAATCTGAGCAATCGTGGGAGAAGAGCCTTGGAGAGAGAGGTAAAGAAGAACCCCAAGATCACTGTAGCTGAACTCCACAGATGCAGTAGGGAGATGGGAGAAAGTTCCACAAAGTCAACTATCACTGTATCCCTCCACCAGTTTGGCCTTTATTGCAGAGTGGCCCGAAGGAAGCCTCTCCTCAGTGCAAGACATATGAAAGCACACATAGAGTTTGCTAAAAAACACATGAAGGACTCCCAGACTATGAGAACTAAGATTCTCTGGTCTGATGAGACGAAGAGAGAACTTTTTGGTGATAATTCTAAGCGGTATGTGTGAAGAAAACCAGGCACTGCTCATCACCTTCCCAATACAATCCCAACAGTGAAATGTGGTGGCAGCATCATGTTATGGGGGTGTTTTTCAGCTGCATTGACAGGACAACTGGTTGCAATTGAAGTAAACATGAATGCGGCCAAGTACAGAGATATGTTGGATGAAAATCTCTTCTAGAGTGCTCTGGACCTCAGACCTGGCTGAAGGTTCACCTTCCAACAAGACAATGACCCCAAGCACACAGCTAAAATAACAAAGGAGTGGCTTCAGAACAACTCTGTGACCATTCTTGACTGGCACAGCCAAAGCCTTGACCTAAACCCAATTGAGCATCTCTGGAGAGACCTGAAAATGGCTGTTCACCAACGTTCACCATCCAACCTGGCGGAACTGGAGAGGATCTACAAGGAAGAATGGCAAATAATGGCAAAATCCATGTGTGAAAAACTTGTTGCATCATTCCAAAGAAGACTCATGGCTGTATTAGCTCACAAGGGTGCTTCTACTCAATTCTGAGCAAAGGGTCTGAATTAGAGTTGAGCGATACTTTCCGATATCCAAAAGTATCGGAATCGGAATGGTATCGCCGATACCCAAAAAATATCGGCGATACCCGATACCGATACCGGAAGTCCAATGTAAGTCTATGGGAACAAAATATCGAAATTAAAAAAACCCCATTCTTGCCTTGTAGGTTAATTGTACATGAAGGAAAACAACAAAGAGTAATGTAGAATGTATTGGGGGAGGTTAAGGAGACATTAAAGGCATAGATGTTTAACCCAATCCAATGGAATAGCATTAATTTTTTTTTTTAGGAAATACGTTCGGATTGACGAAGAAATTGACAATGTTGTTAACCTTTTTTCTATTTTGGCAAATATGTATGTTTCACAACTTCCATGCTCTTCACCTTTTTAACTTTTGCCACACTTTCTCCTTCATAATCTTCAGCAGCATCATCTTTGTCATCAAATTATTCTTCATCTTCACCTTCTTTATCTTCTTCTAAAACTTCTTGCTTTTCATCTTTTTGTTAACATTACTCATATTGTTCTTTTTAAACTATTATTCTTCTTCATATTATAGTCCTTCATCTTCTTCATCATATTCTTATTTGTGACAGAGATTCCTGTACTTGTAATCTGTAAAAGTATGATTTTTTCATCGTTCCGTTCTTGCTGCCACAAAAGATTTAAATTACAACAGTATTTGTCCGTGTTCAGTTTAGCCTGCAGCATCAGGCATTTACCAGGGGCACTACGAGGAGGAACGGACTCACCCCCATACACTGCTTAGTCTTCTTCTGCTTATAATTTAGAGCATATATTTTGCTCTTCATTTTGGTCTTATACTTCATGTTCTTCTGCTTTTAGATCTTCTGCTTATTGTTCTTGTGTCTCTTGTTCTGTATCTTGTATTTGTAGCACAACCTTGTACCAGCTGATGTTACTGGGACACGGTTACTAAGCAGGAGGTACCTGTGCTCCAAAGCACTACCAAGGACCAGCAGACGTTGCTGGAACTCGGATACCGAGATGGAGGCACCTAGGCCAAAGGCACTGCGGAGAACCAGTTGACGGTACTGGAACCCGGACGGGTAGCAGAAGGTACAAGAGCCAATGCAAGTAACGAGGAGCAGCTGACTGTGCTGGAACCCGGAGGGGCAGCAGAAGGAAAAGAGCCAATGGCACAACCGAGGACCAGCTGACGTTACTGGGACACGGTTACTAAGCAGGAGGTACCTGTGCTTCAAAGCACTACCAAGGACCAGCAGACGCTGCAGGAACTCGGATACCGAGATGGAGGCACCTAGGCCAAAGGCACTGCGGAGAACCAGTTGACGGTACTGGAACCCGGACGGGTAGCAGAAGGTACAAGAGCCAATGCAAGTAACGAGGACCAGCTGACTGTGCTGGAACCCGGAGGGGCAGCAGAAGGAAAAGAGCCAATGGCACAACCGAGGACCAGCTGACGTTACTGGGACACGGTTACTAAGCAGGAGGTACCTGTGCTCCAAAGCACTACCAGGGACCAGCAGACGTTGCAGGAACTCGGATACCGAGATGGAGGCACCTAGGCCAAAGGCACTGTGGAGAACCAGCTGACGGTACTGGAACTCGGACGGGTACCATAAGGCACCCATGAAAATGTAAGTTGACAGGCCGCAAGCCGTCTGCAGTTACCAAATCACACAGTCCTACATTGGGTGCTTGTCCTATTTTCACAACGGAAAGAGCCTTTATTTACATATCCCACAGCAACACTAGGAATCACCTAAACTGCAGGCACCATAGAGTCGGATAACCGGAATGCAACATGACAGGACAACTTATTGGAGGCTAATTTACGTTGACACTGCCAGGAAACAGCTGTCGTGCTGTAACCAGGGTGGGCATGAGTCAGTACCCGTGCCAATTACTTCCGAGCAACAACTGGCGGTGTTGGAGACCAGGGATGAGAGGAGGACAGGGTGGAGGCAGCATGACTTTTTGTCGTACACACAGCAGGGGAACAGCTGCCATTACTCAACCCCAGTAACACAGGAGCAAGTGTTGACTGTGCTAACAGCACTTACAGGCAACAACTGGCGGTGTTGGAGCCCAGGGTCCAATGCATCGACTTCAATTGCTTCCACCTCCTCTCAGGACCACAGCACTGTTGAGCAACCATCTGTCTCTTCACCGCCTGCCAAATTGCCCAGTCAGTCAGAGAGTTCTGTTCTCAGAATCTGTTGGTTTGCAAACAGGGGCCCAGCCAAGCAGCATTCTGGAATGTGAAGAAGAGGGAGTATGCAGTGATGCGCAACAGCTGTGTCTCTCTGAATCTGAAGAGGCGGGTGAGACAGTGCCGATGGTCAGCACACCGCAGAACGCATCTGATGATGATGAGACTCAGGTGCCAGTTTCTGTTGAGCATGGTGGTGGCCAGACCACCCAACAGCAGCAGGTGTTGGAAGAGGTTAGTGGAGATGATGAGGTCCAAGACCCAACATGGCGTGAGGAACAGGAAGGTGGTGGGAGCAGCTCTGAGGAAGCGATTGCCCCAACGGTACAAACAGGAGGGAGAGTTAGGCTGCATACTCTGTTGCCTGTAGCCTCCATTTTGGCACCTGTTCGGATAATTTCTCTTCCAAAAGTCTAAACGGACGCTCCCAGGACTTGCACTGCGTGGTCCTTTTTTCACACACTTGCAGATGATATTTGCTATGTCAAATGCAAGCTGTGTAATCAAAAAGTAAAAAGAGGTAAAGTGTCAGTAACCTCAATACCACAAATATGTGTAAACATGTGTGGAGAAAACACGTAGTTGAGTTACAAAGACACACTGAAGATGTACAGTCTATAGAGAATCACTGCACAAGTTTAACTGCATATGTCATGGTTAAATTGGAAATTTTTATTGCACACTTGATGTGAAAAAAGAAAATAGCTATGAGACGACTGACTGACGTTTTGGGCAACGCAGTGGCCTTTATCAAATAGTCGCTGGAAGAGATAGAAAAATTTACAGTCAATGACAATGTATAATATATACAATATATACAATATATACATAGGGTGAAGAATATATATCCATAGGAATTAGGCAACATGTTAAACATTTGGGTGATACTGTAGAACACGGAGAATTATCCCTCTAGGGTATGCGGGTGGATAATGTAGTTTTTTGTTGTTTTTTGGGAGTGTGTAGAAAACAGGGGTGATGGGGTATTGAATATTAAGGAATGTCATAGTCTTACAGTCTATGGTGATCAATTAAAGATGTTTTGTCAGGATACGATCAATTTTTTGACAGATGTAAAATGTAGGGTCACAATTGAGTTGTCTGTAGGTTAGGTTAACTGACAGTTGTCTATGAATTTCGGCAATAGATTGGGTCTTATTCATAATAACGATAGCACCCCCCTTATCTGCTGGTTTAATAATAATGTTGGGGTTATCTTTCAGAGATTTTATGGCTTGTTTATCTGTGGGTGTCAGGTTGTGGCGTATCGGGTGTAGGCCCAATCTCGGCAAACCATCCACGAGCACAGGCTCTGAATGCTGGCATTGCAAAACTCCTGTCCCTTGAAATGCTGTTATTCAGGCTGGTGGAGACTGACAGTTTACGGAACTTAATGGCATTGGCAGTCCCACAATACAATGTGCCAAGCTGATTTTATTTCAGCAGGCAAGCCGTCCCTGGTCTGCAAAAGCATGTTGTTGAGGTTAAAATTAAACATGCGCTACTAAACTCCGTCAGTAGCAATGTTCACCTGACCACCGCTGCGTGGACCAGTACCCATGGCCAGGGACGATACCTTTCCCTCACTGCCCATTGGGTCAATGTTGTGGAGCCGGGTACAGATCTTGCGAGTGGCGCTGTACGTGTTCAGCCAACTACAAGGATTGCAGGAATCAAGTCTGTACACATTGACTCCTCCTTCTCCAGTTCCTCAGAAACATCGTTGCAGGAGCTGTCACGGTCTACCTCCACATGGACCCGTGAACGCTTAATAAGAATCTTTAGTTATATAGCGCCAACAGATTACGCAGCGCTTTACAGTTTAACAGTTTCAGAACACAAGTCATAAGTAACAACGTTACCAATACAATAATTAAAGCAATATAATCCGCACATGCTCGTGAGAGCTTACAATTTACAAATATGTGGGGGAGATACAAAGTACAGGTGTTTATATACAATGGTGTATTTAGAATGATGGTCCAGCCATTCTGAGGGAGTGAGGGATGGATGGAGATAGTGAATGGGCTACACACACACACTTACACATAGAATGACTTTGATTAGTGAATGTGATAGGCCGCTCTGAAGAAATGTGTTTTGAGTGAGCGCCCGAAAACATGCAAATTGTGGATAGTTCTAATTTCTTGGGGTACAGCATTCCACAGTATTGGCACAGCGCGGGAGAAGTCTTGGATTCGGGAGAGATGTTCTTTAGGTGTAGGCGGCAATAGCGGGCAACAGATTGTATATGGGAGGTGAAGGAGAGATTGGTGTCAAACATAACACCCAGACAGCGAGCCTGTTGACCGATATGAACACAGACGTGGCCAAATGTCAACAGGCCGTCCTGAAATTAATTTCCATGGGGAATCAAAGCCACACAGCGCTGGAGCTCTGGAATGCCATAAAGCAAGAGAGCGACATGTGTATTTTGCCAGCGAATCTCCAGCCAGGCTTGGTAGTGTGTGACAATGGCCGAAATCTGGTGGCAGGTCTGGGCCTAGGCAACGTCACTCACATACCATGTCTGGCACATGTGCTAAACTTGGTCGTCCAGAGTTTTTTGAGGGACTATCCGGATCTTGATGCACTGCTGCACAAGGTCCGCCTACAGTGCGCTAACTTGCGACGTTCCACCATGGCCAGATCGCGCATTGCAGCTCTGCAACGCAGATTTTGCCTTCCTGAACATCGCATCATATGTGACGTACCCACCAGGTGGAATTCCACGTTACATATGTTGGAGCGGTTGTGTGAGCAGCAGCCAGCAGTAATGGAGTATCAGCTGCATCAGTCGCAATCAACTCGCAATTTGCGCCGTTCACACTTCACCACTACTGAGTGGGCCTCTATAATAATAATAATAATCTTTATTTATATAGCGCCAACAGATTCCGCAGCGCTGTACAGTTTAACAGTTTCATAACACAAGTCATAAGTGACAACGTTAACAATACAATAATTAAAGCAATATAAGCCGCCCCTGCTCGTGAGAGCTTACAATCTACAATGAGGAGGGGGAGCTACAAAGTACAGTTGTTTATATACAATGGTGTATTTACAATGATGGTCCAGCCATTTTCAGGGAGTGAGGGATGGATGGAGATAGTGAATGGGCTACACACACACACAGTTACACATAGAATGACTTTGATTAGTGAATGTGATAGGCCGCTCTGAACAAATGTGTTTTGAGTGTGGAAGTAGGGCTGTTAATGGGGATGTTGAAGTCTCCAAGGATAAGGGTTGGTACTTCTGAGGACATGAAAGTGCGGCAGCCAGGCAGAGAAGTGGTCAAGGAACTGTGTGGGCGAGCCTGGGGTCCGATATATTTTACCGCTACTCTGAGGGAGAGGGGACGAAAGAGCCTGATGGTGTGGACCTCATAATTTGCAAAATCTTTATATAAAATTTACATGTTACATATTTACATCTAGTATAAAACATTTAACCATTCAGCCTACTTACAGAACAAGGAAGTGTAAAAAACCTTGTGCTTAAAAAAAAAAGTGCAAATAAAATGTGACAAGGGCAGTGTAACAAATAATTTAGGAATAAGATAAACTAACATCAAGTGCTGTGTGCTGTGTAAGAGCCAGACACATTAACATTAAATCAGTCTGGAATAGCGGTGATTTTCTCCCCATAACCCGAGTAACATTCTGGGGAGAGGGGTGTAGAGTCAACGATCAGCAACTAGCTACGGTAGATAAAATACCTAAAAAAAAAAAAAAAAAAAGTTTTTTAACATTCATAAGATACATTGCATTTAAAAAAAAAAAAAAACCATTAAAACTATAATACACAGCAGGATCTTTAGTAAAAACCAGACTTGACACTGTAACCTCTTAATCCTTGCAAGCTTCAACACAACGTTGACAAGGTACACAGCAGGGGTGGTCGGTCTCCTAGACAACGAGCAAACTCCTTCATGTTGAGAGAGGCCACCATCTCCTTAGCTTTCTGGTACTTTTCTGTGGGAATGAGCTTGTCTCCAACCAGCCAGGAATATCCATTGAATGGCACACCATGGTTTGGTATTAGCACCCAGTACCAAAAGTGAAGCCAACCACAGTTCCCATTTCTCATGAACTTTATTTGATATACTGGCTGGCCAAACACTAGTTTCTCACAAAGGAGCTGAAGACCCTGAGTGGCAGTAGGTGCAAGTCTCTCCAGCATGACCTGTTTGTTAGATATCAGAGGGAGAAGAGGATTGGGCCTTGCCAAGGTGCCCGATTGCATCTTAAGTCTTATTGAATGTTGGAGCCAGTCCACCGTATAAAAGCAGCCATAGAGGTTCCAGGTACCTGCTTGGATTTCGATCCAAATGAAGACTACTTTGATGTACATGTACACCAATTAGAGAAAAATGATAAGGATGAGGCAGTAAGATATGCTCAGCAGAGTACAAGCAGCATTGCTTGAAGAAGTAACGAGCGTGATCAAAATTCAATAAATTAAAATCTCAGACTACAGTGAACACAACTGTTAGCTGTGAAAGGGCTTTTTGTGTCCTTCTACAGTGTTTTCAACCAATGTATTGGATACGGATGGAAGCACGTCACACTATAATTTCAATTGAATGGAGCAGCAAGAATTACACTAAAGAAAAAAAAAAAAAAAAGAGTGTGAGAGTGACATGTGCAGATGCCTACATACAGCGTTGTATGCCGAGCAAACTGCAGCGCGTCACCTGCACTCACACACACACCTTGCAGAGCTGTGAAAAAAACACTGCAAGGCAAAAGGAAGATGTACACAGCGGTTGGTAAACTAGCCTGCCTAAAGCACAGTACACAAAATCGCAATCTCTAACTGTCCCTCAGAGTCAGCAGAGCAGCGTTCTGTCCCTAACTGAATTCACAGCACAGTGACGCTAAAATGGCGGCTTTATCCGGCAACAATACCTTCCTTGTGTCACGGTTAGGGTAGCGTGTGTCTATTATATGAGTGTCTCTAAAATGTAACGTTACGCAGCCTTATTCTGCCCTTGGGACGCAAAAAATAAGACAGCAGTAATCATTTACTGTATAAAACTCCACCTATGCGCAACAAAACAAGCACGTTCCCTCTTCCGGTTCCTGCGCTGACATGTGAGTAGGGAGTTTGGAGACGCTCCTGAATTTATCCCAGGTATCCAAGCATATCAGGCCGATAGGAGAGTATTAAAACCACCCACGGTGGTGACTTAAATATGGTGAATCGAACCAGTGAAGAACTGTAGGTCGATGCGAATGAATGTGCGATCACATGACACACGTTTATAATAACCCTTGCTAGACACGACTAACTTTGTAGACATTTGGACACACCTGAACCCAGATGGCAGTGAATATTCATTCTATTCGGCGCCACATGACTCTTGGTCCAGAATAGATTATATATTGCTATCACAGGAGCTATTAAGGGGAGTGGAAGAGGCAGATGTGCACAACGTAGCTATATCTGACCACGCGCCCGTATCAGTGACCCTGCCAGATATGGTGCAGATGGGGCCAGACCAAACTTGGCGCTTCCCGACCTATTTGTTAATGGATGAGAAGTTTCGACATCAGGTGAAGCAATGGTGTTTTTAATATGTAAGGGATCAGGGCCGGATTAACGTAGGGGCTGATGGAGCTGCAGCTCCAGGCCCCTTGTTAGAGATAGGCCCATCCGCGGCTGCTCTCTGCTCTCCTCCCTTCCCTGTGCTGCTGACGTCAGCCTGGTGGTGGAGGGGGAGGTGAGGAGCCAGGAGAGACTGTGTGCTGGAGGGGAGAGAGGAAAGCTGCTGCTGAAAGTACTGTAGGAGAGGAGTCGGCAGCAGCACAGTGTTATCTCATTCACCCAATCCAGAAGCAGGATGTAAATGAAGGCAGAACATGTGACCACAGAGCAGCCAGTCACAGCTCACCTTTCACTTGTCCTCATACATGCACTGTCTTCTTCCATCTTTGCCTATTGGCATCCTGCCCTGTGTTCAGTGTGTTGTAGTGACGGTCCCTGTCTGGAGGAGAGAGGTAGAGACAGGCAGGCAGAGGTGTGTGCTGTTACAAGAATCCCAGCCAGATTACAGTGAAAGCAGATGGAGAATCCTGAAGTCTCTGCACAGGTTTGTGTTGTAAAGTGTGTGGTTTCTGACAAATTTCATCACTAGCATTGAATGGCCCATAGTAATATAGGGCAGCATTGAGAGGCCCATTCTAGTATATAGCGCAGCATTGAATGGCCAATAGTAATATAGGGCAGCATTGAGAGGCCCGTATAGCGCGGCATTGAATGGCCCATAGTAATATAGGGCAGCATTGAGAGGCCCATTCTAGTACATAGCGTAGCATTGAATGGCCCATCTAATATATAAAGCTGAATGTATGTGTCACGCTGTATAGCAGATATATATATGAGATGTCTGTAATCTATATCAAAAAGGGCAACATACTATATAACATGCGCATAGATATATGATAACATAGATTTACCTGACAGAATGTCCAGAGGGTCAAAACGGAATCCGTTATACGCTGTCTCCGGCTAGAGGGTGACCGGGGTCTAAGCTGACCCTGAACTGGGGTCCTAACTAATCCCTCAACCTGGAGGTACTGTTAAAGGTACAGAGGTCCAGGCCACCAGCGTAAACCCTGTCTCCTATCAATCCCTGCCAACTGTATTCTAGTCCTAAGAAGGACCCTGAATACCACCAAAGGGAATGAACAGGTAACGGTTAATGAACAGAAAGACATACAAGAAAGAGAAGGAATAAAGTAAATAAAGTCTTACATACAACACTCACACACAGTAGGAACACCTAAGGTCTCAGAGATTTAACTATAAGCTATAAGAGTAAAAACACCTAATGAACTCTTAGCTTAAATATTCTCAGAACCGATCCAGTCTGCTGAACTACATGAATGCTTTCACCGGCGTCTAACACCCAGACTGGCAGAAATATAAAGGAAACTAATTAGAACATAAACAAAAGCAGCCGGGCGAGGCTGCACCTAGCCTTAGCAAAGAGCTAGGAAAAATTAACTCTCACATCACCAAAAAACAAAGAAACAGAAGCTCAGCTGTGAGAAGTCAGAATGTGCAATCGCGACGATCTTCGTGGCGATGCACCCATGACAGTACCCCCCCTTCTACGAGGGGCCTCCGGACCCTCATGACCAGGTCTGTCCGGGTGAGTTGTGTGAAAGGTCCGTCCACGTTATCATTGACCACCACTGAAGGAGGTAGAGGTGACGGTATGACTGGTGCCACATACTTTTTAAGTAATGACTTGTGAAACACATTATGAATTTTAAACGTAGGAGGGAGGTCCAGACGAAATGCCACAGGATTAATTATGGAGCTGATCCTGTACGGCCCGATGAATCTGGGACCCAACCTCCAGGAGGAAACTTTAAGTTTAATATTCCTGGTAGACAACCACACCAGATCATTCACCTTCAGATCTCGACCAGAAACTCTCCCCCTATCAGCCATCCGTTTGTAACGGTTCTCCGTAACCTTCAGTCTTAACTGATCTGGAACTATCAGTCTCCCTGGAAGTCCCACAGGGGCGTCCCCCTGAGCCCCCAATACCTCCCCCTCAAGCTCAGAGCATACAGCTGACACTACAACTCCCTCCTGAGGAATAGGAACCGGATCATCCATCCTCCCGGTCCCTGGGAAAGTACGAGATAAGGCATCAGGAAGCAACTTTATTGAGCAGTCATATGCGCGATAAGGAGGTAACTCTTTACACCCCTCCTCTGAGAACATCTCCCCAAAGTCCTCCAGAAAAGGAGGCAAAGTCCTAGGTACAACCGCACCGATGACCGTGCTCATGCAGTTATTCTTGCAAAATTCACCCCACTGGCTAATCTTTCTGGATTGCCAATCAATCACTGGGTTATGTTTAGCCAACCAAGGAAGTCCCAACACAATAGGAGTAGGTAGACCCTCCAACACATAACAAGACAATTGCTCTTTATGTATTGCCCCTACTCGAAGATCTATGTTATGAACAGCTTGAACCAAGCTACCTTGACCAAGAGGTCTAGAATCAATAGAGAGTATAGGGACCGGTTTGGCCAATACACTCAGTTGCATACCATGCACCTGGGCAAACCGAGCGTCCACAAGATTAGCCCCGGACCCACTATCAAGAAAAACAGAAATCCTCTCAGTTCTAGTACCAATCACCACCTCCGCAGGCACGATAAACTGAGAGGGATTTGGGGACGAAATACAGACTCCCAGGTTAACTCCTTGGGTCAAAGAGGTCCGGGATGGACAACCCCCAACAAAATGTCCCTCTCTCCCGCAAAAGAAACACCTTCTAGTCTTGCGGCGCACCGCCGATTCCCTCCTACAAAATGATGTCCCTCCCAACTGCATGGGTTCCTCAGAACAGACCAGGGGAACCTCAGTATAAGGGACTTTAGTAGTAGGTGGAGTCATCATGGGGGGCGGAGTTACCTCGCGTCTTCCCCGAAGTCGTCTATCAATGCGAATAGCGAGGGCCATAGCAGCCTCCAGTGATGGAGGAGAATCATACTGAGCCAACACATCTTTTAATTTGTCAGACAACCCTTGACAAAACTGGCTCCTAAGAGCTGGGTCATTCCACTGAGTATCTGTTGCCCATCTACGGAACTCAGAAGAATATTCCTCCGCTGGACGATTTCCTTGCCGTATTTTACGTAACTTTGTTTCAGCAAGGGAAACTCGATCCGGATCATCATATACCAGACCCAGGGCAGTAAAAAATCGATCCACTGACTGGAGATCTGGGGAGCCTGGAGGAATAGAGAACGCCCAAGATTGAGGGTCCCCTTGTAAGAGCGAGATAACAATTCCCACCCTCTGCTCTTCACTCCCAGATGACCGAGGCCGCAGCCGAAAGTACAATTTACATGCCTCCCGGAAAGTAAAAAATTTGTCCCGCCCACCAGTGAACCTGTCCGGGAGAGCAACCTTAGGTTCAGATCTGGCTTGCTCTGGGAGGGACAAAACCTTGGACTTAATGTCTGCAAATTCCATGGACAACCCCTGCAACTGCCGGGCCAGCTGGGCTACTGGATCCATGACAGCTGGGGAGAATCTTTAGTTTGGGCCGGTGAAAATGTCACGCTGTATAGCAGATATATATATGAGATGTCTGTAATCTATATCAAAAAGGGCAACATACTATATAACATGCGCATAGATATATGATAACATAGATTTACCTGACAGAATGTCCAGAGGGTCAAAACGGAATCCGTTATACGCTGTCTCCGGCTAGAGGGTGACCGGGGTCTAAGCTGACCCTGAACTGGGGTCCTAACTAATCCCTCAACCTGGAGGTACTGTTAAAGGTACAGAGGTCCAGGCCACCAGCGTAAACCCTGTCTCCTATCAATCCCTGCCAACTGTATTCTAGTCCTAAGAAGGACCCTGAATACCACCAAAGGGAATGAACAGGTAACGGTTAATGAACAGAAAGACATACAAGAAAGAGAAGGAATAAAGTAAATAAAGTCTTACATACAACACTCACACACAGTAGGAACACCTAAGGTCTCAGAGATTTAACTATAAGCTATAAGAGTAAAAACACCTAATGAACTCTTAGCTTAAATATTCTCAGAACCGATCCAGTCTGCTGAACTACATGAATGCTTTCACCGGCGTCTAACACCCAGACTGGCAGAAATATAAAGGAAACTAATTAGAACATAAACAAAAGCAGCCGGGCGAGGCTGCACCTAGCCTTAGCAAAGAGCTAGGAAAAATTAACTCTCACATCACCAAAAAACAAAGAAACAGAAGCTCAGCTGTGAGAAGTCAGAATGTGCAATCGCGACGATCTTCGTGGCGATGCACCCATGACAGTATGTATGTGTGTATGTATGTGGGTATGTTTGTCCGGGATTGGAATCCGCACCGTCGCACTTACGGGCATGAAATTTTGCACGCCCGCACGTCTCGACCCCGAAAGCGTCCTAGGCTATGTTTTGAATCGAAATTTTAACCCCGCGCGTTCCAAATCGCCAAACAATTTTGGCCCTATCTACATAATGGGGAGAAAGCTGAATGCTTGTGTGTATGTCCGGCATAGGAATCTGCATTTACGGGCATGAAATTTTGCCACACCCGCACGTCTCGACCCCGGGAGCGTCATAGGCTAGGTTTTGAGTCGAAATTTTAACCCCGCGCATTCCAAATTGGCAAATAATTTTGGCTCGGGATAGGAATCTGCACCGTTGTACTTACGGGCATGAAATTTTGCATGCCCGCACATCTCAACCCCAGGAGCATCATAGGCTATGTGTTGAATGGAAATTTTAACCCCCGCACGTTCCAAATCGCCTAATAATTTTGGCCCTATCTACATAATGGGGAGAAAGCTGAATGCTTGTGTGTATGTCCGGCATAGGAATCTGCATTTACGGGCATGAAATTTTGCACACCCGCATGTCTCGACCCCGGGAGCATCATAGGCTGTGTTTTGAGTCGACATTTTAACCCCACGTGTTCAAAATTGCGCGCATTAAAAACACACACACGTCTGGTATTTTTATCTTTTAAAAATAAATATCTGATTAATAACCAGCCAAACTACAAGACCAATTTGTTATAAATTTGCCATATAGGGAAATAAGACAGATGTCAGTCACATGAGCTGTATATTATTTGTATGTGTGAGGTAATATATACTGCCAGAGGGGAATGTTTTCTGTTGGCTGGAGAATTATCAGGCTGCCTATAGCAACCAATCACAGCTCAGCTTCTATTTTGTCATAGGTCATTAATATGAGCTCTGTTTGGTTACTATAGGCAACAGAGGACATTGTCAGTATAAGAAAGCTTGTGTGAGGTAATAGGATTTCAGTTACTATGCTTGGCCAATGTTGGTGTAATGACTGATGTAAGTCACATCACCTGTATGTGGGAGGATATATATATAGTAGCAGCCACAGCTTTGTCCTTCTATGTTGCTATCCTGATGAGGGCACAGTTAAGTACATTAACCCGGGCGAAGCCGGGTACTACAGCTAGTAGTATATATAGCGCAGCATTGAATGGCCCATAGTATATATAGGGCAACATTGAGAGGCCCATTCTAGTATATAGCGCAGCATTGAATGGCCCATAGTATATATAGCGCAGCATTGAGAGGCCCTCTCAATGCTGCGCTATATATACTATGGGCCATTCAATGCTGCGCTATATGGGCCTCTCAATGCTGCATTTTATATACTATGGGCCATGCAATGCTGCGCTATATGGGTCTCTCAATGCTGCATTATATATACTATGGGCCATTCAATGCTGCGCTATATATACTATGGGCCATGCAATGCTGCGCTATATGGGCCTCTCAATGCTGCATTATATATACTATGGGCCATTCAATGCTGTGCTATATATACTATGGGCCATGCAATGCTGCGCTATATGGGCCTCTCAATGCTGCATTATATATACTATGGGCCATTCAATGCTGCGCTATATACTAGAATGGGCCTCTCAATGTTGCCCTATATTACTATGGGACATTCAATGCTGCGCTATATACTAGAATGGGCCTCTCAATGCTGCGCTATATATACTATGGGCCATTCAATGCTGCGCTATATACTAGAATGGGCCTCTCAATGTTGCCCTATATTACTATGGGACATTCAATGCTGCACCATATACTAGAATGGGCCAGGAGCGTTTAAATGCCCTCTCTCTGTTATGTATTGAAAATAGATTGCTGAATGAGCTTAATCTTGATTCTACAATTGAGGAATTTGCAAGCAAAAAAGCACGAAAAGTGAATGTGTAGTTTAATTTTCTTCTACCAGTTTGATTTATTTACGATAAAACACAGTTTAGCGTTCAGTGAATAACCCTGTTTATTTGCCTCATAAGTTACTATCAGCGTGATAACCATAACAGACTTTCTATATCCACTGTATTTATATTAGGCATGTATCATATATTTACTTTGTTTATATCTTTTACGCTACATTTTGTCCTTTGTGAATTGCCGTGTTTGGCCCCACCCCTTGCCCCGCCCCTTGCCCGCCCCTTCAGCTCCAGGCCCATCATGTTCTTAATCCGACCCTGTAAGGGATAATGGAGATACTAGGGATAGGCCGGAACTTTTATGGGCAGCAGGGAAGGGAGTAATGCGCGGGAAACTAATAGGTTATCAGACAACGCTAAAAAAGAAGATAGCGACAAACTACTCGCAGGCTAGCAGGATATTACGCGATAGCTACACGGCAAACAAGACAAGTTCATCAACACAGGTTAAAAATAGATGTAAGCAGGCTAAGGCTGACTTACACGTATGGGTATATCGACGAGAGAGAAGCAGTAATAACAATTATAGAGCCGATGTATATCGTTATGGTAGCAAATGAGGGAGACTATTAGCACGACTAGCGAAAGGAAATCACATTCGTCATCAACATATTACTGCGTTAACGAATAAACATGGGATCATGAACACAGACCCTCGAACCATAAACACCATTCTACAAGAATACTACTCAGACTTATATAAGGTGGAACATACGGATAGTGCGGAGGGTAACATCTTTGTAGATGGAATACGGTTACCATCCATCACAAACTATCAGCTTCTCCTTTTAAAAAAACAAATTGAGGTGACGGAAGTGACAGCGGCGATAAGTTACTTTAAATACGGGAAAGCTCCAGGACCTGACGGGTTTACAGCCAAATTATTAAAATTATTGAGTGAGGATATCCCGTCCACATTGGTAGGCACCTTCAATCATATATTGGAGACAGGAGGGTTGCCCAGCCATTCAAACATGTCACACATGAAGGTGCTACTAAAACCAAACAAACCTTCACATCTGCCTGGATCCTATCGTACATTCTCACTCATTGACCATGATATCAAGATTTTGTCCAGGATCATGGCAGATCGTTTGAGTAGCATTGTTCCTACGCTGATAGGGCGATCACAAGTGGCCTTTGTTAGCTACTTTGTTGGCTACTATCAGTCTCACTATGCATAACACTTGTGTGCAGTGGGCAGTATTACCTTTGCCTTCGGTGGAGTAGGAAAACACCTCTCCTATCGAAGTGTTAGTTGGGGAGATGGAAGATTTGCCACCGGGACCTGAATTGTAATACTTAAATGTGACAGGTGACAAATTTGGTAAGGCGCAACTCCGCGGCCCCTACGTTGAGTCTAGCCCGTGAAAATTTACTGGTTGTCAATGGGGAACCCCAACACCCCGGGGCAGCTACAGTATTTCAACAATTAGAGCTGAACCAAGATTTGCTGTATCAGGTTTATAAAATACATGTGGAAATTTTTTAGCAATTGCTGCTACCGCAGTCATATCGGAGGTTGGTAATGGACTTAGCGCATGCGCATGTACTAGGGTGACATTTGTGCCAAAAGAAAACCCTACACAGAATTATACAACGGTTTTACTGGCTGGGGGTCTATCAAGAAGTTAAACGGTATTGTAACTCTTGTCGCATGCGCCAGGTACACAGTCCTCAGCCTCATTTTGTGAGTCCCTTGGTGCCATTAAAAATTTTAGAGGTCCAGTTTGAGAGAATACCCATGGATTGGTGGGGCCGGTTAATAAATCAGCAAGGGGTCATCAACAGGGGCAATAAAAGGGGCACTGTGTGGGTCACCAGTTTTGAGCACACCCGAGTTCAAAAGAGAATTCATTGTCCAGACTGATGCGTCAGAGGTAGGTCTGGGTGCCGTGTTGTCTCAGGACTGGAGCTTAACGGGGAGGAGCATCCCATTAGTTTCCTGAGTCGAAAACTTACTCCATCAAAAAACAGAGACAGCATTGTAGAGAGAGAGTGCCTGGCGATAAAGTGGGCACTGGAGTCGTTGCGCTACTATTTGTTGGGGATAACATTTTGTTTTGTAACTGATCATTCCCCTCTGACTGGCAGTGTTGTAGCCCAGGGAGTAGAGTTCAGGTGGTAGAAATATGAACATAACAGGAGACTTGGAAAACGTTGGCAAACAGTTATTTAATCTGAAAACGGACAGGCAAATTCAGGTGAGATCCATGCCTTGTTCATTTTCAGAAAAATAAGCCGGTCTACATTGTCTGAGGATAGTCGCATGCGACGGTCTGTTAGTACACCACCTGCAGCACTAAAGACGCGCTCAGATAATACACTGGCAGCAGGGCAAGCCAGCACCTCCAAGGCATACTGGCTAAGCTCTGGCCATGTATCCAGCTTAGAGACCCAAAACTTGAAAGGGGAAGAGGCATCTGGGAGTACACTGAGAGGGAAAGACATGTAGTCTGTCACCATCTTACGGAAACGTTGCTTCCTGGTGAATGGAGCCGTCTCGGATGGTGTAGTAGTGATGGGTAGTTCGTGAGTGAGTAGTTCAAAATGAACTAATCTTCAGAGTGAACTAGTTCATCTAGTTCACCATCCTGACACAGATTAGTTCATTGTGAACTAAACAGTAAGTGGGAGGAGACAGAGAGTGATCCAGGTTCATACAGCTCCAGGAAGCTCCCTGCTTTGTCTCACACTGGCTCTTTACAGCTCTTGATGCTGGAAAACAAGGTAGTAAAACACTATACCACACATCAAATACAAATATAATAGTAATAATAATATTAATAAAAACTGAAATTGCACACACAGTACACAGACACAGCTCATATGTGTGTATGAGAGAGTGTTTCTGTGTGTAGTTCATGCCTCTAGCCTAGAAGATCAGTCTTGCTAAAATCTTTAACACTGACCCCTGTTCTGTTCTTAAAATGGTGGATGCTGAACTGCTTCTCAGCCCCCTCATACACAATCATTATGTGGCACTGCTGGCTCAGTGAGAGGCATCAGATTGAACTAGGCTGTCCTGAGTCATTCTCAATAGAACATTTTGTTCAGCAGTTCATCTAGTTCATTTAGTTCAGAGGTCACATGATGCATTTCCTATCAGCTCCTCACAGGATAGGGTGGAGAAAAACTGAACTAAATGAACTAATCTTTTGAACTAATCTTTTCAGTGAACTAGTTCATGGTGAACTAATCACCAAAATTAACTAGATTTCCCATAACTATGGTGTAGACCTTGGTGGCGCTGTCACAAAACTTCGCCACATTTGTAACATACAGCTCTTGCCCTGTGCAGAGGCGCTGCTTGTGCTCCCTCTTGTTGCAGAGGTGTCTACAATGCCTCGACGCACAGAGCTGCTTTGTAAAGCAGTAGCAGCAGCAGCGCTCTCGGCTGGAATGGAGAACATTATGGATTTCAACAGTGTGTCTTGGTCCTCCAGCATTTTACGGTCCCGGTTCAACGGTGTGATGAGGCTTTGTAAGTTGTCCCGGTAGCGAGGGTCTAGGAGGGTGTACACCCAATAATCTGACGTGGTGAGAATGTGGGCGATGCAGCGGTCGTTTCTCAGGCACTGCAGCATGAAATCAACCATGTGCTGCAGACTCCCAACTGGCCAACAAACGCTGTCCTCTGGAAGAGCGTCACACTAATAGATTTTTGTAAATTTAAAATAGAATAAAGCAGCACCAATTTTTGAAAAATGACAAGGATGAGGCAGTGACAGACACTCAGCAGAGTACACGCAGCGGTGGTTGAAGTAAGTGGAGCGGGATCTACACTCCTACAAAAAATTTAAACCTCAGACTAGAGTGAACACTGAAACACAACTGTTCACTTGTTGTGAAAGGCCTTTTTGTGGACTTCTATTATGTTTGCAAGCAATGTATTGTATTTTGATGGAAGAGCGTCACACTAATAGATTTTTGTAAATTTAAAATAGAATAAAGCAGCACCAATTTTTGAAAAATGACAAGGATGAGCCAGTGACAGACACTCAGCAGAGTACACGCAGCGGTGGTTGAAGTAAGTGGAGCGGGATCTACACTCCTACAAAAAAATTAAACCTCAGACTAGAGTGAACACTGAAACACAACTGTTCACTTGCTGTGAAAGGCCTTTTTGTGGACTTCTATTATGTTTGCAAGCAATGTATTGTATTTTGATGGAAGAGCGTCACACTAATAGATTTTTGTAAATTTAAAATAGAATAAAGCAGCACCAATTTTTGAAAAATGACAAGGATGAGCCAGTGACAGACACTCAGCAGAGTACACGCAGCGGTGGTTGAAGTAAGTGGAGCGGGATCTACACTCCTACAAAAAAATTAAACCTCAGACTAGAGTGAACACTGAAACACAACTGTTCACTTGCTGTGAAAGGCCTTTTGTGGACTTCTATTATGTTTGCAAGCAATGTATTGTATTTTGATGGAAGAGCGTCACACTAATAGATTTTTGTAAATTTAAAATAGAATAAAGCAGCACCAATTTTTGAAAAATGACAAGGATGAGGCAGTGACAGACACTCAGCAGAGTACACGCAGCGGTGGTTGAAGTAAGTGGAGCGGGATCTACACTCCTACAAAAAATTTAAACCTCAGACTAGAGTGAACACTGAAACACAACTGTTCACTTGTTGTGAAAGGCCTTTTTGTGGACTTCTATTATGTTTGCAAGCAATGTATTGTATTTTGATGGAAGAGCGTCACACTAATAGATTTTTGTAAATTTAAAATAGAATAAAGCAGCACCAATTTTTGAAAAATGACAAGGATGAGCCAGTGACAGACACTCAGCAGAGTACACGCAGCGGTGGTTGAAGTAAGTGGAGCGGGATCCACACTCCTACAAAAAAATTAAACCTCAGACTAGAGTGAACACTGAAACACAACTGTTCACTTGCTGTGAAAGGCCTTTTTGTGGACTTCTATTATGTTTGCAAGCAATGTATTGTATTTTGATGGAAGAGCGTCACACTAATAGATTTTTGCAAATTTAAAATAGAATAAAGCAGCACCAATTTTTGAAAAATGACAAGGATGAGGCAGTGACAGACACTCAGCAGAGTACACGCAGCGGTGGTTGAAGTAAGTGGAGCGGGATCTACACTCCTACAAAAAATTTAAACCTCAGACTAGAGTGAACACTGAAACACAACTGTTCACTTGCTGTGAAAGGCCTTTTTGTGGACTTCTATTATGTTTGCAAGCAATGTATTGTATTTTGATGGAAGAGCGTCACACTAATAGATTTTTGTAAATTTAAAATAGAATAAAGCAGCAGCAATTTTTGAAATATTACAAGGATGAGCCAGTGACAGATGCTCAGCAGAGTACACGCAGCATTAGTTGAAGTAACTGGAGCGTGATCTGCACTCAAAAAAAAAAAAAAAACTCACAGACTGCAGTGAACACTGAAACACAACTGTTCACTATCTGTGAAAGGCTCCTTTGTGGGCTTCTATAGTGTTTGCAACCAAGGTATTGTATACGGATGGAAGCACGTCACACTATTATTTCAATTGCATGGAGCAGCAAGAATTACACTGAAGAAAAAAAAAGAGTCTGTCAGTGACACGTGCAGATGCCTACAGACAGCGTTGCATACAGAGCAAACTGCAGCGTCACCTGCACTCACACACACTTGCAGAGCTGTTAAAACAACACTGCAGGCAAAAGGAAGCTTTACACAGCCGGTGGTAAACTAGCCTGCCTAAAGCACAGTACACTAAATCGCAATCTCTAACTGTCCCTCAGAGTCAGAAGAGCAGCGTTCTTTCCCTAACTGAGTTCACAGCACAGTGACGCTAAAATGGCGGCGGCGCCTTTTATAGTGCATTCTGACATCATTTCAGCATCCAATCACAGCCATGCCATTAGTTAACATGACCGCAGCAGTACAGGATGTGCCCACACTTCTTAGGATTCCTCATTGGCTGACTAAAATCACATTGCCTCTCAAAGAATTATGGGAACTTCCGATTCCGGTATACGATATATGGAAAATATCGGAACTAAGTATCGGAATTCCGATACAGCGAATATCGGCCGATACCCGATACTTGCGGTATCGGAATCAACACTAGTCTGAATACTTATGACCATGTGATATTTCAGTTTTTCTTTTTAAATAAATTTGCAAAAATATCTACATTTCTGCTTTTTTTAGTAAAGACGGGTGCATAAAGATGCTGTGTGTGTGTGTGTGTATATATATATATATGTATATATATATATATATATATACAGCTCTGGCAAAAATTAAGAGACTACAGTCATGGACAAAAGTTTTGAGAATGACACAAATATTAATTTTTACAAAGTCTACTGCTTCACTTTTTCTAATGGCAATTTGTATATACTCCAGAATGTTATAAAGAGTGATCAGCTTAACAGCAATTACTTGCAAAGTCAATATTTGGCTAGAAAATGAACTTTATCCCCCAAAACACATTTCAACATCATTGCAGCCCTGCCTTAAAAGGACCAGCTAACCTCTTTTCAGTGATTGCTCCATTAACACAGGTGTGGGTGTTGATGAGGACATGGCTGGAGATCTATCTGTCATGAATAAGTAAGAATGACACCACTGGACACTTTAAGAGAAGGCTGGTGCTTGGCTTCATTGTTTCTCTTCTGTTAACCATGGTTATCTCTAAAGAAACACGTGCAGTCATCATGCGGATGCTTACGCATGTGTCGTTTCGCAGTGTGCGGTGGGGCGCGGCTAACGCAACATGTTGCACTATTTGAGGCGTCAAATTTCCGTGGCCATACGCATGTGGACGCTTGCGGATAGAGTGTGTCAAAACAACACACTACAGTCTATGGGAACGCATAGATACGCAAGGACATGAGTTCGATTGCGTTTGTGTACACATGCGTATTTATGATTTATTAGAATTTCCATGAGACACGCCCATTAGGCGTGGCTTGTGTCAAGGAAATTCTCCTGGAAAAGCATTTTCCTATCGAACGAATGCGCATAAAAAGCGCAAATGCATGCAAAAACGCATGCAAACGCTGCGTTTTTTGCCGTCATGCGTAAGCTGATGCGGATAAGAAACACTGCGTTAGAATGCGTTTGCGGATGATATTCTGCGCACATAGACGCAAATGTGAAACTAGCCTAAGATCTAACTTAAAAGTTGGTTTAGATTAAGCAGATGAAATGTTACATACAGTCATGGCCCAAAGTTTTGAGAATGACACAAATATTAATTTTTACAAAGTCTACTGCTTCACTTTTCTAATGGCAATTTGCATATACTCCAGAATGTTATAAAGAGTGATCAGCTTAACAGCAATTACTTGCAAAGTCAATATTTGGCTAGAAAATGAACTTTATCCCCCAAAACACATTTCAACATCATTGCAGCCCTGCCTTAAAAGGACCAGCTAACCTCTTTTCAGTGATTGCTCCATTAACACAGGTGTGGGTGTTGATGAGGACTTGGCTGGAGATCAATCTGTCATGATTAAGTAAGAATGACACCACTGGACACTTTAAAAGGAGGCTGGTGCTTGGCATCATTGTTTCTCTTCTGTTAACCATGGTTATCTCTAAAGAAACACGTGCACTCATCATTGCAATGCACAAAAATGGCCTAACAGGGAAGAGTATCGCAGCTAGAAAGATTGTACCTCAGTCAACAATCTATCGCATCATCAAGAACTTCAAGGAGAGAGGTTCCATTGTTGCCAAAAAGGCTCCAGGGCGCCCAAGAAAAACCAGCAAGCGCCAGGACCGTCTCTTAAAAGTGTTTCAGCTGCGGGATCGGGCTACCAGCAGTGCAGAGCTTTCTCAGGAATGGCAGCAGGCAGGTGTGAGTGCATCTGCACGCACTGTGAGGCGGAGACTCTTGGAGCAAGGCCTGGTCTCAAGGAGGGCAGCAAAGAAGCCACTTCTCTCCAGAAAAAACATCATGGACAGACTGATATTCTGCAAACGGTACAGGCAGTGGACTGCTGAGGACTGGGGTAAAGTTATTTTCTCTGATGAATCCCCTTTTCGATTGTTTGGGACATCAGGAAAACGCCTCATTCGGAGAAGACAAGGTGAGCGCTACCACCAGTCTTGTCTCATGCCAATTGTTAAGCATCCTGAAACCATTCATGTGTGGGGTTGCATCTCAGCCAAGGGAATCGGCTTTCTCACAGTCTTGCCTAAAACACAGCCATGAATAAAGAATGGTACCAGAATGTCCTCCAAGAGCAACTTCTCCCAACCCTCCAAGAGCAGTTTGGCGATCAACAATGCCTTTTCCAGCATGATTGAGCACCTTGCCATAAAGCAAAGGTGATAACTAAATGGCTCAGGGAACAAAACATAGAGATTTTGGGTCCATGGCCTGGAAACTCCCCAGATCTTAATCCCATTGAGAACTTGTGGTCAATCATCAAGAGACGGGTGGACAAACAAAAACCTAAAAATTCTGACAAAATGAAAGCATTGATTGTGCAAGAAAGGACTGCTATCAGTCAGGATTTGGTCCAGAAGTTGATTGAGAGCATGCCAGGGAGAATTGCAGAGGTCCTGAAGAAGAAGGGTCAACACTGCAAATATTGACTTGCTGCATTAACTCATTCTAACTGTCAATATAAGCTTTTGTTACTCATATGTTTGCAATTATTATATTTCTGTCTGTGATAAAAACATCTGTCAAACACACATAAAAACCAGAGGGCAGCAGATCATGTGAAAATATAATATTTGTGTCATTCTCAAAACTTTTGGCCATGACTGTACTGCAAAATTTTCAGTTTGCCTGATTTTTTTCTTTATAAGTATATTTTTGAGTAAAATGTAAATTGCTCTTTTATTCTATAAACTACTGACAACATGTCTCCGAATTTCCACGCAATAAATTTTGTATTTATTTTCAGAAAACAAGAAATGGTCAAAATAAGAAAAAAATGCAGTGCTTGCAGATCTCAAATAATGCTAAGAAAACAAGTCCATAATCATTTAGAAACAACAATACTAATGTTTTAACTCAGAAAGAGTTCAGAAATCAATATTTTGTGGAATAACCATGATTTTTAATCACAGCTTTCATGTGTCTTGGCATGCTTTCCACCAGTCTTCCACAATGCTTTTGGGTGACCTTATGCCACTCCTGGTACAAAAATGTAAGCAGTTCTTTGTTTGATGGCTTTTGACTATCCATCTTCTTCTTGATTAAATTCCAGAGGTTTTCAATGGGGTTTAGGTCTGGAGAATAGGCTGGCCATGACAGGAATTTGATGTTGTGGTCCTTCATCCACACATTGATTGACCTAGCTGTGTGGCATGGCACATTGTCCTGCTGTAAAAAACAGTCCTCAAAGTTGGGGAACACTGCCTCAGCAGAAGGAATCAACTGTTTGTCCAGGATAACCTTGTATGTGGCTTGATTCATACGTCCTTCGCAAAGAATAACCTGCTCAATTCCAGCCTTGCTGAAGCATCCCCAGATCATCACCGATCCTCCACCAAATTTCACAGTGGGTGCAAGACACTGTGGCTTGTACGCTTTTCGAGGTCTCCGTCTAACCATTAGATGACCAGGTGTTGGGCAAAGCTGAAAATTAGACTCATCAGAGATTACCTTACTCCAGTCCTCTATGGTTCAATCCTTATGGTCTTTGGCAAACTTCAGCCTGACTCTCCTTTGCTTCTCATTGATGAAAGGCTTTTTTCTAGCTTTACATGACTTGAGCCTTGCCTCTAGGAGCCTGTTGCGAACTGTTCTTGCTGTGTACTTCACCCCAGCTGCCATTTGCCATTCCTTTTGTAGGTCAATTAATGTCATCCTGCAGTTGCTGAGTGACATTCGTATACGATGACGGTCATCCCGGTCAGTGGAGAGTCGTTTTCGCCCTCTGCCGGTCTGTAGCTTTGTTGTCCCAATGTCTGCTGCTTGACCTTGGTGTAATGGACTGCCTTCTCAGAAAATTTAAGGATGGAGGCAACATGACGCTCACTGTATTCCTCTGCTAATAAAGCCAGAATTGAGCCCTTCTTTTCCTCACTCAAGACTTTTCTTTTCAACTCATTTGTCATGGTTAAAAGTTATTTTTTCATTCCTATTACTTTTGGGATATTACTAACACTTGTTTTGCCATCCAGCTTGTCCTATTGCAAGAGGATTGTGAACACCACAGCAGTGTTTTTTTATACTTTCCTTCATTAAATAAGATTTGGTTCAGGTGATCACCTAATCAGAAGCACATTAAGTAGAATGAGGTGTACTTTGGTTGGAATTCAACTGACACTTGAATGGAATGGCTGTCAGACATGTAGAGAAGCTGATTTTTATAAAACTGTGCAGTGGTCTCCTAATTTTTGCCAGAGCGGTGTGTATATATACATATATATATATATATATATATATATATTATATATACATATATATATATTATATATACATATATATATATTATATATACATAATATATATATATATATATATATATATATATATGTATATATATATATATTATATATATATATAACTAGTCCCTCTGCCCTTGTTCACATTTAAGTCACTTGACAAGTGGAAAGGTTTTCAATATTAGAGTAGGACTGTCCCACAGAGGGTTGCCTTGACGTGGCGGGATGGCTTGTACATTATTTTGATCAAAATTATGTTTACTAAATACCCTTATTATTATTACTACCTTCATGCATTTTTGCAAAAAGATTTTTTATTTCATTTTTGGATATTTGTTTTTTTTTTTTTGTGCCTGTTTTTTTTATATATATATATATATGTATATATATATATATATATATATATATATATATATATATATATATATATATATATCTAATATATAAAGCTGAATGTATGTATGTGTGTATGTATGTGGGTATGTTTGTCCGGGATTGGAATCCGCACCGTCGCACTTACGGGCATGAAATTTTGCACGCCCGCACGTCTCGACCCCAAAAGCGTCCTAGGCTATGTTTTGAATGGAAATTTTAACCCCGCGCTTTCCAAATCGCCAAACAATTTTGGCCCTATCTACATAATGGGGAGAAAGCTGAATGCTTGTGTGTATGTCCGGCATAGGAATCTGCATTTACGGGCATGAAATTTTGCACACCCGCACGTCTCGACCCCGGGAGCATCATAGGCTGTGTTTTGAGTCGACATTTTAACCCCACGTGTTCAAAATTGCGCGCATTAAAAACACACACACACGTCTGGTATTTTTATCTTTTAAAAATAAATATCTGATTAATAACCAGCCAAACTACAAGACCAATTTGTTATAAATTTGCCATATAGGGAAATAAGACAGATGTCAGTCACATGAGCTGTATATTATTTGTATGTGTGAGGTAATATATACTGCCAGAGGGGAATGTTTTCTGTTGGCTGGAGAATTATCAGGCTGCCTATAGCAACCAATCACAGCTCAGCTTCTATTTTGCCATAGGTCATTAATATGAGCTCTGTTTGGTTACTATAGGCAACAGAGGACATTGTCAGTATAAGAAAGCTTGTGTGAGGTAATAGGATTTCAGTTACTATGCTTGGCCAATGTTGGTGTAATGACTGATGTAAGTCACATCACCTGTATGTGGGAGGATATATATATAGTAGCAGCCACAGCTTTGTCCTTCTATGTTGCTATCCTGATGAGGGCACAGTTAAGTACATTAACCCGGGCGAAGCCGGGTACTACAGCTAGTATATATATATACATATACATATATATATGTATATATATATATATATATATATAATATATATATATACTGCTCAAATTTATAAAGAGAACCCTCAAATAACACATCCTGGATCTGAATGAATGAAATATTCTCATTGAATACTTTGTTCTGTACAAAGTTGAATGTGCTGACAACAAAATCACACAAAAATCATCAATGGAAATCAAATTTATTAACCAATGGAGGCCTGGATTTGGAGTCACCCACAAAATTAAAGTGGAATGTAATGTCCTTTAAACAAGTCAACATGATGCTCAGTAGTGTGTGTGGCCTCCACGTGCCTGTATGACCTCCCTACAACGCCTGGGCATGCTCCTGATGAGGTGGCGGATGGTTTCTTAAGGGAAATCCTCCCAGACCTGGACTAAAGCATCCGCCAACTTCTGGACAGTCTGTGGTGCAACGTGACGTTGGTGGATTGAGCGAGACATGATTTCCCAGATGTGCTCAACTGGATTCAGGTCTGGGGAACGGGCGGGCCCAACCATAGCTTCAATGCCTTCATCTTGCAGGAACTGCTGACACACTCCAGTCACATGAGGTCTGGCATTGTCCTGCATTAGGAGGAATCCAGGCCAACCACAGCAGTATATGGTCTCACAAGGGGTCTGATGATCTCATCTCGGTGCCTAATGGCAGTTAGGCTACCTCTGGCAAGCACATAGAGGGCTGTGCGGCCCTCCAAAGAAATGCCACCCCACACCATTACTGACCCACTGCCAAACCGGTCATGCTGAAGGATGTTGCAGGCAGCAGATCGCACTTTACGGTGTCTCCAGACTCTGTCACGTCTGTCACATGTGCTCAGTGTGAATCTGCTTTCATCTGTGAAGAGCACAGGGCGCCAGTGGCGAATTTGCCAGTCCTGGTGCTCTGTGGCAAATGCCAAGCATCCTGTACGGTGTTGGGCTCTGAGCACAACCCCCATCTGTGGACGTCGGGCACTCAGACCATTCTCATGGAGTCGGTTTCTAACCGTTTGTGCAGACACATGCACATTTGTGGCCTGTTGGAGGTCATTTTGCAGGGCTCTGGCAGTGCTCCTCCTGTTCCTCCTTGCACAAAGGCGAAGGTAGCAGTCCTGCTGCTGTGTTGTTGCCCTCCTACAGACCCCTCCACGTCTCCTGGTGTACTGGCCTGTCTCCTGGTGGCGCCTCCAGCCTCTGGACACTAAGCTGACAGAAACAGAAAACCTTCTTGCCACAGCTCACATTGATGTGCCATTCTGGATGAGCTGCACTACCTGAGCCACTTGTGTGGGTTGTAATGGCTGTCTCATGCTACCAGGAGTGTGAAAGCACAACCAACTTTCAAAAATGACCAAAACATCAGCCAGAAAGCATTGGTACTGAGTAGAGATGAGCGACTTTGCCTTTTTTAGGGTCGAGTCGGGTTTCATGAAACCCGACTTTCTCAAAAGTCGAGTCGAATGAAATCGGCCAATAATCGGGAAAAGTCGGAGGTCCGACTGAAACACAAAACCCAATGCAAGTCAATGGGGAAGCAAAGTCGGCAGGGAGTGGAGGACAGTTAACACACCTACAGTACCCATTTGAATGCCAACTACATCAATTCTTGTTACTTAAGCTTGGCAACCTTAATTGACTTTATAATAATAGTTACGCGTTGAAAACTGGGGGCTATTTGGCTAAAGTTGTGGGGGGGTAGGGCTGGCTCCAGGTTTTCGTGTGCCCCGGGCAAAAGAGTGTCAGTGGGCCCCTTTAACACACACCACAATTCATTATGCTCTGATACGGCACAGAAATATAGGTATAGTACAATGACAAATACTTCACTTCTTACATTGCCTGACTGATATCTATTTTAAATTCTACAATAGCTCAAAAACCGGACAGTATATTCCTCCATACAGTATTATGGCTACCACATAGTGCGCCATACAGAATAATGAGCCCTATATATTGCTCCATACATAATTGGTCCCATATAATGTTCTGTTGTGAATGGACTTGAAATGAGTTCTGAGCAGAGGCTCCCTCTGGTGGTTACAAACGGTACTGGACTGTCCAGTGAAAATTGTGAGGATTGGGAATCAGGTGTTACTGACTGGTCTTATATAAGGGAGTCACCTTCCCATCAGGGTTGCCGGTGATCAATTGTTCTGGTCTCAATCCTTGATTCCTGTTTCCTTTGTAGCTTGCTGTGTCTTGTCTGCATCTCCTGCTATCAGATAAGACATTTTCTTCTTTTTGCTCTTGTGCTTGATTTTTGCATTTTGTCCTGCACTTCTGTGGGGGCCTTCAGGGTCCCCTCCGGGGGCTTTTGCCCTCTCAGTTTTGTTCAGCCACTGATGTTTGTACATTTGCTTTTTCCAGTTTTTTCAGTGGCTGCTGTTTTGATTTTGTTACACCAGAGAACTAATTTAGGTGGTAGAGGTCGTGTGATCTCAGGTGTTTTTGAAATTAGTAAAGTTGGTGCTTTTCAGGGTTTTTTGGGATTGCAGTAAGTGCCCTTCCTATCCTTTTCTATTTAGATAGTTTGGGCCCCAACGTTTGCTCATACTATTTTCTGTCTGTGTCAGTATTTCTTCTTGTCTAACCGCCATTACATGTTTGGGGGCTTTCTATGTTCTTTGGGGATCTGCTCCGGGGCAGATAGCTTTCCTCTTTCTATCTTTAGGTATAGTTAGTTTCTCAGGCTGTGACGAGGCGTCTAGGACCAACGTAGGAACGCTCCACGGCTGCCTCTAGTTGTGGTGGTTAGTCAGGGTACTGCAATCTCATAGATTCCAACTGCTCTGGTGTATTGCCTTTTTTACCTGCACTCCTCAGCTACCAAATCATAACAATGTTCCATACAGTATATGATGAGCTCCACATAATGCTACAGTATATGATGGTCCCCATGTAATGTGCCATACAGTATAGGACGGTCCCCATAGAGTAGAATGAGCCCCACATATTGCTCCATACAGTATAATGAGTCGCATAGAAAGCTCCATACAGTATATGATGGGCCCCATATATTGCTCCACACAGAATGGGCTCCATATAATGCTCCATACAGAATAGGCCCCATATGTGCTCCATATGATGCTCCATACCCTCTATGATGCCCCATAAATAATGAACCCCATATGATGCTCTAGTATATGATGGGCCCCATGGATGATGCTCCAGTGTATGATGGGCCTATATAATGCTCCATATATAATGGGCCCCATATGATGCTCCAGTATATGATGGGCCCCATGGCTGATGCTCCAGTGTATCATGGGCCCCATTTATAATGCTACAGTGTATGATGGGCCCCATATGATGCTCCAGTATATGATGGGCCCCATGGCTGATGCTCCAGTGTATGATTGGCCCCATTTATAATGCTATAGTGTATGATGGGCCCCATATGATGCTCCAGTATATGATGGGCCCCATGGCTTATGCTCCAGTGTATGATGGGCCCCATTTATAATGCTACAGTGTATGATGGGCCCCATATGATGCTCCAGTTTATGATGGGCCCCATGGCTGATGCTTCAGTGTATGATGGGCCCCATTTATTATGCTACAGTGTATAATGGGCCCCATATAAATGCTACAGTGTATAATGCTCCCCATATATTGCTCCAAACATTTAAAAAAATGAAATACTACCATCCAAACTATTTCTTTGATTGATGGGGTGGTCAAGAAAGATGAACCCATGTGCATTCTGTCGATTGACACAGAAAAGACTTTCGACAGGGTGCACTTGGATTTTATATTTCAAATGTTTGAAGGAATTGGCTTAAAATAAACTATGCTCCGTAGAATTTCTGCCCTGTACTCATCTCCCAGTGCTTAAGGTAAAAATGAATGGTGCACTTTCAAACACATTTTTAATTAGGAACAGCACGAGGCAAGGCTGTCCTCTTTCACCCTTGCTTTATATACTCACTATGGAACATCTAGCAACCGCGATACGGAATAATCCCTCCATTAGGGCTCATACCCATTTGCGAGAGAAAAACGGTCCGTTTTCTGGATGGAAAAAACTGTCCGAATATATGCAATTGTCATGCGATTGTCATGCGATTTGTATGAGATTTTTAATCGCACCATCTGTTTTCCATCCGTTTTCCATCTGTATGCAATGCGTTTTTAACATGACGTTTTTCATAGAGCAGTTATCTCTATGTAAAAAATCATGTAAAAATCACATTGTAAAAATAAATTTACACGAAAAGCAAATAATTATATATATACTAGCTGTAGTACCCGGCTTCGCCCGGGTTAATTAATAACTGCTGTTAGCTGTAACAAAATAGACTATGTTAACAAAAATTTATTCTGCACATAAAAATCACACACCAAAACGTGCGGGGGTTAAAATTTCCATTCAACACATAGCCTATGATGCTCCTGGGGTTGAGATGTGCGGGCATGCAAAATTTCATGCCCGTAAGTACAACGGTGCAGATTCCTATCCCGGGCCAAAATTATTTGCCGATTTGGAATGCGCGGGGTTAAAATTTCGACTCAAAACCTAGCCTATGACGCTCCCGGGGTCGAGACGTGCGAGTGTGCAAAATTTCATGCCCGTAAATGCAGATTCCTATGCCGGACATACACACAAGCATTCAGCTTTCTCCCCATTATGTAGATAGGGCCAAAATTGTTTGGCGATTTGTAACGTGCGGGGGTTAAAATTTCCATTCAACACATAGCCTATGATGCTCCTGGGGTTGAGATGTGCGGGCATGCAAAATTTCATGCCCGTAAGTACAACGGTGCAGATTCCTATCCCGGGCCAAAATTATTTGCCGATTTGGAATGCGCGGGGTTAAAATTTCGACTCAAAACCTAGCCTATGACGCTCCCGGGGTCGAGACGTGCGGGTGTGCAAAATTTCATGCCCGTAAATGCAGATTCCTATGCCGGACATACACACAAGCATTCAGCTTTCTCCCCATTATGTAGATAGGGCCAAAATTGTTTGGCGATTTGGAACGTGTGGGGGTTAAAATTTCCATTCAACACATAGCCTATGATGCTCCTGGGGTTGAGATGTGCGGGCATGCAAAATTTCATGCCCGTAAGTACAACGGTGCAGATTCCTATCCCGGGCCAAAATTATTTGCCGATTTGGAATGCGCGGGGTTAAAATTTCGACTAAAAACCTAGCCTATGACGCTCCCGGGGTCGAGACATGCGGGTGTGCAAAATTTCATGCCCGTAAATGCAGATTCCTATGCCGGACATACACACAAGCATTCAGCTTTCTCCCCATTATGTAGATAGGGCCAAAATTGTTTGGCGATTTGGAACGCGCGGGGTTAAAATTTAGATTCAAAACATAGCCTAGGACGCTTTCGGGGTCGAGACGTGTGGGCGTGCAAAATTTCATGCCCGTAAGTGCGACGGTGCGGATTCCAATCCCGGACAAACATACCCACATACATACACACATACATACATTCAGCTTTATATATTAGATATATGTATATATATATATATATATATATATATATATATATATAATATTGTAAGGTTTCACTCACTCGGCTGCTTCAGAGGTAATTCAGGAGACACTTTCTTATGCAAAAAGTCTTTAGGTTTATTGCATCATAAACCATATGGTAACATACAATACAACTCTTCAATGCTTAAGCTCCTGCCTGGAGCCTCGCTCTTCAGTCACAGAGACCTCTCTGTAATGTCCTGCCTTGGACACATGGAAGCCTGTCCACACTGGCACACTCCCACACACTCTCTCACAGGTGCAAAACAAACTCCATTACATAGGTGTAACCCCACCCATAGGTGAGGTCAGGATCACATGGTTAGGTCACCTGATCATGACCTCATCACAGGTCCTTTTGATACACATAACATAGGTGAGGTCAGGATCACATGGTTAGGTCACCTGATCATGACCTCATCACAGGTGCTTCACCACAACACAAACCATGCTTCCATGCATACCTCGAGGAGCATACACAGTGCCCCCTAGCTGCATCAGGTGTCACTACACCACAATATATATATGTCATACACTTCTACATAGTATAATAGCCGCTAATTCAATTGCTGGCTTTTGTGAAATTTCAGACCCGACATGAAATGACACATGGTTTACATACAGTTAACCATGTCATTTCATGTAGTTTGATATATGGTTTTCACTAACAATTACATGAGTGGCTGTGTGCAAAATTTCACACATGTAGGGGTTAATTAAAGGTGTAAATTCGTTGTAAAAAAAATGCTTGGGCTCCCGCTGTATTATCTCAAACAGACAGACAAAGCCAGCGAGTGGGGCAGATAATAATAGCTTAGGAGGGTGGATTTATTTTGTGCACCCCCTGGCTACTAACATCTGCCCCCAGCCACCCCAGAAAAGGCAAATCTATAATTAGATGTGCCCTTTCTGGCACTTTGCCGGTCTATTCCCATTGCCCTGTAGCGGTGGCGAATGGGTTAATAATGGGTTAAAGCCACCTTGCTATTGAAAGGTGACTTTAAGCCAGGTTAATAATTGAGAGCTGTCAATTAGACAACTATCAATTATTAATCCTATTGAAGTAAATAAAAAAAAACACACACATATTAAGAATAAATAATTTTAATGAAATAAACACACATTTTTTTGACCATCTTTTATTTAACTGGTAATCCTTGCGAAGCCCTTGTTCTCCTATAATAAAGAAAAATAATAAAGCAACATTATTCTTACCTATCCAGTGCTCTGTCCGGTCCCACGCTGTAATCCTTCACAAAGGGTTAACTAGCTTTCACCCAAGCAGCGCAACTAATGCTGCCTGCTCAGCTGAAAGCTCCTGAATGAATGACTTCCTCTCCCAGCAACAGGAAAGGATGTGACTACTGTGTGAAGCTTAATTGATTGCTTCCCACTGTAATGAGTTCACTTCAGGTCAGCCGGGGACACCGCACAGCATTAGTGATGTCAGAGGGAGTCCCCGCTGACCTGAAGTGAACTGATTGCAGTGGAAAGCAATCAATTAAGCTTCACACAGTAATCACATCCTCTCCTGTCGCTGGGAGAGGAAGTCATTCATTCAGGAGCTTTCAGCTGAGCAGGCAGCATTAGTTGCGCTGCTTGGCTGAAAGCTAGTTAACCCTTTGTGAAGGATTACAGCGTGGGACCGGACAGAGCACTGGATAGGTAAGAATAAATATTGTTTTATTATTTTTCTTTATTATAGGAGAGCAAGGGCTTCGCAAGGATTACCAGTTAAATAAAAGATGGTCAAAAAAATGTGTGTTTATTTCATTAAAATTATTTATTCTTAATGTGTGTGTGTTTTTTTTATTTACTTCAATAGGATTAATAATTGATAGTTGTCTAATTGACAGCTCTCAATTATTAACCTGGCTTAAAGTCACCTTTCAATAGCAAGGTGGCTTTAACCCATTATTAACCCATTCGCCACCGCTACAGGGCAATGGGAATAGACCGGCAAAGTGCCAGAAAGGGTACATCTAATTATAGATTTGCCTTTTCTGGGTGGCTGGGGGCAGATGTTAGTAGCCAAGGGGGTCACAAAATAAATGCACCCTCCCTAGACTATTATTATCTGCCCCCACTCGCTGGCTTTGTCTGTCTGGTTGAGAAAATATAGCGGGAGCCCACGCATTTTTTTACAATGAATTTACACCTTTAATTAACCCCTTGTAAGCTTTTCAGGGATATAGCTCTGGGATCGCCGTCTCGGGTGGACGGAGTGGCATGAAGAGTCCAGACAGCAGTACTGGTGCAACTGGCCGCAACCAGTTTTTATTAAAGTCCACAGCAAACAAGACATAAACCAAATCATAAACAAAAGTCCTGAGCCTGGCAGACTGCTAACTTAAACACAGTTAGTTCCCTCACTACTGTGAACTAGGCTCTAGCAGCCTGGCCACAACAACACATATATTCAGTAGTTACCAGCGTGTGGTTTCCCGGAGACTCCTGCAGTGTCTGGAGTCACCTCCAGACTGAGAGCTCCCTGTCTGTGTTCTCAGCCACCTACTTCTGGCTGCCTAATTAAAACCTGAGTGGCCTCAGGTTTGAGCTGCAAGCCTGTACTGAATGGAGGGTGTAGTGAACTTGCTTCACCACTAGGTTTACAAAGCCATACATTTCCCTTATGCCAGTCAGCTAAGTACCTAGGCGAGATGTACACCCCATTCAATACATACCCCTTCACTGTCTCACATATCCCCCCCTCTTCTCCAGACCGGAGGGCTGGTCATTAATCCTAAAGAGACAGTGAACTCCGGACAAGGCATCCGCACTACCCTGTACCCTCCCAAGCCTATGCTCTCTGCGGGCTTCGGGTATTCTGCATGGTTTCAGCTTGACCTTAGTGCCGGGCTCAGTCTCAGTATAGTGCCTCACCATAGAAGTACGACCAGGCAAGTCAGAACACCTCTTTCTGATTCTTCCTCAGAAACTCTCGTACTTCCTGTTTTTGGTGCACTGACAACGTGTCACCAACTATCACAGGAGGTATAAGGGGTTTTACACCTTTCTCTAATTCCCCCACGGCCACCAATGACTCTCTGTCCCCCCAGGGCTTGATCAGGTTGATATGACAGACCTGGTAGGGCTTCCGTCTCCCTGGTTGGTGTACTTTGTAGGTGACCTCACTCACTTTTTGTACTATCACATAGGGACTATGCCACTTGGCCCAGAACTTACTTTCCACTGTGTGGAACAGGATCCGAACCCGATCTCCGGGACTTAAAGTCCTAATTTTTCCTGACCGGTTAAATATTTTGCTTTGAGCTTCTTGGGCTCTCTGCAGGTGATCCTTAACCAAGGGCATACCCTGAGCAATTCTATCCTGGGTCTTGTCCATCCCCAGGTGCCCACCAAGCATGTGGCTATGTGACAACCCCAGCACCATGCTTCTATATGGCTTAGGTACCAGGAGCTGACTCACGACCTCTCCCTGGACTTTAGTGACCCTATACAGCAGGTTATTGTTCATGGCAACATGAGGAAACCTCCTCAGAGCCAGGCTCTTGGGGAACCTCATTTAGAACAGTTATATTTTCCTGGGCCGTTTTAAGAGTGGGGTCTCGCAACTGCTCACTCCCAAAATTGTCACGGGACACAGGTAGGTCAGGGACATTCGGTTCCTTAGAACCACTATCCTCGTCTCCCAACATCACCTGAAAAGGAAATTCATCTTTATCACGGTCATCATCATTATCATTATCAGTATCATTATCATGATCATCATCATTATCATTATCACGATCATCACATAAGTTTAACGGCCCACTAGCATTGTGGTCCGCCCCTGGGGACCGCGCAACCTCAGTAGGAGCTTCATCACACTGTCCAGTAGAATCAATTTTTCCCCAGAGATCCCTAAACAGGGGAAAGTCACCACCCAATATGACGGGGTGCATCAGGTTCTTCACTACCCCCACTTCACACGAGACCTCCCCGAGTTTGGGGACCAAGTCCACGGTAGTCTCTGGGTAGACTTTGATGTCTCCATGGATGCACACCACACTCAGGTGTTTATCGGGGATGAAGTCCCCATCAATCAGACTGTCATGTATGAGAGTCACTCAACTTCCTGAGTCTAGGAGGGCCTGTGCTGGGCAGCCATTTATAACCACCGGGGACACCTGTGGTCCAGTCTCTTCGGCTGGGGTGGCCACACATACGGGTTCTGCGCAGAGAGAGAGGGACCTTCCAGCATCAAAGTCCATAGGTTTCCCCCACTAGTGGACAGTTGGCTGAAATATGACCCCTTTCACGGCATCTCCAACACTGTCTCAGGTCTGGGGGTTCAGACGGGGAGACCTTTCTAGGCCTGGGGACTTCCGACAGGGAAGTATCACCCTTTTCCTCCCATATGTCCCTCGGGCCTGAACCCGTCTATCAGCATACCCCATGTCCCAACAGCTGGAATGCTCTTACCGGTAGAGTTCGGCGGCCAGGAACCTGAAGTGACGCAGCTCAGACGGCTGGTCGAGAAAGGGAGTCTTTCATGGTGAAGTACCTCTCTATCAGGCTGACGAGTTGCTCGATGTCTTGGTGGTCTCCTTGTTCGACCCCGTGCTGTACCTCAGGAGGAAGTGCTTGGGTGTAGCGGTCCACTATCACCTCTTCAACCATTTGGGCAGGGCTGCTAACGTCAGGCTCCAGCCTCTTCTTTACTGCAGACAACGCAGGTGCCTTTGCAACATTACTCTGGGACGAGGCGCTGAGATCCTGGCGCAGTGCTGCAACCTGCTCCCTTAACAATCGGTTAGTCTCCTGCTGTTGCACACTAACTTGCGCCATCTGTTTAAGCAGAGCCTCCATGCTGTCATCCATGCTGTCAGACTTCTCTGTCTCAACAATGGCAGTTTTTACTCAAGACAAACACACTCCACAGTCTTTTCCACAGCAAGTTCAGCTTTGCTGTGCAGACACTTTTTTTTTTTTTCTGCAGACTCTATTAGGGCCACTGTCTCTTTAAGACTGCTCCAACATACTTTTCCTTTGCTGCTGCTTTAGCCACTGTGCTGCCCGCATTCTCCACCAATTGTAAGCTTTTCAGGGGATATAGCTCTGGGATCGCCATCTCGGGTGGACGGAGTGGCATGAAGAGTCCAGACAGCAGTACTGGTGCAACTGGCCGCAACCAGTTTTATTAAAGTCCACAGCAAACAAGACATAAACCAAATCATAAACAAAAGTCCTGAGCCTGGCAGGCTGCTAACTTAAACACAGTTAGTTCCCTCACTACTGTGAACTAGGCTCTAGCAGCCTGGCCACAACAACACATATATTCAGTAGTTACCAGCGTGTGGTTTCCCGGAGACTCCTGCAGTGTCTGGAGTCACCTCCAGACTGAGAGCTCCCTGTCTGTGTTCTCAGCCACCTACTTCTGGCTGCCTAATTAAAACCTGAGTGGCCTCAGGTTTGAGCTGCAAGCCTGTACTGAATGGAGGGTGTAGTGAACTTGCTTCACCACTAGGTTTACAAAGCCATACATTTCCCTTATGCCAGTCAGCTAAGTACCTAGGCGAGATGTACACCCCATTCAATACATACCCCTTCACTGTCTCACACCCTACATGTGTGAAATTTTGCACACAGCCACTCATGTAATTGTTAGTGAAAACCATATATCAAACTACATGAAATGACATGGTTAACTGTATGTAAACCATGTGTCATTTCATGTCGGGTCTGTAATTTCACAAAAGCCAGCAATTGAATTAACGGCTATTATACTATGCAGAAGTGTATGAACTATAAATATATATATATATGTGTCACAATGACATGTGTATATATATATATATGTATTATATGTGTATATATGTAGTGTTTTGTGAGCTGTCAGTGTGATTTTACAGTAGCCGGGGATGATTTGCCGGCTTTTCAGAGGACACTGGTGCATATAAATCGGACAGCACTCGCAGGGTGCGAGTGCTGTCCCGATTTTTTTTATCGCACCCATTGACTTGCATTAGCGATTATCATGCCAAAATCCCTGCAAATCGCAGCATGCAGCGATTTTTTTCTCAGAACCGATTTCAGCTGAGAAAAAAAAAAATTGCAAATGAGAAGTCCCCTATTGAATAACATTGGTCCGATTGCAATCCGATTTTTTATCGGCTTGCAATCGTCCGATTTTGTCTCCAGTGAGTATGAGCCCTTAGAGGCAAAAAAAGCCAATCAGAAGAGCACAACCTGGCACTTTTTGCAGATGATGTCCTATTGTATGTCTCTTCCCCAACTATAAGTCTCCCAAATATTATCTCAGAATTACATAGATTTGGTCGTCTGAGCAATTTCCAAATTAATACCCACAAATGGGAGATTCTCAGTATCTCAATCCAACCAAGTGAGGTGGAGAGTTTGGCAGCTTCATTTCCCTTTAACCCCTTAACGACCGCCGATACGCCTTTTCACGGCGGTCATTAAGGGTACTTAAACCACAGCGCTGTTAATTAACGGCACTGTGGAAAAAGTGAATAGCGCCCCCCGCAGTCGCATTTCTCCGGGGTCTCGGCTACCCCGGTGTTTTTACCGGCCCTCGTGTTGCGATCGCCGTATTAACCTATAACGGCAATCGCAACAAAAAAAAAAGTGCCATTTAATTTCTCTCTCCTCTGATGTGATCGGACATCAGAGGAGAGAGAAAAAGGGTCCCCGATCCCCCCCTTATGGCCCCCGATCCCCTCCATGTGGCCCCCGGGCCCTCCGGTATCCCCCGGTGGGCGCCGCCATCTTTGAGGCTGAGAAAATGGCGGGCGCATGCTCAGTGTGCCCGCCGCGATGTGCTTGGTTGGCTTGGGCAGTTTTCTCCGGGGTTTCAGCTGCCGGGGGTAGCCGAGACCCCAGAGAACATGATCCGGTCGGTATTTACCGACCCCGGTGTCGCGATCGCCGTTATACTGAGTATAACGGCGACCGCAAAAAAAAAAAAAAAAGATTTCTCTCCCCTCTGATATGATCGCAACATCAGAGGATGGAAATAGTGTCCCGGGAACCCCGATCCTCCCCCCTGTACCTGTAGGTGTTCCCCATGTCCCCGTGTCCTTGGATCCTCCCGGGTCTTCTTCTGGCGCAGATTCAAAAAATCTTTCATTCATTCTCCAAAAGTAGATTTTGATCACTGTGATAAACTATCACAAAGATCAAAATAAAAAAAACAGTACATAACCCCCCCTTTATCACCCCTTTAGTTAGGGACATATAATAAAATGTAGAAATTGTATTTATTTCATTTTTCCGTTAGGGTTAGTTAGGGCTAGGGTTAGGGCTATAATTAGGGTTAGGGTTAGCATTAGATTAGGCTGGGTTCATACTGCGTTATGGCAGTCCGTTAGACGGACTGCGTTACACCGCGGTGTAACGCAGTCCGTTAACGCTGCCACACACCCCCATTTGAGGGCGCATCGAGTCGCATGCCGTAAAGCGGCATGCATTCGTGACGTGCTGTCATTCAGTGACAGAGCCTCAGACGAGGCCTGCAGCGTCTGGGCTCCGTCACCGCTAGTGCAGATGAATCATCCGCTGATTCCTCTGCGCTAGCTGGTATAGCATACAGCGATCGCATTATGCTATACCGTTATCAGCCCACCAACGCTATGTGTTGAATGGCTGGTAAAACACAAAATTAACCTAGCCTTAGGGTTAGGGTTATAATTAGGGTTAGGGTAACAATTAGGGTTAGGGTTACAATAAGGGTTGGAATTAGGATTGGGATTAGGGTTATGATTAGGGTTAGGGTTGGGATTAGGGTTAGGGGTGTGTTGGGGTTAGAGTTGGACCTAGAATTGAGGGATTTCCACTATTTAGGCACATCGGCGGGTCTCCAAACACGACATGGCGTTCAAAAAGTCAAATGGCGCTCCCTCCCTTCCGAGCCCTGCCGTGCGCCCAATAGTGGTTTACCCCAACATATGGAGTATCAGCGTACTCAGGACAAATTGCAAACCAATTTTGGGGTTCTAATTTCTCTTGTTACCCTTGGGAAAATAAAAAATAGCTGGCTAAAAAAATCATTTTTGAATAAAAAAATGAATTTTATTTTCACGGCTCTGCGTTTATAAATTTCTGTGAAGCACTTTGGGGTTCAAAGTGCTCACCACAGATCTAGATAAGTTCCTTAGGGGGTCTAGTTTCCAAAATGGGGTAACTTGTGGGGTTTTCCACTGTTTAGGCACATCTGGGGCACTGCAAACGGAACATAACCCCCATCAACGTCTGCATTCCAAAACATTATTACTTCCTTTCCAAGCCCTGCCGTGCGCCCAAACAGTTTCCCCCCCCCCCACATATTTGGTATCAGCATACCCAGGACAAATTGAACAACAACTTTTGGGGTCGAATTTCCTTGTGAAAAATCAAAAATTTGGGACTAAAAAATCATTTTTGTGGAAAATTGTTTTTTTTTTTCACACCCAGGCATTATAAACTTTTGTGAAACACTTGGGGGTTCAAAGTGCTCACCACAGATCTAAGAAGTTCCTTAGGGGGTCTAGTTTCCAAAATGGGGTCACTTGTGGGGTTTTCCACTATTTAGGCACATCTGGGGCACTGAAAACGGAACATGACCCCCATCAACGTCTGCATTCCAAAACTTTATTACTTCCTTTCCAAGCCCTGCCGTGTGCCCAAACAGTTTCTCCCCCCACATATTTGGTATCAGCGTACTCAGGACAAATTGGACAACAACTTTTAGGGTCCAATTTCCATGTGAAAAATCAAAAATTTGGGACTAAAAAAACATTTTTGTGGAAAATTGTTGTTTTTTTCCACACCCAGGCATTATAAACTTTTGTGAAACACTTGGGGGTTCAAAGTGCTCACCACAGATCTAGATAAGTTCCTTAGGGGGTCTAGTTTCCAAAATGGGGTCACTTGTGGAGGTTTTCCACTGTTTAGGCACATCTGGGCACTGCAAACGGAACATGACCCACATCAATGTCTGCATTCCAAAACGTTATTACTTCCTTTCCAAGCCCTGCCGTGCGCCAAAACAGTCCCCCCCCCCCACATATTTGGTATCAGCATACTCAAGACAAATTGGACAACAACTTTTAGGGTCCAATTTCCATGTGAAAAATCAAAAATTTGGGACTAAAAAATCATTTTTGTGGAAAATTGTTTTTTTTTTCTCACCCAGGCATTATAAACTTTTGTGAAACACTTGGAGGTTCAAAGTGCTCACAACAGATCTAGATAAGTTCCATAGGGGTCTAGTTTCCAAAATGGTGATACTTGTGGGGGGTTTCCACTGTTTAGGTGCATCAGGGGCTCTCCAAACGCGACATGGTGTCCAATCTCAATTCCAACCAATTTTGGTTTGAAAAAGTCAAATGGCGCTGCTTCCCTTCCAAGCCCTGCCGTGCGCCCAAACAGTGGTCCCCTCCCACATATGGGGTATCAGCGTACTCAGTACAATTTGGACAACAACTTTTGTGGTCTAATTTCTCCTGTTACCCTTGGGAAAATAAAAAATTGGGGACTAAACGATCAGGTTTGTGGAAAAAATATGATTTTTTATTTTCACGCCCCGGCGTTATAAACTTCTGTGAAGCACTTGGGGGTTCAAAGTGCTCACCACACATCTAGATAAGTTCCTTAGGGTCTAGTTTTCAAAATGGGGTCACTTGTGGGGGGTTTTCACTGTTTAGACACATCAGGGACTCTACAAACGCGACATGGCATCCAGCCAATTCTGCGTTGAAAAAGTCAAACGGCGCTCCTTCCCTTCCAAGCTCTGCCATGCACCCAAACAGTGGTTTACCCCCACATATGGGGTATCAGCATGCTCAGGACAAATTGCACAAAAACTTTTGGGGTATTATTACCCTTGGAAAAATAAAAATTGGGGTGAAAAGATCATTTTTGTGGAAAAAATATGATTTTTTATTTTCACGGCTCTACGTTATAAACTTGTGTGAAGCACTTGGAGGTTCAAAGTGCTCACCACACATCTAGATAAGTTCCTTAAGGGGTCTAGTTTCCAAAATGGGGTCACTTTTTGCGGGTTTCCACTGTTTAGGCACTTCAGGGGCTCTCTAAATGCGACGCATCCAGCCTATTCTGCGTTGAAAAAGTCAAACGGCGCTCCTTCCCTTGCGACCTCTACCGTACACCCAAAAAGTGGTTTACCCCCACATATGGGGTATCGGCGTATTCAGGAGAAATTGGACAACAAATTTTATGCTTCATTTTTTTCTTTTAACACTTGTGAAAATAAAAAAAATTGGTTCCAAAGTAAAGCTTTTGCAAAAAAAGTTAAATGTCAATTTTTTCCTTCCACATTGCCTCAGCTCCTGTGAAGCACCTGAAGGGTTAATAAACTTCTTGAATGTGGTTTTGAGCACCTTGAGGGCTGCAGTTTTAGAATGGTGTCACTTTTGGGTATTTTCTATCATATAGACCCCTCAAAGTGACTTTAAATGTGATGTGGTCCCAAAAAAAAAATGGTGTTGTAAAAATGAGAAATCGCTGGTCAAATTTTAACCCTTATAACTTCGCAACAAAAGAAAATTTTGTTCCCAAAATGATGCTGATGTAAAGTAGACATGTGGGAAATGTTATTTATTAAGACATTTGTGTGACATATCTCTCTGATTTAAGGGCATAAAAATTTCAAGTTTGAAAATTGCTAAAATTTTCTAAATTTTCGCCATATTTCCGTTTTTTTCATAAATAACAGCAAGTCATAAATTTTTTTTTTACCACTAACTTGAAGTACAATATGTCATGAAAAAACAAGCTCAGAATCAGCTGGATTCGTTAAAGCTTTCCAGAGTTATAATCTCATAAAGTGACAGTGGTCAGAATTGTAAAAATTGGCCCGGTCATTAAGCTGCAAAATGGCTCTGTCACTAAGGGGTTAAGTGCTGTTCAGATTCTCTTATCTATCTAGGAATAAAAATCACCGCCAAAGTATCTAATTTTTATGAAGCAAACTTTAAGACAGCTTTACATAAAGCTGAGTTCGACTTAGAAAAATGGCATAAACTACCTTTATCTTGTTTGGAAGAGTGAGCACTATTAAAATGGATCTATTACCCCTTCTCCTATATTATTTCTATACAATTCCCTTGTATTTACCTGCCTCCTTTTTCTCACGTCTTAAAAAAGCGATTACTCGTTTAATTTGGTCACAAAACGAGCACGTATTTCATACTTTTTGTGAAGTAGATCGAAGCAAGGAGGGGAAATAGGTCTGCCAGATTTTGCTATGTATAGTCAAGCAGCAATTGGTACATGTATTTTAGAGCTGTTTCATAATAAAAACACCAAAAAATGGGTTACATTAGAAAATGATCTTAATGGATGGGACTCCCATATAGTTATTTGTTCCCCGACGGAAGAACGGGATATACCTTTACCCTTCCTCACCGAAAACATGATATCATTTATCAAAAGAGGGAGTCGATAGCTGGGAGTCTCTTCGTCTCCTGGCCCTCTAACTCCATACATGACAATCCATCCTTTCCTTCAGGATTAAAAAGAGACACTTATCTACATAAAATAGAGCTTCATGCCCCATAGTCCATGATTATGTTAGAAGGACAGGGATGAGGTCTCTCCAGAACATTTTTCGGGACAAGGAGCCCCTACAGGTGCATGGTTCTTTTATGAACAAATAAAGAGTTTTATTATAAAATTAGCCAAACAATCTTATCCATACAGAATATTATCTCTATTTGTTTATCAACAAACTCTATAGATCATAGTATCTCTTTATTATACAAAACCTTCCAAGAAGGGCAGACCCCATCGAGAAATTTCCCAGGTATTTTTTCAAAATGGGAGATTGATTTGGGTAGAGCCTTATCATTTGAAGAAAGAACAAAGATTCACTTATGCACATTCAGGTCATCACTCTGTTCGACATCACAGGAGAGGAGCTACAAAATCTTGTCGAGGTGGTACAGATGCCCATCAGATTTAAACGTAATTTATCCAACAACACCGGATACGTGCTGGAGATGCTTACAAGATAGAGGTTCATTTGTACACATTTGGTGGCACTGCCCACTCATACAGAAACTGTGGTTAGCATCCTTTGATCTCTGCAACAAGCTGTCTATAACCAAAATTACACCCACAATGGAGGTTGCCTTGCTGGCCTTGAGTAGCTCCTCGATTTCTAGATTTAAGAAAGGTCTTCCTAGACATATTCTCACTGCTACCAGGAACGTGATTACTAGACATTGGAAAGAGGAAAAGGTTCCCTTGCGTTCTGATTTGGTGATGGAACTCAACGACATATATAGAATGGAACAACTGATAGGACAACTGAATGGTACCACAGGAAAGATATATAACACTTAGGCCCCCTGGGTTATGTTTAGAGAATCATCAGAATTGGACTCTTGGTTGATAGACCCATAGATGATGGGTCATATGAGTTAACCTACTGGATGGAGCCACATTTCCTACACCACTCCTTAAAATCCTTCCCCCTCCCTCTTTTTTTTTTTTCTTTTCCCTTCTTTACCCCTTGTTTCTAATGTTATCTTCTGTTCTTTTGTAGACCTAGAGTCTTAGTCTAGGTACCTTCTTCTTTAAAATTTATAAACAAAGTCAGACTGATGTTAATTGCCTACATGAGCAAACACCTCAGGCGCTCATTCAACATTTGTTTTATATGTATGACTTTCTGGGGAAAAGTTATAGTTGCTATCTAATTTTTTTTGCATGTGATAGTAGAAGAGGTATGTTCTTTTCTCTTCCTGTTATTAATGATTGATGTGTATAAATACCTAAATAAACTTGATTTACCCAAAAAAATGAAATACCTCTCCTGGCTGGGCACTGCTCTACTCTGGACTCCTCAGCGTCGCCATCTTCCAGCTTTCTGCACTGTGACTGTTCAGGCAGAGGGCGCACAGATGTGACATCATCGCACTTTCTGACCTGAATGTCACTGTCAGGAAATGCGGAAGACGTCACAGCGTGGAGCAGGGAGAGGTAAGTATTGCAAGTGCTGGGGCCCTGAGCAAGCAGGGTGGGCCCACTCGTGGGTGATGGAACTGGCACAGGGCCCCTCATAGTATGCCAGGGTGTCTCTGATGGCGAGTGGGCCCCCCACTGTCAGAGTCACTGGCGTACTTTTAGGGCCCTGTGCCAGTGCCGTCGCCCATGAGTGGGCCCCCCACCTGCTCAGGGTAAGGGCACTTGCCAGGGTGCGCCAGGTGCTGACGCCGGCCCTGGGGGGGTACAGCCCAGTTAGGGAGGTGCAAAAACTGGCATATGTTGAGGTGTAGGCTGGACGGATGTGCGAGCACCTTATGGAGCAGGGCTGTTAACTCCGGATAATTAGATAATTATTTAGGAAGCACTACGCCACCAGGTTCAAGGTGTGAGCCAGGTAAGGTATAGCTATGGCCGCCACAAAATTATGGCCGTTATCACTGACTGCCTTGCCTGGCTCAAGATGTAGACTGCCCAGCCATGGGTTGGCGATGGTGGTGGTAGTGGTGGTGATGGCCTAGATTCAGTGTTTCGGTGCATAAACATTGTGACTCCCTGACTAATTTGGCCTTGCGACGACACCTCAACATTTCTTTATGGTGGAGTGCTAACGGTGGGCTTACAGTGGGGGAAGCGATGTAGCGTTGCTGGCTACCTTCAGTCGGAGCAGGTGCACATGTGGTACCTGAGGTTTTGTAATCTGTCCACGCCTGCAAGTGCATGGTGTTTAAATGTCTAAGCATGCAACTGGTATTCAAATTTCGGAGATTTTTCCCGCGTCTCAAGGTCCTTCCGCACTTCTGACAGATAACCTTTGCCTCATCAATAAAATTTTGGTCAAAAAAGTGCCACACTGCACTCTTTCTAGTATGCTACAACTTTTCAGGCCTTGCACGCTGTGCTAATTTGACCGTCTGGCCAAGCTGTCCTGCAACTCTTTTTGTTTTTTTAACACGTTTTTTGGACTGCTACGGGCCTGCCAGATAACGCAGCTGCGATGTCGATGCCTGCTGCGGATCCTCCTCCTCTTCTGAGCTATTGCCAGCGGCACCCTCTTCCCCCAATGGATGCCAATCTAGGTCAACAACTGGGTCATCCATCACCTCCTCTTCAATTTCATCTGCACCTTCCTCTGTGTCACCGTGTAAGGTGGTATAGTATGCGGGAAGGGGCACCTGAGTTTCATAAGGGTCAGATTCTGGCTCACTAGACTGCGAGGGCAATGTGGTGCTATGGGTCAATGTACCAGCAGAATCATCTAGCAGTGGCTGTGCATCAGTGCACTCCATGTCAGATTCATCTTGGACTGGGGAATTCATGATTTGACTTGATAACCCAGACATGGTATGTGAAAAGAGCTCCATGGAGTAATCAGAAGTGTGGCCTGCCGCAGCCTTCACTTTTGGTGGGGGTGAAGGACACATGGAAAGGTGTTGTTCCTGACAATGACCTGCACTCACGACTCAGTGCTTGCAGTTTTTGAAACTTCAGAAGAGGAGGCGATAGAGCTGGAGGCTGTTTCGGCAATGTAAGCCAAAACCTGTTCCTGATGCTCGCCTTTAAAACTGGTTTACCTACTCCCAGAAAAGGGAGCCTTCCAGGCCTTCTGGAGCCAGACCATGACGCAGGCTCAACACCTCCTGCCCTTAGGTGCTATTATGCTTTTGGCACTACCAGCAGATGCACCACAACTACCATCAGTACCAGCTGGCCCCCCCGCCACGTCCGTGGCCTCTTCCACCATCCTTCCTCATGTTTGGGAAAATGTACCCAAAATACAAGCAGATATATGGTACTGTATCACAAGTGTACAGCTGTAGACGGTGAAGGGGAAAATTTCAATCTCTGTATATATTTGAGGAGTCACACACAGACGCTCTCAGGCTCAGTATGGATTAGACCAGAATATAAAAAGCAGAAAAAGGATATTGTATCAGAAGATACCAGGTGTATATAGTATTGGGGAAAATTGTAAATCTCCGTATATATTTCAGGAGACACACATAGACGCTCTAAAGCTCAGTATGGATTAGACCAGAATATAAAAAGCAGAAAAAGGGTACTGGATCTGAAGATAACAGGTGTATAGGGGTAAATTGTAAATCTCCGTAAATATTTCCGGAGTAACACACAGACGCTCACAGACTCAGTATGGATTAGACCAGAATATGAAAAGCAGAAAAAGTGTACTGTATCAGAAGCGTACAGCTTTATACAATGTTGGGGTAATTTTAAATCTCAGTATATATTTCCGGAGTAACACACAGACGCTCACAGGCTCAGTATGGATTAGACCAGAATATAAAAAGTAGAAAAAGGTTAATGTATTAGAAGCGTACAGCTGTTTACAGTGTTGGGGTAATTTTAAATCTCCGTGTATATTTCCAGAGTGAGACACAGACTCTCACAGGCTCAGTATGGATTACACAAGAATATAAAAAGTAGAAAAAGGTTAATGTATCAGAACATACAGCTGTATACAGTGTTGGGGTAATTATAAATCTCCGTATATATTTCCGGAGTAACACACAGACGCTCACAGGCTCAGTATGGAGTAGACCAGAATATAAAAAGCAAAAAAGGTTAATGTATCCGAAGATACAGCTACGTAGGATGAAATCGTATCGGGTAACACACAGACGCTCTCTCAGTATGGATTTGACGTATACAGAAGGCAGAAAAACGGTACTGTATCAGAAGATACCAGCTGTATACGGTTTTGGGGAAGATTGAAATCTCTGTATATATTTCCGAAGTCACACACAGAAAGTCAGCATGTATTTGTCCGTGATACCAGCCGGTACATGGTAGTGTGTGAGGAGCCTACAGCTCTATACAGTGTGGGGAAAAATGAACGCTCTGTAACTGTGCAGAAAAAAAGAATTAAAAGTATTAGTGCTGTGTAGGTGCTTGTAAAAAGCACTCTGCACAGCAGTGTACACACAGCAATACAGCTAGCAGGCAGCCTAATAATCAGCTCTGCTGCTGCACATAAGAAAATCCTCCCCTGTCACTGGCAGGTAGCCGAATAACCTGCGCTGCTGCACACAAGAAAATCCTCCCCTGTCACTGCACACTAACTGTACAGCACAATCGCTATCAGCACAAGCACAGAATCACTTTTCTTTCCTGCCTAACTCTCTCCCTACTGAGAAACAGCAGCAGCAACCTCTCTCTATGCTAAGATCGGCAGAAGTAAAATGGGGTCGGCGGTCAGGGCTTTTATAGCCAATCACTGCAATGCCCTTCTCTAAGATGGTGGTGGCCGCTGCCCATGTCATCTCGTTGCCCACAGTGTGCGTCCTTGCTCATTGGCTGAGAAAAGGCGCCTGCAAGTATTCTGGGAAAACCGACTTTGGCGCCGGGTTACGACCGCATGGCCGATCTCCCGCTACGGTCAGGTTTCCTCGGCGAAACCCGACTTTGGCGAAAGTCAGTGATTTATTAATCTGACCGATCTGTTTCGCTCAACTCTATTGTCAATCAGTGTTGCTTCCTAAGTGGACAGTTTGATTTCACAGAAGTTTGATTTACTTGGAGTTATATTCTGTTGTTTAAGGGTTCCCTTTATTTTTTTGAGCAGTGTATATACAGTTGTGCTCAAAATTTACATACCCCAGAAGAATTTTTTTTCTAGCCTTTTTTCAGAGAATATCAATTATAACATCAAAACAATTTTTCCACTCATGGTAAGTGGTTGAGTGAAGTCATTTATTGTCAAACTACTGTGTTTTTTAAATCATAATGACAACCCAAAACATCCAAATGACACTGATCAAAAGTTCACATACCCCATTACATAATACCGTTCACTGCGCTCTCTAACATCAATGACAGCTTGAAGTCTTTTGTGGTAGTTGTGGATGAGATTCTTTATTTTCACAGATGGTAAAGCTGTCCACTCTTTTTGGCAAAAAGCCTCCAGTTCCTGTAAATTCTTGGGCTGTCTAGCATGAACTGCGCACTTGAGATCCCCTGAGATTGGCTCAATGAAAGGTCAGGAGACTGAGATGGCCACTCCAGAACCTTCACTTTGTTCTGCTGTAGCCAATGGCAGGTCGACTTGGCCTTGTGTTTTGGTTCGTTGTCATGTTGGAAACATGCAAGTACGTCCCATGCGCAGCTTCCGGGCTGATGATTGCAAACTTGCCTCCAGTGTGTGCTGATAATGTAATTCATCTTTCATTCAACTTTGACCAAGTTTCCTGCACCTTTGTAGCTCACACATCCACAAAACAACACCGATCCACCTCTGTGTTTTACAGTAGGAATGGTGTTCCTTTCATGATAGACCTTGTTGACCTCTCTCCAAATGTAACGTTTATGGTTGTGGCCAAAAAGATGAATTTTGGTCTCATCACTCCAAATTACCTTGTTCCTGAGGTTTTGAGGCTTGTCTCTGTGCTGTTTTGTGTCTGTGTATTGATCAGGGTCATTTGGATGTTTTGGGTTGTCATTATGATGTAAAAGAGAAAATACAGTAGTTTGACAATAAATGGTTTCACCCAACCATTAACCATGAGTGGAGAAAAACTTTTGGTACATTCTCACATCTGTGAGAAAAGGCCAAGAAACATATAAATATATATATATATATATATATATATATTATATATATATTATATCAGTACAGACCAAAAGTTTGGACACACCTTCTCATTCAATGATTTTTCTGTATTTTCATGACTATGAAAATTGTAGAGATGAATAGGGGTGCTCACTAATATAGAGAACTCGGTGCCCAGGAGAAAATCCAAGTCAGTATAATAATATTTATAACTCCGGCACTCATGAAGAAATAGAAATCATGCAAAAAGGCTTCTGTGATCAAATTTATTTGTGCAAAAAACACTCCAAGTGCAAATATATGCTCATAACGTAGACAGATAACTTTTTCAACGTTTCGGCTATTAAGCCTTTCTCAAGAAAATTATCTGTTTCTGTAGAAAATACAAGAATAACAAAAAATGACAAAAACAAAATTAAAGAGCAAATAAAGAGAAAATAACATTCCAACAGGAACAATGTATGTACAAATGACTCTCAAGTCTTAAGACTAAGTCTATATAATTATCACACAAAAGAAAGAAAAAATGTTTTTTTCCTTTTTCTTCAAGTCAATACAAAAGAAAGACTCAAGCATGCCAAGAAAAGTCCTAATATACCAATTAATCCTATAATGAAAAAAAATTTTTAGCACATAAAAGAGTTTTGTTTATCAGGACTCCGTAAAGAATCTGCAGAAGGTGACCATATATATGGTGCACAGGACATAAGGTGTGTCAGTGTATAGTTTTATACATATACAGAATATATGTGTTGAAAAGGACATAATAAATGTCAATGAGTAAAGTTGATTTTTATATATATATATATATATATATGTACATATACAGACCAGATATATAGAGTATATATGTGGTAAAAGAACCTGAGGGAATTCCTTCCTTTTAGATTAGATATGGAAAAAGACAATATATAACAAGGATATATACATTACTTGTTGCATGTATTTGAGCTTGTTCTAATAAGAGAGGATGTGCAAACACCCTGAAAAAAGAAAGAGAAGAAAGGTCTATAGTACCAGTGCTAAACTGCTCAAAGACCATAACACCCAGAGATTTTTACCTTCAGAGGAATAAACCGGGAGAGACAGGTAAGTCCAGGTAAGTGTCCTGTTCATGAAACGTCCGGTATGATGGGTGAGCATCTGTGAAGTGCGGGCAGGATAGCGTGATGTGAGAGTTTTATATGCATCCGGGCTCTCATAACAATTACTTCCGAGTGTGTGCCAGAAAGGGTAACGGAATAGTGCGCATGTGTGGACCGGAAAAGACCGAGTGGAGCCGAAGGAAACATGAATAGAGGGCGAAATAGTGGCGCATGCGCTATGGGTTGCTGCGATAGAAAAAAACTTCATTTCTGTTCTGATATTCCCTGTATGAAAGAGAAAAATAAATATTCATATTAATAATGTCCACTATGCACAAGACAGGGAGGAAGGAAGGAGGTGAAAAAAGGGGGAAAAAAAGGGGAAAAAAGATACAATGGTTATATATGCATATCCATATCTAATACTAACATGATAAAAAATATATATACAGAGATGTGGAAAATAAAAGTGAGGGCTGTCCAAAAAAATGTTTACCTAAAGGAGAAATAAATATTCAATGAAAATGTGATTATTATGATACCGAGTTATGAGAACTCATATTCTTTATTAAGTCCTAGCGGTGCAAGGGTTTGTAATGTGTGAATCCAAAATGATTCACGTTCCTTCAAAATTTTGATCCTATCACCACCTCTTCTGGAACTGGGACATGGTCTATGACTTGAAATTTTAATTGAGCCACATTATGATGGTGTTGTATAAAATGTGCCGGAATAGGGAGATGTACACGTCCACATCGTATTGGATTGTGGGGAAGTACGGTCACGTATATGTTGTGTGGTCTCACCTACATAACCCAAGCCACATGGGCATTTTATAAAGTAAACAACATATGATGAATCACACGTGAAATATCCATTTATAGGAAATTTTCGACCTGAGCGAGGGTGGGTAAAAAAATCACCCTTGCTTATATTAGAACATTGGAGGCATCCCAGGCATGGGAAAGTACCCTTACGGGGGTTGAAAGAAAACTCTGAGACACATTTTTCTTTAGGGACCCTTTATCCGCTCTAACAAGATAATTTTTAACATTTGAACTCCTTTTATTGCAAATCATTAGTTCATTATCGAACTCTGGAACATTTGGGTATGCACTGCGGAGGATACCCCAGTATTTAAAAATACATTTATTGATCTGATAGTTAAAAGGATGAAAAGTCCTCACAAATTATGAAAATTGTAGAATCACACTGAAGGCATCAAAACTATGAATTAACACATGTGGAATTATACATTACACTTTACAAAAAGTGTGAAACAACTGAAAATATGTCTTATACTCTAGGTTCTTCAAAGTAGCCACCTTTTACTTTGATTACTGCTTTGCACGCAGAAAAGGTGAACGGATGGACTCTACATGCCTGGTTCCCACCGTGAAGCATGGAGGAGGTGGTGTGATGGTGTGGGGGTGCTTTGCTAGTGACACTGTTGGGGAGTTATACTACAGCATCTTGCAGCGCATGCTATTCCATCCGGTTTGCGTTTAGTTGGACCATCATTTATTTTTCAACAGAACAATGACCCCAAACACACCTCCAGGCTGTGTAAGGGCTTTTTGACCAAGAAGGAGAGTGTTGGGGTGCTACGCCAGATGACCTGGCCTCCACAGTCACCAGACCTGAACCCAATCGAGATGGTTTGGGGTGAGCTGGACCGCTCACCGCTTCAATTTTGAATAAATCCCCAACGGTGTCACCAGCAAAGCACCCCCACACCATCACACCTCCTCCTCCATGCTTCACGGTGGGAACCAGGCATGTAGAGTCCATCCGTTCACCTGTTCTGCGTGCAAAGCAGTAATCAAAGCAAAAGGTGGCTACTTTGAAGAACCTAGAATTAAAGACATATTTTCAGTTGTTTCACACTTTTTTGTAAAGTGTAATGTATAATCCACATGTGTTAATTCATAGTTTTGATGCCTTCAGTGTGATTCTACAATTTTCATAGTCATGAAAATACAGAAGAATCTTTGAATATGTCTTATATTCTAGGTTCTTCAAAGTAGCCACCTTTTGCTTTGATTACTGCTTTGCACACTCTTGGCATTCTCTTGATGAGCTTCAAGAGGTAGTCACCAGAAATGGTTTTCACTTCACAGGTGTGATTTCTTGCCTTATAAATGGCGTTGGGACCATCAGTTGTGTTGTGCAGAAGTCTGTGGATAACAGCTGATAGTCCTACTGAATAGACTGTTAGAATGTGTATTATGGCAAGAAAAAAGGAGCTAAGTAAAGAAAAATGAGTGGCCATCATTACTTTAAGAAATTAAAGTCAGTCAGTCTGAAAAATTGGGAAAACTTTGAAAGTGTCCCCAAGTGCAGTTGCAAAAACCATCAAGCGCTACAAAGAAACTGGCTCACATGAGGACCCCCAGGAAAGGAAAACCAAGAGTCACCTCTGCTTCTGAGGATAAGTTTATCCGAGTCACCAGCCTCAGAAATCGCAGGTTTACAGGAGCTCAGATTAGAGACCAGGTCAATGCCACACAGAGTTCTAGCAACAGACACATCTCTACAACAACTGTTAAGAGACTTTAAGCAGGCCTTCATCTTCATGGTAAAATGGCTGCTAGGAAACCACTGCTAAGGACAGGCAACAAGCAGAAGAGACTTGTTTGGGCTAAAAAACACAAGGAATGGACATTAGACCAGTGGAAATCTGTGCTTTGATCTGATGAGTCCTAATTTGAGATCTTTCGTTCCAAACACCGTGTCTTTGTGCGACGCTGAAAAAGTGAACGGATGGACTCTACATGCCTAGTTCCCTCCGTGAAGCATGGAGGAGGTGTCACGTCGCCGTTGGATTCAGTGGCTGGTGTTCCTGCCTGGCCGCTGGGAGGCGCCGGACTCCTTCGGCTGGTGGTGCCGTGATAGGAGTGCGATATCCTCATATGGTTCCGCTCCTTTGACGCCGGCCTCTGTCGCTGCGCATCGCCATATTTCGCCTGTGAGTAATGTTGGCAACAGAGAAGGGGTCTCTGCGCAGGCGTCTGGTGGGCGTAGGCTTCGCTCTTCTGTCAGAGGTGAAGTGATTGGTGTCAGTCATGCATCATCATCTGGCCTGGTTCTGGGGGCGGTCCAGATGAGGTCATCAGACTGTGAGCCTGTGAGAGGTAGCCATGCCCTTCAAATGCCTTGGAGCCTGGCTTGTAGGCCGCCAGACATAGTCTTGGTTTCCCCAGTGTGCTAGTTTGTTTTGCTATTGTATTTCTGACCTTTGCCTGGATTTCTGACTGTTCTACTGCCTGCCGATTTTGTACCTCTGCTGTCCGCCTGGTTTTGACTTGAACTTTAGCCTGAATTTCTGACCCTTCTACTGCCTGCCGATTTTGTACTTTTGCTCCCCTCCTGGTTTTGACCCTTGGACTTCTGACTATACATTTGGTCTCGCTTTTTATGCCCGTCCTAGCGTCCTTCCTACTCCGGTCCACTGCTCTCATAGGCAGCTACCCCCTGGGCTTCGTTATAATTCCAGATCCCTGTATAGGGGTAAAGGGTCTCGGGGTTTCTCGGGGTGCTGTCTTACCTTCATTTCAGACCTGCAGTGGGCGGAAGCCACATTATATCTGGCCTTAAAAAAACGTTTTTATATATATTCTGGATATATATAAAAGCATTTCCTAACCCTTTCTCTGAATTTTTTTTTCCTTCCTCTCCATTTCTGAGCTGATTTTGTTGCTAAAGCACCTGTGTCCTGCTTCATTGCTCAGTCCTGTGGAGGATCACTCCCATCATCTCCTACTAAAATGCTTCACAAGCCACAGTCTGGAGACCTCTGGAGAACACTGGACGTCAGAAGCCTTCACTGCCTGGACGTCAGCACCTGGGTAACTCTGGCCATGCCTGTCCAGGTGCCCAGGTATTGCCCGCTGATGTGGCCAAAGTCCTTTTACCTACTTCTTTGTCTTACCTGAAGAAATCTGTGGGTGTGGAGGCTTATGTGGATAGTGGCTCAGAAGGCAATTTCATAGATTTCCTGGTAGCGAGAAATCTTGGTGTACCACTGTTAAGACTAAATGCGCCCATTAATACCACTGCTATTAATGGCACTCCTATCGTCCAGAATGGAGTGGAGTTTGTCACTGAGGAAATATCAATGTCAGTGGGATCATTACATGCTGAACATGTGTCATTTTTTGTTATCCATAATATATCATCCGCTGTTATTCTGGGTATGCCATGGTTACGCAAACATAATCCAGTCATTAACTGGCACTTGGGTGATATCGTACACTGGAGCCCAGAGTGTCAGGATAATTGTATACCGCTATCAGTGAACCAAGTTAAAATCACACCTCCCCCCTTTGTACCCTATGCATTCAGAGATTATGAGGATGTATTTTTTGTATTGGAATCAGAGAAATTACCCCCTCATAGAAAGTATGATTGCCCCATAGACTTAGTACCGGATTCTCGCCTCCCTAAGGGGAGAATATTTAACCTCTCTGGTCCAGAACGTCAGGCCATGAAAGACTACATAACAGACAGTTTGCAAAAAGGGTTTATTAGACATCCACCTCGCCAGTGGGGGCTGGGTTCTTTTTTGTGGAAAAGAAAGATGGTGGTCTCAGACCTTGCATTGATTACCGTGAGTTAAACGCAATCACTGTGAAAAACCAGTATTCGCTTCCACTCATTCCTGATCTTTATAATCAGCTGTTGGGAGCCCGTTGGTTTACTAAACTTGACCTCCGAGGAGCATATAATCTTGTCCGGATAAGAAAGGGAGATGAGTGGAAGACCGCGTTTAACACACTCCTTGGCCACTTTGAGTATCTCGTAATGCTGTTTGGGCTCAGTACTGCACCCGCAGTGTTTCAGAATTTCGTGAACGAGATTTTTAGAGATATTAGTGGTGTTTATGTGGTCGTTTATTTGGACGACATCCTGATTTACTCTTCTGACATTGTGACGCACGTCCAACACGTCTGCTCTGTCCTCCAGAGACTCAGAGAGCATTCTTTATTCGCCAAACTAGAGAAATGTGTCTTCATGACACAGGAGATACAGTTTCTGGGGTTATATTTTGTCGGCTAAAGGGTTTCGCATGGATCCTTCTAAAATTCAACCCATTAAGGAATGGGTACAACCCCAGTTTCTAAAGGCACTGCAGCGATTTTTGGGTTTCGCTACTATCGTAAATTTATTAAAGGTTTTTCCGAGATAGCCAAACCACTCACTGATTTGACTCGGAAAGGGGCGGATGTGGTTAACTGGAAGCCTGAAGCACTTCATGCATTTTCTGCCTTAAGGAAATGATTTTCCTCTAACCCGATATTGGTTCAGCCTGATCTGGACCACCCCTTTATTGTATAGGTAGATGCCTCTGAAGTTGGAGTCGGAGCAGTGCTATCGCAAGGCACTGCATCCCTCACTCAACTTCGTCCGTGTGCCTTCTTTTCCCGAAAATTTTCTTCCACCGAGGGGAATTATGATATAAGTAATCGGGAATTGTTGGCAATCAAATGGGCCTTTGAGGAATGGCGCCCCTTCCTCGAAGGTGCCAAACATAAGATAACTGTATTTACTGACCACAAGAACCTGACCTACTTGGAGTCAGCAAAAAGACTGAAACCTAGACAGGCAAGATGGGCCTTGTTCTTTTTTAGGTTTGATTTTGTAATTACTTTTCGACCGGTACTAAAAATGTAAGGGCTGATGCCCTTTCTCGAAGTTTTTGCCCTTCACAGGTCGAGGACTGTGAACTGACTCCAATACTAGCCAAGGGAATTGTTATTTCAGCTGTATCCTTGGATCTTCTGGAAGAAATCCATAGATCCCCAGAACAGGCACCTAACACTACTCCTCCCCAAAAACTATTTGTTCCGGCCACATTCCGCCTTCAAGTTCTGAATGAATCACATGATTCCATCCTTGCAGGGCATCCAGGCATCAAAAACACCATCAGACTTGTAACTAGGAATTTTTGGTGGCCAACTGTAGTAAAGGACTGTAAGGACTATGCACTGGCCTGTGAAACCTGTGCTCGCACTAAGTCTCCCCATAATCTCCCTGCTGGGTGGCTCCAGTCCCTGCCTGCCCCTGAGAGTCCTTGGATCCATATCTCCATGGACTTTATTACTGATCTGCCACTCTCAGAAGGGAAAACGTGTATCTAGGTGGTGGTGGATAGATTCAGCAAGCAGTGTCATTTGTTCCTCTGTCCGGATTACCTAATTCCGAGACCCTGAGCAAATTATTCATTACTCATGTTGTGCGATTGCATGGTATTCCTGTGAATATCGTGTCCGATAGGGGCACCCAGTTTGTTTCGAAATTTTGGAGGGCATTCTGTAAACGAATTGGAATGGAATTGTCCTTTTCCACTGCCTATCACCCTGAAACCAATGGTCAAACCGAACGCACCAACCAAGCGCTTGAGCAGGATCTACGTTGTTATGTCTCTGAGCATCAGTCCGATTGGGTGGAACACCTACCGCTAGCAGAGTTTGCCATAAATAATCAGTACCAGGAGACCATCAAGACTACCCCTTTCTACTGTAATCATGGACTGCACCCACGTTTTGGTTCGTTCTCTTCTAGGATGTGAGATATCCCTGGGGTAGAAAGAACCATAGAAGTCAACGTAAACTTGAAAGGGACTCAGACTAGACAGGCTTCGTCCACTAATAGACGGCGCTCCAAGGGCCCGGACCTGGGAGTTGGGGACAAAGTTTGGCTTTCGACCAGGAATATTAAGCTCAAAGTGCCATCTGCCAAACTAGGTCCCAGGTTTATTGGTCCGTATGAAATTATTGAGGTGATTAAACCAGTAGCCTTTCGTCTGAAGCTCCCTCAATCATTTAAACTGCCAAATGTATTCCATAAGTCCCTTCTCAAATTGTACCACTCTCCAATTTGTCCTGTCCAGTCCTCTCCTCCTCTGGTTTTGGTAGGGGGTGCTTTGGAATACGAAGTCCAAAGGATCCTTGATTACCGTTTAGTGAGAGGATCCGTGCAGTATCTGGTGCATTGGAAGGGCTATGGTCTGGAGGAAAGGTCCTGGGTGCCTGCCAGTAACGTCCATGCCAAGGATTTGATCAGGAAGTTTCATCTCCTTCATCCCAACAAACCAGGTTTTGAGGGTCCAGAGGCCCCTCTTAGAGGGAGGGGTACTGTCACGTCACCGTTGGTTTCAGTGGCTTGTGTTACTGCCTCAGCCGCTGGGAGGCGCCGGACTCCTTCTGCTGGTGGTGCCGGTGATAGGAGTGCGGTATCCTCATATGGTTCCACTCCTTTGCCTCTGTCGCTGCGCATCGCCATGTTTCGCCTGTGAGTAATGTTGGTGACAGAGAAGAGGTCTCTGCGCAGACGTCTGGTGGGCGTAGGCTTCGCTCTTCTGTCACAGGTGAAGTGGTTGGTGTCAGTCATGCATCACCATCTGGCCTGGCTCTGGGGGCGGTCCAGATGAGGTCATCAGACTGTGAGCCTGTGAGAGGGTAGCCATGCCCTTCAAATGCCTTGGAGCCTGGCTTGTAGGCCGCCAGATATAGTCTTGGTTTCCCCAGTGTGCTAGTTTGTTTTGCTATTGTATTTCTGACCTTTGCCTGGATTTCTGACTGTTCTACTGCCTGCCGATTTTGTACCTCTGCTGTCCACCTGGTTTTGACTTGAACGTTAGCCTGAATTTCTGACCCTTCTACTGCCTGCCGATTTTGTACTTTTGCTCCCCTCCTGGATTTGACCCTTGGACTTCTGACTACGCATTTGGTCTCGCTTTTTATTCCCGTCCTAGCGTCCTTCCTACTCCGGTCCACTGCTATCATAGGCAGCTACCCCCTGGGCTTCGCTATAATTCCAGATCCCTGTATAGGGGTAAAGGGTCTCGGGGTTTCTCGGTGTGCTGTCTTACCTGCAGTTCAGACCTGCAGTGGGCGGACGCCACAGGAGGTGTGATGGTGTGAGAGTGCTCTGCTGGTGACACTGTTCAGGATTTATTCAAAATTGAAGGCATACTGAACCAGCATGGCTACCACAGCATCTTTCAGAGGCATGCTATTTCATCCGGTTTGCGTTTAGTTGGACCTTCATTTTTTTCAAGAGGACAATGTCCCCAAACACACCTCCAGGCTGTGTAAGGGCAATTTGACCAAGAAGGAGAGTGATGGGGTGCTACGCCAGATGACCTGGCCTCCACAGTCACCAGACCTGAACCCAATCGAGATGGTTTGGGGTGAGCTGGACCGCAGAATGAAAGGAAAGGGCCAACAAGTGCTAAACATCTCTGGGAACTCCTTCAAGACTGTTGGAAGACCATTTCCGGTGACTACCTCTTGAAGCTCATCAAGAGAATGCCAAGAGTGTGCAAAGCAGTAATCAAAGCAAAATGTGGCTACTTTGAAGAACCTAGAATATAAGACATATTTTCAGCTGTTTCACACTTTTTTGCTAAGTATATAATTCCACATGTGTTAATTCATAGTTTTGATGCCTTCAGTGTGAATGCACAATTTTCATAGTCATGAAAATACAGAAAAATCTTTTAATGAGAAGGTGTGTCCAAAGTTTTGGTCTGTACTGTATGTATATATTCATTTTATATATTATAAAACAGTTCTTATTGTATCTTAATCTACCCCTCCTGATTACAAGTTACAAGACTAAATGGTGAAATTCATGAGTTGCCCGAACATGTAAAAGGTTATCCACATAACATATGGTGAATATGTACAAAAAGCTTTACATAAATACACCCCCACAGGCCACCCTTCCAGACACATTCATTAGATGTGTTTTCTGTCTTTCTGTCTTTAAGCTGTTGCTTTTAAGCAGCTGTCAATAAAGTGAGCCGTCCAGCACATGTAATAGCTATAGATAAGCCAATAATATGTTGGGATAGAACATGAAAGACAAATACTGTTGAGAAATAATAAATATTTTACAAAGGTAGTACAAATGTGTTTTATATCTCTTTGTGATGTAGAAATGTCCATTGTTTACTGTTATTTATTGTTATTTTGCTATTCTTGACTTGAAGAGTCTTAACTCTACCAAATTAATGATGACTAGTTTACAGCAAATTATAACTGTCAATTATAACGGTTAGTAAGGGCAAGAGTTCATAAGGCGAAGAACTAATAAGAGGCCAGGGATATAAGACAGTGTAAGATCTGTTCTCAGTTATGGAGTCCTATGAGTGTCAGATAAGCAAATGAGTCATTAGAGACAGCTTCCCCTGGTCCAGTTCAACACACATGTAATGAATATGTGGCACCACAGACCCTTTTATTTTAAATGCTATCTGGTGCATTTGTGCTTGCTAATTGTTGTGTTAGACCAATGGAATCAATCAGTATCATCAGAACACTAAAACACTAACATTTCAGAGCTTGCCAAGAAGGCTCAGAGACATAATTAATAGTGATTATTATTATTATTATTCATTATTATAGCGCCATTTATTCCATGACACTTTACATGTGAAAGGGGCAAATATAGACAAGTACAATAAACATGAGCAATACAAGGCACACACAAGTACAGAAGGAGAGGGGACCCTGCCCGCGAGGGCTCACAGTCTACAGGGGATAGGTGAGGATACACAAGGAGAGGGTAGAGCTGGTAATGCCTCAGTTCAGTAGACTGAGGATCACTGCAGGTTGAAGGCTTGTCGCAAGAGGTGGGTCTTCAGGTTCCTTTTGAAGGTTTCCGTGGTAGGTGAGAGTCTGATGTGTTGGAGTAGAGAGTTCCAGAGTGGGGGGAAGCACATGAGAAGTCTTGTATGCGGTGGTGGGAAGAAGAGAAAAGAGGGGAGTAGAGAAGGAGATCTTGAGAGGATCGAAGGTAGCGTGTAGGTAAGTACCGGGAGACCATGTCACAGATGTATGGAGGAGACAGGTTGTGTATGTCATAGTTAGGGTTTTGAACTGGAGTCTATGTACAATAGGAAGCCAGTGAACGGCTTGGCAGAGAGGAGAGGATGGGGAATAATGGGGAGACAGGTTGATTAGTCGGGCAGCAGAATTTAGGATAGATTGGAGTGGTGCAAGCATGCTAGAGGGAAGGTCAGAGAGTAGGAGGTTGCAATAGTCGAGGCGGGAGATGATGAGGGCATGGATTAGGGTTTTTGCAGTTTCTTGGTCAAGGAATGTACGGATCCAGGAAATATTTTTTGAGTTGGAGTCAAAGGAGGAGGCAAGAGCTTGGATATGTGGCTTGAAAGAGAGGGCAGAGTCGAGGATCACCCTGCGGCACCGAGCATGTGGGACTAGGGAAAGTGAGCAGCCATTGACATTGATGGATAGGTCTGGTGGAGGGGTAGAGTGAGATGGTGGAAAGATGATGAATTCTGCTTTGTCCATGTTCACTTTTAGAAAGCGAACAGAAAAGATGAAATAGCGGACAGACATTGTGGGATTTTGGTCAGTAAGAAGGTGATGTCAGGTCCAGATAGGTAGATCTGCGTGTCATCGGCGTAGAGATGATACTGCAAACCGTGCCTAAAAATATGTTTGCGTCCCCGCGGCTGCATGTCTCACGGCTGTTAGACAGCAGCAACACATGCGGGAATTGCCTAACAAACAGGCAATCCCGGCATGTGTTATGATTGTGGAATAGCTGGGAGACATGCGGCCGCGGGGAAGCAAACATATTTTTCGAGGACGCCTTTTTGAGTAACACCTTATCCGAGCACGTTCGCTCATCAATAATAAGTTTGAGCTCTAACGCTTTAATGGCTTCTCTTTATTTAAGGCAGAAAGTTGGGATTGTTTTGCAGCATGTGCTTGGCTTTTAATAAATTCTTTTTTTTTTTCATTCTGGTCATTCCACAACCTATCAGTAGGTGGCTTACTTGGACATTCCATAGAAGGGCACGAAAAGCTATTGCAGCTGAGCTCAGCTCCTGTTATTGAATATCACTCCATTTTACAAAGGCACAGGACCACATCCTTGTGATTGTGGGGGTCCTTTAATGAGCATACATTTATCACCTTATCACTCATCAGTAGACTGCACAGAGAACCAGGCATTAAATGGATACTTGTCAGGCCATTCATGCTACCCAAACAAACTGTGGGCAGCAAGAATTGCAGCCTCGCTGCACCATGGCAGGCAGGCGAAGGAGAGCCTTGTCAATCATCTACAGCAGCGGCGCAGGGAAGAGTTGGCAAACTGATCAAAAGCTGCATGTGTGATCCCAGCCTGAACTGACTGAAAATAATGTTTAACCCATCAACCCCAGAGGTATTTTCATTTTTGCATTTTCGTTTTTTGCTCCCCTTCTTCCCAGAGCCATAACTTTTTTATTTTTCCGTCAATATAGCCATGTGAGTGCTTGTTTTTTTGAGGGACGAGTTGTACTTTTGAACGACACTATTAGTTTTAACATATATACTGGAAAACGGTAAAAAATTCCAAGTGCGGTGAAATTGCAAAAAAAGTGCAATCCCACAGTTGTTTTTTGTTTTGCTTTTTTATTATGTTCACTAAATACTAAAACTGACCTGCCATTATGATTTTCAAGGTCATTACGAGTTCATAGACACCAAACATGTCTAGGTTATTTTTTATCTAAGTGGTGAAAAAAAAAACTTCATTAAAAAAATTACACCATTTTTTGATACCCGTAGCGTCTCCATTTTTCGTGATCTCGGGTTAGGTGAGAGCTTATTTTTTGCGTGCCGAGCTGATGTTTTTAATGTTACGATTTTGAAGCAGATATGATCTTTTTATCTCCCGTTATTGCATTTTAATTCAATGTCACTGTGACCGAAACAATGTAATTCTGGCGTTTTGACTTTTTTTCTCGCTACGCTGTTTAGTGATCAGGTTAATTCTTATTTTATTGACAGATCAGGCGATTCTGAATGCGGCAATACCAAATATGTGTATGTCTGATTTTTTTTTTATTGTTTTATTTTGAATGGGGCAAAAGGGGGGTGATTTGAACTTTTGTATTTTTTTTTTTTTTTATATTTTTGAAAACTTTTTCTTTTAACTTTTTGCATGCTTCAATAGTCTCCACGGGAGACTGGAAGCTGCCATAACCCGATCGGCTCTGCAACATACAGGCGGTTATCAGATTGTATGTATGTATGTACAGTCATGGCCAAAAGTTTTGAGAATGACACAAATATTAATTTTTACAAAGTCTACTGCTTCACTTTTTCTAATGGCAATTTGCATATACTCCAGAATGTTATAAAGAGTGATCAGTTTAACAGCAATTACTTGCAAAGTCAATATTTGGCTAGAAAATGAACTTTATCCCCCAAAACACATTTCAACATCATTGCAGCCCTGCCTTAAAAGGACCAGATAACCTCTTTTCAGTGATTGCTCCATTAACACAGGTGTGGGTGTTGATGATGACATGGCTGGAGATCAATCTGTCATGATTAAGTAAGAATGACACCACTGGACACTTTAAAAGGAGGCTGGTGCTTGGCATCATTGTTTCTCTTCTGTTAACCATGGTTATCTCTAAAGAAACACGTGCAGTCATCATTGCAATGCACAAAAATGGCATAACAGGGAAGAGTATCGCAGCTAGAAAGATTGCACCTCAGTCAACAATCTATCGCATCATCAAGAACTTCAAGGAGAGAGGTTCCATTGTTGCCAAAAAGGCTTCAGGGCGCCCAAGAAAGACCAGCAAGCGCCAGGACCGTCTCTTAAAAGTGTTTCAGCTGCGGGATCGGGCTATCAGCAGTGCAGAGCTTGCTCAGGAATGGCAGCAGGCAGGTGTGAGTGCATCTGCACGCACTGTGAGGCGGAGACTCTTGGAGCAAGGCCTGGTCTCAAGGAGGGCAGCAAAGAAGCCACTTCTCTCCAGAAAAAACATCATGGACAGACTTATATTCTGCAAAAGGTACAGGCGGTGGACTGCTGAGGACAGGGTAAAGTTATTTTCTCTGATGAATCCCCTTTTCGATTGTTTGGGACATCAGGAAAACGCCTCATTCGGAGAAGACAAGGTGAGCGCTACCACCAGTCTTGTCTCATGCCAACTGTTAGGCATCCTGAAACCATCATGTGTGGGGTTGCTTCTCAGCCAAGGGAATCGGGTCTCTCACAGTCTTGCCTAAAAATAGCCATGAATAAAGAATGGTACCAGAATGTCCTCCAAGAGCATCTTCTCCCAACCCTCCAAGAGCAGTTTGGCGATCAACAATGCCTTTTCCAGAATGATGGCGCACCTTGCCATAAAGCAAAGGTGATAACTAAATGGCTCAGGGAACAAAACATAGAGATTTTGGGTCCATGGCCTGGAAACTCCCAGATCTTAATCCCATTGAGAACTTGTGGTCAATCATCAAGAGACGGGTGGACAAACAAAAACCTAAAAATTCTGACAAAATGAAAGCATTGATTGTGCAAGAATGGACTGCTATCAGTCAGGATTTGGTCCAGAAGTTGATTGAGAGCATGCCAGGGAGAATTGCAGAGGTCCTGAAGAAGAAGGGTCAACACTGCAAATATTGACTTGCTGCATTAACTCATTCTAACTGTCAATATAAGCTTTTGTTACTCATATGTTTGCAATTATTATATTTCTGTCTGTGATAAAAACATCTGTCAAACACACATAAAAACCAGAGGGCAGCAGATCATGTGAAAATATAATATTTGTGTCATTCTCAAACTTTTGGCCATGACTGTAGCTCACTTGCTATGAGCACCGACCACTGGGCGGCGCTCATAGCAATCCGGCAGTAACAATCATAGAGGTCTGCAGGAGACCTCTGGTTGTCATCACAACCCATCGGTGACCCGCGATCACGTGATGGGGTCACCGATGGGCGAATTTCTAGCGCGATTGCCTGAAGCACATCTTAAATGCTGCTGTCACAGTTTGACAGCTGCATTTAGCAGGTTAATAGCCGTGGGTGGATAGTTCAAAACAGCTGACATGTCCCGGAGCCCACATCAAAGGAGGGTGTCCGACATTGGCGTACTATTACACCTGATGTCGGAAAGGGGTTAATATCATTTCTACAAAGTTCTGTATAAAACAGGTGAAATCAGAATCAGTTTTACTACTTTTACTACTCATGTGTTTTTTTATAGAGATATTCAGTATGTTAGTAAGAAATTATAAATTTACTTTCACTGGTTCCAACTTCAATAGTTTTTAGAGGCAGATATCTGAATGGCTTTGTAGCTATTTAAAAAGTACCATATTTTTCGGAATTTAAGGCGCAACGGATCATAAGACACACACAGGTTTTAGAGGAGGAAATTACAAAAAAAACTGAAGCAAAAAATATGGTCAATTCTGAGCTAATATCCTATATCCTGTTATATATATGTCCCCAAGCCAGGTATACATGGTCCCTGTCACGCTCATGCCCTAACTCGGCGTGAGCCAGGGGGTTGTGGCCCCACTGTGCCACAAACCAGACTATCCTGGAAGGGGCGTGACTAGGACAGCTGCCTTGGTTTTCACTGAAGCCTCTGATGGTGAGGTCAGGCTCGTGCGGCAGGCAGCTGCCAGGTGCCACTCCAGGGTGGTGTCTGGCGGTGGCTGCTGATCCCACTTGGGGAGACGGTGGCACGGCTGAGACGCTGGCAGGCAGGCACGGCTGAGACACAGGGTTGGCAGGTACGGCTGAGACACAGGGCTGGCAGGCACGGCTGAGACACATGGTTTGCAGGCACGGCTGAGACACAGGGTTGGCAGGTACGGCTGAAACACAGGCCTGGCAGGCACGGCTGAGACACAGGGTTGGCAGGCATGGCTGAGACACAGGGCTGGCAGGCACGGCTGAGACACAGGGCTGGCAGGCACGACTGAGACACAGGGTAGGTAGGCACGGCTGAGATACGGGGGAGGGTCCTGTTCACACAGCAAGTGCAGATACTGGTACTGACTGGAAGGAATGGTGTATGGAGGAACAGGTAGAGACCTGCTCACACAGCAAATACAGTTACTGGAACTGACTGGAAGGAATGGTGTATGGAGGAACAGGTTGAGACCTGTTCACACAGCAAATGCAGATACTGGAACTGACTGGGAGGAATGGTGTATGAATGAACAGGTAGAGACCTGTTTACACAGGAGGAGAACCGCTAGGCTGCGGAGAAGGGCTGTAGAGCAGCAAGAGGTTCTGCAGCGGCAGGAGCAAAGCAAAGCAGAACTGCAAGGTATGCAGAGAGGGGCTGCAGCAAGAGGTTACTGCAGCGGCAGGAGCAAAGCAGAGTGGAACGAAGCAGAACCGCTGGAGTGCAGACAAGAAGCAGAAAGTAATTCAGAGAGAGCACAAGGCAAGACACAGCAGGGAAGGAAACCACAGACAAGGAGACTAAGAGACAGAGGTAGGACAGAGCCCAGACAAGAAAATGACACAAGACAAGGCACAGGGACAAAGACACAGGGACCAGGATATTCTGCCTCCGGGAGGGTGGCAAGGACAAGTACAAGATAAGGTCAGAAGCAAAAGCACAAAGACAAGGATATACTGCCTCCTGGAGGGCGGACAGACAGGTACAAGACAAAGCTAGGAGCGAAGCCTCCAAAGATGGAGGAACACAGAGCAAGACCTGGCAGCTCAGTAGCAAAACACTAACTGAGTTAACACATTGCACAGGCAAGATCCACAGGGTGAAGCTGCCCTAAATACTAGAGAGCTAATGGTAATTGGTCAGGGAGATATTAAACAGGTGCACACTGACTGCATAAGAACCAGAGAGTTCTGGCGCCGCCCCACTATGTACGCAGCCAGGAGACATGCAGAGAGCAGATAGAAGACAAGAGGCACAAAGCATGGAGCTGGAAGCAGACAGAAATCACAGCAAGACCTGGAGCAGTGAGCATGTTGGTGTGCAGGAGATGGGAGGCCATGCAGTGATGCCAGCAGGGTTGTTACAGTCCCCTCATCCCCATCCTGGTATGCATGGCCCCCTCATCCCTATCCTGATATGCATGGCCTCCTCATCCCTATTCTGGTATGCATGGCCCCCCTCATCCCTATCACAATATGCATGGCCTCCCTAACCCCTATCCTGGTATATATGGCCTCTTCATCCCTATCCTGGTATAAATGGTCTCCCTCATCCCTATCCTGGTATGCATGGCCTCCCTCATCCCTATCCTGTATGCATGGCCTCCCTCATCTCTATCCTGGTATGCATGGCCCCCCTCATCTGTATCCTGTATGCATGGACCCCCTTATCCCTATCCTGGTATGCATGTGAGTCGCACTAAGTACCAGGGCAATGGGGTACTCGGCACCGAGCCCATGAAAGTCTATGGGATTTGTCACTGGCAGCGGACTCGGTCCGTGGCCCTGGGCGCTCATACAATGGGGGATATTTACAGGGATTTGTAGGTAGTTCGTGACGCCACCTGTGGTATCTGATCAATTGGACCAGCGCTGCTATAAGGACCTTCACAGGGGATGTTATGGGGCAGCTGGCTGGTAAGTCTCCCACAGGTGAGACGGGTCCCTGGAAGTCTATGTGATGATGCAGGGTGTAGATAAGAATTCAGTCACACACAATGCAGCTTCTTTTCATACCTTTACTGGTAGATGTTCAAGCAGATCCCGGGGAGCTGGTCGGGGTGGAGAATGCACATTCGGATAACCGCTGAGCAGGTTAGAGGCCTCCTTTAACTCCAAATTCGTGTGAGAGTCCAACTTGCTTGGAGCGAAGTCAACTCTGCTATCTCCAGCTTTCTCAATAGCTGCAAAGCCCGGCCAACATTGTGGTGGAGCCTTCTGAGTGGTAGGAACAGAGTCCTTCTATGCTTGGCCTAGCTAAAGTCCTTGTTCCTCCTGACCCGATTACGTATCGGCACTTAGGGCTGCTCTCTGCGACCTGTAGTCCAGATGCCTCGTTATCTTATCACTAAGCATGAAACTCTAGTAATGCTTCGGACTCCGGTGTCCGGTGAATTAGTGCAGGCAATCTCGTACCTGAAGCACTTCTCTCTGTCTTCTCCACTATGCCCTTCGCCCTGCTCTCGCTCTTAGCATAAGCACTTGTAGCTTTGATGTGAAATGTCAGCTTCCAGAGCTCACTGTATAGCTCTCAGTATCCTCCAAGTCCAGACTGGACTGAGACTGAACTTCTCTGTACTAAGACAGGAAGCAGACTGATCTCTCTCCTCTCCTCCAGACTAATCTGAGCTCTGCTACGTGTCACTTCCTTTTATACCCCTGATGGGTGTGTCTGAAAGTGTGAGTGACATGAATGAATAGCAAGCTTTTGCGGTTACCTTCCTGTGCATTCTCCTGGATTATGTGTGCCTTACATAGCTGGGCCACACATCCCCCCTTGGTTAAACACAGCACTCCCGGGCTGTAAAAGACAAAAAGAAAAACATTTTTGTTTTGCATTAAACATAACATTTTTAACTCATCCCATCCGGGAGGTACGGATTCTTTAACGTTACAATTTGTACATTAGAAAAATACAAAAGTATCAAAGCATTTTTCTCGTAAATATTCACAGTATAAGACAATATTCTTGTGGAGGACCCGCACCAAAAACCTCCCACGTGGGTCCTGGGTGGGCTGCAGGACTTCTGACTGCAGACCTCACTCTAGGCCCACCATACGGGTTTTTCTTCAGAGGTAGATAGTAATGGTTTCGTGTAAAACCAGGATAAGGCACCATAGTGCAACTATTTACATTGAAAGTTTTTGGCTGGCACAGTCCACAGCCACGCAGTCCATTGCATGGTTAAAACACATTTCAAATAATTACATTATACTTTAACTCCTATTAAAGTGCAAATCTTGTAAAACTTTATACAATTTGTCAGTGACAATAAACCCTGTCTGGGTCTTGCTAACTAGTTTACTAGGACTACTCCTGATAGCGAATAGGTAGTTTTCCTTTAGTGATACGTTCTGACCTACGTGGGGTAGCATCAGGTATAGTAATCTCTAACCCATCTGTTCTGCGTAACGGCAAACTATATATACGACTCCACCTCTCTAGGGACCTGGCAAGCATGCTAGCGACTGGACGAGGCGGTACTGCTTCACCAGGGGACTCCACTTTTTGTGGCGCTGCTTCTTGTGGTTCCGCTGCTTGGGATCCCAATGGTTGAGGGTCTGCCGGAACAGGTCCTTCCGGAACTAACTCTACTGGCACAATTGGTATGACTGGATGTAGAGAGTCTTCTTGCGGTTGATAAAACTGCAGCACAGGAATGATTACAGCTTCCCCTATTCTGGGCCAATCTGCAGGTAAATCTCCCAAATCCGTATGTATGACCGCTTCATTATTTTCTTCCTGATTGACAACAGGGTTTTCTTCACGGAGCTTTAATGGGCCAGGACACAACTTTAAATGATCTCTAGACACAGTTGCAGTCGTTTTTCCTCCATCCTTACTAATGGTACAGACCTTTCTGTTATCAAAATTGGAATTTTGCACGACATATGGCTCCTGTTCCCACTGATCATCCAACTTGTGCATTCTTCTTTTCCTTTTTAGCACCGTTTCTCCAGGCATAAAAGGCGTAGCGGGAGCATTTTTGTTATAGTTCTTCTCTTGCTTTTCCCTTACTTTGTTGAGACTGTCCTCTACGCAGGCTTGTACTCTCTTGTACTGTTCCTGTCGATTCGTGTCCCAATCTTCAGCACTGTCATCAGCCTCTGGTTCTACCACTCCAAGTTCTAAATCCATTGGCAGCCTTCCGGGTCTTGCTCTCATAAGGTAGGCTGGAGTGCAGTTGGTGGAACTTACTGGTATGTGGTTGTACAAGTCAACCAGGTCAGTAACAAGTCTGGCCACCGATTTCTTTCTTCCAGGGGTACAGTTTTCAGTAAATCCATGACAATGTGATTCATCTTTTCACAAAGGCCGTTGGTCTGAGGGTGGTATGGTGTTGTCCTGATCTTCTTACACCCATACAAGTGACAGAATTCCTGAAACAGTTCAGCTTCAAAGGCAGGACCTCGATCAGTCAGTACCTGCTCTGGATATCCGTGTGGTCTGCAGAAACTTGCTTGGAAGGTCTTTGCTGCCGTCTCTGCTGTCTGATCTTTGACAGGGGCGACCACCAGAAATCTGGAGTAGTGATCCACCATGGTCAGGGCATATGAGTATCCTGACCTGCTTGGGGACAACTTGACGTGATCCAATGCCACAATCTCCAAGGGACGAGTCGTCCGGATAGGCTGCAGGGGTGCTCTCTGACTATGATAGTCTTTTCGTCTGAGTCCACAGGGTCCACAATTCCGGCACCACTTCTCGATGGAGCTGCGCATCCCTACCCAGTAGAACCGACACCTCAACAGGGTTTCCAGCTTTTTCCAGCCAAAGTGTCCTGCTTGATCGTGGTAGGCTTCTAACACCATTTGGACGTCTGCTCTGGGAACCACTATCTGCCAAACCATCTCATGGGTCCTTGGATCGATGTATCTCCTGCACAACTTCTCACGGTAGATGAACAACCGGCTTCTCTCGTTCCACAGGAGCTTTGCTGGTATGGGTGCATCTTTCTCCAAGGAGGAACCTTCCTGTTTTATCAGCTCCTTGACACGGCTGACCACTGGATCGCTGTCCTGAGTTTCCTTCCAGCTGTGATGATGTAAAGGGTTCAACATCTCACCACACCGCTTTCTGTAGACTCGTTGTTCTTGGACCATCCCATTTCGGTGGAACGCAGGTAGCTCGATTTCTTCCAGATCGTCCGATTCTTCCTCCGTGTCGGATTCATGCGGCATTCTGGACAAGGCGTCCGCGTTAGCATTTTTACGGCCTGCCCTGTACTTGATGGTAAATTTGATAGTTTGACAGCCGAGCTATCCAACGTTGCTCCATGGCTCCCAGCTTGGCTGTTTCAAGGTGCGTCAAGGGGTTGTTGTCTGTGTACGCAGTGAACTTGTTGGAGGCAAGGTAATGTTTGAATCTCTCGGTAATGGCCCAGACCAGCGCCAGAAACTCCAGTTTGAAGCTGCTATAGTTTTTTCCGGGTTCCTCTCAGTTGGCCTGAGTTTTCTGCTGGCATATGCGATGACTTTTTCTTGGCCATTCTGCTTCTGACTGAGGACAGCTCCTAATCCTTCGTTACTGGCATCTGTGTACAGCAGGAACGGTTGGCTGTAATCTGGGTAGGCTAAGATTTCATCGCCTGTCAGAATCTCTTTCATCTCTTTGAATGCCTCAGCTTGTTCTTTACCCCAATTGAATGGAGGGTTTCTGCTCTTGAGAGGTTGTCCTACCAGGAGGTCCTGTAAAGGCGCCGCTTTCTTAGTGTAATCTTTCACAAACCTCCTGTAGTAACCTGTTAGTCCCAGGAACTGACGCACCTCCTTTAGATTCTTCGGCTCCGGCCATTTCTGGATGGCTGTGACCTTCTCGGGGTCCGGCGCTACTCCTTCGGAACTGACAATATGTCCCAAGTATTGTACCTTCCGTTTGAGCAGATGGCATTTAGAGGCTTCAGTTTCATCCCATACTTGGACAGTGACTCGAATACCTCCGCCAGGTGCTTCAGATGATCTTCATATGTCTTGGAGTACACAATTACGTCGTCCAGGTACAGCAGCACAGTTTCGAAGTTGAGATGTCCCAGGCAACTCTCCATCACCCTCTGGAATGTTCCTGGGGCACTGCTGAGTCCAAACGGCATTCTGTCAAACTCACAGAGTCCCATTGGGGTGGTGAAAGCAGTTTTCTCCCGATCCTCCTCAGCCACAGCTACTTGCCAGTACCCACTAGTAAGGTCGAGGGTAGAAAAGTAGTTAGCCGTTTTCAGAGCAGCTAAGGATTCCTCTATGCGTGGTAATGGTATGCATCTTTATGTGTTATGCGATTTACTTGTCGGTAATCTACACACATTCTCATGCTACCATCCTTTTTCTTAACTAGAACTAGAGGTGCTGCCCAGGGCTACAACTATCCCTTATCACCCCGGCTTCCTTCATGTCACGCAGCATTTCCTTAGCTTTCTGATAGTGGGCCGGAGGTATAGGCCTGTACCGCTCTTTGATGGGAGGGTGACTGCCTGTAGGGATATGATGCTGTACTCCCTTAATTGTCCCAAAATCAAGTGGGTGTTTGCTAAATACTTGTGCGTACTCTTGTACCACCCGTAGTACCCCCTGTTTCTGGTGGACGGAAGTGGTGTCTGTCCCTATATGAAGCTGCTGACACCAGTCCGCTACCGGGGTTGCCGGATCATTATCCTCCGCTGGTTGGCGGAGGCTAAGGACTCGGTTGTGAGGATAGAATTGTTATCTACGGCATGTAATTTAGCAACTGTGGCATAACGTGGTAAATTTACTTCGTCGTCCCCCAGTTGAGAAGTCGTACTGGTACTCTCCCATTTATTACTTCCACTACCCCTCTAGCAATCATGAGTGTAGGTCTGTGTTCTGAGCGATGGGGTTCTACTACTGCTTGGTAGTTCTGTCCTCTCAGACCTATGGCTGCTCTACACCATATTAACATTTCACTCATTGGGGGTATTACAATGGGGTTCGAGTCTGTGACCCGTACATTACCGATTTCACCATCTGTAAGCTTCGCTTGCTGCTGGCACATCAGGGCCCGGATCTCCCTCTGGATCACTCCCTTCTGCTTTGGCTTGGCAACTTCAGCTAGCTGTTGGAGCAAAAACACAACTTCTCCCAGACAGTTACTGATAATGTTAGTACCTAATATCACATTTAAGCAATTTTCCTCATTTACAGTCTTTACCACTAAGAGTCCCTGATCCTCCAGCTCCACTCTGCCCACCTTTACGTTCACGTTTTTGGCTCCTAGTACTTCAACAGGGAGTCCATTAGAAGCATACACTGTAAAGTCAGAGCTCGGGGGCTGGAGACTGTCCATTGACCAAAATTTATTATAAAGGACATCAGGTATTATGGTCACCTGAGATCCCGTGTCCAGCAGTGCAGGGATTGCAATCCCGTCTAGAATGATAGACAGGTAGGGCCGTCCTCCACAAATCTGCGGTTCCAGTCTAAGGGGCCTGATGAGTCTACTCCTGGGTGTTGGCCCTCTGACCCAGGATCGGGTCGTTTAAAGGACATTGCTGAGCCATATGACCTTTTTGGTTGCAGCGGTAGCAGATGATCTCTCGGCGAGGATGGCGTTGATCAGGAGTCGCTCCTGGGGGTGGCGTGGTCCTCCTCCATTTCCTCGGTTCATCCAAGGAACATCCGCCGGACAGTCGGCTAGTAGGATCTTTCCTCCTTCCTCTTTCCGCAGTTGCAGGGCATTCATTACAGTGGCCAAGTTCTTAGTCAGCTGGCGCACTTCTGAGCGCAGACATTCCAACTCACTAGGGGGCGCCACCTGCGTTTTAGCTTCTGCCACCTGCGGGGAAAAGGTGGGTACTGCCGGCTTTAGAGTGGCTTCACCCGGGTGATACCGATTTGCCACCTCAGGCTTTTCCAGGGGTCGCAGTCCTTTTATTGCCATGTCCTTTAGGGCATCAAAGGTGGCATCTGGATGATCCAAGGACCACCAGTTTACAGTCCTGCCTTCCGCTGGAGACCTCAGTCCCCGCACGAATTGCTCTTTCAACATTTGGCTCTCATCAATGGGACTTGTAGGGTTAGCCTGTTTGAGAGCTTGCAGGGCCCCCTGTAGTCGGCAGGCGTAGTCCCTAATACTGTCACCCGGTCTCTGGAAGCACTGATAAAATGCCATCCGGAGATCCGTTTCTGTGCGGTCCTCAAAGATGGCCTGTAGATTTAAGAGAATCGCAGGTACCGACTCCTGGTCTGCAGTGGGCCAAGTCTCCACTTCTCTCTCAGCCGCACCAGCTAACTGTCCTATTACCACAGCAGCTTTTTGCTTCTCAGTCATTGAGTACATATCCAAAATACTACATATTTTCCGTTTAAACCCTGGCAGGGTGTCTGGCTCGCCGCTGTACTGGGGGAGCCACTTCGCTCCAGGCATGTATGGGAGCGTTAGCGGCATGAGCGGGACCACCGGGCCAGGTGAGGGGCCCTCACCTCCATCCTGCACTACAACGCCCAGCGGTGGGCTATTGGGGCCTCCGGCGGGGGCTGCTCCGTCTGCCGGTTGCTGCGACATGTTGGTGCCCCCTTGGTTAATCTGAGCCTACCTCTTTCACAGGCTGCAGCGTCGCAGGCACAGCGTGGAGACAGGACCTTTGTCGCTGGCGCTCTGATGTCAGAGCGTTCACTTCCTGTTTCACAGGACCTGCCGCCGCGTCAGAGTTGGGGGCGTGTCCAGGCAACAGCGCGCTCTTTCAGGTACGCCCCCCTTCTTCACCAGCGCCTGAGGGCGCGAATATTGCGGTAAAGATGGCGGTATTATGGCGCCAAACACAGCAAACAGTCTTTTTCACCATACAGTCAATATAGGCACACAGGACTCACAATTGCAAGCTTTCGGATCCTGTTTGTGACGCCAAGTTAGATGAGTCGCACTAAGTACCAGGGCAATGGGGTACTCGGCACCGAGCCCATGAAAGTCTATGGATTTGTCACTGGCAGCGGGACTCGGTCCGTGGCCCTGGGCGCTCATACAATGGGGGATATTTACAGGGGATTTGTAGGTAGTTCGTGACGCCACCTGTGGTATCTGATCAATTGGACCAGCGCTGCTATAAGGACCTTCACAGGGGATGTTATGGGGCAGCTGGGTGGTAAGTCTCCCACAGGTGAGACGGGTCCCTGGAAGCTATGGTGATGATGCAGGGTGTAGATAAGAATTCAGTCACACACAATGCAGCTTCTTTTCATACCTTTACTGGTAGATGGTTCAAGCAGATCCCGGGGAGCTGGTCGGGGTGGAGAATGCACATTCGGATAAACCGCTGAGCAGGTTAGAGGCCTCCTTTAACTCCAAATTCGTGTGAGAGTCCAACTTGCTTGGAGCGAAGTCAACTCTGCTATCTCCAGCTTTCTCAATAGCTGCAAAGCCCGGCCAACATTGTGGTGGAGCCTTCTGAGTGGTAGGAACAGAGTCCTTCTATGCTTGGCCTAGCTAAAAGTCCTTGTTCCTCCTGACTCCGATTACGTATCGGCACTTAGGGCTGCTCTCTGCGACCTGTAGTCCAGATGCCTCCGGTTATCTTATCACTAAGCATGAAACTCTAGTAATGCTTCGGACTCCGGTGTCCGTGAATTAGTGCAGGCAATCTCGTACCTGAAGCACTTCTCTCTGTCTTCTCCACTATGCCCTTCGCCCTGCTCTCGCTCTTAGCATAAGCACTTGTAGCTTTGATGTGAAATGTCAGCTTTCCAGAGCTCACTGTATAGCTCTCAGTATCCTCCAAGTCCAGACTGGACTGAGACTGAACTTCTCTGTACTAAGACAGGAAGCAGACTGATCTCTCTCCTCTCCTCCAGACTAATCTGAGCTCTGCTACGTGTCACTTCCTTTTATACCCCTGATGGGTGTGTCTGAAAGTGTGAGTGACATGAATGAATAGCAAGCTTTTGCGGTTACCTTCCTGTGCATTCTCCTGGATTATGTGTGCCTTACATAGCTGGGCCACACACATGGCCCCCCCATCCCTATCCTGGTACAAATGGTCTCCCTCATCCCTATCCTGGTATGCATGGTTCCCATCACCCCTATGCTGGTATGCATGGCCCCCCTCATCCTTACCCTGGTATGCATGGCCCCACTTATCCCTATCCTGGTATGAATGGCCCCATCATCCATACCATGGTATGCATGGCCCCGCTCATCCCTGACTTGGTATGCATAGCTCCCTCATCCCTATCCTAGTATAAATGGTCTCCTTCATCCCTATCCTGCTATGCATAACCTCCTCATCCCTATCCTGGTATGCATGGCCCCCTCATCCCTATCCTGGTATATATCGTCCCCATCCCTATCCTGGTATGCATTGCCTCCTCATCCCTATCCTGGTATGCATGGCCCATTCATTTCTATCTTGATATGCATGGCCCCCAACAGAAAAAACATTAAAAAAAAACATTCTACTAACCTTCCCTGTGATCCCTCGCAGCGTCTCGTTCGTAATCCAGGCGCTGCTTACAAGCAGTGGACAGCTGCCGGAATACTCAGTGCTCCCCACACCAGGACTAAGGACATGTGGAGCAATGAATATTCACTGATCTTTAAAACCCCCTTTAACACCCATGGTGGTTTGCACGTTAATAACCAGGCAAATTTTTACAATTCTGACCACTGTCCCTTTTTGAGATTACTCTGGAACGCTTCAATGGATCCTGGTGATTCTGAGATTTTTTTTTCGTGACATATTGTACTTCATGATAGTGGTAAAATTTCTTTCATATGACGTTTATTTGTGAAAAAAACGAAAATTTGGCAAAAAATTTAGAAAATTTCGCAATTTTCCAACTTTGAATTTTTAACCCCTTTTTGACATTGGACATACTATTCCGTCCATGTGCCCTGGGCCTTAATACCCATGGACGGGATAGTACATCATAGGTGATCAGTCGTGCTCACGGGGGGGAGCGCGGCTGATCCCGCCGGGTGTCGCTGATTCTCACAGCAGACACCTGGCACTAAGTGCCAGGAGCGGTCACGCACCGCTCCCGGCACTTTAGCCCCCGAAACACTGCAACATGACAGCCCCTCTGCCTTTTGTCAGAAACCCCGCTGCATGCCATGGTGCACCGATGTCGTCATGATGACATCCGAGTGTCCAGACCTGAGAGACTTTGAGTCATGTGCAGTGCATGTCAGGAAGGCTCTCAGGTCAGTGTAATAGAAACTGCAGTGCTGACAGCTTCTATAGCATGCAGATTTGCATGCTATAGAAGTGATCAGCCTCCAAAAAATGAGTGTCCCATAGTGGGACAAAGTGTAAAAGTAAAGAATTAAATAAAAAAAAAGTTTATAATAATTGTAAAAATATAAAAAAAAATAAAAAATAATAATAAAAAAATCTATATTTATTCCATCAATAAATAAATATTTGAATAAAAAAATCTAAACAAAAAAGTACACATATTTAGTATCGCTGCGTCCGTAACGACCCAACCTATAAAACTTTCCACTAGTTAACCCTTTTACAAACACCATTAAAAAAAAATAAAAAACAAGGCAAAAAAACAATGCTTTATCATCATACCGCCGAACTAAAAAGTGGAATAACACGTGATCAAAAAGACGGATATAAATAAACTTAGTATCACTAAAAAATGTCATCTTGTCCTGCAAAAAAGCAAGCTGCCACATAGCTCTATCACCGGAAAAATAAAAAAGTTATAGCTCTCAGAATAAAGCGAGCAAAATAATTTTTTTTATATAAAATAGTTTTTATTGTCTAAATGCGCCCAAAACATAAAAAAATATATAAATGGCATCGCTGTCATCATGCTGACCCGAAGAATAAAACTGCGTTATCAATTTTACTACACGCGGAACGGTATAAACGCCTCCCCCAAAAGAAAATTGATGAATTGCTGGTTTTTATTCATTTTGCCTCCCAAATATCGGAATAAAAAGCGATCAAAAAATGTAATGTGCCTGAAAAGGGTACCAAAAAAACGTCATCTTGTCACACAAAAAACAAGACCTACATGACTCTGTGGGCCAAAATATAGAAAAAAAATAGCTCTCAAAAATGTAATGATGCAAAAATATTTTTTGCAATAAAAAGCGTTTTTTTAGTGAGTGTCTGACAGCTGCCAAACATAAAAACCCGCTATAAATAGTAAATCAAGCCCCCCTTTATCACCCCTTAGCTAGGGAAAAAATTATAAAATAAAAAAATATATTTATTTCTATTATCTCATTAGGGTTACGGTTAGGGCTAAAGTTAGGATTGGGTTGGGGCTAAAGTTAGGGTAGAGTTGGGGCTAAAGTTAGGGTTGGATTATGGTTAGGGGTGTGTTAAGGTAAGGTTTGTGGTTAGGGTTGGGATTAAGGTTAGGGGTGTGTTTGGGTTAGGGTTGGAGTTAGAATTGGGGGGTTTCCACTGTTTAGGCATATCAGGGGCTCTCCAAACGCGACATGGCAATTGATCTCAATTTCAACCAATTTTGCATTGAAAAGTCAAACGGCGTACTTCCCTTGCGAGCTCTGCCATGCGCCCAAACAGTGATTTACCCCCATATATGGGGTATCCGCATACTCAGGACAAATGCACAACAACTTTTGGGGTCCAATTTCTCCTGTTACCCTTGGGAAAATAAAAAATTGGTGGCGAAAAGATTTTTTTCATGAAAAAAATGATTTTTTATTTTTATGACTCTAGATTATAAACTTCTATGAAGCACTTGGGGGTTCAAAGTGCTCACCACACATCTAGATAAGTTCCGTAGGGGGTCTAGTTTCCAAAAAGGTTGTCACTTGTGGGGGGTTTCCACTGCTTAGGCACATCAGGGGCTCTACAAATGCGACATGGCGTCTGATCTCAATTCCAGCCAATTTTGCATTGAAAAGTCAAAGGGCGCTCCTTCTCTTCCGAGTTCTGCCATGCACCCAAACAGTGGTTTACCTGCATATGTGGGGTATCAGCGTACTCAGGACAAATTGTACAACAACTTTTGGGTCCAATTCTCCTGTTACCCTTGGTAAAGTAGAAAAATTGGATCTGAAGTATGTTTTTTGTGAAAAAAGTTAAATGTTCATTTTTTTAAGCATTCCAAAAATTCCTGTGAAAATAAAAAAAAAAGTTTGTAAAAGATAATTTTTGTGGCTAAAAAGTTAAATATTTATTTTTTCCTTCCACGTTGCTTCAGCTCCTGTGAAGCACCTGAAGGGTTAATTAACTTCTTGAATGTGGTTTTGAGCACCTTGAGGGGTGCAGTTTTTTAGAATGGTGTCACTTTTGGGTATTTTCTATCATATACAGACCCCTCAAAGTGACTTCAACATGGTGTTGTAAAAATGAGAAATCGCTGGTCAACTTTTAACCTTATAACTTATAATTTTTGGTTTCAAAATTGTGCTGATGTAAAGTAGATATGTGGGAAATGTTACTGATTAAATATTTTGTGTGACATATCTCTGTGATTTATGAGTATGAAAATTCAAAGTTGGAAAATTGCGAAATTTTTGCCAAATTCCGTTTTTTTTACAAATAAATGCAAGTCATATCAAAGAAATTTTACCACTATCATGAAGTGCAATATGTCCCCGAGAAAACAGTGATAGAATCACTGGGATCCATGGAAGTGTTCCAAAGTTATTACCTTATAAAGGGACAGTGGTCAGAATTGTAAAAAATTGGCCTGGTCATTAACATGCAAACCACCTTTGGGGTAAAGGGGTTAAATCAAAGCGATTTCTTTATTTTTACAACACCATTTTTTTTTAGGGACCACATCCATTTGTAGTCACTCTGAAATATGTCTTATATTCTAGTTCTTCAAAGTAGCCACCTTTTGCTTTGATTACTGCTTTGCACGCAGAAAAGGTGAACGGATGGACTCTACATGCCTGGTTCCCCGTGAAGCATGGAGGAGGTGGTGTGATGGTGTGGGGGTGCTTTGCTGGGGACACTGTTGGGGATTTATTCAAAATTGAAGGCATACTGAACCAGCATGGCTACCACAGCATCTTGCAGCAGCATGCTATTCCATCCGGTTTGCGTTTAGTTTGTTTCTGCGTGCAAAGCAGTAATCAAAGCAAAAGGTGGCTACTTTGAAGAACCTAGAATATAAGACACATTTTCAGTTGTTTCACACTTTTTTGTAAAGTGTAATGTATAATTCCACATGTGATAATTCATAGTTTTGATGCCTTCAGTGTGATTGTAAATTTTCATAGTCATGAAAATACAGAAAAATCGTTGAATGAGAAGGTGTGTCCAAACTTTTGGTCTGTACTGTATCTGTAGCACAAAATAAATGCATTTTTTTTATAAGGGTAACAGGAGAAATTGCACCATACAATTTGTTGTGGCAATTTCCCCTGAGTATGCGGATACCCCATATGTGGGGAAATACTACTTTTGAGGCACAATACAAAGCTCAGAAGGGAAGAGGGCCATATTGGAGTTCAGATATTGCTGGAATGGTTTAAGGGGCCATGTCACATTGGCAGAGCCTACGAGAACAACAGAAAGCCCCTATATGTGAAATCATTTTTCAAACTACACCCCCAATGAACTCATCTAGAGGTATAGTGATTATATTGACACCACAGAATTTTATACCACTGAGCAGTTGAAGAAAGAATAAAATACATTTTTTACCACTAAAATGTTGTTTTAAACCTCAAGTTTTTAATTTTTCTAAGGGCTGATAGGATTTTTTTTTCCAACAAACTGAGGTCCATTTTTTCCTGAGTGCGCCAATACCCTACATGTGATTGGGAAATATTTTTCAGGCACAACGCAAAGCTCAAAAGGCAAGAGCGCCAGATTTTACTGTTATGGTTTGCAAGTGCCATGACCCAGTAGGAGAGTCCATGAGGTGCCAGAACAGCCGAACCCCCAATAATGACCGCATTTTACAAATTACACCTCTCAAACAATTCTTCTAGGGGTACAGTTATAAGAAGATGGATGGACCGGGGGTATTTCTCTTGCGCCGGTTCCGGAACTGTTGGGGCTGTCACCAATTGTTGCCCAGGGGGAAAGCTTTCTGACTCAGACCAACCATTCCACTTGACAGCAGGGGAATGACGAAAATAAAAGGGGCTGTGTGTGGTAAAACAGGGAGAGACTTGGCGGGGAACACAGAGCACGCAGCAGGGGAAGGTTGGTGCTCCCTCCTTGGAGCAACGTGTTGGCACAGGCACAAGCTGTAGATTCTTTGTATCTGGGTACAGTGACTGACTGGTGGACAGCAATCTGCTGTGTACCCGCTGACTCACGTGACCGAAAGTCTGATTTTCTCTGGGATGGTGATTGCTGCGCATGAGCCCCTAAGGCTGACCTTGTGACTCATCCAGAGCTGTGTAATCCTCACCCGCATTCACCCCAAGCCGAGTCACACTCCAGCGGTTTTCACAGACTGCGCTGCATCCCGTACGACAAATCGTGGACAAAGAACCTCGCTTAGAACAGCAAGGATACGGCGCCTTCATCGGGAATCGGATCCTCAACTTCTTCAGGATCCCACTGGAGACATCACGCGCTGCTTGCGTGGGCGCCAATGTTGGAAGCCAAGACTCTGCAGCCTGGAAGCCGGCGGACTGATAATTTTATCTTTTTCATGAACGCTTTACCCTATACCTCACCTCCCATTCATACCGTGTTAATATTGTTGTCATATGCAACAGATTAGGACTTCTATATTATAAGTAAAAGGAGGACTTTATGCTGACCTGACAATAGATGGCGATGTTGTGAAACGTTTCCTTCTGTTTAATGTATAGTATAAGAATAGTCTCTCTTCTGTTTTAGTTTCACTTTCGTTTTGTTCCTTCTTCCTGATGCAATGCTGTAATGACTGTGCATTTATTCTTTTACCTCATGTCAGAGAAGTAAACGCTTGTGATCCCATGCAACTTGCTCTGTGAAGTTTCTACTGTAAAGGTGTGGATTCAGAAGCTGTGCAACAGGTTATGGGCCCAGACACCCAGACACCAAGACCCAGGCACCCAGATACAGCGTACCCAGATACAGAGAATCCAGACACCACAGATCCCAGGACACCAGAGAATACCAGATACCCAGGCACTGGAACACTCAGCAAGACCCTGGTGAATGCAGTAGAATTCTTCAGTGCAATTCTCTCCAAACAAGTAAGATAAGTTAAAAATGATGAATAGCACAGAGCTAAAACTCACAGTGGCCTAAACTGAATGATGAGAACTATCAGCTATGGAAGTTCAAAGTAGAGATGTTATTGTCTAAAGATGATTTATGGGAAGTAATCACTACAGATAGACCTGATGAAGATAATCAGACATGGGAAAGAAAAATAGACAAGCGAGAGCTACCATCAGCTTATTAGTGGATGATGCTCAATTAATACATATAAAGAAATAAAGAAACAGCGAAAGGAATGTGGGAAGAATTAAGAAAGCTATATGAGAGACCTAGCTTAAATACCAGTTATTTCTATAAGAAAGCTTACAGTATGAGACTAAATAAGCAGACAGTGACATGCAGAAGCAATATATTCTCTATTATGGAAGTTGATATAACAGCTAAGATATATTGGTGAAGACATTAAAGAAAGCCATATAAGCACAATTTTATTGTGCAGTTTACCAGATCATATACAGCTTTAATAAAATGCACTAGAGACAAGACCAGAAACTGACATTACATTAAGTTTGTGAAGACCAGACTCATAGATGAAATATCAGAGAAGGAAAGAGCAAACAAATGATTTTCACTGAAAAAGATAATGGAAATGCTCTTAAAGCACAGAACTTAAAAAAACCCTAAATAAAGAACAAAAATGCTTCAGGATTAAGAAAAAGGGACATTTTAAAGAAAGACGACTATATGGAAAAGCAGACAAAAGAAATTACACCATAAAAAAAATACCCGAAGGTGAAAAAAAAAACAATTTCTGATTCTGGAAAATAATTGGAAGGCACATTTTTAAAATAACCCGATAAGAAATCATCACTTGGTTGGTTTATTGATTCAGGAGCAACGAGTCAATGACAAATGACAAGAATTTTTTTTTATGATCTTGATTTAAATAAAAAGACCATTTACTTGCA
>JARQOD010000005.1:336723215-336790831 GCA_033576555.1 Oophaga sylvatica
TACTGACTTCTGGACCGGGATCAAGAAACGAGCCTTTGAGGTCCTTTGGGGAAAAAGCATCAGGAGAAAAGCTTTTATGCTTATTCTTCTCCCGTTTTCCCCATTATCTGGGTACCAGGCTGCGGCGCAGAATCCTACATTAACGGGAGCCCAAAGGGAATTCCCTTTTCCCGGGAAAACATGGTAAAGGGGGTTTTTCGCTTGCTCGTTCCTAAAGAACCATGTCAGCCCCTGAACTACCAGCGTATACCAGGCTATGTGGATTTATGTGACAAGAAGAACGCGATCAGCTTCCCCCACCGCCCATATGATTGTCCAATTGAATTTTTGCCGGGACCAGTCCCTTTTTTGGTAAGACACCCCCTGGGGGGCCCCGAGCTAAAAAGCTTTGAGGAAAAATTTAGACAAAAATTTAGCCAAGGGCTTCATCCCCCCTCTTCTCTCCCGCATGCACCCATTTTCTTTTGTGAAGAAAAAAGAGGACTCTGAGCCCCTGCAAGACTTTTGGGAATCAAAAAGGTTACAAATAAAAAACCCGTTTCCTTCCCTTTTAAATCCTGAATTGTTGGAAGGAGTGGGGCATGCCAAAATTTTCCAAAACTGGATCTCCGGGGGGCCTATAATGGCCCGTATTGACCTGGAAAAATGGAAACTGCTTTTCAGGTCACCGGACACTTTGAATATCTATTTATCCCTTTTTGGGTCTGATACCGCCCCAGCCCTTTCCAACACTTCTGAAGATATTTTCAGGGATCTCCTAGAACATTTTTGGTGATTTATCTGGATGATATTCTAATTTTTTCTAACTCCACAGAGGAACATCATGGACATGTGAGAATGGTCTTAGAACGCCTAAGACAAAACCATCTCTACATCAAACTTGAAAAATGTGAATTCCATAGGACCGAAATTCAATTTCTGGGGTATGTACTATCTACGCAAGGGATTAGTATGGATGGAAGCAAGACCCAAGCCATCAAGGATTGGCCAATTCCTAGAAATGTGAAGGAGGTGCAGCGTTTCATCGGGTTTGCCAACTTCTATAGACGTTTCATTAAGAATTTTTCTGAGGTAGTGTCACCTATCACCCAACTTACCCGGAAACAGTCTAGGTTCTCCTGGACCCCGCAAGCTCAGGAAGCATTTTCCTGTTTAAAGGATAAATTTACCACCGCACCTATCTTAGTACATCCCAACCCCGAGCTTGCCTTCATAATAGAGGTGGATGCTTCAGACTGTGCCGTTGGAGCTATACTCTCTCAGAGAACAGGTGAGAAGAATGTCTTGCATCCCTGTGCCTTCTTTTCCCAGCAGTTGTCTTCGGCTGAGAGGAACTACGATGTGGGCAATAGAGAATTGTTGGCCATTATTGCCGCCTTCAAGGAATGGAGACACCTTCTTCAGGGAGCTGCACAGCAAATAGTCGTCCTGACAGACCATCGTAACTTTGAATTTATCAGGTCGGCTAAGTGCCTGACTCCTCGCCAGGCTCGCTGGAATCTTTTCCTAAACCAATTTAATTTTGTCATTTCTTATAGACCAGGATCGCGCAATGGAAAGGCTGATGCACTCTCTAGGATTCATTCAGCAGAGACACGTCCACTTACTCCTCCTAAGACTATTCTTCCTGACTCTAGATTCCTGGGAGTGATTCACAATCAAGACCTACTTAAGGACATCAAGGAAGCATACCATGCGGATTCTTTGTTGGCTCAACCCCCAAGGGACGTAAGTCTTGTCTTTAAGAATGGTGTGTGGATTCAGGGACAACGTCTGTATATACCTGAAACAGTCAGATTGAGAGTATTGCAACTCATCCACGATTCCAAGATAGCCGGGCATAGGGGAATTCTAAAGACACAAGAATTTCTTTCTCGTTTCTTTTGGTGGCCCACTTACAGGAAAGATGTCTTAAACTATGTCACTTCATGTGAAGTCTGTGCAAGATGCAAAACACCTCGCTCCTCACCAACTGGTCTGTTGCAACCTCTTCCCACCCCGTCCCGCCTGTGTGGATCCATTTCTATGGACTTCATTGTGGAGTTACCAACCTCTCAAGGGAAGAACACCATTCTAGTGGTGGTTGACCGTCTAACAAAGGCAGCTCATTTTATCCCTTGTGTCGGCTTACCCACTGCAAAACAGACATCAGACTTGATGAGTAAGAATGTGTTTCGCTTACATGGAGTACCGGATGAGGTCATTTCGGATCGAGGGGTGCAATTCACTTCAAGGTTTTGGCAAAATTTCTGTGCAGCATTGGACATTAAAGTAAACCATTCTTCTGCTTTTCATCCCCAGACTAATGGACAGACAGAACGAACCAATCAGACCCTGGAGCAGTATCTCCGCTGTTTTATCTGCCACCTACAGGATGATTGGGTGGATCTACTTCCACTGGCTGAGTTCTCTTATAACAACTCTCAGAGCGCCTCCACTAAGCAGTCTCCTTTTTACTCCAATCTAGGTTATCATCCTAACATTCTTCCTCGATTTCCCATAGATACACCCTTGCCGGCAGTGGCTGAAAGAATCACTTCTTTACAAAAGAATATGGATCTTCTAAAGGAAAATCTAGAATTGGCTCAGGAAAGGTACAAGAAAGCAGCAGATAAATTTCGTAAACCTGCACCAGCTTTCAAGGTAGGAGATTTGGTCTGGCTGTCAACCAGAAATCTTAAATTAAAGATTCCATCGTCTAAATTGGGACATAAGTACATTGGACCTTATAAGATCAATAAGATTATAAGTGCTGTTGCTTGTCGTCTTCAACTGCCCAGAACTATGAGAATCCACCCTGTCTTTCATGTAGCCCTACTAAAGGCTGCAACACCCAGTACGTTTCCTGGACATTCTTCTCCTTGCCCTGACCCAGTGCTGGTCGATGGTCAGGAAGAATTTATGGTGGAAAGGATTCTAGATTCCAGGTTGTACAGAAATCAGTTACAATATTTGATTAAATGGCAGGGCTACCCAGTGGAGGACAACTCATGGGAACCAGTCAATAATGTAAATGCTCCTCGCCTGCTCCGCCAGTTTCATCAGAGGTACCCTGACAAGCCTGGTCTGAGGTCATCCGGAGGTTGTCCCTAAGGGGGGAGTAATGTAAGGTTCTTTGTCTCTGTTGACATGTTCCTTGAAACTCAGTTTTCTGTCGGCCATTTTGCTTTCTGTCTTTCTGCAGCTCTTGCCCTCAGTTAATATGGAGTTTCCAGTTTTCATGTTCCCGCCCTGATTCTTCCCTCTTGCTTCTTAAGCAGCCTCAGCTGAACAATCAGTGCTCCTGAATCAAGCCTCAGTCAGTCTGTGACCTGACTCCTGGAAGCCTTGGACTTGTACTCCAGCTATTCCCTACTGAGGAACCTTGGAACACTTTTGGACTCTGGAAACCTGCTGTTTGGTGAATCCATGTTTGCAGAAGAATTACGGTACAGAGAAGAGATCCTGAACCTGCTTTGGAGATTTATTGTAGTGCTTGAAGTTACTCTGGCCTGCTGTGTCTCCTGTCGCTGTTCCTGCAAACTGTGTGAACTTTTCAGCATGCTTGTATGAAGTAATACAAGTCATTTCATTTCAACCTATGTCTCCTGTGTTTTCCTCGCACCCAAGCACAAGACGCTATAGGAACTGTACACTATACATGACACAGAGAGGTAGATCTGAGTGTCATCAGCATAAAGGTTGTACTGGAACCCGTGGGACTTTATGAGTTGCCCCAGGCCAAGTGTATAGATTGAGAAGAGTAGGGGGTCCTAGAACAGTGCCTTGGGGAACTCCAACAGAGAGAGGGTGGGACGAGGAGGTAGTGTGGGAGTGGGAGACGCTGAATGTGCGGTTGGAAAGGTATGAGGAGATCCAGGATAGGGCAAGGTCCTTGATGCCAAAGGAGGAGAGAATCTGTAGTAGAAGGCAGTGGTCAACTGTGTCGAAAGCAGAGGACAGGTCAAGAAGGAGGAGTATTGTCCGTTAGCTTTGGCTGAGAGTAGGTCGTTAGTAATTTTAGTCAGGGCTGTTTCAGTGGAATTATGGGGGCGGAAACCAGATTGTAGATTGTCAAAGAGCAAGTTAGATGAGAGATGGGAGAAAAGTTCAGCGTGGATGTGCTGTTCCAGGAGTTTTGAAGCGAGTGGGAGCAGCGATATTGGGCGATAGCTGGACATAGCGGTTGGGTCGAGGGTTGGCTTTTTGAGGATAGGCGTGATTGTGGAATGTTTGAAAGCAGAAGGGAAGGTACCAGAAGTTAGTGATAGATTGAAGAGGTGGGTTAGTGATGGGATAAGAGTGGTGGCGAGGTTGGGGAGGAGGTGGGATGGGATGGGGTCGAGTGCACAAGTGGTGATGTGTGATTTGGAGAGAAGATGAGCAAGCTCCCCTTCCGTGATGTTGGGTAAAGAGGTTATGGGGTTTGGGCATTGGTCAGATATACAAAGGGGTTGTGGTGGTTGAATATTAAAGACCTGCCGTGTTTGGTCTATCTTGTTTTTGAAGTGCATGGCGAAGTCCTCAGCAGAGATAAGGGAGGTAGGAGGGGGCAGTGGTGGGCGGAGGAGGGAGTTAAAGGTATTGAACAATTGTTTGGGGTTGTGGGATAAGGAAGATACAAGGGATGTAAAGTAGGCCTGTTTAGCAGAGGTGAGAGCTGATTTGAATGCAAGTGTTGCTTGTTTGAGTGCAGTGAAGTCATCTTGTGAATGCGTTTTCTTCCAGCGCCGTTCAGCAATTCTGGATGCTTGCCTAAGCTTTTTTGTGGTGTTATTGTGCCAGGGTTGTCTATTGATTTGTCGCAGTCTGTTATGCATGACAGGGGTGACCGAGTCGATGGCTGATGCAAGAGTGGCATTGTAGAAACTAGTGGCAGTGTCTGTGTCGTGGAGTGAGGATATGGATGCCAGTGGTAGAACAGAGTCAGAGAGTTTGTGGGTGTCTAGGTGAGCAAGGTTTCTGCGGGGTGCGCATGTTGCTGGACATGGGTGACAGGTGAGGAGGACAGGGATGAGAAAGTGAGTAGATGGTGGTCAGATAGGGGGAGAGGGGAGGTTGTGAAGTTAGATAGGGAGCAGAGACGGGTGAAGACCAGGTCGAGTGTGTGCCCGTCTGTGTGGGTGGCTGAGGAGGACCACTGGGTAAGTCCAAAAGATGATGTAAGGGATAGGAGTTTAGAGGCTGCCGACTGGTGGGTGTCAATGGGGATGTTGAAGTCCCCCATGATGATGGTGGGAATGTCAGCAGAGAGAAAGTGGAGGAGCCAGGTGGAGAATTGGTCAATAAAGGCAGTGGTCGGAGTGGAGTTCAAAAGAGGGGAGGATAAGGGAAGGAAGAGGTGGGATTGGGTTAAAGATACAGTTAGAAGAAAGGAGAAGGCCCACACCTCCACCATGTCTGCCGGGGCGGGGAGTGTGGGTGAAGTGGAGGCCGCCGTAACATAGCGCAGCAGGGGAGGCAGTGTCGGAGGGTGTCAGCCATGTTTCAGTGAGGCCAAGGAAGGTAAAATTATGAGAGGTAAAGAGGTCGTGAATCACATGGAGTTTATTGCAGACGGAGCGGGCATTCCAGAGCGATCCAGAGAGAGGGAGCAGGGTGGTGGGCGTCAAGGGCACCGATTTGAGGTTGGAAAGATTTCAGGTGTTAATACTGGGTTGGGAGCGATAGGAGGGGGTAATAATGGGAGGTATGAGCTGTGGAGGTCCAGGATTGGGAGATATGTCACCATCAGTGAGGAGAAGCAGAGAGAGACAAAGTATGTGGGAGAAGGACAGTGGGCAGCTTGTTTTGTGTCTTATTAGGAGAGATCTGAGGTTGAGGAGCAGGTCAGTGGAGGAGCTTAGGTGTGGAGGCAAGAGGGAAGCAGAGATTAGTAGTTGGTTAGCGGGTGCTAGAGTTTGCGGATAGGGAAGGAGAGTGAGGATTAATGGAGGCAGAACTGGTAGAGCGTATGTCAGCATGGTGGGAGTAAGTGTGGAGGAAAGAGGAAGAAATATAGTACATTTAATAACAAAAGTTAGTCGTACCTTCTGTTCACTTCTGACTCATTTCTGACATATTTCTCTAGTCAGTTATCCTTAGAGAGACATCCTTATAGAGACAGACCAAGGTCCAGACAGACCTATGAGTCTGAATTTATAACAAGTTAACAGCACATGAAACAGGTCAGGTGTGATCAGGAGGGAGGGCCAACAGGCAGATTGGTTACAGACACAGGAGGGGATTAATTAGAAGTCAGAAGACAAAATACAAGGGAAATAGAGCCAAATGGACAGAAAAGGCCAAGTGACTGTTAGCATCTATGAAATAAGGTATTGCAGCAGTCATAGACATACCAGGAGTAGAAGAGAGAGCAGATGATTGGGATCAGGAAAGATGGGTATATTATTGCAGCGGTCATTAGACATACCAAAAGTAGCAAAGAGATGCAGGATGATTGGGATCAGGAAAGATGGGTTATATTATTGCAGCGGTCATTAGACATACCAAGAGTAGCAGAGAGATCAGAGGTGTATCTAGGCTTTCTGGCACCGGGGGCAAGAATTCGGTTCGGCGCCCCCCCCGCACACATGCGATTTGCACACTTAGTCATGTACCGACGAGCTGCTCTCCCTAATGCTCTCATTGTTCAGTGAAAAATCTGAGAGAAGCAGGAAGAGAAGCTCGTTGTCACAGGATCATAAGTATGAAAATCGCATGAGTGAAGTGTCCATGTGATGACTGCTGGAACCTGCAGAGCTGAATCCTGACATTGCAGCTTCTGAATTCTCACAACAAATGCACTGCACACTTTTAGGATTCTCCCTTACCGGTGGCAAGAGTACACGGTCATGTCAGCACAAGCATGTGATTTATATACTTCTGGCCACATTCCGACTAGACGTGCCCGGCCTCGCTCCGTTCATTTTCATTGAGTGAGGCCACACATGTCTAGTCAGCATGTGACCGCATGTATGTAAATACGGCACGAGAGAATCCTGACAGTGTGCAGTGTGAGAATTCTGAAATTGACTAATTCTCATGTTTTTATTTGTTAGGAGCATTAAAGGGGTTGTCCAGGTTTGTGCTGAGTCTGCAGTCATTCTATGTGACTGCAGACTCAGCACAGACCTGGACCACCCCTTTAATGCTCCTAACAAATAAAGACATGAGAATTAGTCAATTTCACAAATAATATTTACATCCAGGTACCTTATAGAGGACGTCGTCTCTGGAGTTCTCCTTTTCTCATCTTGTCCAGATCCTATGATGAGCTTTCTCCAGGGTGGATAAAAATCAATGATTTTTTTTAAAAAAATCAAAAAAATCGGATTTTTTTGATTTAAATCGGATTTTTTTCAATAAACTGCTTTTTGAGGAAAATATTTTGCCATCCAAAGGTTCTTCCATCATGAGATAAAGCTGAGTTGTTTAACTCAGTAGAATAAAGGCTGTATATGTGTAACATTCACAATGCCATGCTCTTCCAGAGGTTTCTGTAGGATTAGTGAGCAGTTTCTCTCCTATATTATCACAGACGCTCACTTTACTTACGCAGTTCTCAAAACTGAATTTGACTCTGCAGAGGTCCCAGCCTCTTCTTCACGGCAAAAATGTTACAACATGAACAGAGTTGAGAGAAAGACCTTAATCCTATTGTTCTACAAACCTATATGAATACAGAATCAACCCCTTCAGTGCCAAGTCCAAGAAGTTAGACAATATGTTTCTGATTGTTTGGAGTGGAATAGATCTGCACAACACAAGAAGAATGTGAATCTAAGTGTGAGGAGGAGGAAGGGCAAGCAGACAAGAAAATGAAAGTGAAACTTTGAGCACAATACTGCAGCATAGCCACAGACAGACAAGTCTGGATCTGTTTGTGTGTACGATCTGAGGTTTATTGCATTCTTTCCTTATAATGGCAGCAGGCCGTAAAAGAGACCCAGTTTGGGAATATTTTAATGAAGCTCCTTCGCCTATCGGTAAGGCAGGCATGCGTGCAAAATGCAAACGATGCAACAAAGAGATGCAAGGCCTGGTGGCGCGAATGAGGCAACATCATGAGAAGTGCGGTGATGAAGATGACCAAAGAAACACTTCTGAACAGGCAGGATCTTCAGGTTGGTAAACATTTTTATTGAATCCTATTTCTAAAGACTGAACTGTCATGTGTGAGAAAAATTATATTTCTTATTATTACTGCATGTTACTGTCATTTGGTACAGTTATGAAGAAAAACAAATATTCCTTTTGGGGCAGTGCTGTGTTGTGTACAATAAGCAGAAATTGTATAAACAATAAAATAACACAATTGACTTTTTTTGTTTAGGGGAATTCATGGATTCTGGAAACTATCCACCTCCAAGATCACCATCATCCTGTTCTACAGTTTCAGAGTTATCCATCCAGGATAGTGCTTCATTAGCAGCAGCATCATCATCAGACACCCACAGCCACATATCACCATCACCCAAAAGGAAGAAAAAACCTTTACCTCCTGGAACCACCATAGATAGGTTTGTGATAAGAACTAGCAGATTAGAAAAAGAGTTGATTGATGAAAAAATTGCCCAGTTTATTTATGCAATGAACTCTTCTTTCTGTCTGACTGAGAACCCACATTTCATTAATATGGTTCAGTCACTGAGACCAGGATACAGTCCACCCAGCAGAGCTGATGTTGCAGGGAAACTGCTGGATCAAGTGTATGACAGAAAAATGGAGCAATGTGCAACAGCTCTGGAGGGTAAAATTGTTAACCTAAGTATTGATGGGTGGAGTAATGTCCACAATGATCCTATTGTATGTGCTTGTATAACAACAGAAGAAGGTAAAGTCTTCCTTGCACAAACAACTGATACGTCAGGAAATGCACACACAGCAGAATACTTACAAGAAGTGGCAGTAAAAGCTATAACAACATGTGAACAAAAATTCAAATGTCTAGTACGCAGTTTGGTCACTGACAATGCTGCAAACGTATCCAAGATGAGAAGAAATTTAGAAGAGCAGGGAGGGAATACAAAGCTAATAATATATGGTTGCAGTGCTCATTTGCTGCACCTCTTAGCCAAAGACTTAAGTGAAAGTGTTCCAGAAATAAAGGCTAATGTTGTTGAAATTGCTAAATACTTCCGTAATAATCATTTTGCTGCAGCAGCTCTGAAAAGGATGGGTGGAACCAAGCTAACGCTCCCACAAGATGTTAGATGGAACTCTGTGGTGGACTGTTTTGAGCAGTATATCAAAAACTGGCCTATTCTGATGACACTTTGTGAAGAAAATCGAGATAAAATAGATGGCACTGTCACGGCCAAAATCCTCAACATTGGGCTTAAGAGAAATGTTGAACATATGCTGAGCTTCCTGAAACCCATCTCTCAAGCTTTAAACAAAATACAGAAAAATAGCTGTTTTATTGCGGATGCTGTTGAAATTTGGAAGGAACTGAGTGAACACTTAAAAACAGAACTACACATGGACAGAATTAAATTACAAGCAGTAAACAAACGAATGGGACAAGCACTGACTCCAGCTCATTTTTTGGCAAATATTGTCAATATCCAATATCAGGGTCAAAACCTAAGTGCTGAGGAAGAGGAGTTAGCTATGACATGGGTATCCAGCAATCATCCATCTTTAATGCCAACTATAATAAACTTCAGAGCTAAGGGGGAACCATTCAAGAAATATATGTTTGCTGAAGATATTTTAAGGAAGGTCACACCAGTAAACTGGTGGAAGTCACTTAAGTGCTTGGATTTAGAGACTGTTCAAGTAATGATTTCACTTTTAACAGCAGTAGCTTCTTCTGCAGGCGTTGAAAGAATATTCTCTTCCTTTGGACTCATTCATTCTAAATTGAGAAATCGGTTGGGACCCAATAAAGCAGGAAAGCTTGTTTTTCTTTTCCAGATTATGAATAGGAACAAAGAAGAAGATGATGATGAAGATGACGACGAGTGAGCTACAGAGGACAGCAGGGACAGTAGTATTTAAGTTTTTCATGTGTCGGCTGGGCTGACAGTCTAAGTTTCTTAAAATATATATATATTTTGTTTAGCCAAATTAGTTAACAAACATGGATGTTTGTTTAAGCAAATAACTTATGCTGTAATGTTGTTATTGTTTCAGTTGAATAAATCTATTTAAATTGTTATTAAGGTCAGGATTATTTTTCTCCTTCCTAAGTACAACAGAACAGTGGTGTCCAAATATGAATGATTAACCCATTAAACTGGGGAGAAAAAAGTAATATAAAAAGTGATTCTAAAAATCTTCATCTATTTGCATGTTAAAGTAGCAAGAACTAGTTTAGGTAGAAACTTTGATTTAAATCACTGATTTAAATCAAGCCTTACTGACTAGTGATTTAAATCGTGATTTAAATCGTGATTTAAATCAGTTTGATTTAAATCAAATCCACCCTGGTTTTCTCATCCACAGCCATCTCTGCAGACCTCCATCTTCTCCGCTCTTCTGCACCAACTCTCCGCACGATGCCCTTAAAGACAGAAGAGTCATTATAATGCCCCTAAATAAAAATATCTGCAATATTCTGTCACCTCACACTTCCCCTCCCTCCTCACACTGTCTCCTCTCACATCCCCCTGTTCAGCATACTGTCTCCTCATATATTTACCCCTTCACTCTCTATACTGTCTGCTCATACATACCCGACTCCCCATACTCTGTCTGCACACATCCCATCACCTTCACTCCCCATACTGTGTCCACATACATTCACCCATTCGCTCCCCATACTGTCTGCACCAATCCCCCATACTGTTTCCTCATACATGCCCTCATACATACATACTCTTCAGTACCCTCAAATCCCCCCACACATATGAAATGCCCCCATCCCCACTCCAAATCCCCCCCACACACATTAAATCCCCCCATCCCCACTCCAAATCCCCCACACACATTAAGTACCCTCATCCCCACTCCAAATCCCCCCACACACATTAAGTACCCCCCACACATAAAATAACCCCCAATCCCCACTCCAAATCCCCCGACATAAAATAGCCCCCATCCCCACTCCAAATCCCCCACACATAAAAGAACCCCCCATCCCCACTCCAAGTCTCCCCACACATAAAATAACTCCCCATCCCCACTCCAAATCCCCCCACTCATAAAAGAACCCCCCATCCCCACTCCAAATCCCCCCCCACATAAAATAGCCCCCATCCCCACTCCAAATCCCCCCACACATAAAAGAACCCCCCATCCCCACTCCAAATCCCCCACATAAAATAACCCCCCATCCCCACTCCAAATCTCCCCACATAAAATAGCCCCCAATCCCCACTCCAAATCCCCACACACATAAAAGAACCCCCCATCCCCACTCCAAATCCCCCCACATAAAAGAACCCCCCATCCCCACTCCAAATCCCCCCCACATAAAATAGCCCCCCATCCACACTCCAAATCCCCCACATAAAATAGCCCCCATCCCCACTCCAAATCCCCCACACATAAAAGAACCCCCCATCCCCACTCCAAATCCCCCCACTCATAAGAGAACCCCACCATCCCCACTCCAAATCCCCCCCACATAAAATAACCCCCCACAACATCTCCAAATCCCCCCACACATAAAGTAACCCCCATCCCCACTCTAAATTCACCCCCCCATACACACGCTCACACAGTATGTCCCCCATTTATCTTCGGTGGTATCTTCAGCTCCATAGTGGAGCACACTCACCACCAGTCTTCACCCTTCTGGGCGCCGACGACGAGTGACGTCAGCAGCGTGATCACATGACCTGATCACGCTGCAGACGTTGCTCTGACCCGGCGGTCAGAGCTTCAATTGTACTGGCGTCTGTATAGATGCCAGTGCAATTGATCCCTGGGAGTCGGCACGCAGCAGCTTCTCTGCGCCGGCTGTCAGCTTGACAGCCAGCACAGGGAACCGCCAACTCCCAGGCCGGGGGTGGCAGAACGCAGCCGCAGGGGAGACACTGCGGACCGCGCCGCATTAGGCGGCCCGACTGCGCCCCCCTGCCGGCTGCGCCCGGGACACGTGCCCCGGCTGCCCCCCCCCAGATACGCCCCTGAGAGAGATGCAGGATGATTGGGATCAGGATAGATGGGTCATATTATTGCAGCGGTCATTAGACATACCAAGAGTAGCAGAGAGATGCAGGATGATTGGGATCAGGAAAGATGGGTTATATTATTGCAGCATTCATTAGACATACCAAGAGTAGCAGAGAGATGCAGGATGATTGGGATCAGGAAAGATGGGTTATATTATTGCAGCGGTCATTAGACATACCAAGAGTAGCAGAGAGATGCAGGATGATTGGGATCAGGAAAGATGGGTTATATTATTGCAGCGGTCATTAGACATACCAAGAGTAGCAGAGAGATGCAGGATGATTGGGATCAGGAAAGATGGGTTATATTATTGCAGCAGTCATTAGACATACCAAGAGTAGCAGAGAGATGCAGGATGATTGGGATCAGGAAAGATGGGTTATATATATATATATATATATATATATATATATATATATAAATAATAATAAAAAAATGGTATGGGTTCCCCTGTATTTTTAATAACCAGCCTGGCAAAACAGACAGCTGAGGGCTGCGACCATCAGCACTCAGCGTTAGCAAGGTGGTTGTCAAGAATAGAGGGGTCACCACGCTGTTTTTTATTATTTAAATAAATCATTTAAAAAATGGCATGGGGTCCCCCTATTTTTGACAACAAGCCAAGCTAAAGCAGCCAGCTGGGGGCCGGTAAGGGGGGCATGCATCTTGGCCCCCCAGCCTAAAAGCCCACAGCCGCCTAGAAAGGTGCATCTATTAGATACGCCAATTCTTGCGCTTTGCCCGGCTCTTCCTACTTGCCCTGTGGTGGTGGCAAGTGGGATTCATATTTGTGGTGTTGATGTCATGCTTGTATTGTTTGGTGGTGACATCAAGCCAACGACTTAGTAATGGAGAGGCGTCTATAAAGGTAAGACGGGTAAAGGGAGAAATGGATTCAATGAAATTTCAACAATTTCTTGATGTAAACATAATACCATCTGTTAAAAAGATGAAATTGAAAAGATGGATTCTACAAATGGATAATGATCCTAAACTCACGTCAAAATGTACAATAGACTACCTCAAAAGGCACAAGCTGAAAGTTCTACAATGGCCTTCACAGTCCCCTAATCTGAACGCCATTGAAAATCTGTGGCTGGACCTCAAAATAACAGTGCATGCAAGATAACTCAGGAATTTCACAGAACTGGAAGAAAGAATTTTCCAAGAGAGAATCAATGAAAATCCCTCAAACAAGAACTGAAAGACTCTTGGCTGGCTACAAAAAGCATTTACAAGCTGTGATACTTGTAAAAGGGGGTACTACTAGGTACTAACCATGCAAAGTACCGAAATTTTAGCATCAGCCCATTTTCCTCTTCGGAATTTTTAAAATGTGAAAAATGAAAAAAAAAGTATGCATATATATACTCTGCTCAAAAAATTAAGGGAACACTCAAATAAGACATCCTAGATCTGAATGAATTAAATATTCTCATTGAATACTTTGTTCTGTACAAAGTTGAATGTGCTGACAACAAAATCACACAAAATTCTTCAATGGCAATCAAATTTATTAACCAATGGAGGCCTGGATTTGGAGTCACCCACAAAATTAAAGTGGAATGTAATGTCCTTAAAACAAGTCAAAATGATGCTCAGTAGTGTGTGTGGCCTCCATGTGCCTGTATGACCTCCCTACAATGCCTGGGCATGCTCCTGATGAGGCGGCGGATGGTCTCCTGAGGGATCTCCTCCCAGACCTGGACTAAAGCATCCAACTCCTGGACAGTCTGTGGTGCAACGTGACGTTGGTGGATGGAGCGAGACATGATGTCCCAGATGTGCTCAAATCGGATTCAGCTCTGGGGAATGGGCAGGCCAGTCCATAGCTTCAATGCTTTCATCTTGCAGGAACTGCTGATACACTCCAGCCACATGAGGTCTGGCATTGTCCTGCATTAGGAGGAATCCAGGGCCAACCGCACCAGCATATGGTCTCACAAGGGGTCTAATGATCTCATCTTGGTACCTAATGGCAGTCAGGCTACCTCTGGTGAGCACATGGAGGGCTGTGCAGCCCTCCAAAGAAATGCCACCCCACACCATTACTGACCCACAGCCAAACCGGACATGCTGAAGTATGTTGCAGGCAGCAGATCGCTCTCCACGGCGTCTCCAGACTCTGTCACGTCTGTCACATGTGCTCAATGTGAACCTGCTTTCATCTGTGAAGAACACAGGGCGCCAGGGGTGAATTTGTCAATCCTGGTGTTCTGTGGCAAATGCCAAGCGTCCTGCATGGTGTTGGGCTGGGAGCACAACCCCCATCTGTAGACGTCGGGCACTCACACCATCCTCATGGAGTTGGTTTCTAACCGTTTGTGCAGACACATGCACATTTGTGGCCTGCTGGAGGTAATTTTGCAGGGCTCTGGCAGTGCTCCTCCTTGCACAAAGGCGGAGGTAGCGGTCCTGCTGCTGGGTTGTTGCCCTCCTATGGCCCCCTCCATGTCTCCTGGTGTACTGGCTTGTCTCCTGGTAGCGCCTCCAGCCTCTGGACACTACGCTGGTAGACACAGCAAACTTTCTTGCCACAGCTCGCATCGATGTGCCATCCTGGATGAGCTGCACTACCTGAGCCACTTGTGTGGGTTGTAGAGTCCGTCTCATGCTACCACGAGAAAGCACAACCAACTTTCAAAAGTGACCAAAACATCAGCCAGAAAGCATTAGTACTGAGATGTGGTCTATGGTCCCCATCTGCAGAACCACTCCTTTATTGAGTGTCTTCATTATTGCCAATAATTTCCATCTGTTGTCTATTCCATTTGCACAACAGCATGTGAAATTGATTGTCAATCAGTGTTGCTTCCTAAGTGGACAGTTTGATTTCACAGAAGTTTGAATTACTTGGAGTTACTGTACAGTATATTCTGTTGTTTAAGTGTTCCCTTTATTTTTTTGGGCAGTATATATGCAAACCGTATTTTTCGGATTATAAGACGCACTTTTTACCCCTAAATTTTGGGGGAAAATGGGGTGCATCTTATAATGTGGATATACCTTACCGGCCACGGTGGAGCAAGGTCCCAGGATCACTGCTGGAGTAGGCAAGGGTGTCGCGCTGCTGCAGGCCTCAGGCTGGTGTTCTGTTGTGCGCCGCTGCGGGTGAAAATGGCTACGGTGCTCTGTGGTGCAGGGTGGGCTCCGCGGGCATTTTGTGAAAACCCGGAGCCCCCCCAGCATTATCCATTACTGCGATGCGGTGGCCTCATGGAAAATGGCCACCGGGGCGGCGCATGCTCAGTTTGAAAACTTGGTGGCACCTGAGATCTCATTGCTGAGATCTCAATCTGAGCATGTGCCGCCCCAGTAGCCATTTTCCCAGAGGGCACCGTATCACCGTAATGGATAATGCGGGGGGCTCCGGGCTTTCACAAAATGACGGCGGAGCCCCCCAGCACCACAGAGCACCGCAGCCATTTTCACCCGCAGTGGTGCACATTGGAACACCCCAGCGAGCGGCCTGCAGCAACGCGCCATTTTTGCCTCTTTCAGCAGCGATCCTGGGACCTCGCTTCACCGCAGTCACCACCCCCGGTAAGCAATAAGATGCATGGATTATAACAGGCACCACCATTTTATTAAAAAAAAAATTCCAATTTTTCTCCTCAAAATTTGGGGTGCGTCTTATAATCCGGTGCATCTTATAATCCGCAAAATACATATGTACATCTCTGGCAAAAATTAAGAGACCATTGCACAGTTTTATAAAAATCAGATTCTCTAGAGGTCTGACAGCCATTCCATTCCAGTGTCAGTTGAATTCCAACCAGAGTACACCTCATTCTACTTAATGTGCTTCTGATTAGGTGATCACCTGAACCAAATCTTATTTAACAAAGGAAAGTATAAAAAGCACTGCTGTGGTGTTCACAATCCTCTTGCAATAGGACAAGCTGGATGGCAAAACAAGTGCTAGTAATATCCCAAAAGCAAAATAACTTTTAACCATGCCAAAGGAGTTGAAAAGAAAAGTCTTGAGTGAGGGCAAGAAGGGCTCAATTCTGGCTATACTAGCAGAGGGATACAGTGAGTGTCATGTTGCTTCCATCCTTAAAATTTCTAAGATGGCAGTCCATTACAACAAGGTCAAGCAGCAGACATTGGGGACAACTAAGCAACAGACCGGCAGAGGGCGAAAACGACTCTCCACAATGACCATCATCTCATTCGACTGTACCTCAGCAACTGCAGGATGACATCAAGTGACCTACAAAAGGAATGGCAAATGGCAGCTGGGGTGAAGTGCACGGCAAGAACAGTTCGTAACAGGCTCCTAGAGGCAGGGCTCAAGTCATGTAAAGCTAGAAAAAAGCCTTTCATCAATGAGAAGCAAAGGAGAGCCAGGCTGAAGTTTGCCAAAGATCATAAGGATTGGACCATAGGGGACTGGAGTAAGGTAATCTTCTCAGATGAGTCTAATTTTCAGCTTTGCAGAACACCTGGTCTTCTAATGGTTAGACGGAGACCTGGAGAGGCGTACAAGCCACAGTGTCTTGAACCCACTGTGAAATTTGGTGGAGGATCGGTGATGATCTGGGAATGCTTCAGCAAGGCTGGAATTGGGCAGGTTACTCTTTGCGAAGGACGTTTAAATCAAGCAGCATACAAGGTTATCCTGGAAAAACAGTTGATTCCTTCTGCTCAGGTAATGTTCCCCAACTCTGAGGACTGGTTTTTCCAGCAGGACAATGCACCATGCCACACAGCAAGGTCAATCAATGTGTGGATGAAGGACCACCACATCAAATTCCTGTCATGGCGAGCCCAATCTCCAGACCTAACCCCACTGAAAACCTCTGGAATGTAATCAAGAGGAAGATGGATAGTCACCAGCCATCAAACAAAGAACTGCCTAAATTTTTGTACCAGGAGTGGCATAAGGTCTCCCAAAAGCAGTGTGAAAGACTGGTGGAAAGCATGTCAAGACGCATGAAAGCTGTGATTAAAAATCAGGGTTATTTCACTAAATATTGATTTCTGAACTCTTCCTGAGTTAAAACATTAGTATTGTTGTTTCTAAATGATTATGAACTTGTTTTCTTAGCATTATTTGAGGTCTGCAAGAACTGCATTTTTTGTTATTTTGACCATTTCTCATTTTCTGAAAATAAATACAACATGCTACAATGCTTGGAAATTCGAAGACATGTCGTCAGTAGTTTATAGAATAAAAGAGCAATTTACATTTTACTCAAAAATATACTTATAAAGAGAAAAATCAGACAAACTGAAAATTTTGCAGTGGTCTCTTAATTTTGCCAGGGCTGTATATATATAGAACACTTCCTTCTCACCCCCACTGGGGGTGGTCTTTGTTGTCCTTTCTCATTCTCGGGTCCTCTACCAGAGGCCTGGGAGTTTGAGGGTTCTGTGCAGGATCTTAGCTGTTCCCAGCATTGCGCTTTTCTGGACAGAGAGCTCAGATGTTGCTCTTGGGATCTGTTGTAGCCATTTTTCCAACTTAGGGGATACTGCTCCAAGTGCTCCTATAATCACTGGAATCACTGTTGCCTTCACCTTCCACATCTTCTCCAGTTCTCCTTTGAGGCCCTGGTATTTCTCCAGCTTCTCATATTCCTTCTTTCTGATGTTGCTGTCACTTGGCACTGCCACATCTATTATCATTGCTGTCTTCTGATCCTTGTCTACTATGACAATTTCTGGTTGGTTAGCCAACACCTGCTTATCCGTCTGGATCTTGAAATCCCACAGGATTTTAGCCCTTTCATTCTCTACCACTTTTTTTGGGGTCTCCCATCTGAACTTAGGAAGACTTAGCCCATATGCTGTGCAGATGTTCCTGTATACAATTCCCGCTACTTGGTTGTGGCGTTCAGTATACGCTGTTCCTGCTTGCATTTTGCATCCTGCCACTATGAGTTGGACCATTTGTGAGGTATCTTTGCATAGTCTGCAACTTGTGTCTTGTCTTGTGTGGTAGATTCCTGCTTCTATGGATCTGGTACTTAGTGCTTGCTCTTGTGACGCTATGATTAGTGCATCGGTGCTGTCTCGGAGTCCAGCTTTCTCCAGCCATTGGTAGGATTTCTCCGTGTCAGCCACCTCCATTATCTGTCGATGATACATCCCATACAGCTGCTTGTTTTGCCATGGTGCTTTATGTTTCTGTTCTTCCTTCCAGATCTGTTGTTGCTGCCTTAGGCTCTCTCTCAGCATCTAATCTTTTGGCGCCATTCTTCTAATGTATTCCTGGATACTCCTTGTTTCATCCGTGATGGTGGCTTGGATGCTTATCAAGCCTCTACCACCCTCCTTTCTGTTGGTACACAATCTTTGGGTGCCAGACTTAGGGTGGAGACCTCCATGCATTGTGAGGAGCTTTCGTGTCTTCACATCTGCAGCTTCCATCTCTTCTTTTGGCCAGCACACTATGCCAGCAGCGTATCTGATAACTGGCAGGGTATATGTATTGATGACACAAATCTTATTCTTCCCATTGAGCTGGTTCTTCAGGACCTGTCTTACCCTTTGTTGGTATTTGGATGTTGCTGCTTTCCTTGCCTCCTCATCATTGTTACCGTACCCTGTGGGATGCCGAGGTACTTGTAGCTTGTCTGTACATCTGCTCCGTGACCTGCTGGTAATTCCACTCCATCGGTCTTGACTACCTTGCCTCTCTTTATTACCAACCGGCCACACTTCTCCAGTCCGAAGGACATCCCGATGTCTTCGCTGTAGATCCTTGTCAGGTGGATCAGTGAATCGATGTCTCATTTGTTTTTCGCATACAGCTTGATGTCAGTCTTGTAGAGAAGGTGGCTGATTGTGCTTCCACTCTTGAACTTGTATCCATAGCCAGACTCTGTAATTATCTGACTGACTGGGTTCAAGCCTATGCAGAACAGCAATGGGGACAGAATATACAGTTAGGTCCATAAATATTTGGACAGAGACAACATTTATCTAATTTTGGTTCTAGACATTACCACAATGAATTTGAAACAAAACAAATCAGATGCAGTTGAAGTTCAGACTTTCAGCTTTCATTTGAGGGTATCCACATTAAAATTGGATGAAGGGTTTAGGAGTTTCAGCTCCTTAACATGTGCCACCCTGTTTTTAAAGGGACCAAAAGTAATTGGACAAATGACTCCAAGGCTGTTTCATGGACAGGTGTGGGCAATCCCTTTGTTATGTCATTCTCAATTAAGCAGATGAAAGGGCCGGAGTTGATTTGAGGTGTGGTGTTTGCATTTGGAAGGTTTTGCTGTGAAGGAAACATGCGGTCACAGGAGCTCTCCATGCAGGTGAAACAAGCCATCCTTAAGCTGCAAGAACAGAAAAAAAACCATCCAAGAAATTGCTACAACATTAGAAGTGGCAAAATCTACAATTTGGTACATCCTGAGAAAGAAAGAAAGCACTGGTGAACTCATCAATCCAAAAAGACCTGGGAGCCCACGGAAGACAACAGTGGTGGATGATCGCCGCATACTTTCTTTGGTGAAGAAGAACCCGTTCACAACATCAACTGAAGTCCAGAACTGTTATGTTACGGTAGCTGAGGAGTGCAGGTAAAAAAGGAAATACACCAGAGCAGTTGGAATCTATGAGATTGCAGTACCCTGACTAACCACCGCAACTAGAGGCAGCCGTGGAGCGTTCCTACGTTGGTCCTAGACGCCTCGTCACAGCCTGAGAAACTAACTACTACACCTAAAGATAGAAATAGGAAAGCTATCTGCCCCGGAGCAGAACCCCAAAGATAATAGAAAGCCCCCAAACATGTAATGGCGGTTAGACAAGAGGAAAATACTGACACAGAAAGAAAATAGTATGAGCAAACGCTGGGGCCCAAACTATCTAAACAGAAAAGGATAGGAAGGGTACTTACTGCAATCTCAGAAAACCCTGAAAAAACACCAACTCTACTAATTTCAAAATCACCTGAGATCACACGACCTCTACCACCTAAATTAGTTCTCTGGTGTAACAAAAACAAAACAGCAGCCACTGAAAAAAAAATGGAAAAAGCAAAAGTACAAAACACAGTGGCTGGACTAAACTGAGAGGGCAAAACCCCCCGGAGGGGACCCTGAAGGCCCCCACAGAAGTGCAGGACAAAATGCAAAAATATAGCAAAAACACAAAATAAGAAATTGTCTTATCTGATAGCAGGAGATGCAGACACGACACAGCAGGCTACAAGGGAAACTGGAAAGAAGGATTCAGACCAGAACAATTGATCACCGGCAACCCTGATGGGAAAATGACTCCCTTATATAAGACCAATCAGTAACACCTGATTCCCAGTCCTCACAATCCTCACTAGTACCGCTTGTAACCACCAGAGGGAGCCTCTGCTCAGAACTCATCTCAAACCCATTCACAACAGTACCCCCCCCCCCTTGAGGAGGGGTCACCGAACCCTCATTTGAGCAACCAGGTCGGTCAGGATGAGTTCTATGATACGCACGGATAAGTCTCCTAGCATGGATGTCCGAAGCAAACACCCAAGAATTGTCTTCCTGACCATAACCTCTCCATTTAACCAAATACTGGAGTCTTCGTCTAGAAAAACGAGAATCCAATATTTTCTCAACCACATACTCCAGATTGCCCTCAACCAAAACAGGGTCAGGAGGCACAGCAGCAGGAACCACTGGCTCAACAAACCTCTTCAACAAGGACTTGTGGAACACGTTATGGATCTTAAATGTCCCTGGAAGAAGCAAACGAAAAGAAACAGGATTAATAATCTCCATGATCTTATAAGGTCCAATGAACCTAGGCTTAAATTTAGGAGATGCTACTCTCATAGGAATATTCTTTGAGGACAACCAGACCAAGTCCCCCACTTTAAACCGAGGACCATCAGTCCTATGCCGGTTAGCAAACCGCTGGGCCTTCTCCTGAGAGAGGGACAACCTCTCCACTACCTGGTCCCAAATCTGCTGCATACGCTCAACAACAGAGTCAACACCTGGACAGACAGAAGCCTCCGTCTGTCCTGAAGAAAATCGAGGGTGAAACCCAGAATTACAGAAAAACGGAGACATCAAAGTGGCAGAGCTAGCCCTATTATTAAGAGCAAACTCAGCCAAAGGCAAAAAAGAGACCCAGTCATCCTGATCAGCAGACACAAAGCATCTTAGATAAGTCTCCAATGTCTGGTTTGTTCTCTCAGTTTGACCATTGGTCTGAGGATGAAATGCCGAGGAGAAAGACAATTGAACACCCAGTTTAGAACAAAAAGTCCTCCAAAATCTGGAAACAAACTGGACTCCTCTGTCAGACACAATGTTCTCAGGAATGCCGTGTAAACGAACCACGTGCTGAAGGAACAACGGCACCAATTCAGAGGAGGAAGGCAACTTAGGTAATGGCACAAGATGTATCATTTTGGAAAACCTATCACAAATTACCCAGATGGTGGTCATTCTCTGAGAAACAGGAAGATCGGAAATTAAATCCATAGAGATATGGGTCCATGGTCTCTTGGGCACAGGCAATGGCATCAACAAACCACTAGAGCGAGAGCAAGGCTTGGAGCGAGAGCAAGTCCCGCAGGACTGCACAAATTCCCTGACATCGCGAGACAAGGTAGGCCACCAAAAGGACCGATTAACCAAGTCTCTGGTACCAAAAATTCCGGGATGCCCAGCCAATGCGGAACAATGAATCTCAGACATCACACTCTTTTTCCATTGGTCCGGGACAAACAATTTTCCAACAGGGCAGCACTCGGGCCTATCCTCCTGACACCCCTCCAGAGCAAGTCTCAAATTGGGCGAGATGGCGGAAAGAACTACACCCTCCTTCAAAATAACAGAGGGATCAGATAGCTCAGGAGAGTCCGCAAGGAAACTCCTCGAGAGGGCATCCGCCTTAACATTCTTAGTGCCAGGAAGAAAGGAAACCACAAAATTAAAACGTGTGAAAAACAAGGCCCACCTGGCCTGTCTAGGATTGAGTCGCTTGGCAGATTCCAGATAGACCAGATTCTTATGGTCCGTAAGGACCACCACCTGATGTTTGGCTCCCTCCAGCCAATGTCTCCACTCTTCAAAAGCCCACTTCATGGCCAATAACTCCCGATTACCCACGTCATAATTACGTTCAGTAGGAGAAAATTTTCGAGAGAAAAAGGCACAAGGGTTACTTTTAGAGGTCTCTGGATCTTTTTGGGACAAAACGGCACCTGCCCCAATTTCAGAGGCATCAACCTCCACCTGAAATGGCAGAGAAACATCAGGCTGCCGTAGAACAGGAGCAGAAGTGAATCTCTGCTTAAGTTCCTGAAACGCAGAGACTGCCTCAGGAGGCCAATTCACCACATCAGAACCCTTTCTGGTCAAATCAGTTAATGGTTTAACAATAACCGAGAAATTACCAATAAATTTACGATAAAAATTGGCAAAACCCAAAAATCTCTGAAGAGCCTTTAATGAAGTAGGTTGGACCCAATCACAGATGGCCTGAACCTTGACCGGGTCCATTTCAATAACAGATGGGGACAAAATGAATCCCAGAAATGAGATCTTCTGTACGCCAAAAAGACACTTTGATCCCTTCACATACAGAGCATTCTCTCTCAAAATCTGGAATACAGTTCGAACATGTTTCACATGAGAGTCCCAGTTATTAGAAAAAATCAAGATATCATCCAAATAAACAATCAGAAACTTGTCCACAAAATCCCTGAAAATGTCATTCATGAAGGACTGGAAGACGGAAGGAGCATTAGTGAGCCCAAAGGGCATCACAAGGTACTCAAAATGCCCTTTAGGGGTGTTAAATGCCGTCTTCCATTCATCCCCGTGCTTAATGCGAATAAGGTTATACGCCCCCTGAGGTCAAGCTTGGTAAACCAAGTAGCGTTTTTCACCTGGAAAACAGGTCAGAAATCAAGGGTAACGGGTATCGATATTTCACAGTAATATTGTTCAAGAGACGATAATCAATACACGGCCTTAATGAACCATCTTTTTTGGCCACAAAGAAAAAACCGGCACCTAAGGGTGAAGAGGATGGTCTGATATGACCCTTCTCCAATGATTCCTTGATATAAGACCGCATAGCGTCATGTTCAGGTACAGACAAGTTAAAAAGGCGACCTTTAGGGAATTTACTACCTGGCACTAATTCAATAGCGCAGTCATAGCTCCTATGGGGAGGTAAGGATGCAGATTTACTTTCGCTAAACACATCAGAAAAATCAAACAAAAAGTCAGGAACATCCTCAGCCTGGGGGAGGCAGAAAAAACAGGAGTGTTGGTATTAACACATTGGCAGCCCCAACTGGTTACAGACACAGATTTCCAATCCAAAACAGGATTATGAGACTGTAACCAAGGGAAACCCAGCACTATAATGTCATGCAGATTATATAGAACCAAAAATTTGCAGCACTCCTGGTGATCAGGTTCAACCCTCATTATCACCTGAGTAGAAAACTGGGGTTTATTCTCAGCCAAAGGGGTAGAATCGATCCCCAGTAAAGGAATAGACTTCTGTAGGGGTATCAAGGGAAACCCACAACGTTTAGCAAAATCATAATCCATCAGGTTAATAGCTGCTCTAGAATCAACGAAAGCCTGAGCAGAAAATGAGGACAGAGAGCATATCAGAGTGACAGTTAATAAAAACTTAGTCTGAACACTACCCAAGACAACTGAGCGTGCAAAATGTCTTCCCCGCTTAGGGCAGACTGAAATAGCATGAGAGGCATCACCACAGTAGAAACATAACCCATTGCGCTTTCGAAACTCATGACGCTGTGCCCCAGACACCACTCCATCACACTGCATGGGCTCAGCAGCTGGCTCACAAGGCAACACCACTCCACGCATACTTCTCCGCTCACACAAACGTCTGTCAATTTGAATCGCTAATGACATAGAATCATTGAGACCAGAGGGGACAGGGAATCCCACCATAACATCCTTTACATTATCCGACAGACCCTTCCGGAAAAGGGCCGCCAAAGCGTCGTCATTCCACTTGGTCAGGACTGCCCACCTACGGAATCTCTGACAGTATAACTCAGCGTCATCAAGCCCCTGATTTAATGCCAACAAGGCTTTTTCAGCTTGATCAGTGACATTAGGCTCATCGTACAATAACCCCAAAGCCTGAAAAAATGCATCAACATCACTCAAAACAGGATCCCCAGGTATCAGGGAAAAAGCCCAATCCTGAGGATCGCCGCGCAGGAGAGAGATGATAATTTGAACCTGCTGCGCTGCGTTTCCTGAGGACTTAGATTTTAAGGCAAGAAACAATTTACAATTATTTTTGAAATTCTGAAACTTAGCTCGATCCCCTAAAAACAAATCTGGCATGGGGATCCTAGGTTCCACAACAGGCAACCTAGCAAGATATGCAGCAATACTCTGAACCTCAGTGGCAAGCTGATCCACACGGCCAGACAACTGTGCAAACTCCATTGGGAGAAAAGATCCTCCCCAGCACCCAGAGATACAGAGGGAAAAAAAAAAAAAAAAAAAATGCAACAAACAGAAAAATATCTCTGACAACTTTTCTTCCTTCAAAATATTTTTTCCCTTCTGTGAGTACCATACAATTTTTATGGCCGGTGATACTGTTATGTTACGGTAGCTGAGGAGTGCAGGTAAAAAAGGAAATACACCAGAGCAGTTGGAATCTATGAGATTGCAGTACCCTGACTAACCACCGCAACTAGAGGCAGCCGTGGAGCGTTCCTACGTTGGTCCTAGACGCCTCGTCACAGCCTGAGAAACTAACTACACCTAAAGATAGAAATAGGAAAGCTATCTGCCCCGGAGCAGAACCCCAAAGATAATAGAAAGCCCCCAAACATGTAATGGCGGTTAGACAAGAGGAAATACTGACACAGAAAGAAAATAGTATGAGCAAACGCTGGGGCCCAAACTATCTAAACAGAAAAGGATAGGAAGGGTACTTACTGCAATCTCAGAAAACCCTGAAAAAACACCAACTCTACTAATTTCAAAATCACCTGAGATCACACGACCTCTACCACCTAAATTAGTTCTCTGGTGTAACAAAAACAAAACAGCAGCCACTGAAAAAAAACTGGAAAAAGCAAAAGTACTAAACACAGTGGCTGGACTAAACTGAGAGGGCAAAAGCCCCCAGAGGGGACCCTGAAGGCCCCCACAGAAGTGCAGGACAAAATGCAAAAATATAGCAAAAACACAAAATAAGAAATTGTCTTATCTGATAGCAGGAGTTGCAGACACGACACAGCAGGCTACAAGGGAAACTGGAAAGAAGGATTCAGACCAGAACAATTGATCACCGGCAACCCTGATGGGAAAATGACTCCCTTATATAAGACCAATCAGTAACACCTGATTCCCAGTCCTCACAATCCTCACTAGTACCGCTTGTAACCACCAGAGGGAGCCTCTGCTCAGAACTCATCTCAAACCCATTCACAACACAGAACACTCTCAGTGAAGTAGGTGTATCTGTCTCTAAGTCAACAGTAAAGAGAAGACTCCATGAAAGTAAATACAAAGGGTTCACATCTAGATGCAAACCATTCATCAATTCCAAAAATAGACAGGCCAGAGTTAAATTTGCTGAAAAACACCTCCAGAAGCCAGCTCAGTTCTGGAAAAGTATTCTATGGACAGATGAGACAAAGATCAACCTGTACCAGAATGATGGGAAGCCAAAAGTTTGGAGAAGAAAGGGAACGGCACATGATCCAAGGCACACCACATCCTCTGTAAAACATGGTGGAGGCAACGTGATGGCATGGGCATGCATGGCTTTCAATGGCACTGGGTCACTTGTGTTTATTGATGACATAACAGCAGACAAGAGTAGCCGGATGAATTCTGAAGTGTACCGGGATATACTTTCAGCCCAGATTCAGCCAAATGCTGCAAACTTGATTGGACGGCGCTTCATAGTACAGATGGATAATGACCCCAAGCATACAGCCAAAGCTACACAGGAGTTCATGAGTGCAAAAAAGTGGAACATTCTTCAATGGCCAAGTCAATCACCAGATCTTAACCCAATTGAGCATGCATTTCACTTGCTCAAATCCAGACTTAAGAGGGAAAGACCCACAAACAAGCAAGACCTGAAGGCTGCGGCTGTAAGGGCCTGGCAAAGCATTAAGAAGGAGGAAACCCAGCGTTTGGTGATGTCCATGGGTTCCAGACTTAAGGCAGTGATTGCCTCCAAAGGATTCGCCACAAAATATTGAAAATAAAAATATTTTGTTTGGGTTATGTTTATTTGTCCTATTACTTTTGACCTCCTAAAATGTGGAGTGTTTGTAAAGAAATGTGTACAATTCCTACATTTTCTAACACATATTTTTGTTCAACCCTTCAAATTAAACGTTACAATCTGCACTTGAATTCTGTTGTAGAGGTTTCATTTCAAATCCAATGTGGTGGCATGCAGAGCCCAACTCGCGAAAATTGTGTCACTGTCCAAATATTTCTGGCCCTGACTGTATATATTGTAATGTTCCGCACTGTCTGTGGATGGGGATTACTTGCTTTGCTGGTCATGGAGGCATACGCTGGCACACTCAGGGTTAAAACAACAGTCCATCTGGTTTATTACAGCAGCCATTACACAAAACAGTCTCTTCCTGACCTCGGTCAGCACCACAAGGATTCCTGTCCGTTACCTCTTGGTGTCGGCCACACAGGTTCCCAGATACCTCTTCTCTTCAGAGGTATCCCACAAACATCAATACATAGCCTCTTCCTGACCCCGGTCAGTATAACACGGACTTCATTCCGTTACCTGTTGTCCACGCAGATTCTTGGATCCCTCTTAACCTCAGAGGTATCCTATAAGCACTGCTCACTGATCCTGGTCAGAATAATTCACGGTTGTCAAGCCAGTCCACTCCTCTGGCTCAGGCAAGCCAGCACTGCTTCCCCAGGCTGTGTGACTTCCAGCCTGGAAACATGGGAGCTCTGTCCAGACTCTGACAGACTCCCAACACTCTCCCTCCATGGGCCAAACACCTTACTTACATATCTGTAACCACTCCCACCAGTGAGGTATGGATCACATGGTCTGGTCACACGGTCATGACCTCACTTCAGGTCCTTAAAACTCACAACCACAAGTGGGCGGTGTATGTGTGGTTAGCCAGTCCCACCCAGCTCTCCGACTAACCCTGCAAGCCACCCTAGCAAAAGTAAACACAACTCTTGTGGGACTACAAGTCCCAGAACAACATTACTGCCTTAAAGCGCAGAGGGCCTCTGCGACACATACCTGTCATTCACAACAATGCCGGGGACTGTTCTACCATCAAAATCACGCCTCCATGCATATCTTGAGGAGCACATACAGTGCCCCCTAGATGCAGCATAGGTCAATACATCACAATATATATATGTCAGCTTTAACTTTAGGCCTTTAAGAGATCTTTCATCTTCAACTTAACTGTTCACAATAGCAGTAATTTTGGCCAGGGGTGCCAAAACTTTTACATGCCAAGTTTTTCATCAGCTCACTTTCCTTTTTGGAATTTTTAAAATGTAAAAGATTAAAATTTAGGCCTTTTAGAGATCATTTCATTTTCAACATGCTTAACTGTTCACAATAACAGTAATTTTGAATAACGGTGCCCAAACATTAACAAGCTACAGTATCTGGATTAAAGGAATATAATCATTCAAAATTTGATAATTGCAAATATTTTGAAATTTCTCTAAAATTTCTGATATTTTTTATAAATAAACACAAAACATATCAACCTAAATTTACCATTGTCATAAAATATAATGTGTCACGAAAAAACAGTCTCAGAAACACTGGGACATTTTGAAACATTCCAGAGTTATTATCACATAAAGTGATATTGGTGAGATTTAAAAAATGTGGCCTTGATACCTGGCCGCGATCGGCGGCGCTCCCCCCGGGAGCGCGTCCGATCGCTGCGACGTACTATCCCGTCCATGGTCAGACTGTCCCAGGTTTCATGGACGGGATAGTACGTCGGATGGCAGAAAGGGGTTAATGTACACTCTGCAACCCATCTTGACTGAAAAAAAAACAACAGAAATGTAGAAATTTTTGCAAATTTATTAAAAAAGAAAAACTGAAATATCTGTCCATTTCCTTGTGATCCTCCTTGAGATGGTTCTACTCCTTCACTGGAATCAAGCTGTGTTTAATTAAACTGATAAGACTTGATTTGTAAAGGCACACACCTGTCTATATAAGGTCTCACAGCTCACAGTGCATGTCAGACCAAATGAGAATTATGAGGTCAAAGGAACTGACCATGAAGCTCAGAGACAGAATTGTAGCAAGGCACAGGTCTGGTCAAGGTTACAAAAGAATGTCTGCAGTACTCAAGGTTCCTAAGAGCACAGTGGCCTCCATAATTCTTAAATGGAAGAAGTTTGGGACCACAAGAAGTCTTCCTAGACCTGGCTGTCCAGCCAAACTGAGCAATAATGGGAGAAGAGCCTTGGTGAGAGAGATAAAGAAGAACCCCAAGATCACTGTGGCTGAGCTCCACAGATGCAGTAGGGAGATGGGAGAAAGTTCCACAAAGTCAACTATCACTGCAACCCTCCACCAGTCGGGCCTTCGTGGCAGAGTAGCCCGACAGAAGCCTCTCCTCAGTGTCAGACATATGAAAGCCTGCATAGTTTGCTAAAAAACACATAAAGGACTCCCAGACTATAAGAAATAAGATTCACTGGTCTGATGAGAGGAAGATAGAACTTTTTGGTGATAATTCTAAGCGGTATGTGTGGAGAAAACCAGGCACTGCTCATCACAATCCCAACAGTGAAACTTGGTGGTGGCATCATCATGCTACCGGGGTGTTTTTCAACTGCAGGGAAAGGACAACTGGTTGCAATTGAAGGAAACATGAATGCCAAGTACAGAGATATACTGGATGAAAACCTCTTCCAGAGTGCTCTGGACCTCAGACTTGGCCGAAGGTTCACCTTCCAACAAGACTGTGACCATTCTTGACTGGCCCAGCCAGAGCCCTGACCTAAACCCAACTGAGCATCCAACCTGACTGAACTGGAGAGGATCTGCAAAGAAGAATGGCAGAGGATCCCCAAATCCAAGTGTGAAAAACTTGTTGCATCATTCCCAAGAAGACTCATGGCTGTACTAGCTCAAAATGGTGCTTCTACTCATTACTGAGCACTGAAAGGGTCTGAATACTTATGACCATGTGATATTTCAGTTTTTCTTTTTTAATAAATTTGCAAACATTTCTACATTTTTTTTTCAGTCAAAATGGGGTGCAGAGTGTACATTAATAAGAAAAATATGAACTTTTTTTGAATTTACCAAATGGCTGCAATGAAACAAAGAGTTAAAAATTTAAAGGGGTCTGTATACTTTCCGTACGAACTGTAGTTTTATATACAGAAACCCTTGTGAGAGGTTCTCTTTTATTTTTGTATGCAGTGTATATAAAGCTACTGTAATTTACAAAATAATAGATTTCATTTATATAGACATACACAGTGGGTACAGAAAGTATTCAGACCCCTTTAAATTTTTCACTCTTTGTTTCATTGCAGCCATTTGGTAAATTCAAAAAAAGTTCATTTTTTTCTCATTAATGTACACTCTGCACCCCATCTTGACTGAAAAAAACATGATGGGAGAAAGTTCCACAAAGTCAACTATCACTGCAGCCCTCCACCAGTCAGGCCTTTATGGCAGCGTGGCCCGACTGAAGCCACTCTTCAGTGCAAGACATGAAAGTCCGCATATAGTTTGCTAAAAAAAACATGAAGGACTCCCAGACTATGAGAAATAAGATTCTCTTGTCTGATGAGACAAAGATAGAACTTTTTGGTGATAATTCTAAGACTACTTTCACACATCAGTTTTTTGTGTCAGGCATAATCCGTCCTATGCCTGACAGGACGGATCCGGCGCTGATTTTAAAAAAACTGATGCAACTAATCAGTTATTTTGCCGGATCCGTCCTGACCTTTTCAACCCGGAAAGAGAAAATTTCCTATGTGGAAAATGCAGGTACCAATGTCCGGACCGAGGGGAGAGAGAGAGAGACCTTGGATTCCGGATCAGTTTTCTGACGGATTTGTCAAAAGACTGGTCCGGTTCCATAGATTTGCATTGTTTCCGGCCGCCTGAAGTGCCGATTCAGGCACTATCAGGCGGCTCCGGAAAAAAAAAAACGTTGCAGCCAGAGTCTTGTCTGGCCGCCGGAATGTACATTTCCGACGGATCCGGCCAAAAACGGATGCAACGCAGTGACATCAGGCGTGATCCGGCGCTAATGTAAGTCAATGGTAAAAAAACGCATCCGGTACTGGATGCGTTTTTTTAAAAACACGCCGGATCGCGCCTGACGTCAAAAGACTGATGTGTGAAAGCAGCCTAAGCGGTATGTGTGGAGAAAGCTAGGCACTGCTCATCACATGCCCAATACAATCCCAACAGTGAAACATGGTGGTGGCAGCATCAAGCTATGGGGGTGTTTTTCAGCTGCAGGGACAGGACGACTGGTTGAAATTGAAGGAAACATAAATTCGGCCAAGTATAGAGATATCTTGGATGAAAACCTCTCTCTTCCAAAGTGCTCTGGACCTCAGACTTGGCCAAAGGTTCACCTTCCAACAAGACAATGACCCTAAGCACACAGCTAAGATAACAAAGGAGTGGCATCAGAACAACTCTGTGACCATTCTTATTGGCTCACCATCCAACCTGACGGAACTGGAGAATCTGCAAGGAAGAATGGCAGAGGATCCTCAAATCCAGGTGTGAAAAACTTGTTGCATAATTCCCAAGACTCATGGCTTTACTAGCTGAAAAGGGTGCTTCTACTCAATACTGAGCGCGTCTGAATACTTATGACCATGCAATATTTCAGTTTTTCTTTTGTAATAAATTTGCAAAAATGTCTACATTTCTGTTTTTTAAGTCAAGATGGGGTGCAGAGTGTACTTTAATGAGAAAAAAATAAACTTTTTGGAATTTACCAAATGGCTGCAATTAAATAAAGAGTGAAAAATTTAAAGGGGTCTGAATACTTTCTGTACCCACTGTAAGTACAAACTAAATACAAGCAAGGACACAGGACACTAAGACCACTTGTCCAAGCTGGTACAGAGATACCAGTTTCCCATTTGGAACCAAGAGGATTTTCATTACCCTTAGGAGATTCAACATAAATAATTCCACACTATTATAAATTGTAAAAAGAAACAAAGGCAAAAAAATTAAGATACCAAATTTTGCTAATCAGAGAAAAGAAATAAAACCTATAAGTCTCCTGGGAATTAAAGATATAATAAAGATGAGTGATGAGCGAATAGTGAAAAATTTGGATTCAGCAAAATCGGTACAAATATTTTCTAATATCCGAGCATTCGCACTGAATACTATGCAAGTCAATGGGAAAGCCAAATATTTTTTCTGCTGGACTCAACAAAGAGGTAAAAGATTTTTTTTTTCTAAAAAAAAAATTGCGTGGGCTCCCGCGCAATTTTCTTAACCAGCAGAGGGAAAGCTGACGAAAAGGCGCATCTATAAGATGTGCCAATTCTGGCACTTAGCCTCACTCTAAACACTTGCCCTGAAGCGTTGGCAAGTGGGATGATAGTTGGGAGGTTGATGTCACCTTTGTATTCTCAGGTGACACCAAGCCCAGAGGTTAGTAATGGAGGCATATTGTATAGAAACACAGACACCGAGAAAAAAGTTCTTTAATTGAAAGAATGACACAGACTCCTTTAAGAAATCTTCATTAAATCATGTTTACGACATCGCCCATTCCACCAACGCCATTGTCTTCTGCAAAAAAGTTAAAATAAAAAACAATATTCCTCACCTTTCCATGGAGAAGATAATCCATTTGTCCCACGACGGGTCTAGCTCTGCTACATCTAGATGGTAGGCTGCATGGTTGCATGATGCGACCATACAGCCTGCCATCCAGCAGAGACACTGAGCAGCGTGTTTTATCGCTGCGCAATGTCTCGAAGTGAACTAGTAGGACCTGTCTGAAGTCACTGCGAGCGTGAGAAAGTTCTCCCACTCCCGATGCCATCAGGAAGGTCCAGGGAGTTCACAGCCAATGAACTCACTTCACCTGAGGTCAGCATGAGCACCGATATAAAAGAGGCTGCATTCTGAGAAAAAGTCTGAGCTTGAACTACGGTAACTGTTGTGAATGTATTGGAGACAATTTCTGAGCGGAGGCTCCCTCTGGTGGTTGCTGTCGGTACTGAAGCTGTATCTAATGACTGGGCCTCCTCAGCTGGCAGCGATACCTGGCAATCAGGAGTCACTGACTGGACTAATATAAGGGAGCTGCCTTCTCATGATCCTCGCCGGTGATCAATTGTTGTTTCCTGGTTCATTTGGAAGTCTGCTGGTGTCTTGCCTGTGTCTGCTACTTTCAGATAAGATATCTTCTGCTTATTTCTATTGTGTTTGCTATTTCCATTTTTGTCTGCACCTTTGTGGAGGTTAGCCGGGTCCCCTCCTGGGGCCTGTGCTTCTCTGTTTTCTGTAGCCACTTTTATTTGTTCAATTGCTCTTTCCCTGCTTTTTGAGTGGCTGCGGGATAGCCTTGTTCACTCTGAGATCTGATTTAGTGGGTGGCGAGATTGTGTGATCTCAGCAATTTTGTAATCAGAAGTGTTGGAAGTTTTGCTAGGGTTTTGCTGGGTTACAGATAGTATTCTGTTCTTTCCTGTCCTATTTAGTCAGTGTTTGGCCCCTGATTTTGCTCACTCTATTTTCTGCCTGCGTTTGTGTTTCGTCTTGTCTATCCACCATTATATGTTTGGGGGCTGCCTATTTCTTTGGGGCTCTGCTCCGGGGCAGCTAGCTTTCCTGTTTCTATCTTTAGGTGTAGCTAGCTCTCCGGCTGTGCCGAGGTGTCTAGGATCACCGTAGGTACGCTCCACGACTGCTTCTAGTTGTGCGATTAGTTTCGGGATCTGCAACCCATTAGTTCACAACCTCTCAGGTGTTCAGCTGCCTTGCTGTTTTGCTCCTGTCCTCCTCAGTTACCAAATCATAACAGGTAACCTCATCACTGACTTTTTCCCACGGTGCTGAGGTCAGAGCAATTCAGTCCGGCTGGGAACACAGCATCAATGAGCGACGGTAACCTTGATAACGTCACCGTCGGTTACCTAAGCTGCACTCGCAGCAGTTCTGTCACCAGTGGTTCTCAGCATGGATGGTCGCATCTTGGTACCGTCCAGGTTGAAAACTGTTTATCCCACAGACATGGATTACGGCGTGGGACAGAATGACAGACAGGTGAGGGATATTGTTGTTTATTATTTCGTTTTATTGCAGGAGACGAGAGATTCAGTGTAATTAGGCATTAGGTGAGTATAAGTGTATTTGATATTTGCATTGGGGAAAATTGGCACGAATAATTTCTAATATCCTTGTATTCGTACCGAATAACGAATTCTATGCAAGTCAATGGGAATATTTTTCTGCTGTACCCAACAAACAGGTCTGTGGGCCTGAGAAAAAAGCTGAAATGGATGGCAAAGTGCTAAAACTTAAGGTACTGCCACACTAAACAATCCCGCTAGCGATCACAATAACGACGCATACTAATGCGATCGCTAGCGGGATTGTTTCTATATCGCTAAATGCTGCCGCATTTAGCGATATAGTTAACGACGCTATCGCCGTTAGCGATCTTCTTAACGACTTTAGCGGTACAAAAGTACCGCTAAATCGCTAAGAAAAGGTGCCACACAGCGATAAGATACTTACCCAGCGGGAGCGCCAGCGATGAAATAGGGTCCGGAACGATTCCAGCGACGAGCGAGATCACAGCAGGAAGCTCGTCGCTGGAAGCTGCCGCACTGAACAACATCGCTAACGGGATCGCTAAATAGTGACGTTTTTTAGCGATCCCGTTAGCGATATTGTTTAGTGTGGCATACCCTTAAATGGGAACAGCATGGAGAAGATGCATGCATGCCTTTCTGACTCACATTTGATATGTGGGAATAATGTTGTCAGACTATTGCGCTGGTTTTACAGATTTTTCCTTCATAATTACATGTATATAATGCAAAATTTTAAAAAATTTAAAAAATGATACCTCCCCTTTAGCATATGTTCACACGGAGTGTTTTGGCTTTAGATTTTCATTTAACATTTGTAAGGGCTCTCACTCTTACATTTGGAAGGTGCCTCCCTCATTCCAAATTGTTAGCTAGATAGTGGAATACATATTCCCTAGCACTTTACAACGCCAGCTAAAACATGCCCATTTGAATTTTGGGTTTTGCCCACCACCACCACGTCCACCACCATGTCATTATGCGGCCCTTGCTTCACATTTTCAGAGGGCCAGCAGGTGCAGGGAAACCTGAGTTTTGGGAGCTCCACAGTTTATTTTAGCCACCGAATCCCAATGTAGTCACTGTCATAGCGGGTGAAGCCACTGTAAGGTGAATATAATACAGGAGATGGGGGAACTGTATGCTCAATGTCAGTAAATTGGATGCTACCAGACACCAAAGGCATTAGAATTAAATTCTGAATAGAGTATATATGCAAGCGAGGGCCTGTATTGTGGTCATTCTGTCAGACATGAAACCCATATCAGGAACAAGTACAAGTCTCATTTTACTTGGAAGCAGCCTACTCAAGGGAAAGAGACAGGCGTGCCAGAATTTCTCTTTTGCAGGGTTTTGAGCAACTATGGAGTAATTACAGGATATGTCCCAGAGAGAGAGACAAGGTCTGTGGAGTGTATTACTTAGGTGACTGACAGTGCTACAGTACTCAGGTAAAGGCCTTAGCGTGGCAATGACCATGTTCCAATATGTGTAAGTCCGCGGCCTGAATAGGTCTGTGGAGCGTATTAACACAGTCTCTTAAACAGGCTTAAATGTACAGAAACTGGGCAATACCCCACCACCATTTGTTTTAGTACCCAAATTTAGAAAATGTAAGGGAAGCGACAGTTTAATAAAGAGACACAAATCTCAGTTAAGAGCCTGGAAAAGCCAGCAATGATCTTTGTCCAGCATCGTACAATGTAAAGTGCAAACGAATATGTATGCCCTATGTAACACTTTGGGAAGAGACATATATGCTGACAAGGGACAACTGAATGCTGCAATGGGACAACAAACTGGACGTGGTTGCTGACTGTTGTGTCTGTGCAACTGCAAGGTGTGGGCAAGAGCCATCAGCGCCTCTTTCCTGGACAGCAGATTTGGAAGGACATAACACAGGGGAAGGGCCAGTGGTTTCACCCTCAGACACAGATCTTTTACCCAGGCATACCACCCACCTACTGTGGTGCTGCATATGTGAGCAGTATACGGCATATGCTAACAGAGTTAGTATGTCGAATTTCCCTTTATAAAGGAAAGTGTATGTAACATTTTCAAACTAGCAGCATATATATAGAGCATGTTTCATTACTCATATTATTATTCTGTGGATTCACATGGATGAAGCTGCATCTTGTCTCCAACTCACTGTTACAAAACAGCTCCCACCGCAGAGTCAGAGGCGTCTACTTCGACAACAAATGTTAGTTCAGGATTTGGATGAACTAGTAATGATGCGGAAGTAAAAAGAGTTTTTGGTTTGTCAAATGCTACTTGTGCCTCTGTAGACAAGGAAAACACTTTGGTTTTCTTTGTGGGTGAAGTAATTGGTAAAAGAACTTATGAAAAGTTTTAAATGAATCTTCTATAGAAATTTGCAAATCCTAAAAAGCGCTGGATGTCTTTTAGATTTCTTGGGGTAGGCCAGTCAACTACCACTCTGATTTTACTGGGATTCATGCTCATACATTATGGGGAAGATGATATATCCTAGAAATTGAGTCCTGGTTTGTTCAAATTCACATTTTTCAAGTTTGATATAAAGCTGATTCTCCAGTAGACATTTCATGACTAACTGGACATGCCTGCGATGCTCCTTCAAAAATCTCATAGGCATAACCAGGTATTCAAAATGTCCATATCTAGTTCTAAAGGACGTTTTACACTCATCTCCCGGGCGAATTTGCATGAGATTTTATCTTAGATCAAGTTTGGTAAAAATCTTGGCAGAACGCAGTCTCTCCAGGAACTCAGGAATTAAGGGGAGTGGGTAGGGATTTTTAATGGTAATCATATTTACTTCCCTGTAATCAATACATGGCCGCAGGGTTGAGTCCTTCTTTTCTACAAAAAATAAGGATGCACCAGTTGCCGAAGACGAAGGTTTAGTGAAGTATTTCTCTAAACTTTTCATCTAGGTATTCTTTTAGTACTTTCAATTGTGGTTCAGAAAGATTAGAAATTCGCCTTAACAGAATGGATGCTCCAGGAAGCAATTCAATGGGGCTTTCTTCTTACTGCAGACCTCAGTGAACTGCTAGTACTGCGGTGGTAGTTTATCATAATTCTGATGAGAAATCTTGAACAGATAAATTAGCATGGCAATTGGCCTTACAGTACTGAGAGGGAAAGAAAATGGTCCTTGATGCCTAGTTGACAGACAGGTTATAACAGCTTCATGATGATTCGGTTAAATACAGATTTCAAGTTCAATTGTCTTGTAACAGGTCCAGAAGATAAAGGTGATACATCCACAGTTTCCATATCGATTGGCATAGATTTAGTCCTACTTGCATTGTTATTATCAAGTGTAAATTGTAAGTCCATGAAATCTCCTCCTGCTCCAAAATCTAACATGGCAGAGAATTGTATTTTTTGGCTCCCAATTATGACTTGTATTGGAACGACAAAATAAGACGATGGTGATTGCTCTTTGCCTTTATCCTGCATCACAAATGAGATGGTCTGCATAACTGGATCTGGCTGTTTAAAAAGGTCTAAATCGCTTGCAGTTTTGGCATTTGTGAAGGCTATAGTCCTTTTATTAGGACAGTTAATGGCAAAATGTCCAAAGCCCCCAAAACAGAGACATACATTTTCTGTACATCACCTCTCTTTCTCTACTGCAGAGAGAAGTTTTCAGATTACATCAATTTGCATAGGTTCAGGCTCACTTTCCATTTCCTGTTGGTTTTTAATGCTGATTGAGTAAAGGAGTAGTTATGGTTATTTCCAAATACCCGCAGTCTTTCCTTTCTTTGTTCAGTGAGTCTCTGATCAATTCGGATACATAATTGTATAAAGTCCTCTAAATTATCAGGGGTCTCGACCCTTTCAAGTTCATTCTTAATTAGCTTAATTAGCTCTGATAATCCTTGTCGAAATTGACTTCTCTGGACACCTAAATTCCATGTGGAATTCCAGGTGGAATTCTGAGGTATATTCAGCTACAGAGCACCGCTCTTGACGTAGGTTATGCAACTTGGTTTCAGCTGTAGCACAACAATTCGGGTCATCAAACACTTGATCCATAGCAGTGATGAAGGAAACTAAGTCATTAAGGTGAGGCCAACTCAAGAGCCTCATCAGTCAGAAGATTAATGATGAACAGAACCTTTTTCCTGTCACTGGTAAATGGAGAAGGTTGCATCTGGAAATAGATTCAACATTGATTAATCCCTGACGTTAGACGTAATATTCCATCCATGTGTCCTGGTCCAATTTGACCATAGACGGACTATTACGTCATAGCGATAGGTCACGCTCATGGGGGGGAGCGTGGCTGATCGCGGCCGGGTGTCAGCTGATTCTGACAGAGGACACCCGACACTACGTGCCGGGAGAGGTCACAGACCGCTCCCGGTACTTTAAGCCCCTAAATACTGCGATCTAACAAGATCACAACATTCCGGAAGCCGGCACAGGGGCTGACAGCCCCTCTGCCTTTGGCGGGGTCCCGATCGTTGCCATGGTGATGACATCCAGCTCACCAGAGGTAAGTAAACTTGCTGATCATGAGCAGTGCATGATCAGCAAGTCTCCCTGTCAGTGCAGCGTTGACAGTTTCTATAGCATGCAGATGCTGCTTCATCTGCATGCTATAGAAGCGATCAGCCTGCAAAAAATGATTGCCCCATAGTGGGACTAAGTAAAAATATTAAGAAAAAGTAAAAAAAAATGTTTAAAAAATAATTGTAAAAATATTAAAAAAAAATATCAAAAATAATAAAAAATCAATGTATATCCTATCTCTAAATAAATATTTGAATGAAAAAAAACAATAAAAGTACACAAATTTTGTATCGCCACATCCGTAACGACCCGACCTATAAAACTGTCCCAATAGTTAACCCCTTTAGTGAACACCAGAAAAAAACAAGACAAAAAACAATGCTTTATCATCATACCGCCGAACAAAAAGTGCAATAAAATGCGATCAAAAAGACGGATATCAATTAACATGGTACCGCTGAAAACGTTATCTTATTCCGCAAAAAACGAGTCGCATACAGCTCCACCAGAGGAAAAGTAAAAAAGTTACAGCTCTCAGAATAAAGTGATGCAAAAACAATTATTTTTTCTATAAAATAGTTTTTATTATATAAAAGCGCCAACTCATTAAAAAAATATAAATGAGGTATCGCTGTAATCGTAGTGACCTGAAGAATAAAACTGCGTTATCAATTTTACCACACACGGAACGGTATAAAACCCCCCAAAATAGAAATTCATGAATTGAAGGTTTTTGCTCATTCTGTCTCCCAAAAATCAAAATAGAAAGGGAACAAAAAATATCATGTGCCCGAAAATGGTAACAATGAAAAAGTCAGTTCATCCTGCAAAAAGCAAGATCTTACATGACTCTGTAGGCCAAAATATGGAAAAATTATGGCTCTCAAAATATGGTGATGCAAAAACTATTTTTTGCAATAAAAAGCGTCTTTTAGTGTGTGACAGCAGCCAAACATAAAACATTAGTTTTCAACCTGGATGGTGCCAAGATGTGACCGTCCACGCTGAGAACCACTAGTGAATGAGCTGCTGGGAACGCAGAGTCAGTAACCAGGGGTGACGTCATAGTGGTTACCTCCCGTCACTGGGCTCCGTTCCCAGCCGGGCTGAACTGCGGTGAGATCCGGTGAATGCCTGCTGGCATCGTGAGCACTCACGGTGCTAGCGGGGATCACACCGAAGTCACCGCAGTTACATCCGGTCACTGGGCTCTGTTCCCAGTCGGGCTGAGCTGCGGTGAGATCCGGGCTCACTTATAAAATTCACATACCAGGAAACAGCAGAAAAAAAGGGGCACTTCTTGGGCATTGCCACTGTTAAGGCACATCTAGATAAGTTCCATGGGGGTCTAGTTTCCAAAATGGGGTCACTTGTGGGGCATTTCCACTGTTTAGGCAAATAAGGGGCTCTCCAAAAGCAACATGACGCATGCAGACCATTCCATCAAAGTCTACATTCCAAAACGTCACCGCTTCCCTTCCAAGCCCGATGTGTGCCCAAACAGTAGTTTTCTTCCACAAAAGAGGTATCAGTGTACTCAGGACAAATTGGACAACTTTTGGGGTCCAATGTGTCCTGTTACCCTTGGGAAAATTAAAAATTTGGTACTAAGAGATCATTTTTGTGGGAAAAAATATATTTTTTATTTTCACGGCCCGTCGTTATAAACTTTAGTGAAACACCTAGGGGTTCAAAGTTCTCACCACACATCTAGATAAGTTCCTTGGGGGTCTAGTTTCCAAAATGGGGTCACTTGTGGCGGTTTCCTCTGTTTAGTCACATCAGGGGATCTCCAAACGCGACATGGCGTCCGATCTCAATACCAGCCACTTTTGCATTGAAAAATTCAAATGGTGCTACTTCCCTTCCGAGCTCTGCCATGCGCCCAAACAGTGGTTCCCCCCACATATGGGGTATCAGTGTACTCAGCACAAATTGCACAATAACTTTTGGGGTCTCATGTAACCGTTGTGAAAATAAAAAAATTTTGGATCTGAAGTACATTTTTTTGTGAAAAACAGTTACATTTTTTTAAACATTCCAAAAATTCCTGTGAAGCACCAGAAGGGTTAATAAACTTCTTTAATGTGGTTTTGAGCACCTTGAGGGGTGCAGTTTTTAGAATGGTGTCACTTGGATTTTTTCTATCATATTGACCCATCAAAGTGACTTCAAATGTGATGTGGTCCCTATAAAAATGGTGTTGTAAAAATGAGAAATCGGCGTTTAACTTTTAACCCTTATAACTTCCTAACAAAATAAAATTGGTTCCAAAATTGTGCTAATGTAAAGTAAGTATGTAGGAAATGTTACTTATTAAGTATTTTGTGTGACATATCTCTATGATTTTATGAAAGTAAAATTGATAGTTCAATAGTCTTGCAAGGGAGTGCAATGCCAGGTTTAAATAGGGTTTTCATTCAGGGTGGAGCCATTCAGAAACTCATGGTAGAGACAATAAGGAACAACACAGGTACAAGTGTTTGGGTTAGCATGAAACTGTCCAGTAAGTTGAATAGCTCAGAGAGAAGAGCTGCCGCCTGGTCCACAAGAGCTGCTGGTTTCGGGTCCTGACAAGGTGGAAAGAAGCTTGACTAAAGGCTGGGAGCTCAATAATCTTGCAAGGAAATGCACTGACAGGTTTAAGTAGGGTGTTCAATCAGGAGATTACAGGATTGAGCCAATCAGGAGCTCAGAGTGGAGACAATTAGGAACAACACAGGTGCTAGTATCTGAGTTAGCAAGGAACTGTCCAGCAAGCTGACGAGCTCAGAGGGAAGAGCTGGTGCACAAGATCTGCTGGGTTTGAGTCTTGACAGTGGGTCATGGTATTATTTTAAGGAGGCACATTGGGGGATCATAATCATTATAGGGTGGTGGCGGCGAACCTATGGCACTCGTGCCAGAGGGGGCATGCAGAGCCCTCCCGGTGGGCATGTGCGCCATCTCTTCAGGACTAGAAGACGGCAGGGGAGGGGAAGCGGCGGAGCAGCGGGTCACAGAAGACAGGAGCTGGCTGCTGCGGCTAACTACTGTGATCGTTGCTAAAGAGAAATTAATATTCAATGTACTGGAAAGAGAATATTCATTTCTCTTATAGCATGCACAGTTTCAGTGGCAGCCGCTTGCTTCCAGCAGCTGCCAGACTATCACCGGTGCCCGTTCAATAAGGTAATAAAAATTCACCTCTCTCCACTCCCATAGGTGTGGAGAGAGGTGAATATTCATTACCTTCATGAGCAGGGACACGTGATCGCTCAGTCGCAGATGCTGCTGGCACAGGAACAAGATGCTGCGAGGGCGTGCAGAGACAATAAGTAGGATGTTTTTTTTAATGCTTTTCTCATGGGGGCCATACATATAAGGATAGGGATGAGGAACCATGCATACCAGGATACTGATGAGGAACCATGCATGCAAGGATAGGGATGAGGAACCATGCATACAAGGATGGGGATAGGGAGCCATGCATACAAGGATAGGGATGAGGAGCCATGCAGACAAGGATGATGATAAGGAGCCATGCATACAAGAATGGGGATAAGGAGTCATGCGTACAAGGATAGGGATGAGGAACCATGCATACCAGGACAGGGATGAGGTGCCATGCAGACAAGGATGGGTATAAGGAGCCATGCATACCAGGATGGGGATAAGGAGCCATGCATACAAGGATAGGGATGAGGAGCCATGCACACAAAGATAGGGATGAGGAGCCAGCATACCAGGATAGGGATGAGGAACCATGCATACAAAGAGATGAGGAGCCATGCATACCAGGACGGGGATGAGCAGCCATGTAGATAAGGATAGGGATGAGCCATGCATACAAGGATGGGGATAAGGAGCAATGCAGGCAAGGATGGAGATGAGGAACCATGCATACCAGAATAGGGATTAGGGGACAATGAATACCCAGCTTATACTCGAGTCAATAAGTTTTCCCAGTTTTTGTGTCAAAATTAGGTGCCTGGGTTTATACTCGGGTCGGCTTATACACGAGTATATACTGTATTTTTTTAATGTGAGGACATTATACTATATGGAGCACTATGTGAGCATATTATACAGTATGAAACACTGTGTGGGGCCATTATACAGTATGGAGCATCACGTGGGGCCATTATACTGTATGGAGCATCGTGTGGGGCCATTATACAGTATGGAGCACTATGTGGGTCCATTTTATAGTATGGAGCATTGCGTGGTGCCATTATACTGCATGGAGCACTATGTGGGGCCATTACACTTTATGCAGGACTATGTGGTTTCCATTACACTGTATGGAGGACTATGTGGAGCCATTATACTTTATGGAGATCTATGTGGAGCCATTGTACTGTATGGAGGACTTTATGTGCCCGTTATACTTTTTGGAGGGCTGTATGGGGATTACAGTTGGAGAATCATACTGTGATGGGGTTACCATTTTTTGTTGGGGGAAATGATGAAGGGGGTTCAGTAGGATTGTCATACTGTGTGTGTGGAGGAGTTCGCTGTGGGGGAATCATATTATGTTTGGGAACACTGTTGTTTGCATCATAGTTTATTATTTATTTTATTCAAGGTTTTTTTTATCCTTTATTACATATTTAAATTAGGCCATTGGGCCATATGCTTTTTACTGCTGTTATATAACATATTATATTATTCCACTATAATTCAAAAAGTTAATCGTTTTATTTGATAAGGAAAATTTCCTCAATTGTAGACATTTTTTAACAAATATCAAGGTTGGCCTGCAACTTTCTGCAAGCTTTTAACTTTGGCCCTCTGTGTATTTGAGTTTGATATCCCTGCCTTAAGAGGTTTGTTCTCATCATGATAAAGGGTTACAATTGCAAAGAGGTTGTAAAAACAAACAACTTTGCATTTTTACAAACACACCTTCACTACAGTTGGTGGCTAGTATCTTAGGCTTGAAGTGCAGTGCTTACAAGATCATTGATATTGACTATATAGCGCGCTAATGTACAAGTTTGTCTTTCTAATCTAAAACCTCAGTATTCCGGGCACTTTGCGAAAAACTAGTGGGTTTTGGATTGTAGTTTGGGCACTCTGTCTCTAAAAAGGTTTTCCATCACTGTTATAGGGAAGAACATGAGCTATTATCATCAGGAGGCACACTCGAGAATCATTATTATAGGGAAGCAAATGTGTATTATTACAGTTATATGAAAAAGTTTGGGCACCCCTATTAATCTTAAGCTTAATGTTTGATAAAAATTGGTGTTTTTGCAACAGCTATTTCAGTTTGATATATCTAATAACTATTGGACACAGTAATGTTTCTGCCTTGAAATGAGGTTTATTGTACTAACAGAAAATGTGCACTTTGCATCCAAACAAAATTTGACAGGTGCATAAGTATGGGCACCTCACCAGAAAAGTGACATTAATATTTAGTAGATCCTCCTTTTGCAAAAATAACAGCCTCTAGTCGCTTTCTGTAGCTTTTAATGAGTTCCTGGATCCTGGATGAAGGTATTTTTGACCATTCCTCTTTACAAAACAATTCCAGTTCAGTTAAGTTTGATGGTCGCCGAGCATGGACAGCCCTCTTCAAATGATCCCACAGATGTTCAATGATATTCAGGTCTGGGGACTGGGATGGCCATTCCAGAACATTGTAATTGTTCCTCTGCATGAATGCCTGAATAGATTTGGAACGGTGTTTTGGATCATTGTCTTGCTGAAAGATCCATCCCCTGCGTAACTTCAACTTTGTCACTGATTCTTGAACATTATTGTCAAGAATCTGCTGATACTGAGTGGAATCCATGCGTCCCTCAACTTTAACAAGATTCCCGGTGCCGGCATTGGCCACACAGCCCCAAAGCATGATGGAACCTCCACCAAATTTTACTGTGGGTAGCAAGTGTTTTTCTTGGAATGCTGTGTTTTTTTGACGCCATGCATAACGCCTTTTTGTATGACCAAACAGCTCAATCTTGGTTTCATCAGTCCACAGGACCTTCTTCCAAAAAGAAATTGGCTTCTCCAAATGTGCTTTTGCATACCTCAGCCGACTCTGTTTGTGGCGTGCTTGCAGAAACGGCTTCTTTCGCATCACTCTCCCATACAGCTTCTCCTTGTGCAAAGTGCTTTGTATAGTTGACCGATGCACAGTGACACCATCTGCAGCAAGTTGATGCTGCAGCTCTCTGGAGGTGGTCTGAGGATTGTCCTTGACTGATCTCACCATTCTTCTTCTCTGCCTTTCAGATGTTTTTCTTGGCCTGCCACTTCTGGCCTTAATAAGAACTGTCCCTGTGTTCTTCCATTTCCTTACTATGTTCCTCACAGTGGAAACTGACAGGATAAATCTCTGAGACAGCTTTTTGTATCATTCCCCTGAACAACTATGTTGAATAATCTTTGTTTTCAGATCATTTGACAGTTGTTTTGAGGAGCCCATGATGCCACTCTTCAGAGGAGATTCAAACAGGAGAACAACTTGCAAGTGGCCACTTTAAGTAGCTTTTCTCATGATTGCATACACCTGGCTATGAAGTTCAAAGCTCAATGAGGTTACAAAACCAAAAAAGTGCTTTAGTAAGTCAGTAAAAAGTAGGTAGGAGTATTTAAAACAAGAAAATGATAAGGGTGCCCATACTTATGCACCTGTCAAATTTTGTTTGAATGCAGATTGCATATGTTCTGCTAGTACAATAAACCTCATTTCAAGGCAGAAACATTACTGTGTCCAATAGTTATTAGATACATCAAACTTAAATAGCTGTTGCAAAAACACCAATTTTTATAAAACATTAAGCTTAAGATTAATAGGGGTGCCCAAACTTTTTCATATAACTGTATATGAAAGTGCAGGGGGTGTTTGTATTATTATAAGAAGGTTCAAGGACATTATTATTATTATTATTATTATTATAAAGGGTCAAGGAGTTCAAGGGCATTATTATTATAAAGGGTCAAGGAGAATTATAAGATGGCACAGGGAGACATTACTTTTATATGGTGTGGTATAAATATAAGGAGGCCCAGAGAAGCATTATTACTATGAGGATGTACAAAGGGAACATTATTACGGTACTTATTAATACATTACATTATTATTTGTTATTACATTATTCACTATATACTGAAGGGGCACTGTTATTGTGTGGGACACAATAGGAGGGTACTTCTAGTATATAGGGCACAAAATGGGCACTGGTTATACCAATAGATAGCTTGTGTAGAGGTTGGGATATGTAAGGAATGTCCTGGAAAATTAGTAAGACAAAGTGGTTTCTGTGATACAGGGGTCTGAGCCGAATGCAAAAGAAAACAGAAAATTACTACAATCAGCGAGGGATGTCACTGGTGAGTATAAGTACAGTATGCACATATATGGTCTGCAGAGAACTTGTGCAGAATTTATATTACCATTATGTGGTCACAGCATGGGGAAATATCAATCCAAGTGGTTTTGAGTAATGATCTGTTTGGTGGTATTATCAATACTGTATATGCTGCTGATATTTGGTTATGGTCTGGTGTTATTTGTTATACTGCAATATTATTATTTCAGTATTATTATTAATCTTATATAGAAGTATTAGTGGAAATCTAGCTCTTGTAGTAAATCTTGATATCCTGCAGGCAGGGTAACATTAGAAGTAGAGACCCCAACCTGGGGAATGGACGGATCTATCATGGGTCTGTGTGCTTTCAAATGCCAGGGCTGAACTTTAGTCCCAGTCCTTTCCTGGTTTTTCCTATCTACGTATCCATCCATCTACCTGTGATGGCAAAATCTTTAGCAATACAGTTATGGCATAAACTGTTGTGCTGCGTGCAACAAAATCCATTACAAAATCTGCATGTAATTAAATTTGTAGCAAATATGCACTCAGTACTGATACAGCAACTTATAGGAACTCATGATAGTACTACACATACCCCAGTACTGTAATAACAGCTGATAGAAAAAGTTGCCATAATTAATAGATAATTGTGTGTATAAGCCTAATATATGAGTAGTATCCACATCTGCCAGGTAATGACTCACAAAAGACTAATCATCATGTAGTATATCAAAAGGAAAAGGAAAACGATCACTAGTCTACATAAAAATGTACAATACTTTATTAATTACAAAATAGTCATAATTTAAATACAGGAAAGGGAAAAGACATGGATGTAGCACATAGGCAAAAAACAACAGAGGGGCAAAGAATGCAGTAGACTAGTAGAGTGTCACTTATACTTAATTAGAGATCACCGTGGATACATACAGGTCCTTCTCAAAAAATTAGCATATAGTGCAAAATTTCATTATTTTCCATAATGTAATGATTACAATTAAACTTTCATATATTTTAGAATCATTACACACCAACTGAAATTTGTCAGGTCTTTTATTGTTTTAATACTGATGATTTTGGCATACAACTCCTGATAACCCAAAAAACATGTCTCAAAAAATTAACATATTTCAACCGTCCAATAACATAAAAGTGTTTTTTAAAAACAAACAAAAAAACCATCAAATAATAAAGTTCAGTTATGCACTCAATACTTGGTCGGGAATCCTTTTACAGAAATGACTGCTTCAATGCGGCGTGGCATGGAGGCAATCAGTCTGTGACACTGCTGAGGTGTTATGGAGGCCCAGGATGCTTCGATAGCGGCCTTAAGCTCATCCAGAGTGTTGGGTCTTGCGTCTCTCAACTTTCTCTTCACAATATCCCACAGATTCTCTATGGGGTTCAGGTCAGGAGAGTTGGCAGGCCAATTGAGCACAGTAATACCATGGTTAGTAAACCATTTACCAGTGGTTTTGGCACTGTGAGCAGGTGCCAGGTCGTGCTGAAAAATGAAATCTTCATCTCCATAAAGCATTTCAGCCGATGGAAGCATGAAGTGCTCCAAAATCTCCTGATAGCTAGCTGCATTGACCCTGCCCTTGATGAAACACAGTGGACCAACACCAGCAGCTGACATGGCACCCCACACCATCATTGACTGTGGGTACTTGACACTGGACTTCAGGCATTTTGGCATTTCCTTCTCCCCAGTCTTCCTCCAGACTCTGGCACCTTGATTTCCGAATGACATGCAAAATTTGCTTTCATCAGAAAAAAGTACTTGGGACCACTTAGCAACAGTCCAGTGCTGCTTCTCTGTAGCCCAGGTCAGGCGCTTCTGCCGCTGTTTATGGTTCAAAAGTGGCTTTACCTGGGGAATGCGGCACCTGTAGCCCATTTCCTGCACACGCCTGTGCACGGTGGCTCTGGATGTTTCTACACCAGACTCAGTCCACTGCTTCCTCAGGTCCCCCAAGGTCTGGAATCGGTCCTTCTCTACAATCTTCCTCAGGGTCCGGTCACCTCTTCTCGTTGTACAGCGTTTTCTGCCACATTGTTTCCTTCCAACAGACTTCCCATTGAGGTGCCTTGATACAGCACTCTGGGAACAGCCTATTTGTTGAGAAATTTCTTTCTGGGTCTTACCCTCTTGCTTGAGGGTGTCAATGATGGCCTTCTTGACATCAGTAAGGTCGCTAGTCTTACCCATGATGGGGTTTTGACTAATGAACCAGGCAGGGAGTTTTTAAAAGCCTCAGGAATCTTTTGCATGTGTTTAGAGTTAATTAGTTGATTCAGAAGATTAGGGTAATAGGTCGTTTAGAGAACCTTTTCTTGATATGCTAATTTTTTGAGACAGGTTTTTTGGGTTATCAGGAGTTGTATGCCAAAATCATCAGTATTAAAACAATAAAAGACCTGACAAATTTCAGTTGGTGTGTAATGAGTCTAAAATATATGAAAGTTTAATTGTAATCATTACATTATGGAAAATAATGAAATTTAGCACTATATGCTAATTTTTTGAGAAGGACCTGTAGTCATGACACCCTGCAGCACAATGAAATGCCTGTATAACCCTAGTAATCTGATTTTTTTTTCACCACTTAGACAATAAAGAACCTAGACATGTTTGGTGTCTATGAACTTGTAATGAAGTGGGAAACATAATGGCAGGTCAGTTTTAGCATTTAGTGAACATAGTAAAAAAGCAAAACAAAAACAATTGTGGAATTGCATTTTTTTTTGCAATTTCACCGCACTTGGAATTTTTTCCCGTTTTCCAGTACACGATATGTTAAAACCAATGGTGTCATTCAAAAGTACTACTCATCCAGCAAAAAACAAGCCGTCATATGGCCATATTTACCGAAAAATAAAAATGTTATGGCTCTGGGAAGAAGGGAGCAAAAAACGAAAACGCAAAAATGAAAATACCTCCGGTCATAAAGGGATTAATGGCAAATTCAAAGGAAATGCAAGTTTGCTCTGTAATTGTTGAAATTCGTAAACAAATCGACCCATACAGTTGCAAATGCATGGCCACCTCTCCACTGCTAGCGGCACTCATTGAGAGTTTATTCTTGAAATAGATGCACATCTATCAGACATGTATGTCATATACTTTAAAAATGCCATAAATGTCTGAGGTGGGCCAACACCTTAAAAGAGTGACCCATAAATAAAATTTGTATCCACAGACTCCAACCAGGTTTTTGCTATCTCATCTAACAGCAGGATAATGAAGGGGCAAAGACCTTCCAGTACTGTGTAACTTATTGGGCCGATTGTTGTAGTTTGGATAAAACAGTGTTTTACCAGAAGATTTTCACTGAGAGCACTAGTAAATCTGCAGCAATGTAGTTCTTCCCTGGTTGACTGGTGGGGCTAGTTCAGACTAACGTATAATTAGTCCCAGTGCTGTCCATATGTGCCACTGACAGCAAACAGATAGCATATATTCGTCAGTCTTTACACTGGCTGCCCATTCATTATAGGATACAATTCAAAGTACTTGTTCTCACCCACAAAGCTCTCCACAATGCAGCACCCCCCTACATCTCCTCCCTCATTTCTATCTATCGGCCTAACCGACTGCTGCGCTCTGCAAACGATTTTCGACTAACCTCTGCACTAATCCATATCTCCCACTCCCGACTCCAAGACTTCTCCCGCGCTGCGCCAATCCTCTGGAATGCTCTACCCCAAGAAATAGGACTATCCACAATTTGCATGGTTTCAGGCGCTCCCTCAAAACACATTTGTTCAGAGAGGCCTATCACGTTCACTAATCAAAGTCATTCTATGTGTAAGTGTGTAAGTGTGTGTGTGTAGCCCATTCACTATCTCCATCCATCCCTCACTCCCTCAAGATGGCTGGACCATCATTTTAAATGCACCATTGTATATACACACACCTGTACTTTGTTTCTCCCCCACCTCATTGTAGATTGTAAGCTCTCACGAGCAGGGTCGTCTTATTTTGCTTTAATTATTGTATTGTTAACGTTGTTACTTATGACTTGTGTTTTGAAACTGTTAAACTGTAAAGCGCTGCGAAATATGTTGGCGCTATATAAATAAAGATTATTATTATTTATTATATTTGACTAATTATACCCAGCATGCTTATTTACCTGGCTAATTTTCCACACAGATGTATGATTTGCGTGGAAAAAGAACCACAGAATACAGTTTTGGTCCGTATTTGTAGTGTTTGCATTGTAGGAGCTGCTGCAGACTCAACAAACTAGTGAAAAAACTTCTTTATTCACCAAAAAGTGCTCGGCAGGGGATAAAACAACATCAGCGTAGACAGTTACATGATATGAGACATCGACGCGTTTCAGGTGGCTAGGCACCCTTAATCATGATGGACTTTTTTCTACTTATGCAGAGGTAAACAGTGAGAGAACTGGCAGATCTGTGCAGATAAAAAAATGATTTTATCAAAACTATGCCAAGCAGCACAGTAAGTGACACATTGCTAGATTCAGGGTCTCTACCCCTACTTCATGACTTCTCTCAGATGCAGCAGTAAAAGATCTGCTGACAGATTCCCTTTAATGATCTTTATAAACTTTTGAATTTCCATCTTACACATTGGGTTCTCTCTTGAATACTTTAGTTTTTGTTGCAATGTCACTGAAAAGTGACAATCTGAAATGAGTTTTTTAAAGAATTGGGGAAAATTTACTAAGCAAAATATTTATAAATTTATGTAATATATTCTGTTTTTGAGACACTTATTAAACCTCAAAAAGCAGTTTTGAAAAGTATCTAGAAAAAAGGATGTGGATAAGAGACTCCTTAAAATTCGCATTTATGATTATTTTGGTGGAAATTTTGCTAACGTGTCTAGCAAGAATCATCAAATATTCATACAGCATGCACCACTTTGATAATTTTGTTAATCTCTGCCTATCTAGTCAATTTATATTTTAACTTGCACTCTATTAATAAGTCCCCTAATTTTCTAACATTAACCCTTATGGTTAACACATCTCTTCATGCAGCTCCATTGCTGGGCAAAATAAAAACATTACATGTCTCGGACAATAGAATCAATATAATCCGAACTAAATGAATTAACCAAGTTGAAAATTGTAGGGCCTTGGATGAAAAAAATAGCCTACCAATATGAAGGGCAGAACAAAACTCCTATAATACAATGTATCCTACAAAAGGGGCATAGAGTCAAAGATCCACCAATAATAATAAATAATATACTTTATTAAATATTACAAAAATAGTCAAGAACAAGTATATTGATAAAATCAGAGATGAAGACTCAGGTATGTCTGTTTTTGGTGAGTGGAGCCAAGTGATTCAGATTACTAAGGCCTGTTTCACACATCCGGCGGGCGCCTAAACGGCGCCCCCGGCATTTTACCGCAGCGCCGCATGTGAAAATCTTTCACACTTCCGGCGCCCAAAATGCGTTTTTTTGCCGGATGGTTTCTGATGCTTGGAGAGATAAGAAACCATCCGGCAAAAAAAAAAAACGTTACATGCAGCGTTTTTTCCGGACGCCGCAATGTACATTTGCGCCGCATCCGGACAAAACCGCATGCAACGCATTGACATGTCAATGCGAAAAAAGCCGCATGCGGCGCATCAGATTTTCAGATGCAGCGCTGCGGGAAAATGCCGGGGGCGCCGCAAGGGGAAAAACGGATGTGTGAAACAGGCCTAAAAAGAGACGGACTTCCCATCACTATCTTGGGGCCAATTCATTATTCATTTAGCACCTTTCTTCTGGAAAAAAAATGTTTGCAAAAGTGACTTTTTTATTTGTGACTTATTTGATTTGTGCCTTTTCCTTTTTTGTTTAATCAGTTTTTGTGAAGTACAAAATTAAATTTTTTATTGCGTACTTAAAGACGAACAAGCAACACTTTAAAGCTTAATTAGAGGACTGTGAGACTATTTCCTCTAAGCTTTTCATACTTACTTTTTGATGCTACATACTGTACTTTTGCTGCACTAAGGCTGGCTTCACACTTGCGTTTGAGCGACCTGTGCCTGTCTGCGCACGGCCGCAGCTAAGCTCTGCCTCTGGCCACGCCTCCGCCTGGCAGCTCTGCCTATGGGCGCATGACGCCGCATGCGACCTGCGTACCCTATCTTTAGCATTGGGTACGCAGGCCGTGCGCAGGTATGCGTTTGGCGGTGCATGCGTCCTTTTGACTGGTGCGCCAAGCGCACCAAAAAGCAACATGCAACATTTTGGTGCGCTCGGCGCACCGTCAAGAGGACGCATGCGCCGCCAAACGCATACCTGTGCACAGCCTGCGTACCCAATGATAAAGATAGGGTACGCAGGTCGCATGCGGCATCATGCGCCCATAGGCGGAGACGCCAGGAGAAGGCGCGGCCGGGGGCGGAGCTTAGCAGCGGCAGTGCGCAGACAGGCGCAGGTCGCTCAAACGCAAGTGTGAAAGCACCCTAAAAAGACAGCATTCTACAGTTTCAGCAAAGTCGATGGGATTTTCATGCCCACTGTGCTTTTCTTTTATCACTGTGTAAACTGACCTGTGGTGGGTGTTTGAAATCCAAATGTATATTTCCTTTGCATGTACGCTGAATTTTATGTGCAAATTTTCCCTACAGAATGTGATAAATCAAAAAGGTAAAATCACACATGCGTTTTTAGTGCATTTCCTCTGCAGAAACACATTAGAGATTCATAAAATCTGCACATGACTGTATCAATAATAATTTTTCAACACCATATACCAAAAAGTGTCAAAAACAGAGCAGCTTCACTAAACATAGAAATACCAAATAGAGACGAAAACCGCATCAACTTATATTCCAGTTCATCTATTTAGGTTTTTGTAAAATGTATAATCTTTAGACTAGGGCTACGCGACTTTAGCTATGACACCTGTCGTGCGGCCAATGTTCGCTAGGTGTCGTTGCTACACCGTAGCGCAATACAAGTGAATGGAGTCACATTGCGACCTTGAGGGTCCGGCGATCTTGACAAGCAAGTCGTAAAATGTCCAACTTGCTTGCGACGTGACCCCATTCACTTGTATTGCATGGTGATGTAGCAGCGACACCTAGAGAGTTTTGGCCAAAGTCGCCATATAGCCCTTGCCTAATTTTTCACAAAACCCCTTCAAAATGTGATGAGGATTTCAGTCATTTCTGCCTCATGACATTTTTACCTCATGACATTTTTACAGAACAGCGATAACTTTCCTAGCAATACATCTGCGGCCAACTTGGTGTGAAGGCAGCAGCAGCAGCACGGTGTGTGGTGGCACCTGCTGTCATACATTGGCACTAATCCCTTGACAAGAGCACATTTCCTGAGGTAACCCCGTGTTGCAGGGACAATACAAGTATGTGCGCACTGTATTCTCGGAAGTGACACACGAGCCTTCACACTAATGAATAGGGGCCACTTGTCACTTGTGACAGGACACGAGTGATAACGTGACATTGTACTTCGTGTTATTTACTCTCTCCAGCGCCCACCTTCAGAGCGGGGTTTGTGCCTAAAAAGGCGCCTATACTTTTGGCGCTGCCCTCACCTCCCTCCCCGCTATTGCACTGCTACCCTGAGGCGAAGGCGCCTGCGCACGGCGGCAGATTTGGCGGGAGGGGGCGTGCCGAGTGCGCTTTTGTCTGGGGGAATCTTTTTTTTCTGCGCCGTCTTTCATGTGGAGCTGCGCCCTCCTCCCGGCTGCTGCCCGCCCTCTCTCCTCCTCGTATACACCTACTGAGAAAGTTATAGAGCTCCATCCACTTGCGAGAAGTACATTCACCTTCTTGCTCAGCCTCCCCTGACCTTGCTGTAAGGATGGCGAGGAGACCGAGGAACAGGTAATAGACACGAGAGGACCGCAGCTGTGGACATGGCCGGACCTGACCTGCAATGCTCTGCACTGTCAGTAAAAGTTCCTGAGAGAATGGAAACCTAAGAGGCTGCTTGTGTCCGTGGGTGACACTGGCGCTGCAGGTGGCATGTCGCAGCTGGGCGGCATAGTGGCATTCCTAGCGGACATGGCAGGTAGCTGCTGTGTGTGCTATGTGATGACACTTGTATGCAGCACCCATGCAGAGCAATGTGATAGTGCGGCAGGTGCACGGGAGATGTGCCCGGCTCCACATGTCCCACGCGTGGGGCTTATCAGCTCTGTCCAGCACACGTGGATTCTACAACATGGAAGCTTTTGGTTTCATTTCGGGCACTTTTCCTGGACCTTATTCCTGATGTGCCACCTGTTCCCGTGATTGCCCCTGGCAGGCAGGTGGAAGGGGCAGCAGCGATGCTCAGGGTGATGCCCAGCAGAGGATCGCCTTGGAGTTCTGCTTATGTGCCCATGTGTAGCAGCAGGCAGATGTCAGTGAGGCTGCTGTGTGCACAGGCTCCGGGCTTGTGTGCAGGGGACACATCCAGGAGGCATATTTAATACTGATCTATGCAGCACAGAGCTGGAAAGTAAACAGTCAGCGATCTGCCAGGAGCATCTGTCACATTAATAGATGGGATTATTGTAGGGAATACTGCCACAGCATGGGGCATTCATCTAGATCCTAATACTCTGTATACTGGACTGCTGATCACTATATGGAGCTTCCATCATGCTTCACTGGCTGACCCTGCACATTATACTGTGGTTAAAGGCAATGGTTGTTATCTGCCAGCTACATGTGTGTGTTGGGCATTGATAGAGTGTTAGCATCATTTATGCTCTATAACAATAAATGTGCACTGTGATAGTGTAGTCCATTTTATTGTGCCACCGATGGTGGACTGTTCTATACCGTTCGAAATGTTAAAACGTTGCCTGGTGTTAGCTATGTTGCTTTTTTGCATGAAAACTGCTAATTCTATGTATGATAGGTTGTGTCCTGCATACAGGGGGATAAGCACCCCATAGGACCATCCACAGAGTACATTTGTCTTGTACTATTTGTAAAAGCGGCAAAATAGCAGCCCCCACCCATCTGCCCATATATCTTCACCTCTTCGACCATTGCATAACGGAGTTCCTTCCAAAGTTATAAGTTGCTGCTGCTTACCTTACTCTAACCACAGTGTGATGAAACCGGCCCTTTCATTAACCCACTCCCCTCACCCATGCTTGGATGTCATGTAGAAACAATGATAAAACAAGTCCAACTGCCTCCAACTATCTGCAAACTCTATCTCTACAAATGTGAGGTCTTCATAAATGCAATCTATCACGGCAGATGATCATCTCTCACTCTCATCAGGCAGTTTCATTTAACATCATCTCTTTCCATAGTGATACATCTAGTATAAAACACCCTCAGTCTACATGCAACAAGAGGGTAACTTTTGAAAGAAAGCGTTTCCTCTTTGAGACTTGCCCGCTGTCCTTAATTAAACCTGTACCCGCATCTTATTCTAGTGCACTTGTAGCCCGAAAGTTTTAGGATATTCTTTTATAAGCAAAAGCATAGGGAGTGATTGTGAGAACTTTGTGAGAACTTCAGCCTTTTCCTTTCACTTAAATATAGCTGACGGGGAAATCCCTTGGTGACAAATTAGGCTACATTGTAATAGTAAAACATTAGAAGGTATTTGATTGGAGAGGGTCTTGAATAGATCACATCTCATGCTAAATAAGAGTCTAAATGAACCTTGGTGTGTCAGATAAGGAATGCATTATTGACTTTTAACTTGGTTGCTCAGCAGTACTCTTGTAAAACTGTCTTTGTCTTCTATGACCATGAACTGCAGGCGTGTTGGTTTTTGTGTTTGTGTACAAAACAGCAGGATGGCTAAGGCTCTGAACAAGATTCACAATGCATCTTGTAGATGACTTTACTTGATTACACTTTAGTAAAATGTTAATAAAGAATAAATATTGAAATTCTTAAATATGTCTTTGTGTTTTATAATTTTTTTTTTACATATTTGTTTAGGGCAATTGTAGCAAAGCCTTAACATTGTTTTCTCGGACATGATAATAAAATGCAAGAAAGCTGTACATTAAGGGGGTTGTCTTTTTTAACTTATTTTACTCAGAAGACTTCCTGTACATAAAAATAAAATGGTCAGCAGTACTTGCAACCTGACACTCCAGGAGCAGGTCTCTATTGCTGTCTTAGTTGATACCTCTGCAGAGTTGACATCACATTGATAGCAGTGATCACTGTTGTAAATCGATGGACTCAACGGTCTAGTGCCGTCTACTTCAGTATTCTTGCTTAGTACAGTGATTGGCTGCAGCAGTCACGTGATTCTGACTTGGCGTCAATGCTCTAGCCATATTAACAAAGACCATTGGCAGCAGCACAAGGCCGGCTATGAGTACTGCTCACTTTGTTTGATGTATGTATAGAAATCTTTCGTAGTGAAAAAAAATAAAATAAAATAGACAACCCCTCTGACATATATACCATAGCAGAAGGTCAAAGTAAACTTCCTTTTATTCTAGGTTTTTGGGTTTTTTTTAGTGAAAGCGAAGACAACAGTTTGGGCTGCTTCCAGACAACCAGACAAGCATGAATGTTTGAGTATTTTATAAAGCAGATAAAGAGTCTTGTGTAAATGACACGTAATATCATATTCTTTTACTATCTACAGACATTCAGGTTTATTTTTACTTTATTAATAGAAAGGTTGCCAAATGTGCAATTTGCCACTCATCTGACAGCAGAAGCAGGTTCAGACATGTAGAGCAATGAGCAGTTTGCCAGGACCGTACTCTTGTATCTGTGGATACCAAAAACAGTAGAACCTGTTCAGAGTATCAGTGCAGTAGAATAGCGTGCAAAATCTACTTGACGGACATCCTTGTCCCTTTCTGTGACATTGTTATTTTAGAATGTGAGAACTAAGTCTTGCCATTTTTTTTTCTTATGTCATGAATTTTTTTTTGTACAGTATATACAGCTCAGAGGAAGAAGAGGATGACATTGAAATGTATGAGCATGATTATGATGGCCTGTTGTCCAAAGGAAAACGGCATTTGGGCAAAACACGGTGGACCCGTGAAGAGGTGCGTATAAACATGAATGGCTGGTGCTAATACTCCTTTGTAACAGTTCTAAATAAAACATTGTTTCTTCCGTGATATATCTTGTACACAATTATGTCTCATTGAGTCTCACTCTGGCATTCCAGGTCCTAGTTTTGTTGTAAAGTGGTTGCTTGGAGAATGACAGGGAGTGACCTGTTTATTTGTGTTAACTGGCAACTAATCAATTATACTGTTAGCTTATTTGATAAAATCATATTTTTAGATACGGAAAATATAAAGCATTTTCAATTTTTAGAAACTAAATTTAACCCATGTAGTCTTTGTGCACATTGTTTCCTACATTTCTGCATAAATTCATCAATATATTTCTTACGTTTAAATATTTAGTAAAGCAAAAAATACTTACTTAAAATAAAGGGGTTGTCCACTACTTGGACAACCCTTCTCATTCCCCATGAAAATTAAAAAGCTTATACTCACCTCCTGGCACTGTTCCATCTGTGTGAGCATTCGCTCTCTTCACGGCTCACGTGAGGTTGTTACGTCATGTGAGCCCTGTGCCCAATTAGCTCTGGCTTCACTGTCCTTGCCTTCGAATGTATAAGTAATAAATGGGAAGTAAGAGCTGCTGCTGGCCACTCACACCCTGTTAAATACTTATATATGTGAAGGTGAAGACAGCGTAGCTGGCGCTGATTAGGCACAGGGCTTACGTAACGTAACAACCTCACGTGAGCCGTGGGAGAGCGAGTGCCACCACGGGAGGTGAGTACAACCTTTTTTATTTTAACAAGACCAAACATGGAGAAAAAGAAGGAGTTGTTCAAATAGTGGACAACCCCTTTAAAGAATATCGACATCGAAGGATGTAAATAGAATGTGCCAATAACATTGTTCCTCTTATTTACAATTTCTTTTATATCAGGATGAGAAGCTCAAGAAGCTAGTGGAACAGAATGGAACGGAAGACTGGAAAGTTATAGCTAGTTTTCTTCCTGTAAGTTACATTATTTTCTACTGTGAACGTCAGAATTATGGTGTAAAAGCTTTGAATAGCAGCAAAGTTCTGGCTCAACATGAGGTTGCGCTAAAATTGTGTGACTTTTGGCGTTTTTACTCCATTTTCATCCAACTCTGACAAAGTGGGCAGAGCTGGGGACGGGCATGGCAACTCCCGCTCATCAAATTCATGAATATAAACATCGTTCGCTATGCCACAGATCTTGTTCCAGTCCCTGGCTGGAGTAAGATTTGTGTTGAATTGCACACGGGTGCATGCCACTTTTCAGATGCTCCTGATTCCTTAAGAGGCGTGCACCACTAAATGAATCATTAGATATCAGCCTGTAAAAATATTAGTACTCCTGAATAAGTGAACATATTTATTTCCTGTTTTTTTTTCCCTAAGAACCGGACAGATGTTCAGTGCCAACATAGATGGCAGAAAGTGTTAAATCCTGAACTTATAAAAGGTCCATGGACTAAAGAAGAAGATCAAAGAGTAAGCTTTAGCCTATTTGAATATTCTGTATTGCAATTGCCAATCCTTTCTTTTTCATTTTGTTTTCATTTGATTTCTTGCTAAAATCTCTATTAAAATAACATTTGTGTTGTGTGGAAGTTTAGCTCTTTTCATAAAAAAATGTAACTAATTGATGTCTGCATAGACATACAGTACAGACCAAAAGTTTGGACACACCTCATTCAAAGATTTTTCTGTATTTTCATGGCTATGAAAATTGTAGAATCACACTGAAGGCATCAATACTATGAATTAACACATGTGGAATTATACATTACACTTTACAAAAAAGTGTGAAACAACTGAAAATATGTCTGATATTCTAGGTTCTTCAAAGTAGCCACCTTTTGCTTTGACTACTGCTTTGCACGCAGAAAAGGTGAACGGATGGATTCTACATGCCTGGTTCCCACCGTGAAGCATGGAGGAGGAGGTGTGATGGTGTGGGGGTGCTTTGCTGGTGACACTGTTGGGGATTTATTCAAAATTGAAGGCATAGTGAACCAGAATGGTTACTATAGCATCTTGCAGCAGCATGCTATTCTATCCGGTTTGCGTTTAGTTGGACCATCATTTATTTTTCAACATGACAATGACACCAAACACATCTCCAGACTGTGTAAGGGCTATTTGACCAAGAAGGAGAGTGTTGGGGTGCTACACCAGATGACCTGGCCTCCACAGTCACCAGACCTGAACCCAATCGAGATGGTTTGGGGTGATCTGGACACGCTCACCGCTTCAATTTTGAATAGATCCCCAACAGTGTCACCAGCAAAGCACCCCACACCATCACACCACCTCCTCCATGCTTCACGGTGGGAACTAGGCATGTAGAGTCCAGCCGTTCACCTTTTCTGCGTGCAAAGCAGTAATCAAAGCAAAAGGTGGCTACTTTGAAGAACCTAGAATATAAGACATATTTTCAGTTGTTTCACACTTTTTTGTAAAGTGTAATGTATAATTCCACATGTGTTAATTCATAGTTTTGATGCCTTCAGTGTGATTCTACAATTTTCATAGTCATGAAAATACAGAAAAATCTTTGAATGAGAAGGTGTGTCCAAACTTTTGGTCTACTGTACATGTAAGCAATTACACATTTCTTATTTTTTTTTTAAGGTTATTGAACTAGTTCAAAAATATGGCCCGAAACGCTGGTCTGTTATTGCAAAGCACTTGAAAGGAAGAATTGGCAAGCAATGCAGAGAGAGATGGCACAATCATCTCAATCCAGAAGTGAAGAAGACCTCTTGGACAGAAGAAGAGGACAAGATAATATATGACGCTCACAAACGTTTAGGAAATAGATGGGCTGAAATTGCAAAGCTTCTGCCTGGGAGGTAGTACAACATGGAATTTGTAGAGATTTTCAAGCTTATTATTGACTGTTGACGGATCAATAAACTTTGAAAATTCTTTCTTTTATCAAATTACCAAATTTGATAAAGCAGTAGATGTTTTCATGGCTCATCAAAAAGAGTTCAGACTGACAAAATAATGTTTTCTAAGAGGTGTCAATGTTGCCCATAACAAAAAAATACATTACAGCTATATAACTGCTCCTGATGGAGGTGCATGTGACTAGACCAGTGCCTCAGCCTCATCTAATACAAAAGTAGCTTTCCCATGTGAGGTGTTTTACAATTGTAGGAAGCTGATGGACTGGTCTGGTCACATGATGCTCCACAAGCAGACATTTTATCAGAAATGCTGGTCAGTTTATGAGAAAAGATGCAATAACAAGAGAAAGTGTCCAATCCTGTAAAACACAGTTACCAGATTTCAACAGAGTTTTTAATTTTTTTTTTTAGAATGTAGAAAACTCTATAAGTTGACATTCCTAATACTGTCTAAAAGCATTTTTGCGATTCTAATTTTTTTTTAGAACGGATAATGCTATCAAGAACCACTGGAATTCTACTATGCGACGTAAGGTCGAACAGGAAGGCTATCTGCAGGAATCATCCAAAACCAATCAGCTTTCAGGAGTCACAAACTTCCCAAAAAGCAACCACTTGTTGGGATTCACCACTCACACCCCACCTTCTTCGCACATCTCTCAAAGTAGCCATACTCCAGTGAACAACTTTTACTACCATATGACTGACCCTCAAAATGTAAGAATTTTTAAGTAGGAATTCACTTTCTTTTCATCTTCATTGGTGAGATACAACTGTGCCTTTTTATAGGCTAATCTATCATGTGGGTGTAACGATTCCAATTTTAGCTTGAGGTGATTTTTGTTTTTTTAATTGTTGAGCTGTCTCTCCCCTCCTTCTACCGTATAGCCATGTGAGGGCTTATTTTTTGCAAAACAAGTAGTTTTTAATTTCACCAATAATTTTACTTCCCAGTACACTTCAAAATGGAGAAAAAAAAGTGCATTGAATGGCAGAAAAAACCTCAGAGAACAATTCTGCCATTTGTTTTTATTTGTATTTTTTTTTTATTTTATTTATTATGTGTTTGCTTTTGGCATGCATTATGCATTAAAACGACCTGGTAACTTGATTGTTCAGGTAAGTAATGATTATGACAACACCAAGCTTGTAAAGCATTTTTTTATGAAGTGGTAAAAAAAAATAGAAATGTTCAATAGAGTTCAGAGAGTGCTTTTTTGACGAAATGTAGTATTTATTGGTATTGATTTGGGTTAAATGTACAAATAAATATTTTGATCGTATTGTATTGTATTTTTGGGGGAAGGCATGGCGACCAAACAAACAGAAATTTTGGCATTTATTTCTTTATGGAGTTTACCAAATACATGGATCTTGATAGATCAGACCTTTGCAGAAGCGTGAATGCATATTGAGTTATATATACAGTACAGACCAAAAGTTTGGACACACCTTCTCATTCAAAGATTTTTCTATATTTTCATGACTATGAAAATTGTAGAATCACACTGAAGACATCAAAACTATGAATTAACACATGTGGAATTATACATTACACTTTACAAAAAAGTGTGAAACAACTGAAAATATGTCTTATATTCTAGGTTCTTCAAAGTAGCCACCTTTTGCATTGATTACTGCTTTGCACGCAGAAAAGGTGAACGGATGGATTCTACATGCCTGGTTCCCACCGTGAAGCATGGAGGAGATGGTGTGGGGGTGATTTGCTGGTGACACTGTTGGGGATTTATTCAAAATTGAAGCGGTGAGCGGTCCAGCTTACCCCAAACCATCTCGATTGAGTTCAGGTCTGGTGACTGTGGAGGCCAGGTCATCTGGCGTAGCACCCCAACACTCTCCTTCTTGGTCAAATAGCCCTTACACAGTCTGGAGGTGTGTTTGGGGTCATTGTCCTGTTGAAAAATAAATGATGGTCCAACTAAACGCAAACCGGATGGAATAGCATGCTGCTGCAAGATGCTGTTGTAGCCATGCTGGTTCAGTATGCCTTCAATTTTGAATAAATCCCCAACAGTGTCACCAGCAAAGCACCCCCACACCATCACACCACCTCCTCCATGCTTCACGGTGGAACCAGGCATGTAGAGTCCATCCGTTCACCTTTTCTGCGTGCAAAGCAGTAATCAAAGCAAAAGGTGGCTACTTTGAAGAACCTAGAATATCAGACATATTTTCAGTTGTTTCACACTTTTTTGTAAAGTGTAATGTATAATTCCACATGTGTTAATTCATAGTTTTGATGCCTTCAGTGTGATTCTACAATTTTCATAGCCATGAAAATACAGAAAAATCTTTGAATGAGAAGGTGTGTCCAAACTTTTGGTCTGTACTGTATATATATATATATATATATATATATATAATATATATATAATTTTTTTTTTTCCCCTTTGTAGGGGACTTGAGCTTGTGATAATTTAAAAATGTGTTCTATGTAAATTCAATAGTCCATCATTGCAGTATGTAGGTAAAATGGTGATGTCCTGTGAAGCCCAGTCTTCAGCAGGCTGCCATGGTTGCTGGGAAAGGGGGAATCAATGCTGATCACACTCCCTAAATCTTTGACAGCAACATTTTAAGGTTTTAGCAGCAGCAATCTGAGCTCTTTCCAGTCAATACTGTTAGTTGTGGATGTTGACTGTATTGTACAGCCGGGATTCGCTGGATATGGTGTGGTCCCAGCTCCATATCTGGTGTGTGACATAGAAGAACTTCACATTTCAGAAATGGGTTAAAGCAAAAATTATATGTTTTTCCAATTTTCATAATAATATTTTTAAATTAGAAAGTCTGCACTCCATATACTTTCTCAGTTTTACATTTTACTATATACATGATATATATTGTAGTTTAGGAGTTTAGTGAGGCAAGGAAATGCAAATCTAGCTTAGATTAATTGTTAGGTTGACAGCACCTGAATTATCAGAATAATAAAGGCCTTTTAAAGAGTCCTGGGCAGATACCTACCTGATTTGAATACTTGAAATGATAGTACAAACATTCATGCAAACTTTTCATTTAACATATGGTCAAGCCTTTATCTTTTGATTCCGTAGGGGAATTATGTAAATTGAATCTTTTCTTTTTTTTCATCCCTCAGTTTGCTTATTAAAAACAGTACGAGTCTAGAAATGATAAAAACGCCATAGCAATCTGGAAGATATAATAAAATATTAGTACAAACCAATGTACAATTGTTGTATTTTTCTATATTTGCAGACGCCTTATCCTGTTGCACTGCATGTTAATATAGTCAATGTCCCACAGCCAACCAATGTCCCTCAGCCAGCCACAGCAGTTGTTCAGGTATGTATTTGTGTTCTTTTTTTTGCAGTTGGTGCAATTCAGTTATTTCATATTTTATAAATGTACACATATATAATTAAAATATTTCATTTAATCTATATACATATTCAAATGTTGTCAAGAAACAAAGCCTTGGAATAGTTATATTACGTTTATGTTTAGGGCCACAGTACAAGAGTTAATTTACAGTGTAAAGAAAGTATGGAAAAGAGGAAGCAATGACTTGGCAAGAAAGGGGAATCAGTATTACACTTTTCAGATCTGGATAAAATGTTTTGGTAGAGTAGTCGTTATGTTTGAACACCTACCATAGTTTAGGTAGTAAACACTTGAATCCGTATAAGATGTCTCTGACTTGTATCGTTGATTAAAAATTATGCAAATTGATTTGCAGATTCCAGTCTAGAGGCCATGTCTGTAATCTATTGCTTTTGGACGGAATCCCTGTAGACTGCCAACATACACTGCGCTTCTATTGATTAGACTGCCTAACACGTTGTCATGTGTCCTACTGCAACAATGACGTTAAGGCGGGCTGGCTAATCAAAAGAGGTGTCATGGACACCATCAGGCAAAAGGCAGTTCACAGGAAAAGATGACCACAGGTTACTGACATAGTCACTGGATCTGATCTTGTGAATTGATTCGCAGGGCCATTTCTTCTCTTGATAGTAAATTAATTGCCTTCTTGTAGAGACACTATAATGATGAAGATCCAGAAAAAGAAAAGAGGATAAAAGAATTAGAATTATTGCTTATGTCAACAGAGAATGAACTAAAGGGACATCATGCATTACCGGTAAGATGCATGTAATTTAGTACCATAATAGTTAACTTTCATTTGTTAACAATACTTTTAGTAAAATACCAACTTATTTTTCTATTTTTCTCCTTCCTTGGAAGTGCAAAGTGTACTTTTACCACTAACTGTTTTAACAAAATTTTTAGTGAAATTTACATGTCCGTGGTTTACACATTGACCCAGGAATAAAGATGCACTGAGTTCAATTTGTATAGCTTTTTTCCAGTTTGGATGCTGTTAGTCTTCAAATGGTTTAAATACATAGAGTATTTTACTTTGCCACTTCAATTAGTTGTAATATGAAATAGTAATTGCAAGATGACACAACATATAGCAACATTTTATGCACAGCACTGCATTGATGAAAGGAAACATCTTGACAACTGTTTCAGAAGTGTAAGGTCTTTGGATGATGCAAGAGCTTTTATCGGGACTCTAGCTGTGTGTGAGACACCTTGAGCAATTTCATTGTAAGTTCCTTCTTTTTACTATATTTTTCATTTTCCACCCTGTCTTTGCAAAACAGAATAATGCAGAAGAATATCCTGTATGGCACAGTACAACAATTGCTGATAACGCTAGGCCTCATGGCGATAGTGCTCCTGTGTCCTGTCTTGGTGAGCCACATAACTGTACTCCTTCTCCTCCCATGGACCATGGATGTCTCCCAGAAGAAAGTGCTTCCCCTGCCCGATGCTTTGGTGTTAATTTATTAATACAGATGAAAAACTTGCCTGAATACTCAGAAACGCTTCAGCTTATTGATTCTGTAAGTAGAACATGGGACTTTGACTATATAGTGTGATATAAAAGTGTATACACTGATTAAATATTAAAAGTAAAGCATTGCCTCATTAACTAAACCTAGTGATCTTTACTGTTTCTGTCTCAAAATGTTGGTTTATTTATTGCCATTTTACATTTATAAATGCATTTTAGACACAGATAATTAAATGTAGTTTTCTATAAATTTACTTATAGCATGTACTTAATGAATGCTGTCAGTCTTACGATGAGGGTGCATAACACTGTAGAAATAACTAGAGAACGTGTTGTGAGTTATTTATAATGGGTATGGTTGTAAATTGTTATGTCTTGTCTTGTTTCTCATATGGTAACTATTACTTGTGTATACCGTTATGTTGATTAACTGCATAAAAAGCTTGTCTGTCTTTTTCAAGCTTAACAAGTCTGCATGTGCTTTTTTGGTTTAGAAGAGTGTTATGAGCATTACATTCTGTGGTTCTGCACACAGTGCTTTTTACCCATATTGCAAACATAAAGATTCTGAGAATATGAATATGGTAGTCCTTGCGCTATAAAAGAAGTCATCCATATTGTGAACCAGCTTCTTACAAATTAGGAAGTTGTAATAAATAGAACTGTGCTTTGAAATGTTTTGGGACTACTGTTTGAGGTGGCACAATACATAATGTTAAACATTTCGTGCCTCCTACATTGTTTTCAGGATTCTTCATCATGGGGTGAAGTCAACAGTTTTGAAACTAATGAGCAAGGAGGTTCCTCACCCAGCAAATCTCCCTCAACTCGAGATTCAGAGCCTACAGAGGGCATGGGCCTGTGCAGCCCAAGATATACACCTGATACAAACAAAAGTTGTTGTATCGGTGTTCGTTCGTATCACCCAACTCCCTAAATTCATTAAAAAGTACCTCTTCGCCGCTGATCATCTTGTGCAAAAAGAAAGGGCGTCTGACTTGCTTAGCCAGTGGAGACAGCAGTCCCTTAAACCTGTCTGACATCGTCAGTTCTACATCAAAGCAGTCCCCTATCAAAAGCCTGTCTTTCTCTCCCTCTCAGGTAGAATAAAACTTCTGCAAAGTTCTCACTAATTCTAAAGAGTCACCAAAGAATTAACAATATAGAAACTAATTGTTTGGAAACAATGACTAATTCCTATCACACTCATTGATTTCACATCATGGTCTAAATGTAACCAGTATCTCTTTTACTGGTATTTAGTTTTTCACTGGGAAGGGGTGTAATTGGTGTTGGTGTTTTTTCAGTCTTTGCTTCTACCTGTCATTTGTTTGGTGATGGTATTTAATAACATGTCTGTTAACGACTGCTTGTTTTCTTCATTTAACACTGTAACCCTCTTAATTGTTTGTGTGAAAATATATAGAATTTTTCAGTATTTTTTTAATTTAACTAATATCACAGATTAACCAGGTTGCCTCTTATTTCCAGTTTTTAAACACCACAGCACATGACAGTTTGGACATGGAGCATCCGAGCTTAACATCTACTCCACTTTGTGCCTCTCATAAAGCTACTATAGTAACACCTCTTCACCGTGACCACACACCACGACTTCAAAAAGAAAATGCCATGTATGTTTTTTTTTTTTTGTTTGTTTCACTGATTTATCTATACTATACCCTTTTAATATATTGGTCATCGCCTGTAGGCTTTAATTTGTAAGCATGATAAAATTATGAAATAAAAATATAATTTCAAGAAAGAAACTAAAAAGTATGTATAGTGTCTGTATCTTCTGTCTATATAAATAGGTTTTTTGCTGAGTGATTTCCCCATATATATATTTAGCATTGTGGTATGTGTGTCGTTTTTGTTTAGACCTCTTGTTATTTTGGTTAATTTGTGTTATGTTTTGTTTGTTTTTTAATTTAGTCTTCGAACACCAGCTATAAAAAGGTCAATTTTGGACAGTTCTCCAAGAACTCCTACACCATTTAAAAATGCCTTAGCAGCGCAAGAATTCAAATATGGACCGCTTAAACTTTCGGTAAGTTGATACGTAAATAGTGGCTAATTTTATTAAGTATTCAGGAGGGGCATAACTTTCATTGACATTAACAATTGTTTGGCCTAATTGTGATGATTTATAAAATCCAATACCAATTTTCCAGACTCCTCTGGCATTTTGTGTGTTGGAAATACTGTGTAGCTAATATATAAAAGCTTTATTACACATCTCTATAGTATTTGTAATTATGCACCAATGTGTTTTACCATTCAATATTTTTACCTTGTATTTTAGCATCACACCCCTTCACACCTTGCAGAAGACCTACAGGAAGTAATTAAGCAGGAGGCTGAGGAGTCTGGCATTGTACCTGATCTCCAAGAAATAGAGGAACCAATGTTAAAGAAAATTAAGCAAGAGGTAAAAAGAAAAAAATAAGAATTCTGTAAAGAATTGTGATATCTTGTACTATAAACAAAACACACAGGTCCTGATTCATCAAAGTGTTTATGGCAGAACTTTGGAATAAAACACTTTGAAACAGTTTCGACCACGTCCGCCAAAATGGCCGAGCTAGGACTGAGCATGGCGACACATGCTTGTCTATTTCTTGAGAAATTGTAGCATGTCTATCACCACAAATCTTACTCCAGTTCCTGACCAGAGTAAATGTGTGACGAGGCGCATGCCAGTTTTATAATGCAACTGATTCTTTAAGGTCATGTAACTTTTCATGAATCAAGCGCCTCTGACTACACCACCCCGCTTCATCAAGACTGGTGGGAACAACACAGGTCATGATTAATTGGGGTCATATTGCCAGCACAAATTGCCATGCTATGTAAAGTGGCATTTAGTTAAAAAAAAAAAAAAAAACATTTTAAATAGGATTCATTGTTCTATGTTTTTTCTATTTTTTTTTTTTTTTAAAAAAGGAAATCACTTTTTTTTCTATAAGCAAGACCAGTACCTGCATGCTTAATTATATAGCAAATTTCAGAGGTTTTGGTCAACGGCTTCATATCAAATGTGTAAGGCCTTCAGGTTAATATATATATATTAAAGTACCTCACCATGTGTCAGTAGTGCTACCATATTACTACCACTACATACAGCTTTTGTCACAATCACATCGTTACTGCATGAAAATGTTGCTAGAGCTGATCTGCATCAACTGCATCCTAATTTTCTAGTTTTTCCTCATTAAAGTCTGTCTCACCATAGTTTTATTTCCCTATTGCTAGCAAAGTAAAGGATGCAGCTACCTAATTTGTAAACCTAAATTTTGAATGGCACTACAATGGGTATTAAGAGACTTATCAAGCTGCAATAAAATGTACAATATATGGGGAAAAAAATTGTAAAATATATGACTGTTACTGGTACAGTATTTTTTGGATTGAATAATTTTTAACCCTGTCATTTAAGACGTCTATAATTCCAAAATAAACATTTTACAAATTGCATATAGAAGGGTATGAATATTTATTTTAATAGCATTTTCTGTTTACAATTTTAATTACAAATTTATTTTTTTCTCTTGAGGTGGAGTCACCTTCTCCGAATCATAAATTTAGCCATTTTTTCTCCAGTCTGTGGGAACAAGAGAACTTGACTGCTCAGTTGTTCACACAACAGCAAATT
>JARQOD010000005.1:336790931-336817835 GCA_033576555.1 Oophaga sylvatica
AAAAAAACCCCAATTTACAGAAAGTCCCGGCTTATCAGAAGGGTTCCAAAAAATTTTAGGGAAAAATTTTAATTTCCACTGGGAAAATAAAACGGAAAATTTTAGCTTCCCCCAGATAAAAAGCTTGGGTTACTTGATCCAGAAGATAATTAAATTAGAAAAATATAAGGCATTTTCTGCCAGGGCTTTGATGTGCGTGTAAAAAGGGGTTAAAGGAAAAGGGGATCCCTCTCTTTTAACCATCTAGATCTACGTTGCAATTTACAGTGACATATTTTCATTTTAAAGGTTTTTTTAAACCCCCCAGGGGGTCGGCCGGCGTTTCATAAAAAAAGTTTAAATACATTGTAGGGTTCATAAAAATTTTGGATTGTGTATTTTAACGGGAACTAGGAAAAGTCCAAAAACGATGAATGAATCACCGGGGGGCCATGCCTTGGCTTTATAAACCGGAAAGAAGGCTCCAGTATTGATCCAGCATAGATCTAGGTTTTGTAATGGGTGAAAGGGGGCAGGCCCGGCTTCCCCCCCCCCAATCCATTTGGGGCAGCTGGTTAAAAGGGGGGTGATTGCCAGACTGTTGGATTTTAAGGTTTACACCTTGGTGTTTAGGTCTATAGTGAGAGGTGAAAGACCCTTGGACCTTTCCTGGCAAGAGTAAAGGACTGAGGGCACAAAATTTTTTTTTTTTTAATTTTTTTTTGACTAAAACCCTGTTTTTTTGCTTTGGAAGTGTTTTGGACTTTTGAATAAACCTTCCGTTTGGCAAGAACTTTGGGCCCTTTTGAATGCTATCCCTGCCGGAAAGGGGGTGAAACCTTCAATTTATATATAATAAAAACCCACCTTATATACTACAAATTTAAAGCTTTTTTTTGGGTCTTTACAACAAAATAAGGATAAATTCGGGGGTTTTTTTTTTTAAAAGGGGCCTTGCACACTTTAAATACATTGACATAAATAAATCCTTTTTGGGCCCCGGGGGGAAATTGATCTTTCCCCCCCACACATGTTGCTAAAGGGATTATTTTCCAAAAACATTGTAGACTCTATTCAACCCCCTAAAAAAAAAAAATAAATCATACAGTAATTCCCCCCATTCAAATTTAACCGCGGCCCCCCCCGAAGAATGCAAACCAAAATAGGCCCAACATTGGTCTTAACAAATAGAAAAAGAACTTTCCAAGCTAATCAAGAAGCAGAACTGCGACAAGCAATCATGGCTTTTGCTGTCGCAAGGGACACAATTTCTCTACACTGCAGCCTTTGAGGGGACGCTTTGGAAAAGGTAATGCTGAGCGGAAGCCGGTCTGTGTCCTGTCAAATGTATCATTATCCCCCCCCCCAAAAAAAAAAATACAATAAAAAATCTATTTAAACTACATAAAGAAAACAAAAGAAAACCATCACATTTCATGTTTTAAATGGTCTTCTGCTAGAGGGGCGGGAAATTTTGGGGGAGAAAAAGCGATTACGCACCAGAAACAAATTGGGTTTCGTTTGGATTTTTTGGATCTCTTTTGAAATTTTAACATAACCAAAAAGCTTAAGAATTTTACCTGCAACGGGATCTTTTTTTTCGGTTCATTTTTTGGCCAAAGAGTGGCGTTTTTTCACCCCCCAAATCTACGGCTTAGGGTGGTTGGGGCTATTTCCTTTTCCCTTTTGATTGGCTGGTATCACATACTTCGAACTCAGAAAACTTTAAAAAGGGCATTAGAACCTCTTAAAAAAATATTTCCACTACTTTTATTACAAAGGATTGAAAATCACTAGTTTTTTTGTAAGGGCCCCAGGGTTTTTAAAAAGCATTTTTTTAAAACAAGGGGCAAGTTTCAATTTTTTTAAATTCGTGGAATTTCGCCGAAAACTTTTGGGTGCTTTTCTTACAGTCACATTCGGGTGCACATGGGCCTCGCATTGTATTTGCTTTTGGATCCGTTTGGGGGCTCTTTCACACACATTTTCCCACATATGGAAATACTTACAACTAGCCCATTCAGTACACGATGGCGCCAAAGAACAGCATACAGTTAGCGTTTTCTCCATACCGGTGCTGAAGATACTCTCACATTTTCTCCTGCTGTGCGTGATCACCCCTAGGGGGGACAAGTTGAGAGTTGTAGTCACTGATAACAGCGAGAGCAGGTGGGGGCCGCAACCCCCTTTTTGCGTAGTATCATGAGACCAGATAAAAGAATGCTGCAGTGCACTCTGAGCAGCGGACCTAAACAACCACCAGGATCATTGAGCTGTGTTCCACCCGGGGTAAACTGTGGTGACCCAGCACCGTGAGAAAAAGTCAGTATTCACCGCAGTTAGCTAGTGATTTACTGCGATCACCTGAGAATTTCTGAAAAATATGGCTTTTGACCCCCTAATTTTGAAACCAGCCTTGCTAATGCTGACAGCAAGGTTGAACCCACAGCTTCATTTTGCCTGGCTGGTCATCAAAAATGCAGGGAACCCACGCTGTTTTTTCTTAAATGTATTTATTTATAGTGCAGGCAGCAGCTGATAAATACTACCATCATGTTATGATTTGGTAGCTGAGGAGTGCAGGAAAAAAAAGGCAATACACCAGAGCAGGGGGAATCTAGAGATTGCGTCCCGGGACTAACCACCACAACAGAGGCACCGGGACGTTCCCGTTGTCCTACACGCCTCGTCAAAAGCCTGAGAAACTAACTATACCTAAAATAAAAGGGAAAGCTATCTGCCCCAGCAATCCCCAAAGAACTAGAAAGCCCCCAAACATGTAATGGCGGTTAGACAAGAAGAAATACTGACACAGACAAAAAAGTATGAGCAAACTTGGGCCCCAAACTACTAAATAGAAAAGGATAGGAAGGGCACTTACTGAAAACCCAAAAAACCCTGAAAAGCCCAACTCAAACAAATTTCAAAAACAAACCCAGACAAACGACCTCTACCACCTAAATTAGTTTCCTGGTGTAACAAAATCAAAACGCAGCCACTGAAAAAACTGGAAAAAGCAAATTACAAAACATCATGGCTGAACTAAACTGAGGCAAAAGCCCCCGGAGGGGGCCCTGAAGGCCCCCACAGAAGTGCAGGACAAAAGCCAAAAATCAAGCACAAAAAAAAAAAAAGAAAAAAGTCTTATCTGTTAGCAGGAGAAGCAGACACGACACAGCACACAAAGGAAACAGGATCAAGGATTGAGACCAGAACAATTATCACCGCAACCCTGATGGGAAAGCAACTCCCTAAATAAGACCAGTCGAACACCTGATTCCCAATCCCACAATCTTCACTGGAAATCCCAGTACCGCTTGAACCCCCAAGGGGAGCCTCTGCCAGAACTCATTTCAAGTCCATTCACAACACATCAGCTGCCGCCTTCTCTCACTGTTATCTGTTGAAAACAACTCTCAACATTCTCTCCCCGCTGGCACTGATGCACACGAGCAGGGGAGAATAATGAGAGCCGTCTTCCCCACTCGGCACCAAGGGAAAAGCGCGAACTGTGCTGCGATTCCCAGGGGCAGGTATGGTGGTACTGATGCAGCACACAGGTGGCACACAGTTTTTCCCCCATGTTGCAAAAAAGTATTTCACACAGACACTGAAATCTCCGGAAATATTTTTTCCAGTATTGGAAATAACAGGACGTGTGAAAGAACCCTAATAGGTCAAAAGGAACCCTTGTGTTGATGAACCTTTGCTCCTAAGTATCTTCCTGCTCAATTTCAGTCCACGTAGTATAAATCAAAAAAATGCTCAAATATAGACATTTAAATTTCATTTCACCAGTATAAATACATATTTCATTATAATGAGGGTATTAACATGTTCTTAAAATAAAAAGGTCATTGCATACATACTTCTTTTCTGATGTCTTGATAAGTTGAGCGAAAACTTTCCGATATGCAAAGTATCGGAATCGAATGGTATCGCCGATATCACTAAAATACGGCGATACCCGATACCGAAAACCGGAATCCCCATGTAAGTCTAGGGAACAAAATAACGCAACAAAAAAAAACCCCATTCTTTCCTTGTAAACACTAAATATACACACAAGAATGCATAAAAAATATATACAAAGTCTTTTTGACAATATATATACAATATGTAAAGTTTATACACTTCACATAGTAAAATATCCTTTGATTCAATTGCCGGGTAAAGCCGGCTTCAGTGAAAAACAGAACACCCGACATGAAATGACACTTGGGTACATAGGTTAAACATTTCTTTTCATGTCCTTTCTATCTAATTTGCACAAACAATTAAAAACAACTATTTGTGCAAAATTTCACACCCCGTAGGGGTTAATTAAAGGTGAAAAAATTCTTTAAAAAAAACGGACTTTTTTGCTACAAATTTACACCTTTAATTAACCCCTAGAGGGTGAAATTTTGCACACATAGTCTGATTTAATTGTTTTGTGCAAATTAGATAGCAAAGGACATAAAAAAACATGGGTTAACCCTATGTACACCAAGTGTCATTTCATGTCGGGTTCTGCATTTTCACAAAAACCGGCAAATGAATTAGCGGCTATTATACTATGTAGAAGTGTATGAACTACAAATATAAATATATATATATATGTGTCACAAATTCAATGACATGTATATATATATATGAGGTGTAAAATTGCTGAAAAAAAATGCGTGGGCTCCCGCCCTATTTTCGCAACCAGACAGACAAAGCCAGTGAGTGGGGGCAGATAATAATAGCCCAGAGAGGGACCATTATTTTTGCCCCCCCCGGCTACTAACATCTGCCCCCAGACACCCCAGGAAAGACAAATCTATAATTAGATTCGCCCTTTCTGGCACTTTGCCCGTCTATTCCCATTGCCCTGTAGCGGTGGCGAATGGGTTAATATGGGGTTAAAGCCACCTTGCTATTGAAAGGTGACCTTAAGCCAGGTTAATAATTGAGAGCTGTCAATTAGACAACTATCAATTATTAATCCTATTGCATGAAATAAAAATAAAACACACACACTTTAATTAAAAATCATTTTAATGAAATAAAGACACATGTTTTTGACCATCTTTTATTTTACTGCAAAAACCATTTCCTGTAATAAAAATAAAATAAAAAAGCAAAATTATTCTTACCTATCCCATGCACAGTCAGGTCCCACGGTGTAATCCTTCAGAAAGGGTTAATGTTTACTGCAGGGACCGCAGCTAATGCTGCAGCCTCACAGTAAACCCCAAATGAATGAGTTCCTCTCCTGCCTGACAGGAGAGTAAAGGCTGGGTGTCACATAACGATACACCAGCGATCCCGACAACGATATGCACTTGTCAGGATCGCTGGTGTATCGCTACATGATCGCTGCTGAGCTGCCAAACAGGCAGCTCAGGCAGCGATCTGGGACAGCGACACTGCGGGTAACATCGCTTAAGGGCCCGTCTCACATAGCGATATCGCTACCGAGATCGCTGCTGAGTCACTAGTTTGTGACGCAGCAGCGAGCTCACCAGCGATATCGCTGTGTGTGACATTCAGCGACGATCAGCCCCCCTGCCGGGTATCGCTGATCGTCGCAGAAATGTCAGGACCTTTTTTTGATCGCTGGTTTCCCTCTGACAGGCACGCATCGCTGCGTGTGACAGGCGGGAAACCAGCGATCAAAGGTCCTGACATTTCAGCGACGATCAGCGATACCCGGCAGGGGGGCTGATCGTCGCTGAATGTCACACACAGCGATATCGCTGGTGAGCTCGCTGCTGCGTCACAAAACTAGTGACTCAGCAGCGATCTCGGTAGCGATATCGCTATGTGAGACGGGCCCTTAAGTGGAAAGCTTAATTGATTGCTTTCCACTTTCACTTCAGGTCAGCCAGGGACACAATCAGTGACGTCAGAGGGAACTGATTAACAAAAATAGGGGTTCCCTTCGAAAAAAAAATGGCGTGGGGTCCCCCCTATTTTTGTTAACCAGCCAGATGAAGCAGACCGCTGAGGCCTGGATTTTCAGGCTGTTAAGGAGCCAAGATCCATGGACCTTGCCAGCCTGATAATACCAGGCCACAGCAGTCTGCATATCTTGGCTGATTAACAAAAATAGGGGATCCCCTCGAAAAAAATTGGCGTGGGGTCCCCCCTATTTTTGTTAACCAGCCAGATGAAGCAGACCGCTGAGGCCTGGATTTTCAGGCTGTTAAGGAGCCAAGATCCATGGACCTTGCCAGCCTGATAATACCAGGCCACAGCAGTCTGCATATCTTGGCTGATTAACAAAAATAGGGGATCCCCTCGAAAAAAATTGGCGTGGGGTCCCCCTATTTTTGTTAACCAGCCAGATGAAGCAGACCGCTGAGGCCTGGTTTTTCAGGCTGTTAAGGAGCCAAGATCCATGGACCTTGCCAGCCTGATAATACCAGGCCACAGCAGTCTGCATATCTTGGCTGATTAACAAAAATAGGGGATCCCCTCGAAAAAAATTGGCGTGGGGTCCCCCCTATTTTTGTTAACCAGCCAGATGAAGCAGACCGCTGAGGCCTGGATTTTCAGGCTGTTAAGGAGCCAAGATCCATGGACCTTGCCAGCCTGATAATACCAGGCCACAGCAGTCTGCATATCTTGGCTGATTAACAAAAATAGGGGATCCCCTCGAAAAAAATTAGCGTGGGGTCCCCCCTATTTTTGTTAACCAGCCAGATGAAGCAGACCGCTGAGGCCTGGTTTTTCAGGCTGGTAAGGATCCAATATCCATGGACCTTGCAAGCCTGATAATACCAGGCCACAGCAGTCTGCTTAGCTTGGCTGGTTAACAAAAATAGGGGATCCCCTCGAAAAAAAAACGGCGTGGGGATCCCCCCTATTTTTGTTAACCAGCCAAGTAAAATGCAGACTGCTGCGGCCTGGTATTAAAAGACTGTCAAGGCCCATGGATTTTGGCCCTCAACAGCCTGATAATACCAGGCTACAGCAGCCCCACATTTGGCGCATCAAAAGATGTGCCAATTGTGGCACTTTACCCGGCTCTTCCCACTTGCCCTGTAGCGGTGGCAAGCGGGGTAATAAGGGGTTATTGTCACCGTTGATTGCACGGTGACAATAAGCCCGGTTAATAATGGAGAGGTGTCAATAAGACACCGATCCATTATTAATCCCAAAGTTATTAAATGTGTAAAAAAAAGACAAAGCAAGAAAAAAGTCTTTTAATGAAATAAAAGAGACAACACAGTTTTCATTAATTTTATTACTCTCTCATTCCTGCGACGCCATCGATCTCCTGTAAAAAAAGAAAAAAAACAAACCAACAGTATACCACCTGTCCGACGCAGTCCATAACGATAGTCCCACGACGATCCAGCTCTGCTACATCGCAATGACAGGCAGAGCCTGTCATTGCAACGCAGCACAGCTGATTACCTGCTTCCCCGGCGGTGACGTCATCGGACTGACTGCTTTACGGCCGGGATTACCCAGCAGTCACTGCAGTTATCGCGAGAAACTGCATGTGACCGCCGGGGAGAAGAGGATGGCGGCCATGAAGCAGTCCAGGACGTGACCGCCGGAGATCTTCTGCCGGGTAAGTGCCGCTGACTCCTGACAGACCCGACCGACGGACACTGACAGTGACAGTGACATCCCGATTCCGGTATCCGATAAGACGAAAATATCGGAACTCGGAATCGGAATTCCGATACAGCTAATATCGGCCGATACCCGATATTTGCAGTATCGGAATGCTCAACACTAGTCTTGAGTGCTCACATAGTTGTCAGCACAGGTGCATTTGGGGGAGGTGTAAGACAGACAAGCTATAGTTACCACAGTCTACCTTTTAAGTAGTGTCAACAAAGCCACACAGTATAAATAGATTTTATATTACCAACAGGAAGCTAGTGCAAATAAAACATGATCCAGGTGTTTAAGAAAATTCAAAAAGCTATTGGAAAGGAACCATAATTAATGTATTACTCAACATGCTTTAGGTATAATCCAAGGATTAGATGATTGGCTAATGGCTAAAATCAGAACATATACACCCACCTTCATTAGCTGGTCCCCATATCTCCTTTTACTCATTTCCACTTACTTTCTCTTCCTCCTCCACATCTCATGCATAGCTGATTTTACATGATTATTGTTAGCATCAAGACTTTTATCCATCAGCTATATTAACTTATTCCCACCACAATCAAATTTCGTTTTTGAGTTTTCTTCTAAGTGCCATCATTTTTTTATTTTTGCATCCGACCACATTGTTTTTTGTGTGATAAGTTATATATTTGAATGGCATCATTCATTTTACCATATAATGTACTGAAAAAAATGGAGAAAAATTTCCAAGGGCGGTAAAATAAAAAAAACACAATTCATAGTTACGGTACTTTTCTGGATTTTGTTTTTACAATGTTCATTGTAAGGTAAAAAAAATCTTAAAGTCAGTATGATTCAGAGATACTAAAATTGTCCAGTTGTTTTTCATTATTTTAGAGGAGAAAAAAAATCAGAAACTTGAGAAAAAATGGGTAGGGGCCTTGTGTTTTCATTTTATGAAGCTGATTGAAGAATTTCTTTTATGGGGAAAGAATACGTTTTTATTGATACTATTTTGGGATAGATATAATATTTTGATTGCTTCTTTTCAGCATTGCGGCGACGAAAAAAGAACGTAATTTTATTGTCTTAATTTTTTTCTGCTTACAGTGTTAATTTTATATTATGATAGATTGGACTTTTATAGATGCAGTGATACAAAATATATTTATTGTTAATACTTTTATTTTTAATAGGGGAAAAAGGGGGTGATTTGAATTATATTTTTATATCTCTCTGAGCTCCTTGGCAAGTTCCTTTGACCTCATGATTCTCATTTGGTCTGACATGCACTGTGAGCTGTGAGGTCTTATATAGACAGGTGTGTGCCTTTACAAATCAAGTCCTATCAGTTTAATTAACCACAGCTGGACTAGAACCTTCTGAAGGAGGATCACAAGGAAATGGACAGCATGTGACGTAAATATGAGTGTCTGAGCAAAGGGTCTGAATACTTATGACCATGAGATATTTCAGTTTTTCTTTTTTAATAAATTTGCAAAAATGTCTACATTTCTGTTTTTTTTCAGTAAAGATGGGGAGCAGAATGTACATTAATGAGAAAAAAATAACTTTTTTGCATTTACCAAATGGCTGCAATGAAACAAAGAGTGAAAAATTTAAAGGGGCCTGAATACTTTCCGAACCCACTGTATATCCCTAGAATAGATTAATTCCTTTGGGGGTATTATTTGAGAAATGAGTTCACTCGTATAGGGGAGAAAGGGTTTTGGGTAAGTGGGAGAGATATTACTGCTAGTCTGGCACTTCGAAGCTTGTGCTATTGTGAAAGAGTAACTGTATACCATTTCAGAAAAAAATGAATTCTAAGATGGCGCTTCTTTCTTTATGAGCTTTGAGGTTCCTGAATACAAGAATACAAGTTTGCATCCACATATTGGAGTATTGCTGTTATCAGTAGAATTTGGAGAATTTGGGTAACAAATTGAGGGGTCCATTTTCTTCTACCACCCCTTGTGAAAAATGAAAAATTTGTGGCTAAAACAGCATTTACATAAAAGCTTTATTTTTTTTCACATCCCAATTTTATAAAAATCTTTGAAACACTAGTGGGCTCAAAATTCTCTCCACAGCAAGATGAAATTCTTGAGGGGTGTAGTTTGTAAAATGGGTTCACTTGTGGGGCGCTTCAGCTGTTCTGGAGCAATCGATTTGCAGAGTGAAAAGTGTAAGTTTTCTACAGGTTTGCCATTTAAGCACACAATGTTTCTCCTCAGTATGTGCCACTGTGAAATATTGTTTTACCAGTTATTATGCTTCGTTTCCTGGTTTTAAGACATCTTACAAGTCACTCTAATTTTTAGACAAATATACAGTACAGACCAAAAGTTTGGACATACCTTCTCATTTAAAGATTTTTCTGTATTTTCATGACAATGAAAATTGTACATTCACACTGAAGGCATCAAAACTATGAATTAACACATGTGGAATTATATACTTAACAAAAAAGTGTGAAAAAACTGAAAATATGTCTTATATTCTAGGTTCTTCAAAGTAGCCACCTTTAGCATTGATGACTGCTTTGCACACTCTTGGCATTCTTTTGATGAGCTTCAAGAGGTAGTCACCGGAAATGGTCTTCCAACAATCTTGAAGGAGTTCCCAGAGATGCTTAGCACTTGTTGGCCCTTTTGCCTTCACTCTGCGGTCCAGCTCACCCCAAACCATCTCGATTGGGTTCAGGTCTGGTGACTGTGGAGGCCAGGTCATCAGGCGTAGCACCCCATCACTCTCCTTCTTAGTCAAATAGCCCTCACACAGCCTGGAGGTGTGTTTGGGGTCATTGTCCTGTTGAAAAATAAATGATGGTCCAACTAAACGCAAACTGGATGGAATAGCATGCCGCTGCAAGATGCTGTGGTAGCCATGCTGCTTCAGTATGCCTTCAATTTTGAATAAATCCCCAACAGTGTCACCAGCAAAGCACCCCACACCATCACACCTCCTCCTCCATGCTTCACGGTGGGAACCAGGCATGTAGAGTCCATCCGTTCACCTTTTCTGCGTCGCACAAAGACACGGTGGTTGGAACCAAATATCTCAAATTTGGACTCATCAGACCAAAGCACAGATTTCCACTGGTCTAATGTCCATTCCTTGTGTTCTTTAGCCCAAACAAGTCTCTTCTGCTTGTTGCCTGTCCTTAGCAGTGGTTTCCTAGCAGCTATTTTACCATGAAGGCCTGCTGCACAAAGTCTCCTCTTAACAGTTGTTGTAGAGATGTGTCTGCTGCTAGAACTCTGTGTGGCATTGACCTGGTCTCTAATCTGAGCTGCTGTAAACCTGCAATTTCTGAGGTTGGTGACTCGGATAAACTTATCCTCAGAAGCAGAGGTGACTCTTGGTCTTTCTTTCCTGGGGCGGTCCTCATGTGAGCCAGTTTCTTTGTTGCGCTTGATGGTTTTTGCAATTGCACTTGGGGACACTTTCAAAGTTTTCCCAATTTTTCGGACTGACTGAACTTCATTTCTTAAAGTAATGATGACCACTCGTTTTTCTTTACTTAGCTGCTTTTTTCTTGCCATAATACAAATTCTAAAAGTCTATTCAGTAGGACTATCAGCTGTGTATCCACCAGACTTCTGCACAACACAACTGATGGTCCCAATCCCATTTATAAGGCCAGAAATCCCACTTATTAAACCTGACAGGGCACACCTGTGAAGTGAAAACCATTCACGGTGACTACCTCTTGAAGCTCATCAAGAGAATGCCAAGAGTGTGCCAAGCAGTCATCAAAGAAAAAGGTGGCTACTTTGTAGAACCTAGAATATAAGACATAATTTCAGTTGTTACACACTTTTTTGCTACGTATGTAATTCCACATGTATTAATTCATAGTTTTGATGCCTTCAGTGTGAATGTACAATTTTCATAGTCATGAAAATACAGAAAAATCTTTAAATGAGAAGGTGTGTCCAAACTTTTAGTCTGTACTGTTTATAGTGGGGAAAATAAGTATCTGATACACTGCCGATTTTGCAAAGAATGGAGAGGTCTGTAATTTTGATTGTAGGTACACTTCAACTGTGAGAGACAGATTCTTTAAAAAAAATCCAGAAAATCACATTGTATGATTTTTACATATGGTAATTAATGTGCATTTTATTGCATGAAATAAGTATTTGATACAATAAAAAAACATAACTTAATATTTGGTACAGAATCCTTACTTTGCAATTACAGAAGTCAGACATTTCCTGTAGTTCTTGAACAAGTTTGCTCACACTGCACGGATTTTGGCCCACTCCTCCATACAGATATTCTCCAGATGTTTCAGGTTTTGGTGCTGTCACTGGGCAACAGTTTCTAGGCCACGCCAGGACCTTGAAATGCTTCTTACCGAGCCACTTCTTAGTTGCCATGGCTGCGTGTTTCAGGTCATTGTCATGCTGGAAGAGCCAGCCATGACCCATCTTTAATGTTCTTACTGAGGGAATGAGGTTGTTGGCCAAAATCTTACAATACATGACCCCATCCATCCTCACTTCAACATGGTGCAGTCATCCTGTCCTCTTTGCCGAAAAGCACACCCAAAGTATGATGTTTCCCCCACTATGCTTCACAGTTGGGATGGTGTTCTTGAGATTGTACTCATCCTTCTTCTTCCTCCAAACACGGTGAGTGGAGTTGATACCAAAAAGTCCTATTTTGGTCTCATCTGACCACATGACCTTCTCCCATGCCTCCTCTGGTTCATCCAGATGGTCATTGGCAAACTTCAAATGGACCTATTCATGTGCTAGCATGAGCATGGGGACCTTGCATGCCTTACAGGATTTTAATCCATGATGGCAATGTTTGAGACTAAGATCCCATATCTCTACAGGTCATTGACCAGGTCCTCCCATGTAGTTCTGGGCTGATTTGTGATCTTTCTCAGAATAATCCTTACCCCACGAGGTGAGATCTTGCATGGAGCCCCCGACCGGGGAAGATTGACAGTCATTTTGTGTTTCTTCCATTCTCTAATAAATGTGCCAACAGTTGTTGCCTTCTTATAAAGCTAAGTTGCATGCCTATTGTCCTGTAGCCCATCCCAGCCTTGTGAAGGTCTACAATTTTGTCTCTGGTGTCCATAGAAAGCTCTTTGGTCTTGGCCATGGTGGAAAGGTTTGAGTGTGATTGATTGAGTGTGTGAACAGGTGTCTTTTATACAGGTATTGAGTTTAAACAGGTGCAATTAATACAGGTAATGAGTGCAGAGTAGGAGGGCTTCCTAAAAAAAAATAACAGGTCAGTGAGAGCCAAAATTATTGCTGGATGATAGGTGATCAAATACTTATTTCATGCAATAAAATACAATTTAATTATTTTAAAATCATACATTGTAATTTTCTGGATTTTTGTTCTTGATTCTGTCTCTCACAGTTGAAGTGTACCAACAATGAAAATTACAGGCCTCTCCATTCTTTGTGGGTGGGCAAACTTGCAAAATCAGCATTGTATCAAATAGTTATTTCCCCACTGTAACAGGGATTAAGAATGAATGCACAAGGTCGACTTCAGGTCTAATTTGTTGAATTTCTGGAGTTCAGGAGAAAATAAATAAGAGAACCCATTCAGGTAATGACCAGTTTGTGAAACTACTCTCCACAACATATTTATAAATAGGTGACGTGAGCAATTTAATCTCAAATGTCTTTTCCTGAAATTAGGAAGGAATGGATTATGCAGAGTTTAAACCGCCATATTTCTGTAGACATGCCATTTTACTGCCCAATATATGGTGCCTAATTTGCACCACAGTGAAAGAACTGCTTTCTAATTACTATGCTGTGCTTCCTAGCTTTATATTCCATACATGTGTCCCTAGTCTTCTGGCTGGGTCCAAGAGTGAAAAAGGCCTAAAAATAATAGAAACCCTCCTGACTGTATTGGGAACTACACCCTTCAAGCCATGGTAAACTGCATTTTGACCCGATAAATGTTCAAAATGAATGTGTGGCAGGTAGCAAAAGGTGAAAATTTCAATGTACATCCAGTTAGGCTTTAATTATTTTTACAATTGGTAAAAGCATCTATTAACTTTAATCTGTGGGTCAGTGCAATTATGGGTTATTTATATTTGCACAATACTTTTTTTAAATAAAGAATACATTTTTCTGCAATCATATTCTGAGAGCAATAACTTTTTAAGTTTTTACTCATAATTAGGGGTACATAAAATGTTTCAATCACTTTTTATTATATTTTTGTGGCTTTAAGATAAAAAGCTATTCTGTCATTGTTTTTTCTTATAATTTCTTCCTGTATTTAAAAAGCAGGATAAATAACATGATTCACTTGATATGGTTGCTATTAGAGATGGCAAACCTGAACAGTAAAGCTCGGCGTCCATATTGAACACCTACTGTTCGGGCATGGACACAGAACACAGACTTCACCAGGAAGTCTGTGTTACTGTTCAGTTTCGGCTGCCCGAACACCGGGTGCTTGTCACGCATAACAGCGTGGCAAACACTGCCTCTGATCGGCGGTGAAATCATCCCCGCCGGTCAGAAAGTCGCAGATCGTGAGCACTCAGCTGTGATCCTAGGTATAGAGTTTACTTCCGGTCACTGGTGTGAGCTGAAGGGACTACAGCTCCCATCATCCGACTCCTGCTGCCGCTAATAACAGCGAGAGCAGGAGCGGCTGATGGGTGTATTCATTAGCCGGCTCCAACACTGTAAATAATTTTTTTTTTAAATGGCGTGGGTTCCCCTGTATTTTTGATAATCAGCCAGGCAGAACTCACAGCTGGGGGCTGCAACCCTCAGCTATCAGCTTCAGCAAGGCTGGTTATCAAGATTGGAGGTGTCCCTATGCCGTATTTTTTAAATATTTAAAAAAAAAAACGAAGTGGGATCCATGTCTGGGGGATAAACAGTTTTCAACCAGGACGGTGCCAAGATGCGACCGTCCAGGCTGAGAACCACTGGTGACTGAACTGCTGGGAGCGCAGCCTCAGTGACAGGTGGTGACGTCATCGAGGTTACCTCTGGTCACTGAGACTGCGTTCCCGGCCGGGCTGAATGGCTGTGACCTCGATGAGATCCCCGCTAGCAGCGTTAGAGTTTTTCTCACATGGATTTAGGCGTGGGACAGAATGACAGACAGGTATGGTATATTGTTGCTTTTTTATTTTAGTTTTATTACAGGAGAACAAGGGCTTCGGTGGAATTAGACGTTAGGTGAGTATAACTGTGTTTGTTATTTTTAAATAAAAAAGTAAAAGTGTATTTTGTTTTATTTCTAATAAAAGACTTTATTCTGGCTGTGTCGTTATTTACCATATACTATAGGATTAGTAATTGATAGGTGTCTTATAAACTCCTCTTCATTACTAAGCCATGGGCTTGATGTCACCAGACAATACAAAGGTGACATCAACTCCACAAATATTAACCCCACTTGCCACCGCTACAGGGCAAGTGGGAAGAGCCGGTCAAAGTGCCAGAATTGGCGCATCTAATAGATGCGCCTTTTCAGGGCAGCTGCAGGCTGCTCTTTTTAGGCTGGGGACCAATATCCATGGCCCCTTACTAGCCTGAGAATACCAGTCCCCAGCTGTCTGCTTTAGCAAGGCTGGTTGTCAAAAATTTGGGGGACCCCATGTCATTTTAATTATTTATTTAAATAATTAAAAGATACAGCGTGAGGACCCCTCTATTCTTGATAACCAGCCTTGCTGAAGCTGACAGCTGAGGGTTGCAGCCTCCAGCTGTGAGTTCTGCCTGGCTGATTATCAAAAATACAGGGGAACCCACGTCGTTTTTTTTTTTAATTATTTATTTACAGGAGCGGCTGATGAACACTCCCATCCGCTGCTCCTGCTCTCAATGTTATTAGCGGCAGCAGTTGTCAGATGATGGGAGCTGTAGTCCCATCAGCTGACATCAGTTACCGGAGGTAAACGTTATACCTCTGATCACAGCTAAGCACTTACACTGTCTTTTGGGAACCACGGCTCTCTGGCTGGCGAAGATGATTTCACCGCCCATCAGAAGCGGTGTTTGCCGCGCTGTCATGCACATGACAGTGTGGCAAACACTGGATGTTCAGGCCCCTCATTCAAGAGAATGGGGTCCCGGTTTGGGTACTGTTCTGGTACCCGATCATGAACTTTTTGTAACTGTTTGGCCGAACCCGAACATCCAAGTGTGCGCCCATCTCTAGTTGCTATGTATGCAGTGAAATCAATTACCGGTATGTATATTTTATGTGTTATTACACCCCCAAGTTAAAAAAAGAATGCACACTGTATGTAATGTAAAGAAAACAAGAATGCAATGATTAGGAAATCTCGGCCATATTTCATTCACAACAGAATGCAGAACACAGATCAGAAGGTGAAATTAAGGTGACCTAATACATTTGAAAAAAATAACTCATTTGGAAATTGATGGGAGCAAAACATCTAAAAAAAAATTGAGACATGGTTAATAAATGGTTGGAAAAGTAAGTGGCACTACAGCAAAACAGCTGGAGGGTACATTTTCAACAAAATCACATAAATCTAAACAAAAATGCATAAAAAGAGTGTGTTAGAGAGGCAGAGTCTCTTAGAAGCAAAGATGGTCAGAGGCTCACCAATGTGTGAACAGCTATGTCTAAAAATTGTGGAACAATTTCAGAAAACATTCCTCAATGAAAAACTGCAGTCTTTGACTATCCCACCATCTACAGTACATAATGCCACCAAATGATTGAAACATTCTGGAAAATTCCATGTGTACAAGGGACAAGGCTGAAGGTTCATATTGGATGCCCGTGATCTATGGTCCCTTAGGCAGCAATGCTTTAAAATGAGGCATGATTTAGTCATGCATATCAATACATGGGCTAAGGAATACTTGCAGCACCCATTGTCTGTGAACACAGTTCACCATGCAATCCACAAGTTCATGCTAAAGTTCTATAGTGCAAAAAACAAGCAATATGTCACGATTCCTCAACTCAGTGTAGTGAGTGGCAGCTCAGTCGTCCAATCTAGGACTGGAGCGTGTTGAGCTGCCAGTATTGTGATAGACAGCTCAGCAGTCCAATCTGAGGCTGGGGTGTGCTGAGCTTCTAGTATTGTGATAGACAGCTCAGCCATCCAATCTGAGGCTGGAGTGTGCTGAGCTGTCAGTATTGTGATAGACTTTTCAGCCGTCCAATCTAGGGCAGGGGCATGCTGAGCTGTCATTGTTAGTGACAGTCCAGTCGCCCAATCAGTCTTGGGTCATGCTGGGTTTCCCACAGTTGTCTCCTGTTCTGAGTTATTCCCTGGCTATTTAGCTGGCTGTCTGTCTCTGATTAGTGCCAGTTGTAGCCTAAGCACGGTGGTGCATGTTTGCCTTGTTCTTCAGTGTTTTGTCTCTGAGCTATTGCCGCATGACCTTGAACCTTGCCTCTGACCATCAGCTTGCCTAGCTCTTTGTCTTGATCAGCTACCTTCCTGGGATTCTGACCTTGAACTGAGAGACTGCACCTCTGCCTTACCTCTTTGTTTATGACAAGCCCTGTTGGAATCTGACCCCGCACCTCTTGTCTACACAGCCTCACAGCTTGTCCATGAGTAGTGACTATCATCACACCATCTCAGTATTCCAGGCAGTATCAGCTCGAGGAGTTTATACCTGTTCATCAAACAAACACCTCTCTTCAGCTCCAGCCCAAACTCCACTCTGTTGACTACTCAACATAATTATAGTTGGGTTAGCTCCAGAGGTCCGGGGTCAGATACCAATAGATCTCATCATAAACATAGGGGTAAGACAAGGGCAGAGTCCAAATTCATAATTCCAGGAAATTAGTGGATCAAATTAAAGGGGCTAGGCAAACGGATGGTCAGAAGCAAGGTCAGAGGTAAGGTAACAATAGATCTGAGAAGGGAAGCAGGAATACAAGGAACAAAAACACCACTGAACTTAAAGCTACAACTGGTACTAATTGGAGGCAGAGGGCCAGCTAAATAGCCAGGTAATCACTCCGAACAGGAAAAACATGGAGAAAACCCTGGACGCCCTGTTTGGGCAGCTGGACTGTCACTCAACATGTTGCACCTGAGGTCTGGACATTGCTTATTGAGACAAGCTGATCCTGCATTATTCCACAAATTCTGCTTTTTTATTCTGCTGAGGATGGCCCGCCGACTGGAGGCCAACCCAGACATTCTAATAGTGGCCCATTGAAGAACAACTAATAAACCAGTTATAGTGTCAATGGTGTGCTAAGCTAATGATGCTCATATGAAGTCTAACTGATCTGGAAAGATCCTACAAAAGAAATAAATGTTAGGTTGGGCGGGCACCTCTCTGGATATAGTAATATACAAACTGTCGGGATCACTCCAGCATGTGGAAAAATACCAATGAATAAACAAGAAAAAGACACATGCAAATAGACAAGGATCACCGACCAAAAATATAATCACATCATATAAAGTTTATTCAAAGATCAAGCCATAGTATAAACACAAAATTAAAAAACAATAAAAACCACATATATAACACATACAAAAGAGAAGTCCACAATAATGAGTTAAATACTCAAAAAGGGTATAACCACATGCCAACAATTAGTTAAATGCTGATTTTTTTTTGTCTAATCCAGATCATAACAAATACAATTTATATTACCATCAGCATATATAAGCAAAGGTAACATATATATACAGTTAGGTCCATAAATATTTGGACAGAGACAACATTTATCTAATTTTGGTTCTAGACATTACCACAAAGAATTTGAAACAAAACAAATCAGATGCAGTTGAAGTTCAGACTTTCAGATTTCATTTGAGGGTATCCACATTAAAATTGGATGAAGGGTTTAGGAGTTTCAGCTCCTTAACATGTGCCACCCTGTTTTTAAAGGGACCAAAAGTAATTGGACAATTGACTCCAAGCTATTTCATGGACAGGTGTGGGCAATCCCTTTATTATATCATTCTCAATTAAGCACATAAAAGGGCTGGTGTTGATTTGAGGTGTGGTGTTTGCATTTGGAAGGTTTAGCTGTGAAGGAAACATGCGGTCAAAGGAGCTCTCCATGCAGGTGAAACAAGCTATCCTTAAGCTGCAAAAAACAGAAAAAACCCATCCGAGAAATTGCTACAACTTTAGGAGGGCAAAATCTACAGTTTGGTACATTCTGAGAAAGAAAGAAAGCACTGGTGAACTCATCAATGCAAAAAGACCTGGGCGCCCACGGAAGACAACAGTGGTGGATGATCGCAGAATACTCTCCATGGTGAAGAGAAACCCCTTCACAACAGCCAACCAAGTGAACAACACTCTCCAGGAGGTAGGCGTATCAATATCCAAATCTACCATAAAGAGAAGACTGCATGAAATTAAATACAGAGGGTTCACTGCACGGTGCAAGGCACTCATAAGAATCAAGAATAAAAAGGCTAGGCTGGACTTTGCTAAAAAACATCTAAAAAAGCCAGCACAGTTCTGGAAGAACATTCTTTGGACAGATGAAACCAAGATCAACCTCTACTAGAATGATGGAAAGAGAAAAGTATGGCGAAGGCGTGGTACAGCTCATGATCCAAAGCATACCACATCATCTGTAAAACATGGCGGAAGCAGTGTGATGGCTTGGGCATGCATGGCTGCCAGTGGCACTGGGTTACTAGTGTTTATTGATGATGTGACACAGGACAGAAACAGCCGAATGAATTCTGAGGTATTCAGAGCCATACTGTGTGCTCAGATCCAGCCAAATGCAGCCAAACTGATTGGTCGTCGTTTCATACTACAGATGGACAATGACCCAAAACATAAAGCCAAAGCAACCCAGGAGTTTATTAAAGCAAAGAAGTGGAATATTATTGAATGGCCAAGTCAGTCACCTGATCTCAACCCAATTGAACATGCATTTCACTTGTTAAAGACTAAACTTCAGACAGAAAGGCCCACAAACAAACAACAACTGAAAACCACCGCGGTGAAGGCCTGGCAGAGCATCAAAAAGAAGGAAACACAGTGTCTGGTGATGTCCATGAGTTCAAGACTTCAGGCAGTCATTGCCAACAAAGGGTTTTCAACCAAGTACTAGAAATTAACATTTTATTTACAATTATTTAATCTGTCCAATTTCTTTTGGTCCCTTTAAAAACAGGGTGGCACATGTTAAGGAGCTGAAACTCCTAAACCCTTCATCCAATTTTAATGTGGATACCCTCAAATGAAAGCTGAAAGTCTGAACTTCAACTGCATCTGATTTGTTTTGTTTCAAATTCATTGTGGTAATGTCTAGAACCAAAATTAGATAAATGTTGTCTCTGTCCAAATATTTATGGACCTAACTGTATATATCCGTAGGGGAATGCAGAAAAGTATAATATGAGAGGTTAAATACCTTAGATATTCAATAAAGACCAATACTGAAGCCCAAACAAATATATATACACAGGGAAATGTGAAAAACTACCTCAGAGGTTAAAGACTTCAGATTATCAATCCTTAGCATTTAGATAGCAACATATGTCCAATGGAATAGACAAAAAAGGGAAAGAAAACCTCAATTAAACCCTATATATTCAGATACCCTGTAAGGTGCAAAAAAATCTCCCCCAAAAAGAAAAATATAACAGGCATGTGGGAAACCTGGACCCACGCGTTCCGACACAAAGTGTCTTTGTCAAGGCAGGGTGTCATGTATGAGGGTTGCATCTCCAAAGTTTAAGCCTAGGTTCATTGGACCTTATAAGATCATGGAGATTCTTAATCTTGTTTCCTTCCGTTTGCTTCTTCTAGGGACATTTAAGATCCATAACGTGTTCCACAAGTCCTTATTGAAGAGGTTTGTCGAGCCAGTGGTTCCTATGGCTGCGCCTCCTGACCCTGTTTTGGTTGAGGGCAATCTGGAGTATGTGGTTGAGAAAATATTGGATTCTCATTTTTCTAGACGGAAACTCCAGTATTTGGTTAAGTGGAGAGGTTATGGTCAGGAGGACAATTCTTGGGTGTTTGCTTCGGACATCCATGCTAGGAGACTGATCCGTGCCTATCACCGAGCTTATCCTGATCGGCCTGGTTGTACAAGTGAGGGTTCGGTGACCCCTCCTCAAGGGAGGGGTACTGTTATGAATGTGCTTTCTGAGCAGAGGCTCCCTCTGGTGGTTACAGACAGTACTGAACCTTTCAGTGAGGAATGGCAATCTGGGTTCACTGACTGGTCTGATATAAGGGAGGTTCCCTCCCATGATGGTTGCCGGTGATCAATTGTTCTTGTCTCAATTGTGGTTCCTGGTTCATTTGGAAGTTTACTGAGTCTTGCTTGCATCTTCTGCTATCAGATAAGATATTTTCTGCTTTTATTTTTGTGCTTGCTTTTTGCATTGTTCCCTGCACTTCTGTGGAGGTCAGCCAGGTCCCCTCCGGGGGGCTTGTGCTCCTCTCAGTTTATCTGAAGCCACTGTTATTTGTTCATTTTCTTTCTCCTGTTTTTTCAGTGGCTGCGGCTTGGTTTTGTTCACACTGAGATCTGATTTAGTGGGTGGCGAGATCGTGTGATCTCAGTATTTTTGTAATCAGAATTGTTGGATTTTTGTAGGGTTTTCTGGGTTGCAGAAAGTAATCTCTCCTGTCCTATACTATTTAGTCAGCTTGTGGCCCCAGCGTTTGCTCATTCTATTTTCTGTCTGTGTTCGTGCTTTCTTCTTGTCTAACCACCATTACATGTTTGGGGGCTTCCTATTTTCTTTGGGGATCTGCTCCAGGGCAGATAGCTTTCATCTTTCTGCCATAAGGTGTAGTTATCTCTCAGGCTGTGACGAGGCGTCTAGGATCAACGTAGGAACGCTCCACGGCTACCTCTAGTTGTGTGGTTAGTTTAGGAATCTGCAACCCATTAGTTACCAACATCTCAGGTGTTCGGCTGCCCGGCTGTTGTTCCTGTCCTCCTCAGCTACCTAACATAACAGTATCACCGGCCAAACTTAAAATTATATGGTACTCACAGAAGGGAAAAATAGTGTGGAAAGAAAAAAGTTGTCAAAGTTGTCAGAGATTTTTTTTTCTGTTTGTTGCATTTTTTCCCTCTTTTTCTCTGGGTGCTGAGGAAGATTTTTTTATTTTTTTTTCTCTCTCAATGGAGTTTGCACAGTTGTCTGGCCGTGTGGATCAGCTTGCCACTGAGGTTCGGAGTATTGCTACCTATCTTGCTAGGTTGCCGGTTGCAGAAATTAGGATTCCCATGCCAGATTTGTTTTTGGGGGATCGGGCTAAATTTCTGAATTTCAAAACTAACTGTAAGTTGTTTTTTGCCTTAAAGCCTAAGTCCTCAGGGAACGCAGCACAGCAGGTTCAAATTGTCATCTCTCTCCTGCGCGGCGATCCTCAGGATTGGGCTTTTTCCCTGACACCTGGGGATCCTGTTTTGAATTATATTGATGCATTTTTTCTGGCTCTGGGGTTATTGTATGATGAACCTAATGTAACTGATCAAGCTGAAAAAACCTTGTTGGCATTAAATCAGGGTCTTGAAGACGCTGAGTTGTACTGTCAGAAATTCCGAAAGTGGGCAGTCCTGACCAAATGGAATGATGATGCTTTGGCAGCCCTTTTTCGGAAGGGGCTGTCAGAGAATGTAAAGGATGTTGTGGTGGGATTCCCTGCTCCCTCTGGTCTCAATGATTCTTTGTCATTGGCTATTCAAATTGACAGATGTTTGCGTGAGCGCAGAGGTATGCGTGAGATAGTGTTGCCTTGTAAGCCAGCTTCTGAGCCCATGCAGTGTGATGGAGTGACTTCTGGGGCACAGCGTCATGAGTTTCGAAAGTGCAATGGGTTATGTTTCTACCGTGGTGACGCCTCTCATGCTATTTCAGTCTGCCCTAAGTGGGGAAGACGTTTTGCACGCTCAGTTGTCTTGGGTAGTGTTCAGACTAAATTTCTGTTGACTGTTACCCTGATTTGCTCCCTGTCCACATTTTCTGCTCAGGCTTTTGTTGATTCAGGAGCAGCTATTAACCTGATGGATTTTGACTTTGCCAACCGGCATAGGACTGATGGTCCTCGGTTTAAAGTGGGGGACTTGGTTTGGTTGTCCTCAAGAAATATCCCTATGAGGGTTGCATCTCCAAAGTTTATGCCTAGGTTCATTGGACCTTATAAGATCATGGAGATTCTTAATCCTGTTTCCTTCCGTTTGCTTCTTCCAGGGACATTTAAGATCCATAACGTGTTCCACAAGTCCTTATTGAAGAGGTTTGTCGAGCCAGTGGTTCCTATGGCTGCGCCTCCTGACGCTGTTTTGGTTGAGGGCAATCTGGAGTATGTGGTTGAGAAAATATTGGATTCTCGTTTTTCTAGACGGAAACTCCAGTATTTGGTTAAGTGGAGAGGTTATGGTCAGGAGGACAATTCTTGGGTGTTTGCTTCGGACATCCATGCTAGGAGACTGATCCATGCCTATCACCGAGCTCATCCTGATCTGCCTGGTTGCACAAGTGAGGGTTCGGTGACCCCTCCTCAAGGGGGTACTGTTATGAATGTGCTAGAGATGGTTTCTGAGCAGAGGCTCCCTCTGGTGGTTACAGACAGTACTGAACCTTTCAGCGAGGAATGGCAATCTGGGTTCACTTACTGGTCTGATATAAGGGAGGTTCCCTCCCATGATGGTTGCCGGTGATCAATTGTTCTTGTCTAAATTGTGGTTCCTGGTTCATTTGGAAGTTTGCTGAGTCTTGCCTGCATCTTCTGCTATCAGATAAGATATTTTCTCTTTTATTTTTGTGCTTGCTTTTTGCATTGTTCCCTGCACTTCTGTGGAGGTCAGCCAGGTCCCCTCCGGGGGGCTTGTGCTCCTCTCAGTTTATCTGAAGCCACTGTTATTTGTTCATTTTCTTTTTCCTGTTTTTTTAGTGGCTGCGGCTTGGTTTTGTTCACACTGAGATCTGATTTAGTGGGTGGCGAGATCGTGTGATCTCAGTATTTTTGTAATCAGAATTGTTGGATTTTTGTAGGGTTTTCTGGGTTGCAGAAAGTAATCTCTCCTGTCCTATCCTATTTAGTCAGCTTGTGGCCCCAGCGTTTGCTCATTCTATTTTCTGTCTGTGTTCATGCTTTCTTCTTGTCTAACCGCCATTACATGTTTGGGGGCTTCCTATTTTCTTTGGGGATCTGCTCCAGTTCAGATAGCTTTCATCTTTCTGCCTTTAGGTGTAGTTATCTCTCAGGCTGTGACGAGGCGTCTAGGATCAACGTAGGAACGCTCCACGGCTACCTCTAGTTGTGTGGTTAGTTTAGGAATCTGCAACCCATTAGTTACCAACATCTCAGGTGTTTGGCTGCCCGGCTGTTGTTCCTGTCCTCCTCAGCTACCTAACATAACAGCTGCCCATGAGAAATCCTGTCTACAATCAGAAATGTATATGAGAATCAGAATGAGCCATTGATCAATTGAAAAGATGACCTGATACCATGAATCAAATTTTCTTTTACAGTATGTGGGTGGGTGCTTTACATGGAAAAAGATGGCACCATGGTGCACACTGAGAAAAGGCAATCAGTGTGGAGGCTATGTAAAGCTCTGGGCAATGTTTTGATTGGAAACTTTAGGTCCTGGAATTCATGGGAATTTTACTTTGTTTGCAAATACCATCTACCTAAATATTGTTGCAAAGTATAGTCTTGTATAAAAGATTTTAGACTGATATAAATTTTGTTTTCTAGATGAACAATTAGCAATGCCTCTATACTGTCATGAAGAGTTGTCAGAAGATTTGCCAAAAAATTGCAAAGTCATTATCTGTCATGAACATTAAGTTAAACACAAAAAAATTCTCATGAATTTCAGCACTGCCACAAAATAACCTTCTTACATCTTTTCAGTGATCATGTGAATAGCTCATTAGAAAGTGTTGAAGATATGGTAACTGATTTCACTCTGTTATGCTGATTGAATTATTGGAGCAGGCAGGTTGCTAGAAATGGAGCTGTTCCTTGAAATCAATGTCTTCTTCTGTTAACCTTGGTTACATGTTACATCCAAAGAAACGCATGCAGTCATTTTTTATTTGCATCCAAAGATCTTTACAGGCAAGGATATTGATACTTGCAAGATTGCCCCCAAATCAACCATTTATCAGATCATCAAGAACTTAAAAGAAAGTGGCTCAAGGGTCTGATGAAGGATTTAGGGTGTCCAAGAAAATCCAGCAAGTGCCAGGATCTAATTCAGGATTAGGAGGATTCAGCAACATGATCAGTAGAACACTAGTGTAGAGCTTGCTCAGGAATGGCAGCAGGCTGGTGTCAGTGCATCTTCTTCACACCCAGTTAGTGATAGCTTTTGAAGACTGGCCTGGTGTCAAAAAGAACAGCAAAGTTATTTCCAAGAAAAAGAGCATCATAAACAGACAACATTCTGTAGGAAGTACAGGTATTGGACTCCAAAGGACTGATGTTAAGTTATTTTCTCTGACAAAGTTCCCTTTAAACTGTTTGGGAGATATGGAAGAATGACTGTCCGGACAAGAAAAGGTGAGCACTACCATGAGTCCTGTGTCATGCCAACAGTGAAGCATTTTGAGACCATTCATGTGTAGAGTTGTTTTTTTTATCAAAGAGAGTGGGCTCACTTACACAAAAACACTGTCATGAATAAAGAAAGGTATCTAAACATTCTCCAAGAGCAACTTCTACCAACCACCCAGGAGCAGTTGGCTGATGAACAATGATTTTTCAAGTATTATGGAGCACCATGCTACAAAGCAAAAGTGGTTCAGAGAACAAAACATTAAAATTTTGGGTCCATTGTCAGGAAATTCCCAGGTCTCAATCCCATTGAGAACTTTTGGTCAATCCTCAAAAAAGAGTGGAAAAAGAAAAACACAGAAATTGGGATAAACTCCAAGTACTGATTTGGACCAGAACTTTTATCCAGCATGCCAGAGCAGATTTCAGAAGTCTTGAAAAATACTGCTAAACACTGTAAATATGGAGTCTTTGCATAAACTTGATGTAATTGTTAATAAAAGTATAAAATCTTATAAAATGCTTATAATTGTACTTAAGTAACCATTGAAACATATGACTAAAAGATCGAAAAACAATGAAGCAGCAAAGTTTGTGGAAACCAAAATGTGTCACTCTGAAAACATTTGGGAACAATTACATACCCCTTCAAGGCAATTGTATTACAACACTATAACTTATAGGCTTGAGCAAGTGTTGGCAAGTATATTAAGAATAGTCTGTCTACTGCATCAATAGTCTTTTTCATTCCCTGTTGTATTACCAAGTTACAGTGTTCTATTTCAGCAAGATAATGTGCCCTGCTACTCTCAAAAAATTGTTCCGAAATTTGACTTGGCCTTCAAATTCCCTGAATCTCAATCCAATTTGTGGGGATGTACTGGAAAAAAGTCTCATCCATGGATCCATCCATTTCACAATTTGCTGGACCCAAAGGCGCTGTTACAAACATCTGGTGCCAGATATTGCTGAATAACTTCAGTGGTACTTTATTTAATTCCTTAGCTGTTTTGGAAGGAAAGTAGGGACTTACACAATATTAGGTTCATTTAATGTCTTGATTGGTCGCTGTATGTCACCAATAAGTTTTTCCTCTCTTTCTTTAAAACTCCCTCCATCTCAGGTTTTTCCCTCCATCCTACTTAAAAAGATTTTCACCTTGGGCTGTGTACAGTAGTGTGTCTAATGTTATGTCTTCTGCCTAATTAAGGAGATTTGTAAAACATTTCCACATCAAAGTAAGGTCAAAGGTGAGATATCCTACTAGACCAGTTAAGATGCATTTACACTGCATGATTATCAACCAGCAGTCCTAGGAACACTTGTTTCAGGATAATGGTTCAGTCTACACAGGCTTCCAATCATCTGACAAATGTACAAAACACTAGTTTATAGGTTATGGTACTGCCACACTTAGTGATCTCGTTAGCGATCTCAATAACGACGCAAGCTAATGAGATCGTTTGTGAGATCTCTTTTAGGTCGCTAGTAGCTGCCAAACAGGAGATCTCATAAACGACTCATCAGCGTCAGCGATCTCTTTAACGACTTTGGCGGTCGTTAGGATGTCAAACATGTACTGAGCGCTTCTGATTCATAGGAATTTCCAGCATCACTCCTGCTCTCTGCGTCCTGCTAGCCTGCTTTGCAACTGCTGCGATCCTCTCTGTGACGCAAAAGAGAACTTACAGATATTGCGATCCATTCCGTGACGCTAAACCCATATGCGTCACAAACGAGGTCGTTTGCAAAAGGTGCCAACACAGCGATATAGGCTCACCAGCGGGACGCCAATGATCAAAAAACGGTCCAGAACTCTAGTGAACGATCAACGAGATCACAGCAGGGGCCACATAGTTGCTACATGCCACACACA
>JARQOD010000005.1:336817935-336872135 GCA_033576555.1 Oophaga sylvatica
TCCAAAGAATGTTTTCCAGAACTGTGCTGGCTTTTTAGATGTTTTTTAGCAAAGTCCAGCCTAGCCTTTTTATTCTTGATTCTTATGAGTGCCTTGCCCGTGCAGTGAACCCTCTGTATTAATTTCATGCAGTTTCTTATGGTAGATTTGGATATTGATTACGCCTACCTCCTGGAGAGGTGTTGTTCATTGGTTGGCTGTTGTGAAGGGGTTTTTTCTCACCATGGAGAGTATTCTGCGATCATCCACCACTGTTGTCTTCCGTGGGCGCCCAGGTCTTTTTGCATTGATGATTTTCACCAGTGCTTTCTTCTTTCTCAGAATGTACCAAACTGTAGATTTTGCCACTCCTAAAGTTGTAGCAATTTCTCGGATGGGTTTTTTGTTTTTTGCAGCTTAAGGTTAGCTTTGTTTCACCTCATGGAGACTCCTTTGACCGCATGTTTCCTTCACGCTAAACCTTCCAAATGAAACACCACACTCAAATCAACACCAGCCCTTTTATTGTGCTTAATTGAGAATGATAATAATGGATTGCCCCACCTGTCCATGAAATAGCCTTGGAGTCAATTGTCCAATTACTTTTGGTCCCTTTAAAAACAGGGTGCACATGTAAGGAGCTGAAACTCCTAAACCCTTATCCAATTTTAATGTGGATAACCCTCAAATGAAATCTGAAAGTCTGAACTTCAACTGCATCTGATTTGTTTTGTTTCAAATTCTTTGTGGTAATGTCTAGAACCAAAATTAGATAAATGTTGTCTCTGTCCAAATATTTATGGACCTAACTGTATAATATTTACCTTGCTTATATTGCTGATGGTAATATAATTGTTTTGTATATGATCTGGATTGACAAAAAAAATCAGCATTTAACTAATTGTTGCATTGGTTATACCCTTTTTGAGTATTAACTCATTATGTGGATTCTCTTTTTGTAATGTTGTTATATATGGGTTTTTAATGTTTTTAATTTTGTGTTTATACATGCTTGATCTTTGAATAAACTTATATGATGTGATTATATTTTGGTCGGTGATCCTGTCTATTTGCATGTGTCTTTTTCTTGTTTATTCTTGGTATTTTTCCACATGCTGGAGTGATCCCGACAGTTTGTATATTTTATATCCAGAGAGGTGCCCGCCCAACTAACATTTATTTCTTTTGTAGGATCTTTCCAGATCAGTTAGACTTCATATGAGCATCATTAGCTTAGCACACCATTGACACTATAATGGTTTATTAGTTGTTCTTCAATGGCCACTATTAGAATGTCTGGGTTGGCCTCCAGTCGCGGGCCATCCTCGCAGATAAAAAAGCAGAATTTGTGGAATAATGCAGGATCAGCTTGTCTCAATAAGCAATGTCCCGACTCAGGTGCAACATGTTGAGTGACAGTCCAAGCTGCCCAAACAGGGCGTCCAGGGTTTTTTCTCCATGTTTTTTCCTGTTCGGAGTGATTACCTGGCTATTTTAGCTGGCCCTCTGCCTCCAATTAGTACCAGTTGTAGCTTTAAGTTCAGTGGTTGTTTTTGTTCCTTGTATTCTGCTTCCCTCTCAGATCTATTGTTACCTTACCTCTGACCTTGCTTCTGACATCCGTTTGCCTAGCCCCTTTAATTTGATCCACTAATTTCCTGGATTATGAATTTGGACTCTGCCTTGTCTTACCCCTATGTTTATGATGAGATCTATTGTATCTGACCCCGGACCTCTGGAGCTAACCCAACTTAATTATGTTGAGTAGTCACAGAGTGAGTTGGGCTGGAGCTGAAGAGAGGTGTTTTGTTTGATGAACAGGTATAAACTCCTCGAGCTGATACTGCCTGGAATACTAGATGGTGTGATGATAGTCACTACTCATGGACAAGCTTGAGGCTGTGTAGACAAGAGGTGGCGGGTCAGATTCCAACAGGGCTTGTCATAAACAAGAGGTAAGGCAGGAGGTGCAGTCTCTCAGTCCAAGGTCAAATCCCAGGAAGGTAGCTGATAAGCCAAGAGCTAGGCAAGCTGATGGTCAGAGGCAAGGTTCAAGGTCATGCGGCAATAGCTCAGAGACAAAACACATGAAGAACAAGGCAAACATGCACCACCGTGCTTAGGCTACAACTGGCACTAATCAGAGACAGACAGCCAGCTAAATAGCCAGGGAATAACTCAGAACAGGAGACAACTGTGGGAAACCCAGCAGACCCAAGACTGATTGGGCGACTGGACTGTCACTAACAATGACAGCTCAGCATGCCCTGCCCTAGATTGGACGGCTGAAAAGTCTATCACAATACTGACAGTCAGCACACTCCAGCCTCAGATTGGATGGCTGAGCTGTCATCACAATACTAGAAGCTCAGCACACCCCAGCCTCAGATTTGGACTGCTGAGCTGTCTATCACAAATACTGGCAGCTCAACACGCTCCAGTCCTAGATTGGACGACTGAGCTGCCACTCACTACATGAGTTGAGGAATCGTGACATTATTGCTTTGTTTTTTGCACTATAACTTTAGCATGAACTTGTGGATTGCATGGTGAACTGTGTTCACAGACAATGGGTGCTGCAAGTATTCCTTAGCCCATGTTTGATATGCATGACTAAATCATGCCTCATTTTAAAGCATTTGCTGCCTAAGGGACCAAGATCACGGGCAATCCAATATGAACCTTCAGCTTGTCCCTTGTACACATGGAATTTTCCAGAATGTTTCAATCATTTGGTGGCATTATGTACTGTAGATGGTGGGATAGTCAAAGACTGCAGTTTTTCATTGAGGAATGTTTTCTGAAATTGTTCCACAATTTTTAGAATAGCTGTTCACACATTGGTGACCTCTGACCATCTTGCTTCTAAGAGACTCTGCCTCTCTAACACACTCTTTTTATGCATTTTTTTTTTTTTAGATTTATGTGATTTTGTTGAAAATGTACCTCCAGCTGTTTTGCTGTAGTGCCCTTACTTTTCCAACCATTTATTTAACCATGTCTCAATTTTTTTAGATGTTTTGCTCCATCAATTTCCAAATGAGTTATTTTTTTCAATTGTATTAGGTCACCTTAATTTCACCTTCTGATCTGTGTTCTGCATTCTGTTTGTGAATGAAATATGGCCGAGATTTCCTAATCATTGCATTCTTGTTTTCTTTACATTACATACAGTGTGCATTCTTTTTTAAACTGGGGTGTAATAACACATAAAATATACATACCGGTAATGATTTCACTGCATACATAGCAACTAGAGATGGGCGCACACTTGGATGTTCGGGTTCGGCAAACAGTTACAAAAAGTTCAGATCGGGTACCAGAACAGTACCCAAACCGGGACCCCATTCTCTTGAATGAGGGGCCTGAACATCCAGTGTTTGCCACATGTCATGTGCATGACAGCGCGGCAAACACCGCTTCTGGATGGGCGGTGAAATCATCTTCGCCAGCCAGAGAGCCGTGGTTCCAAAAGACAGTTGTAAGTGCTTAGCTGTGATCAGAGGTTATAACGTTTACCTCCGGTAACTGATGTCAGCTGATGGGACTACAGCTCCATCATCTGACAACTGCTGCCGCTAATAACATTGAGAGCAGGAGCAGCGGATGGGAGTGTTCATCAGCCGCTCCTGTAAATAAATAATTAAAAAAAAAAACGACGTGGGTTCCCCTGTATTTTTGATAATCAGCCAGGCAGAACTCACAGCTGGAGGCTGCAAACCCTCAGCTGTCAGCTTCAGCAAGGCTGGTTATCAAGAATAGAGGGGTCCTCACGCTGTATCTTTTAATTATTTAAATAAATAATTTAAAATGACATGGGGTCCCCCAAATTTTTGACAACCAGCCTTGCTAAAGCAGACAGCTGGGACTGGTATTCTCAGGCTAGTAAGGGGCCATGGATATTGGTCCCCAGCCTAAAAAGAGCAGCCTGCAGCTGCCCTGAAAAGGCGCATCTATTAGATGCGCCAATTCTGGCACTTTGACCGGCTCTTCCCACTTGCCCGTAGCGGTGGGCAAGTGGGTTAATATTTGTGGAGTTGATGTCACCTTTGTATTGTCTGGTGACATCAAGCCATGGCTTAGTAATGAAGAGGAGTTTATAAGACACCTATCAATTACTAATCCTATAGTATATGGTAAATAACGACACAGCCAGAATAAGTCTTTTATTAGAAATAAAACAAAATACACTTTTACTTTTTTATTTAAAAATAACAAACACAGTTATACTCACCTAACGTCTAATTCCACCGAAGCCCTTGTTCTCCTGTAATAAAACTAAAATAAAAAAAGCAACAATATACCATACCTGTCTGTCATTCTGTCCCACGCCTAAATCCATGTGAGAAAAACTCTAACGCTGCTAGCGGGGATCTCATCGAGGTCACAGCCATTCAGCCCGGCGGGAACGCAGTCTCAGTGACCAGAGGTAACCTCGATGACGTCACCACCTGTCACTGAGGCTGCGCTCCCAGCAGTTCAGTCACCAGTGGTTCTCAGCCTGGACGGTCGCATCTTGGCACCGTCCTGGTTGAAAACTGTTTATCCCCCAGACATGGATCCCACTTCGTTTTTTTTTTTAAATATTTAAAAAATACGGCATAGGGACACCTCCAATCTTGATAACCAGCCTTGCTGAAGCTGTAGCTGAGGGTTGCAGCCCCCAGCTGTGAGTTCTGCCTGGCTGATTATCAAAAATACAGGGGAACCCACGCCATTTAAAAAAAAAATTATTTACAGTGTTGGAGCCGGCTAATATACACCCATCAGCCGTCCTGCTCTCGCTGTTATTAGCGGCAGCAGGAGTCGGATGATGGGAGCTGTAGTCCCTTCAGCTCACACCAGTGACCGGAAGTAAACTCTATACCTAGGATCACAGCTGAGTGCTCACGATCTGCGACTTCTGACCGGGCGGGATGATTTCACCGCCGATCAGAGGCAGTGTTTGCCACGCTGTTATGCGTGACAAGCACCCGGTTTTCGGGCAGCCGAAACTGAACAGTAACACAGACTTCCTGGGTGAAGTCTGTGTTCTGTGTCCATGCCCGAACAGTAGGTGTTCAATATGGACGCCGAGCTTTACTGTTCAGGTTTGCCATCTCTAATAGCAACCATATCAAGTGAATCATGTTATTTATCCTGCTTTTTAATACAGGAAAGAAATTATAAGAAAAAACAATGACAGAATAGCTTTTTATCTTAAAGCCACAAAAATATAATAAAAAGTGATTGAAACATTTTATGTACCCCTAATTATGAGTTAAAAACTTAAAAAGTTATTTGCTCTCAGAATATGATTGCAGAAAAATGTATTCTTTTTATTTAAAAAAAAGTATTGTGCAAATATAAATAACCCATAATTGCACTGACCCACAGATTAAGTTAATAGATGCTTTTACCAATTGTAAAAATAATTAAAGCCTAACTGGATGTACATTGAAAATTTTCACCTTTTGCTACCTGCCACACATTCATTTTGAACATTTATCGGGTCAAAATGCAGTTTACCATGGCTTGAAGGGTGTAGTTCCCAATACAGTCAGGAGGGTTTCTATTATTTTTAGGCCTTTTTCACTCTTGGACCCAGCCAGAAGACTAGGGACACATGTATGGAATATAAAGCTAGGAAGCACAGCATAGTAATTAGAAAGCAGTTCTTTCACTGTGGTGCAAATTAGGCACCATATATTGGGCAGTAAAATGGCATGTCTACAAATATGGCGGTTTTTAAACTCTGCATAATCCATTCCTTCCTAATTTCAGGAAAAGACATTTGAGATTAAATTGCTCACGTCACCTATTTATAAATATGTTGTGGAGAGTAGTTTCACAAACTGGTCATTACCTGAATGGGTTCTCTTATTTATTTTCTCCTGAACTCCAGAAATTCAACAAATTAGACCTGAAGTCGACCTTGTGATTCATTCTTAATCCCTGTTATCAGTGGGGAAATAACTATTTGATACAATGCTGATTTTGCAAGTTTGCCCACCCACAAAGAATGGAGAGGCCTGTAATTTTCATTGTTGGTACACTTCAACTGTGAGAGACAGAATCAAGAACAAAAATCCAGAAAATTACAATGTATGATTTTAAAATAATTAAATTGTATTTTATTGCATGAAATAAGTATTTGATCACCTATCATCCAGCAATAATTTTGGCTCTCACTGACCTGTTATTTTTTTTAGGAAGCCCCTCCTACTCTGCACTCATTACCTGTATTAATTGCACCTGTTTAAACTCAATACCTGTATAAAAGACACCTGTTCACACACTCAATCAATCACACTCAAACCTTCCACCATGGCCAAGACCAAAGAGCTTTCTATGGACACCAGAGACAAAATTGTAGACCTTCACAAGGCTGGGATGGGCTACAGGACAATAGGCATGCAACTTAGCTTTATAAGAAGGCAACAACTGTTGGCACATTTATTAGAGAATGGAAGAAACACAAAATGACTGTCAATCTTCCCCGGTCGGGGGCTCCATGCAAGATCTCACCTCGTGGGGTAAGGATTATTCTGAGAAAGATCACAAATCAGCCCAGAACTACATGGGAGGACCTGGTCAATGACCTGTAGAGATATGGGATCTTAGTCTCAAACATTGCCATCATGGATTAAAATCCTGTAAGGCATGCAAGGTCCCCATGCTCATGCTAGCACATGAATAGGTCCATTTGAAGTTTGCCAATGACCATCTGGATGAACCAGAGGAGGCATGGGAGAAGGTCATGTGGTCAGATGAGACCAAAATAGGACTTTTTGGTATCAACTCCACTCACCGTGTTTGGAGGAAGAAGAAGGATGAGTACAATCTCAAGAACACCATCCCAACTGTGAAGCATAGTGGGGGAAACATCATACTTTGGGTGTGCTTTTCGGCAAAGAGGACAGGATGACTGCACCATGTTGAAGTGAGGATGGATGGGGTCATGTATTGTAAGATTTTGGCCAACAACCTCATTCCCTCAGTAAGAACATTAAAGATGGGTCATGGCTGGCTCTTCCAGCATGACAATGACCTGAACACGCAGCCATGGCAACTAAGAAGTGGCTCGGTAAGAAGCATTTCAAGGTCCTGGCGTGGCCTAGAAACTGTTGCCAGTGACAGCACCAAAACCTGAAACATCTGGAGAATATCTGTATGGAGGAGTGGGCCAAAATCCGTGCAGTGTGAGCAAACTTGTTCAAGAACTACAGGAAATGTCTGACTTCTGTAATTGCAAAGTAAGGATTCTGTACCAAATATTAAGTTATGTTTTTTTTATTGTATCAAATACTTATTTCATGCAATAAAATGCACATTAATTACCATATGTAAAAATCATACAATGTGATTTTCTGGATTTTTTTTAAAGAATCTGTCTCTCACAGTTGAAGTGTACCTACAATCAAAATTACAGACCTCTCCATTCTTTGCAAAATCGGCAGTGTATCAGATACTTATTTTCCCCACTATAAACAGTACAGACTAAAAGTTTGGACACACCTTCTCATTTAAAGATTTTTCTGTATTTTCATGACTATGAAAATTGTACATTCACATGAAGGCATCAAAATCATGAATTAATACATGTGGAATTACATACGTAGCAAAAAAGTGTGTAACAACTGAAATTATGTCTTATATTCTAGGTTCTACAAAGTAGCCACCTTTTTCTTTGATGACTGCTTGGCACACTCTTGGCATTCTCTTGATGAGCTTCAAGAGGTAGTCACCGTGAATGGTTTTCACTTCACAGGTGTGCCCTGTCAGGTTTAATAAGTGGGATTTCTGGCCTTATAAATGGGATTGGGACCATCAGTTGTGTTGTGCAGAAGTCTGGTGGATACACAGCTGATAGTCTCTGAATAGACTTTTAGAATTTGTATTATGGCAAGAAAAAAGCAGCTAAGTAAAGAAAACGAGTGGTCATCATTACTTTAAGAAATGAAGTTCAGTCAGTCCGAAAAATTGGGAAAACTTTGAAAGTGTCCCCAAGTGCAATTGCAAAAAACCATCAAGCGCAACAAAGAAACTGGCTCACATGAGGACCGCCCCAGGAAAGAAAGACCAAGAGTCACCTCTGCTTCTGAGGATAAGTTTATCCGAGTCACCAACCTCAGAAATTGCAGGTTTACAGCAGCTCAGATTAGAGACCAGGTCAATGCCACACAGAGTTCTAGCAGCAGACACATCTCTACAACAACTGTTAAGAGGAGACTTTGTGCAGCAGGCCTTCATGGTAAAATAGCTGCTAGGAAACCACTGCTAAGGACAGGCAACAAGCAGAAGAGACTTGTTTGGGCTAAAGAACACAAGGAATGGACATTAGACCAGTGGAAATCTGTGCTTTGGTCTGATGAGTCCAAATTTGAGATATTTGGTTCCAACCACCGTGTCTTTGTGCGACGCAGAAAAGGTGAACGGATGGACTCTACATGCCTGGTTCCCACCGTGAAGCATGGAGGAGGAGGTGTGATGGTGTGGGGTGCTTTGCTGGTGACATGTTGGGGATTTATTCAAATTGAAGGCATACTGAAGCAGCATGGCTACCACTGCATCTTGCAGCGGCATGCTATTCCATCCAGTTTGCGTTTAGTTGGACCATCATTTATTTTTCAACAGGACAATGACCCAAACACACCTCCAGGCTGTGTGAGGGCTATTTGACTAAGAAGGAGAGTGATGGGGTGCTACGCCTGTGACCTGGCCTCCACAGTCACCAGACCTGAACCCAATCGAGATGGTTTGGGGTGAGCTGGGACCGCAGAGTGAAGGCAAAAGGGCCAACAAGTGCTAAGCATCTCTGGGAACTCTTCAAGATTGTTGGAAGACCATTTCCGGTGACTACCTCTTGAAGCTCATCAAAAGAATGCCAAGAGTGTGCAAAGCAGTCATCAATGCTAAAGGTGGCTACTTTGAAGAACCTAGAATATAAGCATATTTTCAGTTTTTTCACACTTTTTTTGTTAAGTATATAATTCCACATGTGTTAATTCATAGTTTTGATGCCTTCAGTGTGAATGTACAATTTCATTGTCATGAAAATACAGAAAAATCTTTAAATGAGAAGGTATGTCCAAACTTTTGGTCTGTACTGTATATTTGTCTAAAAATTAGAGTGACTTGTAAGATGTCTTAAAACCAGGAAACGAAGCATAATAACTGGTAAAACAATATTTCACAGTGGCACATACTGAGGAGAAAACATTGTGTGCTTAAATGGCAAACCTGTAGAAAACTTACACTTTTCACTCTGCAAATCGATTGCTCCAGAACAGCTGAAGCGCCCCACAAGTGAACCCATTTTACAAACTACACCCCTCAAGAATTTCATCTTGCTGTGGAGAGAATTTGAGCCCACTAGTGTTTCAAAGATTTTTTTAAAATTGGGATGTGAAAAAAAATAAAGCTTTTATGTAAATGCTGTTTTAGCCACAAATTTTTCATTTTTCACAAGGGGTGGTAGAAGAAAAATGGACCCCTCCAATTTGTTACCCAAATTCTCCAAATTCTACTGATAACAGCAATACTCCAATATGTGGATGCAAACTTGTATTCTTGTATTCAGGAACCTCAAAGCTCATAAAGAAAGAAGCGCCATCTTAGAATTCATTTTTTTCTGAAAATGGTATACAGTTACTCTTTCACAATAGCACAAGCTTCGAAGTGCCAGACTAGCAGTAATATCTCTCCCACTTACCCAAAACCCTTTCTCCCTATACGAGTGAACTCATTTCTCAAATAATACCCCCAAAGGAATTAATCTATTCTAGGGATATACAGTGGGTTCGGAAAGTATTCAGGCCCCTTTAAATTTTTCACTCTTTGTTTCATTGCAGCCATTTGGTAAATGCAAAAAAGTTATTTTTTTCTCATTAATGTACATTCTGCTCCCCATCTTTACTGAAAAAAAAACAGAAATGTAGACATTTTTGCAAATTTATTAAAAAAGAAAAACTGAAATATCTCATGGTCATAAGTATTCGACCCTTTGCTCAGACACTCATATTTACGTCACATGCTGTCCATTTCCTTGTGATCCTCCTTCAGAAGGTTCTAGTCCAGCTGTGGTTAATTAAACTGATAGGACTTGATTTGTAAAGGCACACACCTGTCTATATAAGACCTCACAGCTCACAGTGCATGTCAGACCAAATGAGAATCATGAGGTCAAAGGAACTTGCCAAGGAGCTCAGAGAGATATAAAAATATAATTCAAATCACCCCCTTTTTCCCTATTAAAAATAAAAGTATTAACAATAAATATATTTTGTATCACTGCATCTATAAAAGTCCAATCTATCATAATATAAAATTAACACTGTAAGCAGAAAAAAATTAAGACAATAAAATTACGTTCTTTTTTCGTCGCCGCAATGCTGAAAAGAAGCAATCAAAATATTATATCTATCCCAAAATAGTATCAATAAAAACGTATTCTTTCCCCATAAAAGAAATTCTTCAATCAGCTTCATAAAATGAAAACACAAGGCCCCTACCCATTTTTTCTCAAGTTTCTGATTTTTTTTCTCCTCTAAAATAATGAAAAACAACTGGACAATTTTAGTATCTCTGAATCATACTGACTTTAAGATTTTTTTTACCTTACAATGAACATTGTAAAAACAAAATCCAGAAAAGTACCGTAACTATGAATTGTGTTTTTTTTATTTTACCGCCCTTGGAAATTTTTCTCCATTTTTTTCAGTACATTATATGGTAAAATGAATGATGCCATTCAAATATATAACTTATCACACAAAAAAACAATGTGGTCGGATGCAAAAATAAAAAAATGATGGCACTTAGAAGAAAACTCAAAAACGAAATTTGATTGTGGTGGGAATAAGTTAATATAGCTGATGGATAAAAGTCTTGATGCTAACAATAATCATGTAAAATCAGCTATGCATGAGATGTGGAGGAGGAAGAGAAAGTAAGTGGAAATGAGTAAAAGGAGATATGGGGACCAGCTAATGAAGGTGGGTGTATATGTTCTGATTTTAGCCATTAGCCAATCATCTAATCCTTGGATTATACCTAAAGCATGTTGAGTAATACATTAATTATGGTTCCTTTCCAATAGCTTTTTGAATTTTCTTAAACACCTGGATCATGTTTTATTTGCACTAGCTTCCTGTTGGTAATATAAAATCTATTTATACTGTGTGGCTTTGTTGACACTACTTAAAAGGTAGACTGTGGTAACTATAGCTTGTCTGTCTTACACCTCCCCAAATGCACCTGTGCTGACAACTATGTGAGCACTCAAGACTAGTGTTGAGCATTCCGATACTGCAAATATCGGGTATCGGCCGATATTAGCTGTATCGGAATTCCGATTCCGAGTTCCGATATTTTCGTCTTATCGGATACCGGAATCGGGATGTCACTGTCACTGTCAGTGTCCGTCGGTCGGGTCTGTCAGGAGTCAGCGGCACTTACCCGGCAGAAGATCTCCGGCGGTCACGTCCTGGACTGCTTCATGGCCGCCATCCTCTTCTCCCCGGCGGTCACATGCAGTTTCTCGCGATAACTGCAGTGACTGCTGGGTAATCCCGGCCGTAAAGCAGTCAGTCCGATGACGTCACCGCCGGGGAAGCAGGTAATCAGCTGTGCTGCGTTGCAATGACAGGCTCTGCCTGTCATTGCGATGTAGCAGAGCTGGATCGTCGTGGGACTATCGTTATGGACTGCGTCGGACAGGTGGTATACTGTTGGTTTGTTTTTTTTCTTTTTTTACAGGAGATCGATGGCGTCGCAGGAATGAGAGAGTAATAAAATTAATGAAAACTGTGTTGTCTCTTTTATTTCATTAAAAGACTTTTTTCTTGCTTTGTCTTTTTTTTACACATTTAATAACTTTGGGATTAATAATGGATCGGTGTCTTATTGACACCTCTCCATTATTAACCGGGCTTATTGTCACCGTGCAATCAACGGTGACAATAACCCCTTATTACCCCGCTTGCCACCGCTACAGGGCAAGTGGGAAGAGCCGGGTAAAGTGCCACAATTGGCACATCTTTTGATGCGCCAAATGTGGGGCTGCTGTAGCTGGTATTATCAGGCTGTTGAGGGCCAAAATCCATGGGCCTTGACAGTCTTTTAATACCAGGCCGCAGCAGTCTGCATTTTACTTGGCTGGTTAACAAAAATAGGGGGGATCCCCACGCCGTTTTTTTTTCGAGGGGATCCCTATTTTTGTTAACCAGCCAAGCTAAGCAGACTGCTGTGGCCTGGTATTATCAGGCTTGCAAGGTCCATGGATATTGGATCCTTACCAGCCTGAAAAACCAGGCCTCAGCGGTCTGCTTCATCTGGCTGGTTAACAAAAATAGGGGGGACCCCACGCTAATTTTTTTCGAGGGGATCCCCTATTTTTGTTAATCAGCCAAGATATGCAGACTGCTGTGGCCTGGTATTATCAGGCTGGCAAGGTCCATGGATCTTGGCTCCTTAACAGCCTGAAAATCCAGGCCTCAGCGGTCTGCTTCATCTGGCTGGTTAACAAAAATAGGGGGGACCCCACGCCAATTTTTTTCGAGGGGATCCCCTATTTTTGTTAATCAGCCAAGATATGCAGACTGCTGTGGCCTGGTATTATCAGGCTGGCAAGGTCCATGGATCTTGGCTCCTTAACAGCCTGAAAAACCAGGCCTCAGCGGTCTGCTTCATCTGGCTGGTTAACAAAAATAGGGGGGACCCCACGCCAATTTTTTTCGAGGGGATCCCCTATTTTTGTTAATCAGCCAAGATATGCAGACTGCTGTGGCCTGGTATTATCAGGCTGGCAAGGTCCATGGATCTTGGCTCCTTAACAGCCTGAAAATCCAGGCCTCAGCGGTCTGCTTCATCTGGCTGGTTAACAAAAATAGGGGGGACCCCACGCCAATTTTTTTCGAGGGGATCCCCTATTTTTGTTAATCAGCCAAGATATGCAGACTGCTGTGGCCTGGTATTATCAGGCTGGCAAGGTCCATGGATCTTGGCTCCTTAACAGCCTGAAAATCCAGGCCTCAGCGGTCTGCTTCATCTGGCTGGTTAACAAAAATAGGGGGGACCCCACGCCATTTTTTTTTCGAAGGGAACCCCTATTTTTGTTAATCAGTTCCCTCTGACGTCACTGATTGTGTCCCTGGCTGACCTGAAGTGAAAGTGGAAAGCAATCAATTAAGCTTTCCACTTAAGGGCCCGTCTCACATAGCGATATCGCTACCGAGATCGCTGCTGAGTCACTAGTTTTGTGACGCAGCAGCGAGCTCACCAGCGATATCGCTGTGTGTGACATTCAGCGACGATCAGCCCCCCTGCCGGGTATCGCTGATCGTCGCTGAAATGTCAGGACCTTTGATCGCTGGTTTCCCGCCTGTCACACGCAGCGATGCGTGCCTGTCAGAGGGAAACCAGCGATCAAAAAAAGGTCCTGACATTTCTGCGACGATCAGCGATACCCGGCAGGGGGGCTGATCGTCGCTGAATGTCACACACAGCGATATCGCTGGTGAGCTCGCTGCTGCGTCACAAAACTAGTGACTCAGCAGCGATCTCGGTAGCGATATCGCTATGTGAGACGGGCCCTTAAGCGATGTTACCCGCAGTGTCGCTGTCCCAGATCGCTGCCTGAGCTGCCTGTTTGGCAGCTCAGCAGCGATCATGTAGCGATACACCAGCGATCCTGACAAGTGCATATCGTTGTCGGGATCGCTGGTGTATCGTTATGTGACACCCAGCCTTTACTCTCCTGTCAGGCAGGAGAGGAACTCATTCATTTGGGGTTTACTGTGAGGCTGCAGCATTAGCTGCGGTCCCTGCAGTAAACATTAACCCTTTCTGAAGGATTACACCGTGGGACCTGACTGTGCATGGGATAGGTAAGAATAATTTTGCTTTTTTATTTTATTTTTATTACAGGAAATGGTTTTTGCAGTAAAATAAAAGATGGTCAAAAACATGTGTCTTTATTTCATTAAAATGATTTTTAATTAAAGTGTGTGTGTTTTATTTTTATTTCATGCAATAGGATTAATAATTGATAGTTGTCTAATTGACAGCTCTCAATTATTAACCTGGCTTAAGGTCACCTTTCAATAGCAAGGTGGCTTTAACCCCATATTAACCCATTCGCCACCGCTACAGGGCAATGGGAATAGACGGGCAAAGTGCCAGAAAGGGCGAATCTAATTATAGATTTGTCTTTCCTGGGGTGTCTGGGGGCAGATGTTAGTAGCCGGGGGGGGCAAAAATAATGGTCCCTCTCTGGGCTATTATTATCTGCCCCCACTCACTGGCTTTGTCTGTCTGGTTGCGAAAATAGGGCGGGAGCCCACGCATTTTTTTTCAGCAATTTTACACCTCATATATATATATACATGTCATTGAATTTGTGACACATATATATATATATTTATATTTGTAGTTCATACACTTCTACATAGTATAATAGCCGCTAATTCAATTGCCGGCTTTTGTGAAAATGCAGAACCCGACATGAAATGACACTTGGTGTACATAGGGTTAACCATGTCTTTTCATGTCCTTTGCTATCTAATTTGCACAAACAATTAAATCAGACTATGTGTGCAAAATTTCACACCTCTAGGGGTTAATTAAAGGTGTAAATTCGTAGCAAAAAAGTCCGTTTTTTTTTACAACGAATTTACACCTTTAATTAACCCCTACAGGTGTGAAATTTTGCACACATAGTCTGATTTAATTGTTTGTGCAAATTAGATAGCAAAGGACATGAAAAGAAATGTTTAACCCTATGTACACCAAGTGTCATTTCATGTCGGGTGCTTCTGTCTTTTCACTGAAGCCGGCTTTACCCGGCAATTGAATCAAAGGATATTTTACTATGTAGAAGTGTATAAACTATACATATATGTATATATATATGTCACAATGACATGTATATATATATATATGCATTCTATGTGTGTATATTTAGTGTTTACAAGGAAAGAATGGGGTTTTTTTAGTTGCGATATTTTGTTCCCATAGACTTACATGGGACTTCCGGTATCGGTATCGGGTATCGCCGATATTTTAGTGATATCGGCGATACCATTCCGATTCCGATACTTTAGCATATCGGAAAGTATCGCTCAACTCTACTCAAGACATCAGAAAAGAAGTATGTATGTCAATGACCTTTTATATATAAGAACATGTTAATACCCTCATTATAATGTAATATGTATTTCATACTGGTGAAATGAAATTTAAATGTCTCATATTTGAGCATATTTTGATTTATACTACGCTGGACTGACAATTGAGCAGGAAGATACTTAGGAGCAAAGGTTCATCAACACAATGTGTTCCTTTTGACCTATTAGGGTTCTTTCACACGTCCTGATATTTCCAATACTGGAAAAACTAGTACCGGAGATCTCAGTGTCTGTGTGTAATACTTGTTGCACATGCGTGGAAACTGTGTGCCACCTGTGTGCTGCATCAGTACCACACATACCTGCGCCTGGGAATCAGCAGCACAGTTCGCGCTGTTCCTTGGTGCCGAGTGCTGAAGACGGCTCTCATTATTCTCCCCTGCTCGTGCTGCGATCAGTGCCAGCAGGAGAGAATGTTGAGAGTTGTATTCAACAGATAACAGTGAGAGAAGGCGGCAGCTGATGTGTTGTGAATGGACTTGAAATGAGTTCTGAGCAGAGGCTCCCTCTGGTGGTTACAAGCGGTACTGGACTGTCCAGTGAAGATTGTGAGGATTGGGAATCAGGTGTTACTGACTGGTCTTATTTAAGGGAGTTGCTTTCCCATCAGGGTTGCCGGTGATCAATTGTTCTGGTCTCAATCCTTGATTCCTGTTTCCTTTGTAGCCTGCTGTGTCGTGTCTGCATCTCCTGCTAACAGATAAGACATTTTCTTCTTTTTGTTTTTGTGCTTGATTTTTGCATTTTGTCCTGCACTTCTGTGGGGGCCTTCAGGGTCCCCTCCGGGGGCTTTTGCCCTCTCAGTTTAGTTCAGCCACTGATGTTTTGTACATTTGCTTTTTCCAGTTTTTTCAGTGGCTGCTGTTTTGATTTTGTTACACCAGAGAACTAATTTAGGTGGTAGAGGTCGTGTGATCTCAGGTGTTTTTGAAATTAGTAGAGTTGGTGCTTTTCAGGGTTTTTTGGGATTGCAGTAAGTGCCCTTCCTATCCTTTTCTATTTAGATAGTTTGGGCCCCAACGTTTGCTCATACTATTTTCTGTCTGTGTCAGTATTTCTTCTTGTCTAACCGCCATTACATGTTTGGGGGCTTTCTATGTTCTTTGGGGATCTGCTCCGGGGCAGATAGCTTTCCTCTTTCTATCTTTAGGTATAGTTAGTTTCTCAGGCTGTGACGAGGCGTGTAGGACCAACGTAGGAACGCTCCACGGCTGCCTCTAGTTGTGGTGGTTAGTCAGGGTACTGCAATCTCATAGATTCCAACTGCTCTGGTGTATTGCCTTTTTTACCTGCACTCCTCAGCTACCAAATCATAACACTGATGGTAGTATTCATCAGCTGCTGCCTGCACTATAAATAAATACATTTAAGAAAAAAACAGCGTGGGTTCCCCTGCATTTTTGATGACCAGCCAGGCAAAACTGACAGCTGTGGGTCTCAACCCTCTGCTGTCAGCATTAGCAAGGCTGGCTTTCAAGATTAGAGGGGTCAAAATGCCATATTTTTCAGAAATTTCTCAAGGTGATCTGCAGTGAACTCACTGAGCTGAACTGCGGTGAACTCACTGACTTTTTCTCACGGTGCTGAGGTCACCACAGTTTAGCCCGGCTGAGAACACAGCCTCAATGATCCATGGTAAGGTTGATGAGGTCACCGCTGCTCACTGATGCTGCACTCGCAGCAGTTCATTCATCAGTGGTTCTCATGATTACTAACGCTGACAGCTGAGGGTTGCAGGCCTCCACCTGCTCTCGCTGTTATCAGCTGACTACAACTCTCAACATTGTCCCCTGCTAGCGGTGATCACAGCACATGCAGGAGAAAATGATGAGAGCTATCTTCAGCACCCGGTACTGGAGAACAACGCTAACTGTACTGCTGCTTCTTAGGCGCCAGTCTGTGTCACTTGAATGGGTCTACGTGTGTAAGTATTTCCAGTATGTGGGAAAAGTGATGTGTGAAAGAGCCCAATACGGTATACCAAATGCAAATACAATGCTGAGGTCCCATGTAGCACCAGAAGTGTGACTGCTAAGAAGCTGCATCCTAAAAGTTGCGGCGAAATTCCACTGCATCATTTAAAATAAGTTGCAAATAGCTTGCCTATTGTTAATAACAACATGCTTTTGCAGAAACCACATGGCCATTACCAATAAACTAGTGATTTTCAATCCATTTGTAATAATGTAGTGGAAAGTCACTTTTATGAAGAGGCTTCTAAGTCGCCACATATTGAACACGTTACATGAGTTCTGAATGCTATGTGGCATACCAGCCTAATCAAGGAGAAAAGGAAGTAGCCAACTCACCACATAAGCACGTAGATCTCTGGAGGGTGAATCAACGCCACTGCTTTGGCCAAAAAATGAACCAGTAAAAATAGATCCAGTTGCACGGATAAAATTCTTGAAGCTTTATTTGGTTATGTTAAAATTTCAAAAGAGATCCAACAAAGTCCAAGAGCGAAACACCAATTTGTTTCTGGTGCAGCCTAATGCAGCTTTTAGCTCCCTAGAAGAATCCAGCCCGTCTAGCAGACAGACCATTTAAATACATGAAATGTGATGGTTTATTCTTTTGTTTTCTTTATGTAGTTTGCAAATAGATTTTCCATTGTATTTTGATTTGGCCAGGGGCATAATGATCACATTATGACAGGACACAGACACTGGCTTCCTGCTCAGCATTACCTATACCAACTGCAGTCCTATCAAAGGACTGCAGCTGTAGAGAACGTTGATGTCCCATTGCAGACAGCACAATGACGTCACTGCATTGCTTGTCGCAGTTACTGCATTGCTATGACTTAGCTTGGAAATTGATTCTTTTATCTATTGTGTGATGAAGACCAATGTTGGGCACTATTATTGGATTTGGCATTGCTTCTGGATGGGGGCCGCATAGGTTAATATTGTGAATGTAGGGGACATTACTGTATGTATTATAATTTTTTTTTTTACCGGCTATGAACATAGAGTCTATCAATGCTAGTTGGTAAAGTACATCCATCTGAGCAACATGCTAGTGGTGGAAGAGATCAAATTTCTCCCCGGGGCCAATAGGATTCTATTTATGTCAATGTATTTAACAGTGTGCAAGGTCCTATTATAAAGCAAACACCTGAATTTATCCTTATTCCTGTTGTAAAGATCCCAAAAAAGCTTGTGAAACTTTATAGTACTATAAGGTGGAGTATTTTATATATATATAAATTGTAAGGATTCACTCCCTTTCCGGCAGCTGGATAGCATTCACAAAGGCCCAAAGTTCTTGTCTCAAACAGGAAGGTTTATTCAAAAAGTCCATAACACTTCCAAAGCAAAAATAAACAGCGGTTCTTCAGTCACAAAACAAATTAAAAAACAAACACATTTAAGTGTCCCTCAGTCTCTTTACTCTTGTCCAGGAGACAAGGTCCAAGAGGTCTTTCACCTCTCACTCATAGACCTAAACACCAGAGGTGTACAACCTCTTAATCCAGACAGTCATGAGCAGATCAGCTGCCCTTTTAACCCAGCTGCACCTAATGGATTGGAGGATGGGAATGACCGGTCCTGCCCATCTCTTACCAGCCATTACTGAAACCTAGATCTATGCTGGATCAATACTGGAGCCTTCTTTCCAGGTTTCATAAAGCCAAGGCATGGAACCTCGGTGATTCATTCACTCGTTTCTGGACTTGCCTAGTTGCCTGTCTACAATACACACATCCATAATGTTATGAACCCTATCAATGTATTTAAACATTTTTTATGTAACGCCGGCCGACACCCTGGCCGAGGGTTAAATTAAACCTTTAAATATGTCAATATGTCACTGTCAATTGCAACAGTAGCATCTAGATGGTTAAAAGAGAGGGATCCCTTTCTCTTTAACCCTGGAATATACACAGCACATCCAATGCCCGTGGCAGAATGTGCCTTCATATTCTACTAAATAATTTATCTATCTGGATCAGACGATAACCCCAATGCTTCATCATCTGGAGGAAGCTAATTTGACCCAGTTATTATTTCTCCAGCAAGTGGAGACATTAATTTAGTCCACTAAAATTTTGGAACCCCTTCTGATAAGCCGCTGAGCTCTTCTGTAAGTTGGTTTTCTTTCTAATAATGACGTCACGCTGTGACGGCCTTCTGTAAGGACGGGGGCGCCTCAAACTGTCCCTGGAACTGGGAACCTAACTATCCTTGTCCTGGGGGTACTATTAAACGTACAGAGGCCTGAGTCCCTGACCTTACTATGCTAATGTTAATGTCCTAAGCTGTCTCCTCCCCCTTCCCCAGGAGGCCTGAGACAGACATGTTAGTGTATATACAGGTAAGACAAACAGGGATAACAAAAAGCAACTTACACACAAAAACACTCACCAAGGGTAGAGAGTAGGGTTGAGCATTCCGATACCGAAACCCGGTTCCGATACCTGAAATCCAATGTAAGTCTATGGAACAAAATATCGGAATTAAAAATATTCCGATATTTTGTTCCCATAGACTTACATTGGATTTCAGGTATCGGAACCAGGTTTCGGTATCGGAATGCTCAACCCTAGGAGAGGAATCAAGGGAAGCATAGGAAGGTACAAACCAAATGGGAATAGTATAATGGAGAAAGCATACACCCAAAAATAGCAGTTAACAATCTCCAGCACACCAATTCCAGCAAGCCAGAAAGCAAAACTTTCACAGGCAAAGATGAGGTCTGGCCACATTTTAGAAAAAGAGAAAGCGAGCAGGTCAGGAGCAGCTGTGAGATGGAACTGCATGCCTTTAGCATGCAAAAAGTCATTATCTTCTTCAGCACCAAAGCAAACAAATTCAATTTAATATGAGGAACAAAACACACAGGCTAAATGGTAGACCTGCAATTCACAGTACGTAAAGATCGCCTAACCCCAGATCTCCCTGGAGGATGTGACACACTTGTGACAAATGATCATTTTCCACTTTGCGTATGAGCGCTTTGGATCCAGTGTCTCCCTAATGATCAGTTTCTACTTTACATAGAAGGACTTTGGATCGAGTGCCTATATGCCGATTACTGTTGTTTTCTGTCATGACTTGCTCTGACTTGGTCTCAACAGTTCACCCCTGGATGTAAGGGAAGAAATGGAGAAGAACTCTCTGCACTTTCCTAATCTCTCTGAAGTTAACCTCTTCACAATCTAACCTGTTTTCATCTTCATGACCAGACCAAATTTTACAATTCTGACCAGTGTCACTTTATGATGTAAGAACTCTAGAATGTTTCAACATATCCCAGTCATTCTGAGATTGTTTTTTCGTAGCATGTTGTACTTCATGTTAGTGGTAAATTTTAGTCAATATGATTTTTTTTTATTTATGAAAATATAAAAAATTTTACAAATCTAATAGTTATACCACATTTGAGAAAACTCAAAAATTACGACCATGAAGTCAAAGAATTATAAGAAAATACAAATTTTATTTAACATATTCATATAAAAAATTTACGGACAGGGAACCAGAAACAGGGAAAGCAATGGAGTGCAGCTAATATGCATCAGTGGTACGTCATAGAAATGACCGTAGAGACCAACAAACTGAAAGTATATTATAATATATAATATATAAAGATGGCCAATCACAAATAAAATATATACACATATGAACCTCAAGTAAAGTAATCACTAAGTGTATATAAAATAATATTTATAATATATGGCTGTAGACTATAAAAATTAATAGCAAATAAGCGATAGATAATTTACACAGTCAATATATTAGATGGAGCATGTAATCAAAGGAAACAATACCAAATCAATTGATATCACATTCATTACCATAATAGTAACTGTATTAATGGCAGGAAGAAATACAAATAGCAGATATATAATATCAAATTGACTACATGCAACAATCATGAAGAAGGAGATACTGGCATAGATTACCACAATTTTTAGCCCATCAGGCAAGATTTAGCAAGTTAATATGCTGTTAGGTGCAAGCCATTTTATATAGTACTAATAGGAGGAAACTGGCATCAATAGCACAGAGAACCATAACGATGGAATAAGTCAGCCATAATTTACCTGGGGTGACAGATAAGGAGGAACAACGCACGGGTCAGACAGGAGGCCCGACGCGCGTTTCGGATGCACGATCCTTCATCGGGGGCATAGAGAAGCATAGTGGGTGCCGGTATAAATACCGTCAGACCGGAAGTAACTTGGCTGCAAGACCGGAAATGACGCATCCGTAACCACAGTGATCGCTGTGCTGAATGGCAGCGGCGTCAAACACCCCGGGACGACATAGCAACCCAGGGTATCTAGAGACGCCGACATGTCATGGAGCAGAGCGGTATGAGGCGCGCATGCGTCAAGGTCAGCAGACAGTTTACAGATATCTGTGAATATATATACTGCCAGAGATATAGTATATACAAAAAACATAAAAAGAATGAATAAGAAAAATAAGACAAATATATACTACATATTTATACCGGCACCCACTATGCTTCTCTATGCCCCCGATGAAGGATCGTGCATCCGAAACGCGCGTCGGGCCTCCTGTCTGACCCGTGCGTTGTTCCTCCTTATCTGTCACCCCAGGTAAATTATGGCTGACTTATTCCATCGTTATGGTTCTCTGTGCTATTGATGCCAGTTTCCTCCTATTAGTACTATATAAAATGGCTTGCACCTAACAGCATATTAACTTGCTAAATCTTGCCTGATGGGCTAAAAATTGTGGTAATCTATGCCAGTATCTCCTTCTTCATGATTGTTGCATGTAGTCAATTTGATATTATTATCTGACTTTTGTATTTCTTCCTGCCATTTAATACACTTACTATTATGTAATGAATGTGACTAAATTGATTTGGCTATTGTTTCCTTGATTACATGCTCCATCTAATATATTGACTGTGTCAAATTATCTATCCCTTATTTGCCTATTAATTATTATATAGTCTACAGCCATTATATAATATATATATTATATATTATATACACTCTAGTGATTACTTTACTTGAGGTTCATATGTGTATATATATTTAATTCTGTGATTGCCATCTTTATATATTATATATTATACACTATACTTATACAGATTGTTGGTCCTCGTACCGGTCATTTCTATGACGTACACTGATGCATATTAGCTGCACTCCATTGCTTTCCCGTGTTTCTGGTTCCCCCGTCCGTGATTTTTTATATGAATATGTTAAATAAAATTTGTATTTCTTTGATAATTCTTTGGACTTCATGGTCGTATTTTGAGTTTTTCTCAAATGTTTGCGCACTTCTGTGCGACTGTCCTAGTTTGCCATGTATACCTTAGTTCAGCATTATAATGAGGGTATTTACATCACTCCTTTTCATTTTGCTGATCCTGTCTATTGCTCGTGTTCTCTAGTTATACCACATGTCTACTTTACCTCAGCATTAATTTTTAAACATTTTTTTGCTAGAAAGTTAGAAGGGTCAAAAGTTAATCAGCATTTTTTCCTTTTTCCAACAAAATTTACAAAACCAATTTTTTTAGGGACCACATCACATTTGATGTGACTTTAAGGGGCATATATGACAGAAAATACCCAAAAGTGACACCATTTAAAAAACTACACCCCTGAAAATGCTCAACCCACATTCGAAAAGTTTATTAACCCTTTGAATGCTTCACAGGAATTAAAGCAATGTGGAAAAAAAATGAAATTTTAAAATTTTCCCACAAAAATTTGCTTTAGCCCAAACTTTTTCATTGTCACAAGGGTAACAGGAGAGAATGGACCATACCATTCTCCTGAGTACACCAATACCCCATAAGTGGTAAAAAACTGTCATTTGTGCACACGTCAGGGCTCGACAGACATGGAGCACCATGTCGCATTTGCAGAGCCCCTGATGTGCCTAAACAATGGAAACACCCCACAAGTTACTCCATTTTGGAAACTACACCCCTTGAGGAACTTATCAAGAGGGGTGTTGAGCACACTGAATCCAAAGGTGCTTCACAGAATTTTATAACGTTGAGCTGTGAAAATGAAAAAATACATTTTTCCCACAAAAATGTTGGTTTTGCCCCACATTTTTAATTTTCACAAGGGTAACAGGAAAAAATGGCCCATAAAATTTGTAGTGCAATTAGTCTTAAGTATATTAATACCCCGTATGTGGTGGAAAACTACTGTTTTGGCGCTTGGCAGAAGTCAGAAGGGTAGGAGTGCCAATTGAATTCTGGAGCACAATTTTGGCTGGAATAGATTGCGGATGCCACATTTGAAGAGCCTTTGACATGTCAAAGCAGAAGAACCCCACCCCCCACGTTACCCCATTTTGGAAACTACACCTCTTGAGGAATTCATCAAGGGTGTAGTGAGCATTTTTGAGTTGTCGAGCGATTCATAGAATTGTATAACATTGGGCTGAGTAAATGCGAAATTACCATTACCACAAACAAAAATTGCATTGGTCCCAAGTTTTTAATTTTCAAAAGATGTATTTGGAGAAAATGAATAGTACAATATGTTATGCAGTTTCTCATAAGAACACCAATACCCCAAATGTGGAGGATAATTACTTTTGAGGCACAGTGCAAAGCTCAGAAGGGAAGAAGCGTCAAATTGGGAGTTCAGATTTTGCTGTAATGGTTGGAGGGTGTCATTTCACATTGGCAGAACCCCTGAGGTGCCAGAACAGCAGAATCTCTCCATAAGTGAACCAATTTTACAACCTGAACCCCCCCAAAGAATTCATCTACAGGCGCATTGAACATGTTGACATCACATGTGCCTCCCAGAATTTTATTCCATTGGGTGGTAAAGAAAGAATAATTACATTTTTACCACTAAAATGTTGTCTCAGCTCCAAGCTTTTAAGTTTTTAATGGCTAATAGGAAAAAATGCTGCCCCACTGGATGTGGTGTGCAGCAATGCATGCACTGTCAGAGTGCACGGTCAGCAGGGTTGTGACACAGCTGCATACTCTAAAGTCCTCTTGTTGGTAATGATGGATTACTCCCATGGATACCAATGGGTATGGTGAAAAAAAGTTATTTAATTTCAGCATAAGAACAATTGCAACGCGTTTCAGGGCAACCTCCTTCCCCAGGCATTAAAACATATACAATTATGTAACGAATGGAAGCGGAGTCACAGATGGTGAAGTGAACATTCGTTTAATGAAATTTTCATGGAACCATGGCATCACTATCGGAGGGGCTCCAAAGGAGGCGTGACTAAGTGAACCCTAGATACCCGTAGCAAGACAGCTCAAACAGGGCTAGGATGGAATGCCCAAGGGACGCAAGGTGCTACCTACAGTTAGACCCCGAACATGTGGAAGATGACCCAATGGGACAGGCGGGCTGGCAGGGACTGCAGGAGATGTGGAACTTGGTAGATAGCAGACGGCCGGAACGGGTAACAGGCAGCAGCTGACAGGTACTGGTGCAGGAGGTACTGATGCAGTCCGAGGAGATGTGGTGAGACTCAGCAGGCACACTGAGGAGACAAACTGGAGTTAGCTAGAAGCTTGCGGAGCACTGGCACGCAGGTACAGGAACCTGGGAATAGCAGCAGGAAGCACTTGTTGCTCAGGCACGTCCCTAAGGTCAGTAATCTGAATTAGTTGCGATTTTTAAAGAGCCTTAAAAATGATTTGTTATATCCAGGAGCTCTCTCAATATATTGGATTAGACCCTCATAAACAATACATCATTAGACAAAACTCATTACCAATACATAACTCAATGTGTTCCTCCTTTTACCAGATTCATCAGGAGTGATGGATTAGATAATAATATAATAAAGTATAGAGCATAATAAATGTATACTTAGCTAACAATAGTAGTCATTGGATCAAAAAAGATTAATTGGATCAGGATGCATTTGGTAACGTACCTACAGTTGTGTGAAAAAGTGTTTGCCCTTTTTTGACTTCCTGTTCTTTTGCATGTTTGTCACACTTAAATGTTTCAGATCACCAAACAAATATAAATATTAGACAAAGATAACAAGTAAACACAAAATGCAGTTTTTAAATGAAGGTTTTATTATTAAGGGCAAAAGAGATCCAAACCTACTGGTCCCTGTGTTAAAAAGTGATTGCTCCCTAAAGCTAATAACTGGTTGGGCCACCCTTAGAATCAACAACTGCAATTAAGCATTTGTAATAACTGGCAATGAGTCTTTTACAATGCTCTGGTGGAATTATGGCCCACTCATCTTTGCAGAATTGTAATTTAGCCACATTGGAGGGTTTCCAAGCATGATCCGCCTTTTTAAGGTCATGCCACAGCATATCAATCGGATTAAGGTCAGGACTTTGACTAGGCCACTCCAAAGTCCATGGTATCTGGGCCTGTATGACCACGGGGGGAGCGCGGCCGATCGCGGCCAGATGTCAGCTGATTCTCACAGCTAACACCCGGCACTAAGTGAGGAGTGGTCATGGACCGGTCCCGGCACTTTAACCCCCTGCACACTGCGATCAAACATGATCGCAGCGTACCGGTGGCATAGAGAAGCATTGGGCAGGGAGGGGGCTCCCTGCGTGCTTCCATGAGACCCTCAGAGCAACGCGATGTGATCGCTTTGTACCGAGGGCCTCCTCCCTGCAGGACCCCAGATCCAAGATGGCCGCGGGGTCCTTCCGGGTCCTGCAGGGAAGTGGCTTGTTGGTGCCTGCTGAGAGCAGGCGCCGGCAAGCCTCCTGCACTGCCTATCAGATCACTGATCTGACACAGTGCTGTGCACAGTGTCAGATCTATGATCTGACACTATATAGTGATATCCCACCCTGGGACAATGTAAAAATGTAAAAAAAAAATATTATACTGTGTAAAAATATTTTTTAAAAAATCCCTAAATAAATAAATTAAAAAAAATATTTCCCCAATAAACACATTATTATTATGTAAATAAAAAAAACAATAAACGTACATATCTTTAGTATCTCCACGTCCGTAATGACCCGCCCTATAAAACTGTCCCACTAGTTAACTCCTTTAGTGAACCCCTTAAAAAAAGGCAAAAAAACAATGCTTTATCATCATACCGCCGAACAAAAAGTGGAATAACACGCGATTAAAAAAACGGATGTATATAAACATGATACCGCTGAAAACGTCATCTCGTCCTTCAAAAAACGAGCCATAGTGTCATCTGCAAAAAAATAAAAAAGTTATATCTCTCAGAATAAAGCGATGCAAAAATAATTATTTTTTATATAAAATAGTTTTCTTTGTATAAAGCACCAAAACATAAAAAAATTATATAAATGAGGTATCGGTTTAATCGTACTGACCCGACAAATAAAACTGCCTTATCAGTTTTACCACACGCGTAACGGTATAAACGAGCCCCCCAAAAGAAATTCATGAATTGCTGTTTTTTGTTCATTCTGCCTCCCAAAAATAAATAAAAAGCGATCAAAAAATGTCATGTGCCCGAAAATGGTACCAATAAAACCGTCAACTCGTCCCGCAAAAAACAAGACCTCACATGACTCTGTGGGCCAAAATATGGAAAAATTATAGCTCTCAAAATGTGGTGATGCAAGAACTATTTTTTGCAATAAAAAGTGTCTTTTAGTGTGTGACAGCTGCTAAACATAAAAACCGGCTATAAAAACCCACTATAAATAGTAAATTTAACCCCCCTTTATTACCCCCTTAGTTAGGGAAATATAATAAAATAAAAAAAATGTATTTTTTTCCATTTTCCCATTAGGGTTAGGGTTTGGTATTAGGGTTAGGTTTGGGATTAGAGTTAGGGGTGTGTTACGGTTAGGTTTGTGGTTAGGGTTGGGATTAGGGGTGTGTTGGGGTTAGGGTTGGAGTTAGAATTGGGGGATTTCCACTGTTTAGGCACATCAGGGCTCTCCAAACGAGACATAGCGTCCGATCTCAATTCTAGCCAATTTTGCTTTGAAAAAGTCAAACGGCACTCCTTCCCTTCCGAGCCCTGCCGTGCGCCCAAACAATGGTTTTTCCCACATATGGGGTATTCGCGTACTCAGGAGCAATTGCACAACAGCTCTATTTGTCAATTTTCTCCTTGTACCCTTGTGAAAATAAAAAAAATGTTTGTAAAAGATCATTTTTGTTTATAAAAAGTTAAATGTTAATTTTTTCATTCCACATTCCAAAAATTCCTGTGAAGCACCAGAAGGGTTAATAAACTTCTTGAATGTGGTTTTGAGTACCTTGAGGGTGCAGTTTTTAGAATGGTGTCACTTTTGGGTATTTTCTGCCATATAGACCCTCAAAGTGACTTCAAATGCGAGGTGGTCCCTAAAAAAAAACAGTTTTGTAAATTTTGTTGTAAAAATAAAAAATCGCTGGTCAACATTTAACCCTTATAACTTCCTAACAAAAAATTTGGTTCCAAAATTGTGCTGATGTAAAGTAGACACGTGGGAAATATTATTTACCGTATATACTCATGTATAAGCCGACCCGTGTATAAGCTGACCCCCCCCTAATTTTGCCACAAAAAACTGGGAAAACTTATTGACTCGCGTATAAGCCTAGCGTGAAAAATGATTATGCCCCCATATGATGCTCCACAGATTATGCCTCCATATGCTCCAGATTATGCCCAATATGCTTCAGAGATCATGCCCCCATATATTTCACAGATTATGCCCCCGTATGATCCACAGATTATGCCTCCATATGCTCCAGATTATGCCCAATATGCTTCAGAGATTATGCCCCCATATATTCCACAGATTATGCCCCCATATGATCCACAGATTATGCCCCATATGCTCCAGATTATGCCCCCATATGTTCCACAGATTATGCCCCCATATGCTCCAGATTATGCCCCCATATGTTCCACAGATTATGCCCCCATATGCCCCCATATGCTCCAGATTATGCCCCATATGTTCCACAGATTATGCCCCATATGCTCCATATTATGCCCCCATATGTTCCACAGCTTATGCCCCCATATGCTCCATATTATGCCCCCATATGCTCCAGATTATGCCCCCATATGTTCCACAGCTTATGCCCCCATATGCTCCATATTATGCCCCCATATGCTCCATATTATGTCCCCATATGTTCCACAGCTTATGCCCCCATATGCTCCAGATTATGCCCCATATGTTCCACATCTTATGCCCCCATATGCTCCATATTATGCCCCATATGTTCCACAGCTTATGCCCCCATATGCTCCAGATTATGCCCCCATATGTTCCACAGCTTATGTCCCCATATGGCCCATATTATGCCCCCATATGCTCCAGATTATGCCCCCATATGCTGCACAATTATGCCCCATAGTATAGGCCTTATATGCTGCTGCCTGCAAAAAAAAAAAAAAATGACATACTCACCTCTCGTCGCTGGTGGCCAGGTGCCGGTGTCCTGAGCAGTCACTAACGACGTCATCGCGCCCTCTGCTTGATCATTCACAGCAAGAGGAGTCGGACGAGGACGCAGCGTGCAGCGAGGGACAGGTAAATATCGCTATACTCACCCCTCCGCCGCGCGTCCCTGCAGCCTCTCCTCTTCTCCCAGCGCTCTCCGCAGCGCTTCAGTCCTGCAGCGGTCACGTGCTACCGCTCATTAAAGTCATGAATATGTGCATATTCATGACTTTAATGAGCGGTGCCATGTGACCGCTGCAGGAAGGAGCCGGAGATCGTGGGAGAAGCAGGGGGGCTGCAGAGACCGCGCCGGCGGAGGGGTGAGTATGATCCGACACCCCCGCTCCCCCTCCCCCGCCGACCCCCGTATATGACCCGCGTATAAGCCGAGAGGGGGACTTTCAGCCCTAAAAAATGGGCTGAAAATCTCGGCTTATACATGGGTATATACGGTATTAACTATTTTGTGTGATATATTTCTCTGTTTTAAGGGCATAAAAATCCAAAGTTTGAAAATTGCAACATTTTTGCCACATTTCGGTCTTTTTCATAAATAAACCCAAGTTATATTGAAGAAATTTTACCACTATCATGAAGTACAATATGTCACGAGAAAACAGTCTCTGGATCGCCAAGATCCGTTGAAGCGTTCCAGAGTTATAACCTCATAAAGGGACGGTGGTCAGAATTGTAAAAATTGGCCCAGTCATTAACATGCAAACAACCCTCGGGGGTAAAGGGTTAAAATGATATATTCATCTTGTGTCAAGTACTAACACACATAAAAGACTGGAAAAAAAGATCAACGTGTTTCGATGTGCGTCTTAGATCGTGACTAAGACACACGTGGAAACTCGTGATCTTTTCTTCCAGTCTTTTATGTGTGTTAGTGCTTGACACAGGATGATTATATAATTTTAATAACTTTGAATAAAAGCTACTTTTTGTATATAACTACTTTAGCCTCTATGCTGGGTCAAATCTTTTTTTCCTTGCTTCCTACTGTTGCAGCTGCTTCACCCTGATCCATGCGTGGCTTTGGACTACATAGGGGAGAGCACGCTCATGCTGTTAAGCTTATATCCACTTATTTCCTTTAAGTGTGACAAACATGCAAAAGTATAGGAAATCAGGAAGGGGCAAACACTTTTTCACACAACTGCATAGTTGCAAATGGTATATTCCCTCCAGATGATCTGCATAACAGTTGATACATGTGGCCACTTGAAATAAAGCCGCTTGTTTAATGTGCGTTCCAGCGCTGCATTCCACTTACCGGAACCCCCTTATAGTGAATATCCTTAGACGCATCTGATTAAGGAAACCATCCTGAGACTAGAGACACATCATCAATATGTGCGCACCTTCATGGGTATCACTGTTCTCTCAACTCCGGCTAGGGGATACATGTGACCGGAAGTGCGTTACTGCCTCAATCTAATGCACGTAGCTATGAGCGCATCAACCAACCGAACATGCCATGATGCGTGTCACTGTGGGTTCCACTTCAGGAAGAGTAGGTTCACGTGACTGGAAATGCGTCGTTGTGAGTTCCACCCTCAGTTCAGGTGGAATGCACAGTCAAAATGAGATTTTGCTGCTGTTGCTATGCGTACCTCCCAATCCGAAGTGTAGTGCCAGGAAGAAAATGACCTCTAGGGGAGTGTTTAATAACAATCTGCCATACATTACAAAATAATTGATAATATATATATATATATATTAAGCAACTATAAGCAATTATATTCATCAGAGAGTAAGAGGACTTGAACTCTAGTGAGACCTCTTATAAGTGGCAATCCTACAAATCAATATCAACCCTTTAATTAGCCTTGCAATATGACTTAAGATAAAAGTCAAATCATTTGCAGACACAGTGTTTAGGGTTAGTTACCCTCACCTCACAGTCCAACAGTGCGAGCGTCTCATTGTGGCCCGCAGTGGAGGCTAAGACCTTCAGGGATCTAACACTCTAGGAGTGATTTCTCCTTTCTGGAGCATGTGCCCTGCTGAGCAGAGCATTTAAATTGTTTCCTCATACTGGCGTGCCCCAACTGAGATCTCTCATAGGAGAAAAGTGTCCCCTCTAGGTACTGCAGGCTCTATTGTCCAAACTAGCTAGCTTTGTTCTTTGATCTGTCCTTGAATTTGTTTTGAAAAACTGTTATCGTAATACAACCATTGTGTGTTGACGCCATGCGTTTTATGATGTGTTATGGCCCGGCGAAAACCACTAGAACCGCTTTATGTGGCTTTTTTACTTGTGGATTTCCTGATCCCCAATTACCAAAGTCGTGAGGATTGATTGCACTAAAATCAGCGTACTGGCGTCAAGAGATAATTGCATGTACAGATGAAACATTTAACGCACACAGTTCAGTGTTACAATAAGTATAAACAACATGTCCAGCATACAAACAGGGTCCTCATAACACGGGTACTCACCTTTAGTACTAAACAATGAATCACATATGCAAATACACTGTCATCCATGTAGTCATTTGAATACTGATTTCCATTACTGCACAAAACCTTAATTTATGGGGATACAATTCGCTACATCTCACTTATAGCCAGATGTTCCACGTGAAAACTGGTTTACTGAAATTAGTGTTATATTGGGCTTGCAACCCTAAATACACTGCTTTCGGTTATTGAATACTTCAGTCATATAGACCTATGCAGGCTGAAGACATAAGACTGGGATCTAAATATATTATTGTTCCTAATGATGCAGTATCTTTGTTCCTCATACTGGCTTGCCAAATCTAGCATGTATTTCTCCATAAGGAGAAAACTTCCCCTCTTGTTGCTATGTCATCTTTTAAACATAGCTGCTTTGTTTTTGATACTGCCTTGTATTTGGTTTTGACAAAACTTTATTGATACAATTGTGTGTGTTACGCCATGCGTTTTTGATGTGTTTGCGCCACGCAAACACACTAGAACGCTCATGTGCTTTTTTACTTGTGGATTTCCTGCATCTAATTCAAGTCTGTGGGAAAGAATTGCACATAAAACTCAGCGTACCTGCAAGAGAAATTGACATGCTACAGATTTGAAACATAAACGCACACAGTTCAGTTTACACTAAGTAAAAAAAATGGCCAGCAACAAAAAGTCACCAAAAATCATCGTGGGTACACAGCCTTAGTACAAAACAATGAAATCCAGAGCAAAATACACATTATACATGTATATTTTGCATCTGATTTTCCATGTAGTGAAGCAAAAAAAACTCTTCAGAATTTATGGTGGAAATTTGCACAAATTCATATAGTCCAAATGTTCCCATGAAAAATGGTTTTACTAGAAATTAGTGTGTATATTGGCTTGCACAGCTAAATACTGTACTGCTTTCTGTTGATGAATATTTTCAGTTCATATAAACCAGCCAGGCTGAAGACATCAGCAGCACTAAATATCTATTATTGTTCCTAATGTATGTACCTTGGTGTAAGGAGATGTACATTTTGCCCATGTTCCCCTTTGAAGACAAGTATACTTTCATGTTGTGTTATTTGAATTGTGATTTACGCTAAAGGTATAGGGATTGCAGGAGTTAATGTTTGTGATAAGCCCAGAGTGGCCGGGGCTAAGCTGAAGGGAAAGAGACAGTTTCCTGTTGAGATGACAGATAGGACACGGAGTGCATAGTGAAGAGTAGTGTTGATCGATACGATACTGCAAATATCGGGTATCGGCCGATATTAGCTGTATCGGACTTTCAATTCCGAGTTCCGATATTGTCGTCTTATCGGATACCGGAATCGGAATTGTCACTGTCACTGTCAGTGTCCGTCGGTCGGGTCTGTCAGGAGTCAGCGGCACTTACCTGGCAGAAGATCTCCGGCGGTCACGGCCTGGACTGCTTGATGGCCGCCATCATCTTTCCCCGGTGGTCACATGCAGTTTCTCGCGATAACTGCAGTGACTGCTGGGTAATCCCGGCCGTAAAGCAGTCAGTCCGATGACGTCACCGCCGGGGAAGCAGGTAATCAGCTGTGCTGCGTGCGATGACAGGCTCTGCCTGTCATTGCGATGTAGCAGAGCTGGATCGTCGTGGGACATTCGTTACTATGGACTGCGTCGGACAGGTGGTATACTGTTGGTTTGTTTTTTTCCTTTTTTTACAGGAGATCGATGGCGTCGCAGGAATGAGAGTATAATAAAAGAAATGAAAACTGTGTTTCTCTTTTATTTCATTAAAAGACTTTTTTCTTGCTTTGTCTTTTTTTTATACATTTAAAAACTTTGGGATTAATAATGGATCGGACGCCCTCCATTATTAACCGGGCTTATTGTCACCGTGCAATCAACGGTGACATTAACCCCTTATTACCCCACTTGCCACTGCTACAGGGCAGTGGGAAGAGCCGGGTAAAGTGCCACAATTGGCACATCTTTTGATGCGCCAAATGTGGGGCTGCTGTAGCCTGGTATTATCAGGCTGTTGAGGGCCAAAATCCATGGGCCTTGACAGTCTTTTAATACCAGGCCGCAGCAGTCTGCATTTTACTTGGCTGGTTAACAAAAATAGGGGGACCCCACGCCATTTTTTTTCGAGGGGATCCCCTATTTTTGTTAACCAGCCAAGATAGCAGACTGCTGTGGCCTGGTATTATAGGCTGGCAAGGTCCATGGATCTTGGACTCCTTACCAGCCTGAAAAACCAGGCCTCAGCAGTCTGCTTCATCTGGCTGGTTAACAAAATAGGGGGACCCCACGCCAATTTTTTTCGAGGGGATCCCCTATTTTGTTAACCAGCAAGATAAGCAGACTGCTGTGGCCTGGTATTATCAGGCTGGCAGCAGGTCCTGGACTTTGGGCCCAACACCGGAAAACCAGCCTAGCACCAGCTCCTGCGGGGGGCCCGATTTTTGAAGGATATTTGTTACCAGCAAAGAAGCGTGCCCCGGGCCTGGTACTGAGGTGGCAACCATCCGGACTACGCTACAGTAACTGTCGGCTCCAGCACGCCGATACAGTTACATTCTGCGGCAGAGCAGGGAGAATCGATCTTCCTGCTCTGCCTGCCCAGAAGCTATGGGGCCTGAACACGAGCGTGGGCCCCCCACCCGTCATCGGAGGGTCAGCTGTATCGGCATCCAGCCGATACAGCTGACCGCATAGAGAGAGAAGGAGCGAGCGCTCCTTCTCTCCCATAATCCCCCTCTCAGCGTCTGACAGCGGGCGCGATGACATCACCTGCCGGCGCCCGCTGTCAGAGCTGAGAGGGAGAACAGTGAGCAGCACAGGAGCCGGGTGGTGAGTATTGTTTTTTTTTTTTTTTTAATGGGGGTGCATTATACTACAGAGGCTGTATATGGGGGGTGCATTATACTACAGAGGCTGTATATGGGGGCTGCATTATACTACAGAGGCTCCATATTGGGGTGCATTATACTACAGAGACTCCCTATGGGGATGCATTATACTACAGAGGCTGCCTATGGGGGTGCATTATAATATAGCGGCTGCCTATGGTGGTGCATTATATTATAGACTCTGCCTATGGGGGTTTATTATAATATAGAGGCTGCCTATGGGGGTGCATTATACTATATTGAGGACTATCTGGTATATTATGCTGTATGGATGCTATCTAGGGGCCATCATACAGTGTTGGACCCATTAAATAGTTTGGGGACATTAAGGGGTCAGTATATATCCAGTGAGGGGCATTATTCTGTGTATAGGGGAGATGTACAGGGGGAGACTTGGGACATTATTAAATGTAAAGTGGACACTTATTGTTATAGGGGAACTCGGGTTACTGTGACTGTCAAAGGGGCACACAGGGCATTATTACAGTCTAGGGGACAAAATGTGGTCACTGTTTTCTTGGGCACTTGCACCCGGCATTACTATATTCTAGAGGGGTGCTTTAAAATTTAGAGGTCACACAGAACCACACAGCAGGTGCAGTAAAAGGGACACATACGGCAGCAGCAGCAGCTCAGTATTAGGGTATCACGTGCAGTAATAGGGACACATACGGCAGCAGCGGCTCAGTATTGGGGTATCAGGTGCAGTATTAGGGACAGATACGGCAGCAGCGGCTCAGTATTGGGGTATCAGGTGCAGTAATAGGGACACATATGGCAGCAGCGGCTCAGTATTGGGGTATCAGGTGCAGAAATAGGGACACATATGGCAGCAGCGGCTCAGTATTGGGGTATCAGCAGGATGAGGAGTTTGTGCAGGTTGAGAATAGTCCAATTGGTGATCAAGACAGTGCTAAAAATATGAGAAGTGAAATGTGTCTTTGTTGTGTAACACCTGCACATGGAACTGTCAGAGCAGCTACTGGTATACTGGGATTTACAGACACTAAGAAGAGTTTTGCAGCTGCTGTTAAACAGGACCTTCAGACATTAATGGTTTTTTCCCTGAGCTGCGGGGGACTACAATTCCCATGGACCCTTGTTTTGGTCAGATGACACAGCTTGGAGGGATAGGAGGGAGGAGGGACTTGGGGGAGGAAGCTGGTGAGGAAGTGAAAGAAAGGGAGAGAGTGGTTTGTTCATGTAAAAGATGGAGCGCTGTGGACTTGTATTCCTCTAAAGAGCGGAGCGTTCCAGTCCCCTCTGATATACCTGCGAATCTAGACAGAGCGCAGCCCGGTCACCAGGTGAAGCAAGCAACATTAAGGACTCGGAGAGTTCTACCGGCACTCCCACCGTATAAAGGCCTGAATCCTGCCGCCCCCAGTTGGGGTCCAGGGAAAACTACAACCGGTTGAGACGCACCGTGAGTGCCCCTTTTCAAGACTTGTGGTTCAACCAGCCTGTTACAGTGAGTACACTACGCCCCAGACTATTTACCTTCGTGAGCATCTAAGTGCACCAACGGTTATAAATTTGCGCGCCAACATCCACGGCAACTGGGCCCCAACGTTTGGACTGGGTTAATACAAGAAAAGGGGAACCCTGCTATGTTATATTTGCAGGGTTGGGGAAAGAATTAGGTTGTGATGTGTATATGATTTTTATAGAGCACCGTTATCTGTATTGCATGTTGTTTCTTTAAATACACTTCATTTCTGCTGCATATCCATAAACCAGTTAAACTGTTTTACTCCTGTTTTGGGTGAGTGTGTACTGAGCTATAGGCAGGGGTTTCCCGAATCAGTCCCTGGCAGAAGATAACAGTCCTTCTGCAGTCCTAGAGAGAGCTCCAATCAAGATTCGGGTGGAGGCACTGCGCCCTAAAGAGGTGAGACCCCCCATAACACCCAGCGTACCGTGGTAGCCCTGAAGGGGTGTTACAGTGGAGGCACTGCTGAGATCCAGAACTAACACAGGAGTATTTACTATGGAGACTTTAACAGAACGAGAAGTATATTTGTGGTGTGAAGAGATGGATGTTACAGCTAGACAAAGCTTTGCAGTGAGTGGTGAGCTCTGTGATGCATCTGATGAAGAGATACTGAAAATAGTTAACCGACTCACTGAACTTGCCCACCCTGAAGTGGTCGACCGCAGAAAGGAAAAGGGGGGACAGTTACCCATAGCCCTGATCTCAACCGGGCAGATCTTGAGGAAAGATTACTTCCCATCCATGATAGCCGTGTCCCCAGAGTATGGTCGACAATGGAAGATCATTTGGCCTAATGAGTCCGAAGTTGAGACCCGGCAACAGGAATCAACCACTCAGTCTAGGAAGACTAGTATACGTCCGCCCTCTACTCCCCTTAGAACCAGTCCTGAAGAGACAGCGGCCCCTGTTGATGTGCTTATGACCGTTATGGAAAAGTTAGTCAGTCAGTTTGCAAAGATGCAGCCAGAAGGGAACTACCGTCGTTTAAGAACCTTCTCGGGTGCCCTCCTCACCCCTGCTGGAGAAGAAGAATATGATACTTGGAGGGATGTCACTTTACTGTGCTTAGAAGAGTGGCAGTGCACTGATGCCGTGAAGAAGCAAAGAATAGTAGAAAGTTTGAAGGGTACTGCTATGGAAGTGGTGCAGGCTGCTTGGCGGAGCAAGCCACTAGCAACTTATCAAGATTATATGAGTGCTTTAGAAGATGCTTTTGGATCCCCTGAAGATGCTACTGATCTACTCTATAAACTTCGTACCACCTACCAACAACCAGATGAGAAGATGTCCGACTATCTATACCGATTGGATAAGATGGTTCATAGAATAGTATCTAAAGGTGGAGTCAGCCCTAAAGAAGTTGATCAGTGTCGTCTGGACCAAGTACTCCGAGGAGCTCTCACTCATGATCCAATTGCTCAGCGGATGAGGTCTTGTGATAAAGAGAAGATTCCTGGTTCTTTTCATGAGTTGCTTAAGGAAGTTCGCAAGGAAGAGGTTATTTTGGCCGCAAGAGAGAAGACCTCCCCTCGGGTGACTACTGTTGCCTTGAAGCCAGCAGCCGACTGCCGAGAGAGGGAACTGCTGAAAGTCATCGAGAAACAGGGGGAGCAGATTACTCAATTGTTAAGTGCTCAGGCCAAGACAATACAGCGGTTACAAAGTGCTGCAGAGGTAGCCGAGAAGCAGACCCTGGCTTCAGGAAGAGAGAATGATGACCTGTGTAGAGTGGAAAGTAGGAAACCAGAAGGGTGCTTTGTCTGTGGGAGTCCAGGCCATATAGCTCGTCAGTGTCCAAAGAGGTGGAGCTCAAAGAACTCTTCACATTCTCCCCACCTCCCTCCGAGGCAGTCGGGAAACGGGAAAGGGGCCAGTAGAACCCCATACTGAGCCCCCATCAGCAACTAAGACCTACTCTACCTCTCCATCCAATAGTGCCTCATCGAAAACACTGCCTGAAGGGTTAGTGGGACCAGCCCCGCATGTCCCCGCATATATCAATGGTAAATCTTGTTCAGTATTGCTGGATAGCGGATCTCAAGTGTCCATCATTTTTGAAGGATGGTATAAGAGATATTTATCCAATGTGCCTCTGAAACCGCTGTCTGGACTCGTGGTGTGGGGACTGAGTGAACACAGCTATCCCTACCGAGGATACGTGTCCGTGACACTACGATTCCCAGAGACTGTTGTTGGAGTGGATAAAGAGATACCCATTATAGCGCTAATCTGCCCGGAGGCAGAGGCAGATGAGAGACCCACACCTGTCATAGTGGGAACAAATGCCAACATTTTCCGTACGTTAGCTCAGTGGTGTCGTGAAGCTGGGGGAGAAAAGTACTCGCAGACCCTATCCATCCACCCAGTCTGTCTGGAAGCCTATGTGAGGACGGAGGAGGAGAAGAGGGAACTGCAGCCTGAAAGCTTTGACCCTTGTTTTGAAGGAAGTGAGCTGAAAGGAGAAGAGAGGAGGCTAGTCATCGACGGCATGATGATGCGGGGGGCGGCTTTCTCCTTGGGTGAATGGGACATGGGCCTCGCCCAAGGAGTAGAGCATCGCATTCGGTTGGAAGATCAAAGGGCAATTACTGTGGCAAGAACATTATGGGAGAAGTTCTTTGCCTGCATCCATACCGATCAAGGAAGAGATTTCGAAAGTAGACTAATCAAGGAGCTATGCGCTCTCTGTGGGATCAAGAAATCCAGAACCACGCCATATCACCCCCAAGGGGATCCTCAACCTGAGAGATTCAACCGTACCCTTCTGAACATGTTAGGCACTTTAGATCCCAGGAAGAAGGGACACTGGAGCAGGCATGTGAGCCAGTTGGTTCATGCCTACAATTGCACCACAAATGAGTCAACTGGATATTCTCCTTATTTCCTCATGTTTGGAAGAAAAGCCCGACTACCCGTGGATATTAGTTTTGGGACATCCATTGACCGTTCTAATGGGAAGACCTACTTAAAATATGTGTCCCAGCTAAAAGAAGATTTGACAAAAGCTTACAAATTGGCAGAGCAGGCCTCTGGTCGGTCAGGGAAGCGCAATAAGACTCGCTACGACTGTAGGGTTCGAGAACAAGTTTTACTACCTGGAGACAGAGTTCTTATTCAGCTTTTGGGCCTTCCTGGGAAGCACAAGCTTGCTGATCGGTGGTGTCCTGACCCTTACGTGGTGATGGAGAAGTTGCCTGGTGTTCCGGCCTACAGAGTGAAGCCCGAAAAAGGTGGTGGAGCTGTTAAAACCTATCATCGACATCATCTGTTGCCTGTGGGAAAAAACATCCCTTTACCCCCATTGCCAACTCAAGGAGGTCATACAACTCTTCAGTGCAATAGGAGAAGTCCAAGGTGTAAAAACCCACCCCAGACTGGAGTTGCCTCAGGAGGATGTGACAGCGAGTCTGGGATGAATGGGGACCTGACTGTCAATGGAGCTACAGGTGGATCGAGGACCCATGCCCCATGGGCGTAGACCCTGAAAACCAGACCCCTGAAGTAGAAACAAAGAAAAGGGACATTTGTCAGGAGGCGAGTGCACCCCGCCCACAATTGGAGGAAAGTTCAGAAGAGGGACATTTATTGAATGAAGAGATTCACCTGGTGGAGCCCGTTCTTGAGATACAAGAGTCGGGGACTGAGGAGGTGGGCCCCTCGGTACACACTCGTCCCAAGCGGGACATTAGGCCACCCATGATGTTGACTTATGACAGAATGGGACATACCACTGAGGTCCCCAGGTTGATACACCCAAATTCAAATTCTGTTTGGCCTTATTTCTCGGTATCTTCCATGTGTCCAGGAGGTGGTTTGTATGCATGTAAATTTGGTGTTAGTCAGGATGCTTTAACCCCCATTCATGTTTCAGGTGGTGAGTCCTCATGTCGTGATGGGACACTTTCAATGACTCACCAGGGGGAGAATGTAACACCTGCACATGGAACTGTCAGAGCAGCTACTGGTATACTGGGATTTACAGACACTAAGAAGAGTTTTGCAGCTGCTGTTAAACAGGGACCTTCAGACATTAATGGTTTTTTCCCTGAGCTGCGGGGGACTACAATTCCCATGGACCCTTGTTTTGGTCAGATGACACAGCTTGGAGGGATAGGAGGGAGGAAGGACTTGGGGGAGGAAGCTGGTGAGGAAGTGAAAGAAAGGGAGAGAGTGGTTTGTTCATGTAAAAGATGGAGCGCTGTGGACTTGTATTCCTCTAAAGAGCGGAGCGTTCCAGTCCCCTCTGATATACCTGCGAATCTAGAGAGAGCGCAGCCCGGTCACCAGGTGAAGCAAGCAACATTAAGGACTCGGAGAGTTCTACCGGCACTCCCACCGTATAAAGGCCTGAATCCTGCCGCCCCCAGTTGGGGTCCAGGGAAAACTACAACCGGTTGAGACGCACCGTGAGTGCCCCTTTTCAAGACTTGTGGTTCAACCAGCCTGTTACAGTGAGTACACTACGCCCCAGACTATTTACCTTCGTGAGCATCTAAGTGCACCAACGGTTATAAATTTGCGCGCCAACATCCGCGGCAACTGGGCCCCAACGTTTGGACTGGGTTAATACAAGAAAAGGGGAACCCTGCTATGTTATATTTGCAGGGTTGGGGAAAGAATTAGGTTGTGATGTGTATATGATTTTTATAGAGCACCGTTATCTGTATTGCATGTTGTTTCTTTAAATACACTTCATTTCTGCTGCATATCCATAAACCAGTTAAACTGTTTTACTCCTGTTTTGGGTGAGTGTGTACTGAGCTATAGGCAGGGGTTTCCCGAATCAGTCCCTGGCAGAAGATAACAGTCCTTCTGCAGTCCTAGAGAGAGCTCCAATCAAGATTCGGGTGGAGGCACTGCGCCCTAAAGAGGTGAGACCCCCCATAACACCCAGCGTACCGTGGTAGCCCTGAAGGGGTGTTACAGTTGTAATCTCTGCAGTCGAGTCCTGGCTGGAGAAGTCGTCATGTCGGTCTGGGCCAGATGGAAAAGAAATGAAAAGTGAACAATTCCATTAGAAAGAACATCAGCGGTAAGTCATTATCTGTACCTGTGCTGTAATCTATTATATGTTCTGTAGGACTGGTATTAATATCAATATTGGTCTTTTTATATATAGATTATTTTTGGCAACAGCGCAGTCATTTGCTGACGTTCTCTGATTAGGGGCCCACTCAGAAGTTTCGACCCCACTAAACCAAAACCCTAGCTACGCCTCTGGCTCTCTCTCTAGTCTTTCTTTCTCTCTCTAGTCTTTCTCGCTCTCTGTTCTTTCTTTCTCGCTCTCTGTTCTTTTTTCTCTCTGTTCTTTCTTTCTCTCTCTCTTTTCTTTCTTTCCTCTCTTTCTTTCTCTGTTTGTTCTTTCTCTCTCGCTGCTCTTTCTTTCTTTTCCTCAGTACCAGCCACTGTGCCCTCATTACCAGTCAGTGTGATCAGCAGTGCTAAATGGGTACGCTTGGGGCGAGGATATGGGTGTGATTAGCTGTTAAATGGGTGTGGTCGGGGCGTGGCCTAAAATTTGCAGCGACGCCCTATGCGCGCCGCAGCCTTTAACCCTCTTTCCTGTCTTCAAAATTTGGGAGGTATGCTGTATGACCTCACTACAACTTCTGGCCATGCTCCTGATGAGCGCGACGGATGGTCTCCTGAGGGATCTCCTTCCACACCTGGACTAAAGCATCCACCAACTCCTGGACAGTCTGTGGTGCAACGTGGCATGGCCTAAAATTTGCTGCAGCAGGCACAGCGTGCCACAGCCTTTGTCCCTCTTTCCCCTCCTCAAAGGTTGGGAAGTATGATGGTGGGCCCCAAGAATATTTTTTCTCTGGTGGGCCCAAGGTACTCCAGTCCGACGCTGCTGGCAAGGTCCATGGATATTGGCTCCTTAACAGCCTTAAATACTATGCCTCAGCAGCAGGGGCGTACATAGAAATCATGGGGCCCCATAGCAAAAGTCTGAATGGGCCCCCCCCCAAAAAAAAAAACCCAGAGCCATTGTAAATGTAAAGTGCCAGCACAGTGAGGGGACACATTAAACAAAAAAATGTATTATGCCCCCATAGATTGTGCCCCATAGATGCTCCATAGTATAGGCCCTTATGCTGTCGCAGCTGCTGCAACCAAAAAAAAAAAAAAAGACATACTCACCTTTCGTCGCTGGGGGCCAGGTGCCGGTGTCCTGAGCAGGGGGTGACACCAGGTGCCGATGTCACCGCTCGCTCAGGGCCCCGGCACCTGAGATATTTACCTGTCCTCTCTCCACTGCTGAGTGCCGCTGTCTTCGGGGTCCTCCAGCAGTGAATGATCAGGCAGAGGGCGCGGCGCGCACTAACGACGTCATCGCGCCCTCTGACCTGAACATTGCAGCAAGAGGACGCGAGCAACGGTGGAACGGGACAGGTAAATATCCCTTATACTCACCCTTCCGCCGGCGTGGTCTGTGCAGCCCCTGCTCTTCTCCCACGGTCTCCGCCGCCAGTGTTCAGCGGTCACGCGGGAAAGCTCATTAAAGTCATGAATATGTGGTATTCATGACTGTAATGAGCGGTACCACCTGACCGCTGAACACAGGCGTCGGAGACCGTGGGAGAAGAGCAGGGGCTGCAGAGACCGCACTAGGAGGGGTGAGTATATAGAAGAGCTGCGCTCCCCCTCCCCCGCCGACCCCCTGGTAGTACTGTGTCAGCACAGCTACCCGACCGTCGAGGGCCCCCTCACCTGTCCGGGCCCCATAGCAGCTGCTTGGTCTGTTTCATTCATGGTACGCCACTGCTCAGCAGTCTGCTTCATCAGGCTGGTTAACAAAAATAGGGGGGACCCGACGCCATTTTTTTTTTCGAAGGGAACCCCTATTTTTGTTAATCAGTTCCCTCTGACGTCACTGATTGTGTCCCTGGCTGACCTGAAGTGAAATGTTGTGAATGGGTTTGAGATGAGTTCTGAGCAGAGGCTCCCTCTGGTGGTTACTAGCGGTGCTAGTGAAGATTGTGAGGACTGGGAATCAGGTGTTACTGACTGGTCTTATATAAGGGAGTCATTTTCCCATCAGGGTTGCCGGTGATCAATTGTTCTGGTCTGAATCCTTCATTCCAGTTTCCCTTGTAGCCTGCTGTGTCGTGTCTGCATCTCCTGCTTACAGATAAGACTTTTGCTTCTTTTGTGTTTTTGCTATATTTTTGCATTTTGTACTGCACTTCTTTGGGGGCCTTCAGGGTCCCCTCCGGGGGCTTCTGCCCTCTCAGTTTAGTTCAGCCACTGAGTTTTGTTCTTTTGCTTTTTTCCAGTTTTTTCAGTGGCTGCTGTTTTGATTTTGTTACACCAGAGAACTAATTTAGGTGGTAGAGGTCGTGTGATCTCAGGTGATTTTGAAATTAGTAGAGTTGGTGCTTTTCAGGGTTTTCTGGGATTGCAGTAAGTACTCTTCCTATCCTTTTCTATTTAGATAGTTTGGGCCCCAGCGTTTGCTCATACTATTTTCTTTCTGTGTCAGTATTTCCTGTTGTCTAACCGCCATTACATGTTTGGGGGCTTTCTATTATCTTTGGGGTTCTGCTCCGGGCAGATAGCTTTCCTATTTCTATCTTTAGGTGTAGTTAGTTTCTCAGGCTGTGACGAGGCGTCTAGGACCAACGTAGGAACGCTCCACGGCTGCCTCTAGTTGCGGTGGTTAGTCAGGGTACTGCAATCTCATAGATTCCAACTGCTCTGGTGTATTGCCTTTTTGCCTGCTCTCCTCAGCTACCGAAACATAACAGTATCACCGGCCTAAAAAATTGAAAATTGTATGGTACTCACAGAAGGGTAAAATATTGTGAAAGAAAAAAGGTTGTCAGAGTTGTCAGAGATATTTTTCTGTTTGTTGCATTTTTTTTTTTTCCCTCTGTATCTCTGGGTGCTGGGGAGGATCTTTTCTCCCAATGGAGTTTGCACGGTTGTCTGGCCGTGTGGATCAGCTTGCCACTGAGGTTCAGAGTATTGCTGCATATCTTGCTAGGTTGCCTGTTGTGGAACCTAGGATTCCCATGCCAGATTTGTTTTTGGGGATCGAGCTAAGTTTCAGAATTTCAAAAATAATTGTAAATTGTTTTTTGCCTTAAAATCTAAGTCCTCAGGAAACGCAGCGCAGCAGGTTCAAATTATCATCTCTCTCCTGCGCAGCGATCCTCAGGATTGGGCTTTTTCCCTGATACCTGGGGATCCTGTTTTGAGTGATGTTGATGCGTTTTTTCAGGCTTTGGGGTTATTGTACGATGAGCCTAATGTCACTGATCAAGCTGAAAAAACCTTGTTGGCATTAAATCAGGGGCTTGATGACGCTGAGTTATACTGTCAGAGATTCCGTAGGTGGGCAGTCCTGACCAAATGGAATGACGACGCTTTGGCGGCCCTTTTCCGGAAGTGTCTGTCAGATAATGTAAAGGATGTTATGGTGGGATTCCCTGTCCCCTCTGGTCTCAATGATTCTATGTCATTAGCGATTCAAATTGACAGACGTTTGCGTGAGCGGAGAAGTATGCGTGGAATGGTGTTGCCTTGTGAGCCAGCTTCTGAACCCATGCAGTGTGATAGAGTGGTGTCTGGGGCACAGCGTCATGAGTTTCGAAGGCGCAATGGGTTATGTTTCTACTGTGGTGATGCCTCTCATGCTATTTCAGTCTGCCCTAAGCGGGGAAGACGTTTTGCACGCTCAGTTGTCTTGGGTAGTGTTCAGACTAAGTTTTTATTAACTGTCACTCTGATATGCTCTCTGTCCTCATTTTCTGCTCAGGCTTTCGTTGATTCTGGAGCAGCTATTAACCTGATGGATTATGATTTTGCTAAACGTTGTGGGTTTTCCTTGATACCCCTACAGAAGTCTATTCCCTACTGGGGATCGATTCTACCCCTTTGGCTGAGAATAAACCCCAGTTTTCTACTCAGGTGATAATGAGGGTTGAACCTGATCACCAGGAGTGCTGCAAATTTTTGGTTCTATATAATCTGCATGACATTATCGTGCTGGGTTTCCCTTGGTTACAGTCTCATAATCCTGTTTTGGATTGGAAATCTGTGTCTGTAACCAGTTGGGGCTGCCAATGTGTTAATACCAACACTCCTGTTTTTTCTGCCTCCCCCCAGGCTCAGGATGTTCCTGACTTTTTGTTTGATTTTTCTGATGTGTTTAGCGAAAGTAAATCTGCATCCTTGCCTCCCCATAGGAGCTATGACTGCGCTATTGAATTAGTGCCGGGTAGTAAATTCCCTAAAGGTCGCCTTTTTAACTTGTCTGTACCTGAACATGACGCTATGCGGTCTTATATCAAGGAATCATTGGAGAAGGGTCATATCAGACCATCCTCTTCACCCTTAGGTGCCGTTTTTTTCTTTGTGGCCAAAAAAGATGGTTCATTAAGGCCGTGTATTGATTATCGTCTCTTGAACAATATTACTGTGAAATATCAATACCCGTTACCCTTGATTTCTGACCTGTTTTCCAGGGTGAAAAACGCTACTTGGTTTACCAAGCTTGACCTCAGGGGGGCGTATAACCTTATTCGCATTAAGCACGGGGATGAATGGAAGACGGCATTCAATACCCCTGAAGGGCATTTTGAGTACCTAGTGATGCCCTTTGGGATCACTAATGCTCCTTCCGTCTTCCAGTCCTTCATGAATGACATTTTCAGGGATTTTGTGGATAAATTTCTGATTGTTTTTTGGATGATATCTTGATTTTTTCTAATGACTGGGACTCTCATGTGAAACATGTTCGAACTGTATTCCAGATTTGAGAGAGAATGCTCTGTATGTGAAGGGATCAAAGTGTCTTTTTGGCGTACAGAGGATCTCATTTCTGGGATTCATTTTGTCCCCATCTGTTATTGAAATGGACCCGGTCAAGGTTCAGGCCATCTGTGATTGGGTCCAACCTACTTCATTAAAGGCTCTTCAAGATTTTTGGGTTTTGCCAATTTTTATCGTAAATTTATTGGTAATTTCTCGGTTATTTTAAACCATTAACTGATTTGACCAGAAAGGGTTCTGATGTGGTGAATTGGCCTCCTGAGGCAGTCTCTGCATTTCAGGAACTTAAACAGAGATTCACTTCTGCTCCTGTTCTACGGCAGCCTGATGTTTCTCTGCCATTTCAGGTGGAGGTTGATGCCTCTGAAATTGGGGCAGGTGCCGTTTTGTCCCAAAAAGATCCAGAGACCTCTAAAAGTAACCCTTGTGCTTTTTCTCTCGAAAATTTTCTCCTACTGAACGTAATTATGACGTGGGTAATCGGGAGTTGTTGGCCATGAAGTGGGCTTTTGAAGAGTGGAGACATTGGCTGGAGGGAGCCAAACATCAGGTGGTGGTCCTTACGGACCATAAGAATCTGGTCTATCTGGAATCTGCCAAGCGACTCAATCCTAGACAGGCCAGGTGGGCCCTTGTTTTTCACACGTTTTAATTTTTGTGGTTTCCTTTCTTCCTGGCACTAAGAATGTTAAGGCGGATGCCCTCTCGAGGAGTTTCCTTGCGGACTCTCCTGAGTTATCTGATCCTTCTGTTATTTTGAAAGAGGGTGTAGTTCTTTTCCGCCATCTCGCCCAATTTGAGACTTGCTCTGGAGGGGTGTCAGGAGATAGGCCCGAGCGCTGCCCTGTTGGAAAATTGTTTGTCCCGGACCAATGGAAAAAGAGTGTGATGTCTGAGATTCATTTTTTCCGCATTGGCTGGGCATCCCGGAATTTTTGGACCAGAGACTTGGTTAGTCGGTCCTTTGGTGGCCTACCTTGTCTCGTGATGTCAGGGAATTTGTGCAGTCCTGCGGGACTTGCTCTCGCTCCAAGCCTTGCTCTCGCTCTAGTGGTTTTTGAGCCATTGCCTGTGCCCAAGAGACCATGGACCCATATCTCTATGGATTTAATTTCCGATCTTCCTGTTTCTCAGAGAATGACCACCATCTGGGTAATTTGTGATAGGTTTTCCAAAATGATACATCTTGTGCCATTACCTAAGTTGCCTTCCTCCTCTGAATTGGTGCCGTTTTCCCTTCACACGTGGTTCGTTTACACGGCATTCCTGAGAACATTGTGTCTGACAGAGGAGTCCAGTTTGTTTCCAATTTTGGAGGACTTTTTGTTCTAAACTGGGTGTTCAATTGTCTTTCTCCTCGGCATTTCATCCTCAACCCAATGGTCAAACTGAGAGAACAAACCAACATTGGAGACTTATCTAAGATGCTTTGTGCCCTGCTGATCAGGATGTACTGGGTCTTTTTTTTGCCTTTGGCTGAGTTTGCTCTTAATAATAGGGCTAACTCTGCCACTTTGATGTCTCCGTTTTTCTGTAATTCTGGGTTTCACCTCGATTTTCCTTCAGGACAACGGAGGCTTCTGTCTGTCCCAGGTGTTTGACTCTGTTGTGGAGCGATGCAACAGATTTGGGACCAGTGTGGAGAGGTTGTCCCTCTCTCAGGAGAAGGCCCAGCGGTTTGCTAACTGGCATAGGACTGATGGTCCTCGTTTAAAGTGGGGGACTTGTCTGTTGTCCTCAAAGAATATTCCTATGAGAGTAGCATCTCCTAAATTTAAGCCAGGTTCATTGGACCTTATAAGATCATGAGATTATTAATCCTGTTTCTTTTCGTTTGCTTCTTCCAGGGACATTTAAGATCCATAACGTGTCCACAAGTCCTTGTTGAAGAGGTTTGTTGAGCCAGTGGTTCCTGCTGCTGTGCCTCCTGACCCTGTTTTGGTTGAGGGCAATCTGGAGTATGTGGTTGAGAAAATATTGGATTCTCGTTTTTCTAGACGGAAACTCCAGTATTTGGTTAAATGGAGAGGTTATGGTCAGGAAGACAATTCTTGGTGTTTGCTTCGGCTCCTGTAGGAGACTTATCCGTGGGTATCTGAACTCTCCTGACCGACCTGGTTGCTCAAATGAGGGTTCGGTACCCCCTCAAGGGGGGGGGTACTGTTGGAAGGGTTTGAGTGAGTTTCTGAGCAAGGCTCCCTCTGGTGGGTTATAGCGGTGTATGAAGATTGTTGGGCTGGAACAGGTGTTATGATGGTCTTATATAAGGGAGTCATTTTCCCACGGGTTGCCGGGATCAATTGTTTCTGGTCTGAATCCTTCTTCCAGTTTTCCCTTGTAGCCTCTGTGTCGTGTTGCATCTCCTGCTTACAGATAAACTTTTGCTTCTTTTTTTGTTTTTGCTAAATTTTTTTTCATTTTGTATGCCTTCTTTGGGGGCCTTCAGGGTCCCCTCCGGGGGCTTCTGCCCTCTCAGTTTAGTTCAGCCACTGAGTTTTTTGTTCTTTTGCTTTTTCCATTTTTCAGTGGTGCTGTTTTGTTTTGTTACAAAAGAACTAAAATTTGGTGGTAAGTCGGTGTCTGGTGATTTTGAAATTAGTAGGTTGGTCTTTTCAGGTTTTCTGGATTGCGAAAGTCTCTTCCTATCCTTTATATTTAGAAGTTTGGGCCCCAGGTTGTCAACTTTTTTTCTTTCTGTGTCAGTATTTTCCTCTTGTTAACCGCCATTCATTTTGGGGCTTTCTATTATCTTTGGGGTTCTGCTCCGGGGCAATAGCTTTCCTTTTCTATCTTTAGGGTAGTTAGTTTCTCCAGGCTGTGGAGGCGTCTAGACCAACGGAGGAACGCTCCCGTGCCTCTATTGTGGTGGTTAGTCGGGGAATGCAATCTCTAGATCCAACTGCTCTGGTGTATTGCCTTTTTGCCTGCTCTCCCAGCACCGAAACATAACATATCAGGCCTAAAAAATTGAAAATTGTTTGGTACTCACAGGAGGGAAAAATATTTGAAAGAAAAAAGGTTGTCAGAGTTTCAGAGATATTTTTTCTTTTTTGCATTTTTTTTTTCCCCTGTATCTTGGGGCTGGGAGGATCTTTTCCAATGGAGTTTCCGGTTTCGGCGTGTGGATCAGTTTTGCATGAGGTTCAGGTATTGCTGCATATCTTGCTAGGTTGCCTGTTGTGGAACCTAGGATTCCATGCCAATTTGTTTTTGGGGGTCGAGCTAAGTTTCAGAATTTCAAAAATAATTGTAAATTGTTTTTTGCCTTAAAATCTAAGTCCTCAGGAAACCAGCCAGCAGGTTCAAATTATCTCCTCTCCCGGGGCGGCGTCCTCAGGATTGGGTTTTTTTTTCCCTGATTACCTGGGGATCCTTTTTTTAGTGATTTGATGCGTTTTTTTCAGGCTTTGGGTATTGTACATGAGCTAATGTTCATGATCAAGCTGAAAAAACCTGTTGGCTTTAAAAAGGGGGCCTTGTGACGCTGAGTTATACGTCAGAGTTCGAGGGGGGCAGTCCTGACCAAATGGAATGACGACGCTTTGGCGGCCCTTTTCCGGAAGTGTCGTCAGATAATCTAAAGGATGTTTGGTGGGATTCCCTGCCCCCCCTTGGTCTCAATGATTCTTTGCATTCGATTCAAATTGACAGAGTTTGCGTGAGCGGAGAAGTTGGTGGAATGGTTTGCCTTGGACCGCTTTGAACCCGCATGTTAGAGTGTGCTGGGGCACAGCGTCATAGTTTCGAAGGGGCCAAGGGTTATGTTTTATGTGGGATGCCTCTCAGCTATTTCGTCTGCCCAAGCGGGGAAGACGTTTTGCACGCTCAGTTGTCTTGGTATGTTCAGACTAAGTTTTATTACTGCACTCTGTATGCCCGCCTCATTTTTGCTCAGGCTTTCGTTGATTTTTCGGGCAGCTATTAACCGATGGATTAGATTTTGCTAAACGTTTGTGGGTTTTCCTTGATACCCCTACGAAGTCATTCCCCTACTGGGGTCGATTCACCCCTTTTGCTGAGAATAAACCCCAGTTTTCTACTCGGTGATAAGGGGGTTTTGAACCTGACACCAGGAGTGCTGAAAAATTTTTGTTCTTATAATCTGCATGACATTACGTGCGGGTTTCCTTGGTTACAGTCTCAAATCCTGTTTTGGGATTGGAAATCGTGTCTGTAACCAGTTGGGGTGCCAATTTGTTAATACCAACACTCCTGTTTTTTCTGCCTCCCCTCGGCTCAGGATGTTCCTACTTTTGTTTGATTTTTCTGATTGTTTAGCAAAGTAAATTGCCTCCTTGCCTCCCATAGGAGTATGCTGCGCTATTGAATTAGGGGGTATAAATTCCCAAAGGTCGCCTTTTTTAATTGTCTTACCTGAACAGACGCTAGCGGTCTTATATCAAGGAATAATTGGAGAAGGGTCATTCAGACCATCCTCCTTCACCCTTAGGTCCGTTTTTCTTTGGGGGGGCCAAAAAAGATGGTCTTAAGGCCGGTATTGATTATGTCTCTTGAACAATATTATGGAAAATACCCTTACCCTTGATTTCGACCTGTTTTCCAGGGTGAAAAACGCTATTGTTTTACCAAGCTTGACCTCAGGGGGGGTATAACCTTATTCGCATTAAGCAGGGATGAATGGAAGACGGATTCAATCCCCTGAAGGGCATTTTGGTACCAAAGTGTGCCCTTTGGGATCACAAGCTCCTTCCTCTTCCAGTCCTTCAGAATGACATTTTCAGGGATTTTGTGGATAAATTTCTGATTGTTTTTTTGGATGATATCTTGATTTTTTTTTAATGACTGGGACTTTCCCTGGAAACATGTTCGAACTGTATTCCAGATTTGAGAGAGAAATGCTCTGTATGTGAAGGGATCAAAGTGTTTTTTTGGGGTACAGGGATTCTTTCTGGGATTTTATTTGTCCCCATCTGTTATTGAAAATGGACCCGGTCAAGGTTCAGGCCATCTGGATTGGGTCCAACCTACTTCATTAAAGGCTTTAGAGATTTTTTTGGGTTTTTGCCAATTTTTATCGTAAATTTATTGGTAATTTCTCGTTATTGTAAAACCATTAACGATTTGACCAGAAAGGGTTCTGATGTGGTGAATTGGCCTCCGAGGCGTCCTGCATTTAGGAACTTAAAAAGAGGGTTCACTTCTGCCCGTTTACGGCAAACCTGATGTTTCTCTGCCATTTTTAGGTGGAGGTTGATGCCTTGAATTGGGCAGGTCCGTTTTGTCCCAAAAGATCCAAGACCTCAAAAGTACCCTTGTGCTTTTTTTTCTCAAAATTTTTTTCCACTGAACTAATTATGACGGGGTAATCGGGAGTTTTTGGCCATGAAGTGGGCTTTTGAAAGTGGAGACATTGCTGGAGGGACCAAACATCAGGTGGTGGCCCTTACGGACCATAAGATTGGTCTATCTGGAATCTCCAAGCGACTCAATCCTAGACAGGCCAGGTGGGCCTTGTTTTTTTACACTTTTAATTTTGTGGTTCCTTTCTTCCTGGCACTAAGAATGTAAGGCGGATGCCCTCCGAGGAGTTTTCCTTGCGGACTCTCCTGATTTTTCTGATCCTTCTGTTATTTTGAAAGAGGGGTATTCTTTTTCCCCATTCGCCCAATTTGGATTGCTCTGGAGGGGTGTCAGGAGGATGGCCCGAGCGCGCCCTGTTAAAATTGTTGCCCCGGGCCAATGGAAAAAGGTGTGAGTTGAATTCATTGTTCCGCATTGGCTGGGCATCCCGGATTTTTGGTACCAGAGACTTGGTTGTCGGCCTTTGGTGGCCTACCTTGTCCGTGAGTCAGAAAAATTTTTTGCAGTCCTGCGGGACTTGCTCCGTCCAAGCCTTGCTCTCCCGCTTATGGTTTGTTGATGCCATTGCCTGTGCCCAAGAGACCTGGACCCAATCTTAGGATTTCATTTCCCGATCTTCCTGTTTCTCAAAAGACCACCATCTGGGTAAATTTGGTGTAGGTTTTCAAAATGAACATCTTGTGCCATTACCTAAGTTGCCTTCCCCTCTGAATTGTGCCGTTTTCCTTCAGCACGTGGTTCGTTTACACGGCATTCCTGAGAACATTGTGTCTGCGAGGAGTCCATTTTGTTTCCAGATTTTGGAGATTTTTGTTCTAAATGGGTGTTCAATTGTCTTTCTCCTCGCATTTCACCTCAACATGGTCCAAACGAGAGAAACAAACCCCGAATTGGGACTTATCTAAGATGCTTTTGTGTCTGCTGATCAGGATGACTGGGTCTCTTTTTGCCTTTGGCTGAGTTTGCTCTTAATAATGGGCAGCTCTGCCACTTTGTGTCTCCGTTTTTCTGTAATTCGGGTTCACCCCGATTTTCTTCAGGACAGACGGAGGCTTCTGTTGTCCAGGTGTTGACTCTGTTGTGGAGCGTTTGCAACAGATTTTGGGACCAGGATGGAAGGTTGTCCCTCCTCAGGAGAAGGCCCAGCGGTTTTCTAACTGGCAAACTGATGGTCCTCGGTTTAAAGTGGGGACTTGGTTGGTTGTCCTCAAAGAATATTCCTTAAGTAGCATTCCTAAATTTAAGCCTAGGTTCATTGGAACCTTATAAGATCATGGAGATTATTAATCCTTTTTTCTTTTGTTTGCTTCTTCCAGGGACATTTAAGACCATAACGTGTCCACAAGTCCTTGTTGAAGAGGTTTGTTGAGCAGTGGTTCCCTGTGGCTTGCCTCCGACCCTGTTTTTGGTTGGGGCTTGGAGTATGGTTAAGAAAATATTGGATTCTCTTTTTCTAGACGGAAACTCCAGTATTTGGTTAAATGGAGGTATGGTCGGAAAAAAATTTTGGTGTTTGCTTCGGACATCCAGCTAGGAGACTTATCCGTGGGTATTAGAACTCACCTGACCGACCTGGTTGCTCAAATGGGGTTCGGTGACCCCTCCTCAAGGGGGGGGTACTTTGTGAAGGGTTTGAATGATTCTGACAAGGCTCCCCTGGTGGTTTACAAGCGGGCTAGGAAATTGTGAGGATGGGAATCAGGTGTTACGACTGGCTTATATAAGGAGTCTTTTCCCTCAGGGTTGCCGGTGACAATTGTTCGGTCTGAATCCTTCATTCCAGTTTCCTTGTAGCCGCTGTGTCGTGTCTGCACTCCTGCCTTACAGATAAGACTTTTGTTCTTGTGTTTTGCATAATTTTGCATTTTGTACTGCACTTTTTTGGGGGGGCCTTCGGGTCCCTCGGGGGCTTCTTCCCTCTTTTTAGTTCGCCCTGAGTTTGTTCTTTTGCTTTTTCCTTTTTTTCGTGGCTCGTTTTTGATTTTTGTTACACAAGAATAATTTAGGTGGAGGGTCGTGTGACTCAGGTGATTTTGAAATTAGTTAGAGTTGGTGCTTTAGGGTTTTCGGGATTGCAAAAAAATTACCTTTCCTATTTTCTATTTAGATGTTTGGGCCCCAGGTTTGCTCATACTATTTTCTTTCTGTGTCTTTATCTCTTGTCTAAGCCATTACATGTTTGGGGCTTTCTTTATCTTGGGGGGTTCTGCTCCGGGGCGTACTTTCCTATTTCTATTTTAGGTGTATTTAGTTTCTCAGGCTGTGACGAGGCTCGGACCAACTAGGAAACGCTCCACCTCCTCTAGTTGCGGGGGGTTATCAGGGTACTGCAATTCATAGATTCCAATGTCTGGTGTATTTGCCTTTTTCCTCTTCCTCAGCACCGAAACATAACAGTGAAAGGGAAAGAATCAATTAAGCTTTCCACTTCCTCTCCTGCAGCCAGGAGAGGAACCATTCATTTGGGGGTTTACTGTGAGGCTGCACTTAGTGCGGTCCCTGGTAAACATTAACCCTTTCCTGAAGGATTACCCGGGGACCGACTGTGCAGGGATAGGTAAGAATAATTTTGCTTTTTTTTTTATTTTTATTACGGAAATTGTTTTTGCACAAATAAAAGTGGGGCAAAAACATGTGTCTTTATTTCATTAAAATGATTTTTAATTAAAGTGTGTGTGTTTATTTTTATTTCAGCAATAGGATAATAATTATAGTTGTTAATGACAGCTCTCAATTATTAACCTGGTTAAGGTCACCTTTCAATTGCAAGGTGGCTTAACCCCAATTAACCCATTCGCCCCGCTAAGGGGCAATAGTGCCAGAAAGGGCGAATCTAATTATAGATTTGTCTTTTCCGGGGTGTTGGGGGCAGATTTAGCAGCCAGGGGGGGGCCAAAAAAATGGTCCCTCTCTGGGTATTATTATCGCCCCCATCCGCTGGCTTTGTCTGTTTGGGTTTCGAAAAAAGGGGGGAGCCCCCGCATTCTTTTTAAACAATTTTTAACTATATATATATTAAATATATTTATTACATGCATTGTTTGTGACAATATATTTATATTTTTATTTATGTTCATACACTTTTACATAGTAAAAATACCCTAAACAAGCCCCTTTTTTGAAAATGCAGAACCCGACATAATGACCTTTGGGGTACATAGGGTTAACCATTTCCTTTGCTATCTGATTTTCACAAACAATTAAACATTTTATTGTGCAAAATTTCACCCGTAGGGTTAATTTAAAAGGGGAAAACGTGCAAAAAAGGGCCGTTTTTTTACAACGAATTTTCAACTTTAATTAACCCCCACAGGTGTGAAAAATTTGCACACATAGACTGATTAAATTTTTTGTGAAATCAGATGCAAAGACATAAAAGAAAAGGTTAACCCTTGTACACCAAGTGTCTTTCATGTGGGGGCTTTGTCTTTTCACAAAGCCGGGCTTTACCCCGAATTGAATCAGAGGCTATTTTTATGAGAATGTATAAAATATACATAATGTATTTTAGTCCAATGACATGGATAATAAATTTTTTATATGTATTCTATGTGGTTTTTTGTGGTTTTTAACGAAAAAAGGGTTTTTTTTTGTTGATATTTTTTTCCCAAAAGACTTAAGGGGGCTTCCCGGGTTTGGTATCGGGTATCGCCCATATTTTTGTGTATCGGGGGTTTCCATTCCGTCCCATTTTTTGGATATCGAAAGATCGCTAACTCGTGAAAGGGCCCAAAGGTTGGGGGTGGCATTTCTTGGGAGTCCCTAAAGGGT
>JARQOD010000005.1:336872235-336893612 GCA_033576555.1 Oophaga sylvatica
TATTGCGGGCCCTTTTCCCCTTCAATAAGGCGGAGCAAGGACGATGCGAAGGGCCCCCCCCGTTTTTCCCCTTTTTTTAAGGGGGCCCTGGGCAGGGTTGGCCATCGGTTAGTTTGATTTTGATAATGTTTTACTTTTGCCTTTTTTTAACAATGTTTTTATAATAAAAAATGTTTATTTTAAAAATGCATTGTGTTTTTTTTCAGTTATTTTACCTATATGGGAGAAGGGCTAATGATGGGTGAGATGTGGGGAGGGAGTAATGGGGATGGCAAAGAGACAGTTACCAGCAGCTGCAGTTTTTAAAATCTTTTCAAAGGTTTTTTAGTTGTCTATTTTTTGTTTACATTGTATCTACTTGTCACACACGGGGTCATGGGAGTACCATCAGTCATAGGAGTTAATTGTTAAAAAAATAAAGAAAAAAGTTTCAAATATTCCAATTATTTTAAGGGCATATGGTCTCACTAGCGTTCAAACATTATAATTAAAATATAACAGTTTATACACCACAGCTGCATATATAAAGTTTAAATATATAATATATATATTTTAGTCATATATGAAAGATTAAAAAATTGTTATAAATTATTTGAAAATTCTTGGGAGGTAAAGGTCAACCATTCACCAGGGAATCACAGCTATTCACAGATATGCGACGCCATTGTGATCGCAAATGTGAGTATTTGTCACGAGCTCCAGCTATACAGATATGCATACAGATATGCAAAAAGCCATTGTGATTGCAAAGGTGAAGATTATCGAGCCCCAACCATACAGATATGCGACGCCATTGGATGCAATGTGACTTGTCACGAGCCCCACTATGCAGGTATGCATACAGATATGCAAAAAAGCCATTGTGATTGCAAAGGTGAAGATTATCGAGCCCCAACCATACAGATATGCGACGCCATTGTGATCGCAATGTGACTATTGTCACGAGCTCCAGCTATGCAGATATGCATACAGATATGCAAAAACCATTGTGATTGCAAAGGTGAAGATTATCGAGCCCCAAACCATAAGATATGCGACGCCATTGTGATCGCAATGTGACTATTGTCACGAGCTCCAGCTATGCAGACATGCATACAGATATGCAAAAAGCCATTGTGATGCAAAGGTGAAGATTATCGAGCCCCAACCCATACAGATATGCGACGCCATTGTGATCGCAAGTGAATTGTCACGAGCCCCAGCTATGCAGATATGCATACAGATATGCAAAAAGCCATTGTGATTGCAAAGGTGAAGATTATCGAGCCCCAACCATACAGATATGCGACGCCATTGTGATCGCAATGTGACTATTGTCACGAGCTCCAGCTATGCAGATATGCATACAGATATGCAAAAAGCCATTGTGATTGCAAAGGTGAAGATTATCGAGCCCCAACCATACAGATATGCGACGCCATTGTGATCGCAATGTGACTTGTCACGAGCCCCAGCTATGCAGATATGCATACAGATATGCAAAAAGCCATTGTGATTGCAAAGGTGAAGATTATCGAGCCCCAACCATACAGATATGCGACGCCATTGTGATCGCAATGTGACTATTGTCACGAGCTCCAGCTATGCAGATATGCATACAGATATGCAAAGCCATTGTGATTGCAAAGGTAAAGATTCTCGAGCCCCAGCCATAAGATATGAGACGCCATTGTGATCGCCTAGCTTGGAACCGTTGTTTTGCGATCGCAACAGCATCTCATATCTGTGCTTGGCTGGGCGTATGGCTGCTGCGGTCACTTTGCAATCGCAATACCGTTTTGTGTCGCGAATGCGGCCGCACGTAACGTGCGCACGCTGTGACGTCATGGCGCTGGCATCGCCCAATGCGGTGTTGTTTGTGATGGCGGCAATGGCGGCGGCTAGACAGTGAGGGCCTAAGTGGACAGACGAGGAGGTCCGTTTTTTAATTAAAAAAACGGACCGTTGGGATTACTCTGCAGGCTACCTGTGGCGCATCCAATGCGCCACAAAAGGGTATGCCTGCAGAGAATCCGGCGGGCCCTGGAGAGGCGCTTCAATGTGCGGCGGACCAGAGCACAGATCAGAAAGAAGCTGGCGGACCTACGATACCGCTCACGCGATAGGGTCGCCAGCATCCGGGCCCAGCTCCGCAGGCCTCTGAGTGAGTATTGATGAGGGTATCTGGAGTGGTTATGTTTTGTGGGTTAGGCTACTTTCACACTTGCGTTTTTTTGCGCTGCGTTTCGAGCGCACATGAAGCGCATTAAAAAAATGCATGCAAACGCTTATAAACGCTGCGATATTTAGTCGCATCAGCGTTTGTCTGCGATTTCATGCGTTTTTTGCATGCGTTTTGCCTTTTTTTGGCGCATGCGTTGTCTATGTGTCACATTTCTATCATCTCTGTCTCCATCATCTCTGGCTCTATCATCTCTGTCTCCATCATCTCTGGCTCTATCATCTGTCTCCATCATCTCTGTCTCAATCATCTCTGTCTTTTTTGACCGGAAAAAAAAATGCAACATGTAGCATCTAGCGCGTATGGGCGCACACCGGGAAAATGTGCAGCGCACGACAAACGCACATGAACGCGTGCAAGTGCTAGACCCTGCGCCCGCATGTTAAAGATAGAGGAACATTGCGCATGCGTCCGATAGCGCAAGTTGCGCTGCGCAAAAAAAAACGCAAGTGTGAAAGTAGCCTTATCTACCTATATCAATGCACCCGCAGTGATGGGAGTACCGGCAGTGATGGGGCAAGGCAGTGAAGGGAGTACCAGTCGTGAGGGGGTTTACAGGCATAGATGGAAGTACTGGCAGTAACGGGAGGACCAGTAGCGATGGGAGTACCAGCAGTGATAGGGCAGACAGTGAAGGGAGTACCAGTCGTGAGGGGGTTTACAGGCATAGATGGAAGTACTGGCAGTAACGGGGTTAGTAGAAGGATTATTTGACTGAATTGTTATTTTATTTACAGCACCACCTTCACCAGCTGCTGCGGCTCCACCGTCCCCAACTACCCCTCCACCTCCATCTCCTTCCCCGGCTACCCCTCCACCACCATCATCACCACACCTCTCCAACCCTTCAACCCCTCGGTGGGTTCCAGCCCTTCCCCAGACTTGCCTTCTCTCCAGCATCATCCCGTGACACGGATGCAGGCTCCCCATCAGGTAATTAACGCACATTATATAAGCTTCAGACAAGTTTGAGAACTTTGTAAGGTCTTATGTGTAATGACTGTTTGTGATATAATTTTTTTTTCTTTTTTTCCCTAGCCGGCGGAGCAACAGGTTCTGGGTGGGCGGTCAGCGGTTCCTCTGAGGAAAACCGTAAGTGTTAACAAACATAACATGTACATGTTGAAGTTTCAACAGAATTCCCTGGTTAACTGTTACCTTTACCTCCACAGAAATCCCAACTGCCCAGGACCTGTTTCTGTCACACCGCCGGCTGATGGCGGCAATGAGCAGCGCGGTGGGAGCCATGCAGACAGCGGTGGCAGAGCTGCAACGTGCCATGGGAGCTCTGCATCAACACGGGGTGATGCTGGAGAGGGTATTTTCTGGACTCCGGGGCCCTCATTAATTTTTTTTTTGTTAATTATTTTTATTTTGTTAATATTTTGTATATCATTTTTATTTTATTATGTTACTGTTTTTTGTTTTTATTTAAATTTGATTTATTTAAAAAAATATATATATATATGAAAAAAATATATATTTTCTATTTTACGTTAATCTACGCAGGTGTGGGTGTATTATTTTTAGTATAAGTTTTAGCGCTAGTGTGACCAGGGGCCTTTAAAAGACATGTTAATTTTTTGAAATTTTTTTCAATTCATTTTTACCCTATGATGGAACACCTATGATAGCTGGTATTCCCATGACCCCATGTGTGACAAGTAGATGTAATAAAAATACAACATTTTTAATAGTTGACATCACATAAGAATAATAAAAGACCACAATTCATTAGATAAATAAGATTTTTATTAAAAAAGGTAACAATGTTAAAAAATATAGACAACAAAAACACTTTTGTAAAAAAATTAAAAACTACAACTGCTGGTAAGATGGATCGTTGCCATTACCACGCTGCCTCTGCGGTGTATAAAAATACGGGGGAGCACCAACATTTGGGTTTGCAGGATTTAGCCCAATTGGGTTCGGCACAGGATTGTTGGGCCATGAGTAGTCCGGGTACTGCGGTCTTGGCATGACGACATATCTGTTATCCAGGTTTCCAAAAGACGCTTGAGTCAGTACCTCAAACATGAGTCTCTCTGCATGAAGCCGCTGAACAGGATCCAGTGTAGGGAGCTTCTCATTAGCGAAGTATGCAAACCCAGTTATTTTAGGTTGGTCTTTTTCTGCCGTTAGCACTTTTTTCGCAATTTCCACCAATTCAGGAGTAGCCGAGGTGGGAGCCTTCCTTTTCCTTCCTGAAAGTGAAAGCCGGCGCCGCACAGATGAGGATGGTGGCTCTTCTTCATTTTGGATCAACGCCATGCTGTCTTGTTCAGTTGGAGGTGTGGAGACGGCCTCTTCTGTGTCCTGCATGAACAAAAAACAAATGGTAAATCACAAAGACAAAGAAATTAATTTTTCACACTATAACACCCATATACAGCAAAAATGTGAAAACGACAATTGTAAAGCAAAGAAATTTATCTTCACACTATAAAACACCCGTATACAGCAAAAATGTGAAAACGACACTTGTAAAGACAAAGAAATTTATCTTCACACTATAACACCCATATCCGGAAAAAAATGTGAAAACGACACTTGTAAATGGATAGGCCTCAACCGTTGAGCTACATAAATCAGTACATGAAGGGATATATTCTGCCATTTTATCTACATTTCACAATAATATTTTTTAAATTTAAGTCCACTTTGGCATGTACATTAAAAATGTGTTGTAATACAAGGTACTTACATGTATGACAGGGGTGTCCGGCTGGATCACTGGGTCTAGATCCGACATGGATGTCCCTTGTCTGGGTACTTCTTGGTCCCTTGTAAAAGCGAACAGATCAAAGTACCACAGTTGGGAAACATAAACATCTTCGGCCCCCGCTCCAGATTTGGTAGAATTTATAACTTTATTGAGCTCTTTTTTGTACACTTTGCGGAGGGCCTGAATGCGTTTTTCACCGATGACTCATCCGCCGGTTCATCTGGGTAACGGTTCTTGCAGAGCTCCACCATTTTTGGTATGCGTCCTTCTTTTTCAACCTGTTACAGTAATCACCGACTTTATTTTCCACAGGCACGGCATTGAGCGGTACAGCTCGATAAGCTCCCGCAAAAATTCCTGCTTATCAGCCATCTGTAATAAAAAATGATTATGTGAGAACGCCAGAATGGTTAATAAAATGCTTACATAGCCTACAACATAGAAATACAGCAGGGAACATAAAATGGTGGTTGTGGCGCAGCTGGAGTAAACATTGACAGAGCTGGGATCATAAAATGGTGGTGGTGTGGTGGGGTGCCAGAACAAAACAATGGCAAAAAAAATAAAAAATCATAGATGAACAATTACGCAAAAAACAGCAGGGATCACAACATGCCAGAACAAAACAATGGCAAAAAAAAAATTGATGGACGACAATGGTTAACAACAGCAGAGATCTAAAAATGGATCTGTAAAATTAAAGAAAAAATAAAAATTAAATGTGACAAAAAAAATACCTACCTTACAAAACTTGTTTGTGATTTTGAAAAAAAAAAAGAAAATAGGGAAACAAAATAGCGTCACAAACTGGATCGCCGAGGATATAACGCCACAGACTGGATCGCAAAAAACCCACCGCCGTAGACAGGAACGCAGCAACCTCAATAGTGGCGCAAAATGGATCGCAGTAGCTACCAAGGCTAGCAGGACACACTGGAACGATGCTGGAGATTTGAAAGAACCGCTTCTGCTCGAGAGCAATGGAGAGGAGTGCTGATACGTCGTCTTTTATGACGCGGTCATCCAATCACAAAGCGGGAGAGCTGTGATAAATATCTATGAGATAAATAGTGACCACCAATCTGTGATGAGGGGCGGCAAAAGGTTGCGCTAAGTCACGCCATCGAGGTCGTGATCTTTCACAGTACATGCAGTGTGGCACGTCCCCAACGACCGCCAAAGTCGTTAAAGAAATCGCTAACCGCTGATGCGTCGTTAATGAGATCGTCAAGTATGGCAGCTACTAGCGACCTTAAAACGATCACACCAACGATAGCGTCGTTATCGTGATCGTTAGCGGGAACGTTTAGTGTGCAGTACCTTAACTGGAGAGGAGATATTGGAGAAAGATAGCATGATCTAGAGTAGAAACGAGGAGAGTGACCAAGAGACAGAGTGATTTATTGGAGATTGTACCTGGTAGAGGATGTCTAGCAGTATGACCCAGAGTTTATAACTCCTAAAGATAAAGTGCCTACACAGGACGGAGTACGTGAGATGAAGAGAGTTCCCCAGGCGGGAGTTATGTGATCTGTTACGAATATATATATATATATATATATATATAATATATATATATATATACATATATATATATATATATATATATATATATATATACATGCAATTAATTCTAAAATTTTTATCAGCTGGAGGGAAAGTATTGTTGAAGGTACAGACTGTGCATGCGCAATATTCGTTTAAAGTTGTTGCAAATAAATGCTATACTAAGTGGAAACTCAACCACGTAGAGCAACTACTTATTGACTTTTGCACATGTGCGGTTGTGTGTTTCCACCTACTATGGCATTTATTTGCAACAAATTTTATTTACATGAACATTGCGCATGATGTACCTTCAACAATTCTTTACTCAGATTGATTACACGCAGCTCTACTGTCGCCATTTCTGACACTTTCCCTCCAGCTGGTAGGAATCTTAAGATTAATTGCATGTATATATATATATATTCGGGACAGATCACACAACTGTATTACCCTTGGGGAAGCCACAACGATGGTGGCGATACGCAAGAGGTTTTTCTTCCCATCTCCATTACCTGTCCGAACTCTGCATGGATAACTTTGATTTTTGACCAACATCGAGGACTGTCTGTGATCATCACTAGAGATGAGCGACTTTGCCTCCGGGAGGGTCAAGTCGGGTTTCGGACCACCCGACTTTCACAAAAGTCGAGTCGAACGAAATCGGCCGACTATGGGCAAAAGTCGAAGGTCCGACTGAAACACGAAACCCAATGCAAGTCAATGGGGAAGCAAAGTCGGCAGGGAGTGGAGGACAGTAAACACACTTACAGTGCCCATTTCAATGCCAACGACATCAATTCTTATTACTAAAGCTTGTCAACCTTAATTTACTTTATAATAATAGTAACGCATTGAAAAATAGGGGTTATTTGGCTAAAGTTGTGGGGGGGAAGGGCTGGCTCCAGGTTTTCGTGGGCCCCGGGCCAAAGAGTCTCAGTGGGCCCCTTTAACACGTACCACAATTCATGATGCTCCGATACGGCAGAGAAATATAGGTATAGTACAATGCCAAATACTTCACTTCTTACATTGTATGACTGATATCTATTTTAAATTCTACAATAGCTCACAAACTGGACAGTATATTCCTCCATACAATATTATGGCCACCACATAGTGCGCCATACAGAATAATGAGCCCCATATATTGCTTCATACATAATTGGTCCCATATAATGTTCCATACAGTATATGATGAGCTCCACATAATGCTCCAGTATATGATGGTCCCCATATAATGTGCCATACAGTATAGGACGGTCCCATAGAGTATAATGAGCCCCACATATTGCTCCATACAGTATAATGAGTCACATATAAAGCTCCATACAGTATATGATGGGCCCCATATATTGCTCCATACAGAATGGGCTCCATATAATGCTCCATACAGAATAGGCCCCATATGTGCTCCATATGATGCTCCATACCCTATATGATGCCCCATAAATAATGAACCCCATATGATGCTCTAGTATATGATGGGCCCATGGATGATGCTCCAGTGTATGATGGGCCTATATAATGCTCCATATATAATGGGCCCCATATGATGCTCCAGTGTATAATGGGCCCTGTATATGATGCTCCAGTGTATGATGTGCCCCATTTATAATGCTCCAGTGTATGATGGGCCCCATGGATGATGCTCCATGTATGATGGGCCTATATAATGCTCCATATATAATGGGCCCCATATGATGCTCCAGTATATGATGGGCCCCATGGATGATGCTCCAGTGTATGATGGGCCTATATAATGCTCCATATATTATGGGCCCCATACGATGCTCCAGTATATGATGGGCCCCATGGATGATGCTCCAGTGTATGATGGGCCTCTATAATGCTCCATATATAATGGGCCCCATATGATGCTCCAGTGTATAATGGGCCCCGTATATGATGCTCCAGTGTATGATGGGCCCCATTTATAATGCTCCAGTGTATGATGGGCCCCATGGATGATTCTCCAGTGTATTATGGGCCTATATAATGCTCCATATATAATGGGCCCCATATGAGGCTCCAGTATATGATGGGCCTCATGGATGATGCTCCAGTGTATGATGGGCCTATTATTGCTCCATATATAATGGGCCCCATATGATGCTCCAGTATATGATGGGCCCCATGGATGATGCTCCAGTGTATGATAGGCCTATATAATGCTCCATATATAATGAGCCCCATACGATGCTCCATATATATTGGGCCCCATATGATGCTCCAGTATATGATGGGCCCATGGCTGATGCTCCAGTGTATGATGGGCCTATATAATGCCCCATTTATAATGGGCCCCATATGATGCTCCAGTATATGAAGGGTCCCATGGATGATGCTCCAGTGTATGATGGGCCCCATTTATAATGCTACAGTGTATGATGGGCCCCATATATAATGCTACAGTTTATAATGGGCCCTATCTATGATACTCAAGTGTATGATGGGCATATATAAATTTAAAAAAATGAAATACCACCATCCGAACTATTTCTTTGATTGATGGGGCGGTCAAGAAAGAGGAACCCATGTGCATTCTGTCGATTGACGCAGAAAAGGCTTTCAACAGGGTGCACAGGGATTTTATATTTCAAACGTTAGAAGGAGTTGGATTTAAAAGAAACTATGCTCCGTAGAATTTCTGCCCTGTACTCATCTCCCAGTGCTCAAGTTAAAATTAATGGTGCACTTTCAAACACATTTTTAATTCGGAACGGCACGAGGCAAGGCTGTCCTCTTTCACCCTTGCTTTATATACTCACTATGGAACATCTAGCAACCGCGATACGAAATAATCCCTCCATTAGAGACCTAAAAGCCCCATCAGAAGAGCACAACCTGGCACTTTTTACAGATGATGTCCTATTGTATGTATCTTCCCCAACTATAAGTCTCTCAAATATTATCTCAGAATTACATAGATTTGGTCGTATGAGCAATTTCAAAATTAATACCCACAAATCGGAGATTCTCAATATCTCAATCCAACCAAGTGAGGTGGAGAGGTTGGCAGCTTCATTTCCCTTTAAGTGCTGTTCAGATTCTCTTATCTATCTAGGAATAAAAATCACCGCCAAAGTATCTAATCTTTATGAAGCAAACTTTAAGACAGCTTTACATAAAGCTGTTACTCTTAGAAAAATGGCATAAACTACCTTTATCTTGGTTTGGAAGAGTGAGCGCTATTAAAATGGATCTATTACCCCGTCTCCTATATTATTTCAAAACAATCCCCTTGTATTTACCTGCCTCCTTTTTCTCACATCTTAAAAAAGCGATTACTCGTTTTATTTGGTCACAAAAACAAGCACGTATTTCATACTTTTTGTTAAGTAGATCGAAGCAAGAAGGGGAATAGGTCTGCCAGATTTTGCTATGTATAGTCAAGCAGCAATTGGTACATGTATTTTAGATCTGTTTCATAATAAAAACAACAAAAAATGGGTTACATTAGAAAATGATCTTAATGGACATGACTCCCGTATAGTTATTTGTTCCCCGACGGAAGAACGGGATCTACCTTTACCCTTTCTCACCAAAAACATGATATAATTTATCAAAAGAGGGAGTCGAGAGCTGGGAGTCTCTTTGTCTCCTGGCCCCCTAACTCCTATATATGACAATCCATCCTTTCCTGCAGGATTAAAAAGAGACATTTATCTACATAAAAATAGATCTTCATGCCCCATAGTCCATTATTATGCTACAAGGACAGGGATGAGGGCTTTCCTGGACATTTTTCGGGACAAGGAGCCGCCAACAGGTGCATGGTTCTTTTATGAACAAGTAAAGAGTTTTATTATTAACCCCTTAATGACCAAGCCATTTTGTAGGTTAAAGACCAGGCCAATTTTTACAATTCTGACCACTGTCTCTTTATGAGGTTATAACTCTGGAACGCTTCTACGGATCTTGGCGATTCTGAGATTGTTTTCTCGTGACATATTGTACTTCATGATAGTGGTAAAATTTCTTCAATATAACTTGCGTTTTTTTATGAAAAAAATGGAAATATGGCAAAAATTTTGAAAATTTTGCAATTTTCAAACTTTTAATTTTTATGCCATTAAATCAGAGAGATATGTCACAAAAATTAGTTAATAAATAACATTTCCCACATGTCTACTTTACATCAGCACAATTTTGGAACCAAAATTTTTTTTTGTTACGAAGTTATAAGTATTAAAAGTTGACCAGCAATTTCTCATTTTTCCAACAAAATTTACAAAACCATTTTTTTAGGGACCACCTCACATTTGAAGTGAATTTGAGGGGTCAATATGACAGAAAATACCCAAAAGTGACACCATTCTAAAAACTGCACCCCTCAACGTGTTGAAAGCCACATTCAAGAAGTTTATTAACCCTTTAGGTACTTCACAAGAATTGAAGCAATGTGGAAGGAAAAAATGAACATTTAACTTTTTTTCCCAAAATTTTTCTTTCGACACAATTTTTTTAAATTTTGTCAAGGGTATCAGGAGAAAATGAACCACAATATTTGTTGTACAATTTCTCCAGAGTACACCGATATACCATGTGTGGGGGTAAACCACTATTTGGGCGCATGGCAGAGCTCGGAATGGAAGCAGCGCCATTTGACTTTTTTGGCTGGAATTGAGATTGGACGCCATGTCGCATTTGGAGAGTCCCTGTGTGCCTAAACAGTGGAAACCCCCCACAAGTGACCCCATTTTGGAAACTGGACCCCTCAAGGAACTCATCTAAATGTGTTGTGAGAGCTTTTAACCCCCAAGGGCTTCACAGAAGGTTATAACGTAGAGCCGTAAAATTAAAAAATCATATTTTTTCCACAAAAATGATCTTTTCATCCCAATTATTATTTCCAAAGGATAAAAGGACCCCAAAAGTTATTGGGCAATTAGTCCTGAGTACGCTGATACCCCATATGTGGGGGTAAACCACTATTTGGGCGCATGGCAGAGCTCGGAAGGGAAGCAGCGCCATTTGACTTTTTGGCTGGAATTGAGATTGGACGCCATGTCGCATTTGGAGAGTCCCTGTGTGCCTAAACAGTGGAAACCCCCCACAAGTGACCCCATTTTGGAAACTGGACCCCTCAAGGAACTCATCTAAATGTGTTGTGAGAGCTTTTAACCCCCAAGGGCTTCACAGAAGGTTATAACGTAGAGCCGTAAAATTAAAAAATCATATTTTTTCCACAAAAATGATCTTTTCATCCCAATTATTATTTTCCAAAGGATAAAAGGACCCCAAAAGTTATTGGGCAATTAGTCCTGAGTACGCTGATACCCCATATGTGGGGGTAAACCACTATTTGGGCGCATGGCAGAGCTCGGAAGGGAAGCAGCGCCATTTGACTTTTTGGCTGGAATTGAGATTGGACGCCATGTCGCATTTGGAGAGTCCCTGTGTGCCTAAACAGTGGAAACCCCCCACAAGTGACCCCATTTTGGAAACTAGACCCCCCAAGGAACTTATCTAAATGTGTTGTGAGAGCTTTTAACCCCCAAGGGCTTCACAGAAGGTTATAACGTAGAGCCGTAAAATTAAAAAATCATATTTTTTCCACAAAAATGATCTTTTCATCCCAATTATTATTTTCCAAAGGATAAAAGGACCCCAAAAGTTATTGGGCAATTAGTCCTGAGTACGCTGATACCCCATATGTGGGGGGAAACCACTATTTTGACGCATGGCAGAGCTCGAAAGGGAAGTAGCGCCTTTTTCAAATGCAGACTTTGATGGAATGGTCTGTGGGTGTCATGTCACGTTTGGATAGCCCCTGATGTGCCTAAACAGTAGAAACCCCCCACAAGTGACTCCATTTTGGAAACTAGACCCCCCAAGGAACTTTTCTAGATGTGTGGTGAGCACTTTGAACCCCCAAGTGCTTCACAGAAGTTTATAACGTAGAGCCGTGAAAATAAAAAAATCATATTTTTTTCCACAAAAATAATCTTTTTGCCCCAAATTTTTATTTTATAATGGTAACAGGAGAAATAGGACCCCAAAAGCTATTGTGCAATTTGTCCTGAGTACGCTGATATCCCATATGTGGGGGGGAACCACTATTTTGACGCATGGCAGAGCTCGAAAGGGAAGTAGCGCCTTTTTCAAATGCAGACTTTGATGGAATGGTCTGCGGGTGTCATGTCACGTTTGGATAGCCCCTGATGTGCCTAAACAGTAGAAACCCCCCACAAGTGACTCCATTTTGGAAACTAGACCCCCCAAGGAACTTTTCTAGATGTGTGGTGAGCACTTTGAACCCCCAAGTGCTTCACAGAAGTTTATAACGTAGAGCCGTGAAAATAAAAAAATCATATTTTTTTCCACAAAAATAATCTTTTTGCCCCAAATTTTTATTTTTATAATGGTAACAGGAGAAATAGGACCCCAAAAGCTATTGTGCAATTTGTCCTGAGTACACTGATATCCCATATGTGGGGGGGAACCACTATTTGACGCATGGCAGAGATCGGAAGGGAAGGAGCACCGTTTTTAAATGCAGACTTTGATGGAATGGTCTGCGGGTGTCATGTCGCGCTTGGAGAGCCCCTGATGTGCCTAAACAGTAGAAACCCCCCACAAATGACCCCATTTTGCAAACTAGACCCCCCAAGGAACTTATCTAGATGTGTGGTCAGCACTTTGAACCCCCAAGGGCTTCACAGAAGTTTATAACGTAGAGCCGTGAAAATAAAAAAAATCATATTTTTTTCCACAAAAATGACCTTTTTGCCCCCAAATTTTATTTTTATAAGGGTAACAGGAGAAATAGGACCCCAAAAGCTATTGTGCATTTTGTCCTGAGTACGCTGATACCCCATATGCGGGGGGGAACCACTGTGATCGCCTTACTGCGATCTTTGGGAGGCACAATGAACAAATCTACCAAAGGTGAAGAATTGGTTTTCTTTTTTACGCCGTTCCTCGTGCGATATTAGTGATTAGGCGACTTTATTCCTCGGATCGGTGCGATTACAGCGATACCAGATTTACTCCCTTTTTTCATGGTTAGCTTCTGTCACACACTAAAAGATGCTTTTTTTTGGAATAATTTTTTGTAAGAATTTTTTGCATCGCCGTATTTTGAGAGCTATAATTTTTCCATATTTCGGCCGACAGAGTTATCTGTGGGCTTATTTTTTGCGGGACGAGCTGACGTTTTTATTGGTACCATATTCGGGCACATAACTTTTTTTGATCGCTTCCTATTCCGATTTTTGTGGAAGCAGAATGAACAAAAACCAGCAATTCAGGAATTGTTTTTTTTTTAATTTTTTTTTCCCCCGTTCCGCGTGTGGTAAAATTGATAAAGCAGCTTTATTCTTCGGGTTACTACGGTTACAGCGATACCTCATTTATATATTTTTTTTATGTTTTGGCGTTTTTTACACAATAAAGAATTTTATAGAAAAAATAATTATTTTTGCATCAGTTTATTCCGCGAGCTATAACTTTTTTATTTTTTCACTGATGATGCTGTGTAGCAGCTTGTTTTTTGCGGGACAAGATGACGTTTTCAGCGGTACCATGATTATTTATATCTGACTTTTTGATCGCGTGTTATTGCACTTTTTCCAAGCGGTATAATGATACCGCTTGGAAAAAGTATAATTTACTACTTTTTTGTTTTTTTTTTTACGGCTTTCACTGAAGGGGTTAACTAGGGTTATGATTTTATAGATGGGATTTTTACGGACGTGGCGATACCTAACATGTGTATTTTTTTTGTTTTTATTTTTTTTATTACATAAAAATGTGTATTTTTTAGGGGATTTTTTTAAAATTATTTTTTAATATTTTTTTTACAATTTTTTTAAAAAAATGATTTTTTTCAACTTGTCCCTTTATGGGACTTTCACTTTTTTTACTTTTGATTGCAGTTACAATGCATTGCAATGCTCTGGCATTGCAATGCATTGTACCTATGGGGAAAGCTGCTGTGACATGATCACAGCAGCTTTCCGTAGCTAGATGACCCGGAGGTTGTCATGACAACCCCCGGGTCATCAAGGCAGAGATCAGGCCCTGCGATTACATCGCTGGGACGCTGATCTGAGGCAGAGGGAGCACCCGACTCTCTGCCTCCCCCCCTGAGCTCTGCGATCGCGCTCGATCGCAGCAGTCAGGGGGTTAACAGCCAGGGGCGGTGGGGGCTCCGCTCCTGGCTGTCAGTGCAGGAAGCCTGGCCACTGCAGCGCTAGGCTCCTGCACTGATCGCGCTGGGGAAGCTGAAATTTCAGCTTCTCCTGCGCGATCGCTGCTGTGTTTGGTCAGTCAGATTGACTGACCAACCACAGCGCTGTGAGTGCGGGGACCGACGGCAAAGGTCCCCGCACCGCTTGCCGTGCCTGTCAGCTGTCTGTGACAGCTGTCGGCACTGATCTACCACAGCGTGTTTACACGCTGTGGTAGATCAAAGGCATGACGTTCAGAGTCCGTCCTGGTGCCGGAACTGGCACCTTGTCATGACGGACTCTGCACGTCATTGGACATTAAGGGGTTAAATTAGCCAAATAATCCCATCCATACAGAATATTATCTCAGTTTGAGACTCTTTGTTTATCAACAAACTCTATAGATCACACTATCTCTTTATTATGCAAAACCTTCCAAGAAGCGCAGACCCCATCGAGAGATTTCCCAGCATTTTTTTCAAAATGGGAGATTGATTTGGGTAAACCTTTTTCAGTTGAAGAAAGAACAAAGATTCTCTTATGCACATTCCGGTCATCGCTCTGTTCGACATCACAGGAGAGGAGCTACAAAATCTTGTCGAGGTGGTACAGATGCCCATCAGATTTGAATTTACCGTATATACTCATGTATAAGCCGACCCGTGTATAAGCCGACCCCCCTAATTTTGCCACAAAAAACTGGGAAAACTTATTGACTCGCGTATAAGCCTAGGGTGAAAAATGATTATGCCCCCATATGATGCTCCACAGATTATGCCTCCATATGAGCACAGATTATGCCCAATATGCTCCACAGATTATGCCCCCATATGCTCCAGATTATGCCCAATATGCTCCACAGATTATGGCCCCATATGCTCCAGATTATGCCCAATATGCTTCAGAGATTATGCCCCCATATGCTCCAGATTATGCCCAATATGCTTCAGAGATTATGCCCCCATATGCTCCAGATTATGCCCCCATATATTCCACAGATTATGCCCCCGTATGATCCACAGATTATGCCCCCATATGCTCCAGATTATGCCCCCATATGTTCCACAGATTATGCCCCCATATGCTCCAGATTATGCCCCATATGTTCCACAGATTATGCCCCATATGCTCCAATATGCTCCAGATTATGCCCCATATGTTCCAAAGATTATGCCCCATATGTTCCACAGATTATGCCCCCATATGCTTCAGATTATGCCCCACATGTTCCACAGATTATGCCCCCATATGCTCCATATTATGCCCCCATATGCTCCATATTATGCCCCCATATGCTCCAGATTATGCCCCCATATGTTCCACAATTATGCCCCATATACTCCATAGTATAGGCCTAATATGCTGCTGCTGCTGCTGCAAAAAAAAAAATGACATACTCACCTCTCGTCACTGGGGGCCAGGTGCCGGTGTCACCGCTCGCTCAGGACCCCGGCACCTGAGATATTTACCTGTCCCGCTCCACCGCTGCACGCTGCGTCGTCGTCCGACTCCTCTGGCTCTGAATGATCTGGCAGGGGGCGCGGCGCGCACTAACGACGTCATCGCACCCTCTGCCTGATCATTCACAGCCAGAGGAGTCGGACGAGGACGCAGCGTGCAGCGGTGGAGCGGGACAGGTAAATATCGCTATACTCACCCCTCCGCCGGTGCGGTCTCTGCAGCCTCTCCTCTTCTCCCGACGCTCTCCGCAGCGCTTCCTTCCTACAGCGGTCACATGGTACCGCTCATTAAAGTCATGAATATGTGCATATTCATGACTTTAATGAGCGGTGCCATGTGACCGCTGCAGGAAGGAGCCGGAGATCGTGGGAGAAGCAGGGGGGCTGCAGAGACCGCGCCGGCGGAGGGGTGAGTATGATCCGACACCCCCGCTCCCCCTCCCCCGCCGACCCCGTATATGACAAGCGTATAAGCCGAGAGGGGACTTTCAGACCTAAAAAATGGGCTGAAAATCTCGGCTTATACACGAGTATATACGGTAATTTATCCAACAACACAGGATACGTGCTGGAGATGCTTACAAGATAGAGGTTCATTTGTACACATTTGGTGGCACTGCCCACTCATACAGAAACTGTGGTTACTAGCATCCTTTGATCTCTGCAACTAGCTGTCTATAACCAAAATTACACCCACAATAGAGGTGACCTTGCTGTCCTTGTGTAGCTCATCGATTTATAGATTTAAGAAAGGTCCTTTTAGACATATTCTCACTGCTACCAGGAACGTTGATTACTGGACATTGGAAAGAGGAAAAGGTTCCCTCTAGTGTTGAGCGATACTGCTCGATATCTAAAAATATCAGATCGGAATGGTATCGCCGATATCACTAAATATCGGCGATATCCGATTCCGATACCGGAAGTCCCATGTAAGTCTATGGGAACAAAATATCGCAACTAAAAAAAAACTTTATTTCCTTGTAAACACTAAATATACACACATAGAATACATATATATATATACATGTCATTGTGACATATATATATACATATATGTATAGTTTATACACTTCTACATAGTAAAATATCCTCTGATTCAATTGCCGGGTAAAGCCGGCTTCTGTGAAAAGACAGAAGCACCCGACATGAAATGACACTTGGTGTACATAGGGTTAACCATGTCTTTTCATGTCGTTTGCAATCTGATTTGCACAAACAATTACATCAGTCTATGTGTGCAAAATTTCACACCTGTAGGGGTTAATTAAAGGTGTAAATTTGTTGTAAAAAAAACGGACTTTTTTGCTACGAATTTACACCTTTAATTAACCCCTACAGGTGTGAAATTTTGCACACATAGACTGATGTAATTGTTTGTGCAAATCAGATAGCAAAGGACATGAAAAGACATGGTTAACCCTATGTACACCAAGTGTCATTTCATGTCGGGTTCTGCATTTTCACAAAAGCCGGCAATTGAATTAGCGGCTATTATACTATGTAGAAGTGTATGAACTATAAATATAAAATATATATATATGTGTCACAAATTCAATGACATGTATATATATATATATATGAGGTGTAAAATTGTTTAAAAAAATGCGTGGGCTCCCGCCCTATTTTCGCAACCAGACAGACAAAGCCAGCGAATGGGGGCAGATAATAATAGCCCAGAGAGGGACCATTATTTTTGGCCCCCCCTGGCTACTAACATCTGCCCCCAGACACCCCAGAAAAGACAAATCTATAATTAGATTCGCCCTTTCTGGCACTTTGCCCGTCTATTCCCATTGCCCTGTAGCGGTGGCGAATGGGTTAATATGGGGTTAAAGCCACATTGCAATTGAAAGGTGACCTTAAGCCAGGTTAATAATTGAGAGCTGTCAATTAGACAACTATCAATTATTAATCCTATTGCATGAAATAAAAATAAAACACACACACTTTAATTAAAAATCATTTTAATGAAATAAAGACACATGTTTTTGACCATCTTTTATTTGACTGCAAAAACCATTTCCTGTAATAAAAATAAAATAAAAAAGCAAAATTATTCTTACCTATCCCATGCACAGTCAGGTCCCACGGTGTAATCCTTCAGAAAGGGTTAATGTTTACTGCAGGGACCGCAGCTAATGCTGCAGCCTCACAGTAAACCCCCAAATGAATGAGTTCCTCTCCTGGCTGACAGGAGAGGAAGTGGAAAGCTTAATTGATTGCTTTCCACTTTCACTTCAGGTCAGCCAGGGACACAATCAGTGACGTCAGAGGGAACTGATTAACAAAAATAGGGGTTCTCTTCGAATAAAAAATGGCGTGGGGTCCCCCCTATTTTTGTTAACCAGCCAGATGAAGCAGACCGCTGAGGCCTGGATTTTCAGGCTGTTAAGGAGCCAAGATCCATGGACCTTGCCAGCCTGATAATACCAGGCCACAGCAGTCTGCATATCTTGGCTGATTAACAAAAATAGGGGATCCCCTCGAAAAAAATTGGCGTGGGGTCCCCCCTATTTTTGTTAACCAGCCAGATGAAGCAGACCGCTGAGGCCTAGATTTTCAGGCTGTTAAGGAGCCAAGATCCATGGACCTTGCCAGCCTGATAATACCAGGCCACAGCAGTCTGCATATCTTGGCTGATTAACAAAAATAGGGGATCCCCTCGAAAAAAATTGGCGTGGGGTCCCCCCTATTTTTGTTAACCAGCCAGATGAAGCAGACCGCTGAGGCCTGGTTTTTCAGGCTGGTAAGGATCCAATATCCATGGACCTTGCAAGCCTGATAATACCAGGCCACAGGAGTCTGCTTAGCTTGGCTGGTTAACAAAAATAGGGGATCCCCTCGAAAAAAAAACGGCGTAGGGGTCCCCCTATTTTTGTTAACCAGCCAAGTAAAATGCAGACTGCTGCGGCCTGGTATTAAAAGACTGTCAAGGCCCATGGATTTTGGCCCTCAACAGCCTGATAATACCAGGCTACAGCAGCCCCACATTTGGCGCATCAAAAGATGTGCCAATTGTGGCACTTTACCCGGCTCTTCCCACTGCCCTGTAGCGGTGGCAAGTGGGGTAATAAGGGGTTAATGTCACCGTTGATTGCACGGTGACAATAAGCCCGGTTAATAATGGAGAGGTGTCAATAAGACACCGATCCATTATTAATCCCAAAGTTATTAAATGTATAAAAAAAAGACAAAGCAAGAAAAAAGTATTTTAATGAAATAAAAGAGACAACACAGTTTTCATTTCTTTTATTATACTCTCATTCCTGCGACGCCATCGATCTCCTGTAAAAAAAGAAAAAAAACAAACCAACAGTATACCACCTGTCCGATGCAGTCCATAGTAACGACAGTCCCACGACGATCCAGCTCTGCTACATCTCAATGATAGGCAGAGCCTGTCATCGCGACGCAGCACAGCTGATTACCTGCTTCCCCGGCGGTGACGTCATCGGACTGACTGCTTTACGGCCGGGATTACCCAGCAGTCACTGCAGTTATCGCGAGAAACTGCATGTGACCGCCGGGGAAAGATGATGGCGGCCATGAAGCAGTCCAGCCCGTGACCGCCGGAGATCTTCTGCCAGGTAAGTGCCGCTGACTCCTGACAGACCCGACCGACGGACACTGACAGTGACAGTGACAATCCCGATTCCGGTATCCGATATGACGAAAATATCGGTACTCGGAATCGAAAGCCCGATACAGCTAATATCGGCCGATACCCGATATTTGCAGTATCGTATCGCTCAACACTAGTTCCCTCGCATTCTGATTTGGTGATGGAACTCAATGACATATATAGAATGGAACAGCTGATAGGACAACTGAATGGTACCACAGGAAAGGCATATAACACTTGGGCCCCCTGTTTTATGTTTAGAGAATCATCGGAATTGGACTCTTGGTTGATAGACCCATAGATGATGGGTCATATGAGTTTACCTACTGGATGAAGCCACATCTCCCACCCCACTCCTTAAAATCCTCCCCCCTCCCTTTTTTTTTCTTTTCCCTTCTTTCCCCCTTGTTTCTTCTCTATCTTCTTTTCTTTTGTAGATCTAGAGTCTTAGTCTAGGTACCTTCTTCTTTAAAATTTATAAATAAAGTAATACTGATGTTAATTGCCTACATGAGCAAACACCTCAGGCGCTCATCCAACATTTGTTTTATATGTATGACTTTTTGGTGAAAAGTTATAGTTGCTATATAATTTTTTTTTTGCATGTGATAGTAGAAGAGGTATGTTCTTTTCTCTTCCTGTTATTAATGATTGATGTTTATAAATACCTAAATAAACTTGATTTACACAAAAAAATACAATACCTCTCCTGGCTGAGCACTGCTCTACTCTGGACTCCTCAGCATCGCCATCTTCCAGCTCTCTGCACTGTGACTGTTCAGGCAGAGGGCGCACAGACGTGACATCATCGCGCTCTCTGACCTGAATGTCACTGTCAGGAAATGCGGAAGATGTCACAGCGGTGGAGCAGGGAGAGGTAATTATTGCAAGTGCTGGGGCCCTGAGGAAGCAGGGGGGCCCACTCGTGGGCGCCGGCACTGGCACAAGGCCCTTCATAGTACGCCGATGTCTCTGACGGAGAGTGTGCCCCCCCACCTGCTCATGGCCCCGGCACTTGGCCGGGTGCGCCAGGTTGTGACGTCAGCCCTGGGGGGGGGTACAGCCCAGTTAGGGAGGTGGAAAACTGGCATATGTTGAGGTGTAGGCTGGACGTTCAGCAGCTGCAAATGGAGGACTTGGAGAAGTCGGAGGAAGAGGAGGACAAAGCGAGCCATTTTGCTGGCAACCTATGTGTCATCAGGGGAAGGTGGTACAAAATCCTTTGAAACCGAGGCATGGTTCATTTTAATGAAGGTGAGATCACCAACATTTTGAGTCGACAGCCGAGTCCTTCTTTCTGTTAGGATTGATCCAGCAGCACTGGAGACTCTTTCTGATAGCACAATACCAGCAGGGCAAGAGAGCTCCTGTAAGGCATATTGTGCCAATTCAGGCCCGATGTCCAGTTTATAGGCCCAGTTGTCAAAGGGGATTGAACTGTGAGGGAGAACATCGATAAGGGAGGAGAGGTAATTTTGAACCATAGTTGACAACTGCTGTCTCCTGTCTGTTGCAATCGATTCAGTATTAACAGTCTTGTGAGCAGTACTCGAGAAATCAGTCCACAACATGGTCATGAAACCCCTGTCTCCAACGCCACTTCGGCTGTGTGCACCACGAACAC
>JARQOD010000005.1:336893712-337007267 GCA_033576555.1 Oophaga sylvatica
GGGAAATTTTTTTAAAAATTTTTTGTGAACCGGCGGGGGAGGCTCCCTCCCAAAGGGGACACCCGGGGGGACTTTCCAGGAGACTTGGGACTTACCCCGACACTGGGGTTACAATGGATGTTACCCCCTAAATGTTACAGGTGCGCCCCCTCTCCCAGAGTTGGAAACCTGTGAGCCCTGGGCCTTCACCCCCCACATCCAGGCCTTGCAAAAGTGCCCACCCCCCGTAAATTCCCCACCTCCTCAGTTTCTTCAGCAGCCCCAGTTGGACATGATAACTATAGTGGCCCGTACCCTGCGCCTGTTGGCCCCCCTGGGGTTGTTCAGTCCGGGACATGGGTTCCAGCCCGGGGGATGAAAGGGGGGCCCCACACAGACCCCAGTACGGGTCGGGGACTTGACTGTAAAGGCCACACAGTCATCGGGCCCCTGGTGGTCCTGGGCCGGGGATTTTGGCAAGCACAAAGAGCCCCGGGTTTTCCCCTGGAACCCCTGCCAAAAATTTAAATCCCCGGGGGTCACTGTATGTAAAATTTAAATTGTTTATGTACCCGGAGGGGGATTTCAAAAAAAAGTTTTTTAATTTAAAAAAAAAAAAAAAAACCAGTTTTCATTACTTTTATTACGTCTCATCCTGCGGCCCCGATCCTGTAAAAAAAAAAAAAAAAAAAAAAAAAAGTATCCACCTGACCGACGAGTCCATGTAGAGTGTCCACGCGATCCCTCTGCTACATCAAATGAGGGGCAAGCCTGTAGCCCGGCGACACAGCTGATTCCTGCTTCCCGGCGGTGACGTCATGGACTGATGCTTTATGGCCGGGATTCCCCGCATCACGCATTTCCCGAGAAACTGCATGTGACCGCCGGGGAAAGTGAGGGCCCCCATGAACAGTCCAGGCCGTGACCGCCGGAGATTTCGCCGGTAAGTGCCCCTGACCCCTGACAGCCCGACCAAGGACATCACAGGGCAGTGACCCCCCATCCGGATTCGATAAGACAAAATATTGAAACAAATTATCGAAAGGCCGATAGGCTAATATGGGCCCTTTTTGCCGATATTTACTTTTGTATCCCAACACATTACGAGCGGCGTTATTTTGTTATTTGGTCAAACAAGTGCATTCTAGGTCAAGCTGTTTTTTGGGGGGGGAACCCCTCTTTTAGGAGATAATGCAGCAATCATAAGCTAGAATTTTTTAAAATGGCACGAGGAAATTTTTAATGAAGTCGAGCATGTCAAAATTTGGCCCCCCCCTTCCCCCGACCAAAACATTTTAATTTTTTTTTTTTTTTGTCGTTTACAGATTAACTTAACGTCTATTTCAGCCCCCTCGTCACTGTAAAAACTGTATAGGGCTTTAAAAAAGAATGGGCAAAAATTTATTTGGAAACAATTCAACCCCTTTCTGAATCCTTTCCTTGTAGTTTGATGCTGTAATCGCTGCAAAAGGGGAACAAACCATATTTAAAAAAAAATTTGTTGCGTTTCCAGGGGTTTTTCCTTTTTTCCGCAAACCCCCCATGGTCATTTTGGGGGCGTGTACCAAATCCTTTTAACCAGGCATGGCAAATTTTTTTGAGGTGAGCTCAGCACCAATTTTTTGGTGAAGGGGGTCCTGTTTTTTATCTGGATTTATCCAGCAGTACTCTGTGAAGACTCTTTCGAAGCACACTAGCAGCGGGCAAGGATGTCCTGTAAGGCAAAATTTGGCAATTAAGGCCGGTGTCCATTTTTCAGGGCCAGTGGGGAAAAGGGGAAGAAAGTGGGGGCGAATTTTGATGGGGATGAAATGTAATTGTAGATCAGCACAGAACCTCCATCTTTATGTATTGGGCCCAATACAAAAAGCGGATATAGGGGGACATATGGGGGCTGTATGCTGTATACAGTGTAGGTTAAAATTTTAAAAAGAAAAAGTGTACTGTATTTTCCGATACCGGTAAACTAGTTTTTTGAAAAATTTAAAGTGTGGGTTTCATATATATCATGGTCAGACCCCCCCCAGGGAAAAAATTGGAAAAAAAAAAAAAAAAAGAAGTAAAAGAAAAAGTATTTGAAGTACGTGTATACAGTGTGGGGGAATGGTAACTTTCTTTATTTCGTTAACGACTACGTCCACCCCGGGTTTTATTACAAAAAAAATTTTAAAATTTGAAAAATGGTTTGTAGCGTACTGTTTTGGGGGACGTTTAGGGTTTGTACGTGGGGTTCACAAAGGGGGGTCCCACCAAAAAGGTGTATAGGTTTTGGGGGGAAAAATTGGAAAAGACCTTTAAAATTTCTGGGCCCACAGAATCTCCAGGCTCGTCTTGCAAAACCCAAAATATTTTTGAAAAACGTTCCGATCATCCCTTTTAAAAGGGGTATAGATTTGAAAACGCAAAGTTTAAATCCCTTTTAAAAATTTCATAGGAACAGAAAACCTCACAGGCCATCTTGCTAACTCCACAATATCTTTTAAAACTTTCCAGCATATCCCATGAAAGGGGTTTTTATTTTTTTAAAAGGGGGGAAAATCACAATGGAGTAAGTCCCCCGACATTGCATTGAAATCCCGTTTGGGGCCGGCCTCGGGGAAAAGGAAAGGGGCTGCTAAAAATACATGCAGCCGCGCTTCCAACCGGAGCCCCGCGCCAGAGGGGATTTACAGCGAGTTCGGAGACTTACTCGATGGGTGTGACCCGGCCTTAGGGAAAAAATTTAAATTCGTATATTTTCAGAGGCACCAGAGACTCTCCAGGCTCAGTCTTGAAAACCCCCCAATTCTTTGAAAACTGTTCCAGCTCATCCCATGAAAGGGGTTATCTTTTTGGGTTAAAATTTAAAAAATCTCAGTATTTTTTTCAGGGGGCACACAGAGAATTAGGGGCTCAGTCCCCGCTAATCCACAATATCATTCAAAAAACTGTTCCAGCATATCCCATAAAGGGGGGTATAGTTTTAAAAAAGGGCCCCCAAAATTTAAATCGGCTGTTTTTTCTGAGGCCCACAGAGATTAAAGGCTCAGTCTTGCAACCCCCCCAAATATCTTCGAAAACTTTTCCAGCATATCCCTTTAAAAGGGGAAAAGGATTTGAAAAGCGAAATTTAAAAATTTCCCCCGTATAATTTCATGGGCACACAGAGAATGTCCAGGTCGTCCGCAACCCACAAATTTCATTTGCAGAACTCTTCCACATCACCCGTAAGGGGGGTTCATCTTTTTAAGGGTCAAAAATTTAAATTCAGTTTTTTATGAGGCCACAGATTTACAGGTCAGTTTGAAACTCCACAAATATTAAAAAAACTGTTCCACATCATCCATGAAAGGGGTTTATTTTTTTTGGGAAAAATTTAAAGCTCCGTATATTTTCATGAGCACAAGACTCAGAGGGTCAGTCTGGGAAAACCCCAAAAACATTAGAAAAAGTGATACAGATCACCCCATTAAATGGGGAATGTCGGGCCTTTTTTTTTTGGAGGTGAGGAAGAGGAGGAGGGGGTATAATGCCCACCCAAACTGTTGCCATATGTGGCCCCGACGCACTGTCCAAACCCGTGTCCCTGTGTCCCCATACATTCATTAAAACCCGGTGCACCGTTAGACGGAATGACCCCTTGGCATGACGAGTGGGGATGTGTGTTGCCCCCCAGGGTTCTCAAAACAGAGGGATTGATTCAACGATTTTTATAAAACTTTTTAGGTAAGGGGGGGGAAAAAAAACAGGCTGAACACCTGCACCCACCTAAAGAAGGAGGAACATGAAGATTAGAGAGCGCGAAACACATGTACTCACACTGGGGGGGAGAAAAGGATCGGGGGTAGTCGCCCCGGGGCCCGAAATGAGAAAAAGGGGACTGGGGGAGGGGACTGTAAGCTCGTGGGGCCCCCAAAATTTTTGGGGACTAGGGCGCAGAAGGGACAGCGGCATTTAGCCTCTGGTAAATTTTTCGACACAGTTTAAGCGGAAAATTTTTCATCTTAGACCTCATCTACTGAACCTCGATTATCTTTCCAAAAGGTGTCTATAAAATAGCAAGATCCCCCAGAGCAGACTTGTCACAGAAAACGGGTATGGTTAGGACAAGATTTTGTGTTTGGGGAGGAAATAGAGCCGAAAATTGACACATCACGAGAAAAAAAGGAAAATTTTTTTTAAGGAGTCTTGGAAAGGTGTGTTCAAATGTACCCGTGTTTTTTTGTGCCCATCCCTGGAGGACAACGTAGCGAATGTCCTTGTGTGCAAATCAACCCCGGCAAACCGGAAAAAATATACCCCCTTTAAAAACCCCCGTGATGCTCTTTGACCTTCATCCATGACATTCCAGGGGGAATCCTCATCGCCAGTAAAGGTACTAAAAAATTGAATAGCTGTTGGTGTAGTTGGGAACAGTAGGAAATTTTTTTAAACAAGGAATTTTTGGGGGGGCTTAGTTGCAGCCTAACAGAAGGAATTGAAGTTTTTTTGTGTACTGAACTGAAAAAGTAATATCAAAGGGGGAGTCCAAATGCAAATTGGCAAGTCATACATGCCTTATTGATTTTGGTTTTTACGTTATTTTTACTCCCTTTACATTTTTCCTTTAGGGGCTTGTGTTGGGGAGCCCGTGTAGGTTCCCAAATCTCCTGGAAGGGTGCACGAAGGTTTAACCAAGAGGTCCCAAGCATACAACACCTTACCACCCAAAAGACCACGAGGGACCCCGGTAGGCATAAAAAAAGGGGGTGAAATGGGGAAAGAGTCAGACCAGTTCGTTTTTGGGTGTAGTGTGCAGTGCAGCCCCAAAAGGCTGCAGTCTGCAGAGAGGGATGAGAGCATCAGTTCAAAAAGTGGAGTTTAGAGGGGGTTTAAAAATCCATTCCAGTCTGTCAGAGCTGAGACAAGTGAGTAGTTTGCAGACGAGTGACAAGTGGAGTCGCGTGGGGACCCATAGTCGGTTTTGAGAGTGAGAGGTGCCGACGTTTGAGAGCGGCGAAGAGGCCCCCCACCAACTCCAGTGTGTAAAATCGTGTGATGGCCCGATAGAAAAAGGAAGGGAAAAGAGAAAAAAAGAGGCAGAGGATTTTTATACAAAATAAAAAGTATTTACCCGAGGGGGCCCGAGCCATGGGATCCCCAGACCCTTAGGAGAACCCCCGGGTTCCTGGAGGATACAGGCCCCGGGGAGCACTACGAGCTGATAAAAATGGGCCGGGGGACGGAGTCGCGTGCACTTCCAGGGGACTGGTACTTAAAAAAAAAGGGTTTAAAAACCAAGGTCAGCCGGTTTTCAGGACGGAGAAAAATTAGGCCCAGCTAAAGCATCCGGGGGATTCATTCAGAAAGGAAGGGGAACAGGAGGCAACACCACTCAGGGGAGAATCTGGGTGCCCCTTCCCCTACAGTGCTCCGGTGTCCTGCAACATCTTCGAAAGGGTACCAAGGCTTGTGTGGGTCCCTCTTCTTACCCCTAACTCCGGGGGTTCCCTCCGTCCGCGCCCCCCATCTATTGCCCTGAAGGATCAGCCTATGTGGGGGGCCAACCCTATAGCTGCACAACACCAACCCTTCAGGGATCTGCACTGCAGCGTGGTCACCCTGACCAGGTACCACAGGGGCGTATGAACCCCTTACCAACATTAAATTCCCTGTAAATACCACTTAAGGGTAGCCCCGGGGCCATGGACTGATCGTGTTCCGTGACCCCCCCCATAGAAGTGAATGGGCTCGGACCCGAGCCCCCCGACCGGGGGAGGGCGGCTCATGTGCACATTTTTAACCGAAAACCTTGGAACTGCCCTGTTTTTGGATTAATTTTTCCCCCTGCAGCACCTAGTACACATGCAAAAATCTAACAGCACCATTCTGTTCTTCCCTGCATAATTCCCCCGACCCAAAACAGCGTGGCCTGTGGAAATTTTTAACTCTGCTGCATCAACCCCCTGTCTTGGGCTTGCACTGCGCGTGGCAACTTTCAACGAAAAAAGGGGCGTAACAGTTCAAAAAAAATCCCCAAAACCCCTTTGAAAATTTTCCCCTTTTCTTGGTGTCCAAGGCCCTACCGTGTCCTGCTCGCGTAAAAACCCCCCTTGAACAGACATTCCCTTCCCCGAGGACCACAGTGCCTGGCGGTCGATCCATTTTCGGGGCTTATGGGGAAAAAAATTCCCCAAATTTTTTTTTTTTTTGGTGGGCATGTAGTGTAAAAAAATAGATACATTTTTTAAGTGATGTTCCCGAGCAAGAATGTTGTGCCCATGTGGCCCCAAGGATGACAAGGGCCCCTCCGTACAAGTTTTTTCTAACAGCGGGTGCACCCCCCCGTCAACTCATTTTTTTTCTATTGGGGCCCATGCAGGGCCGGGGCCCAAAAATGGGGGCCCCCCACCTCTCAAAGACCCCCCCCATTGGCAGGGGGGACAGTTTTTATACAACCTGGGGGGGGGGGTTTGGACATTATGGCTGGTTTCCAAAAAAAATTCATATGTTGACCTTTTTGGGGAGGTTCACGCTGCAAAAGGGGGAAAATTTGGGGGGAAACGACAAAAAAGGGGGGAAAGTGAGCCTTTTTTGCCCCTATGTGTCATAGGGGAAGGTGGGACAAAATTTTTGAAACCATGCAGGTTCATTTTAATGAAGGGGTTGATCTTCCACATTTTTTGGGGGACAACTGCCCCTTTTTCTGTCAGGATTGATCCAGCGCACTGAACACTCTTTCAGATAACACACTACCAGCAGGGGGAAGCGAGCTCCGTAAGGGGTATTTTACCTTTCAGGCAGGTGTCCCTTTCAGGGGCCCCAAATTCAAAGGGAAAGACCTGGGGGAACATCATTATGAGAGGGGGAAATAGTTTTTACCATAGTTGCAAATGCGTCCCGTCATTGCCAAATTTTCCCGATATGACCCCTCTGTGACCGTTTTTTGAGAATCAGTCCCCAACATGGTTTGAAACCCGTCTCCAACCCCACTTCGGCGTGTGTAGCAAAACACCTCTTCCTTGGGGCCCCTGGGGGAGGGGAAAAACCCGCAAGTGTGGTGATGGGGAAAGCCTTAACAACGTTTACAACGTTGTTTTTGTTCCCCAACATTAGTTAGGTTTCTCCTGGGGCATGATGTTCTGTAATTTTCCTTTTTTGCGTGGGGCAAGGATGTGGGCAAAAAGTAGTCTACCTTCATAAAATTTTTTTGGGAATGCGGGGGGCCCCCGTTGGTGCCAAGGATAATCACACATGGGGGCCATGTTCCCGGGGGCAATGAGCACTGACATGGTGGGTGGAGGAGAAAATATCTGAAATCCCCTCCATCCCCCAAACCCTGTACCTGGTTGGCACCCAACATTTGATCTTGCCCCCCAGAAGGTCCTCTTCCCCCAAAAAAACATCCCCTCTTCTCCTCCTCCTCGTCCTCTTTCCTCCCATCGTTTTGGACTTTTCCCCGAGGAGACAATGGCGACTGTCATCAAGGCTTCCCCCTGCCCTCCTCTTTCCCCCTGCGCTGCAGATGCTGAACCTTCATGTGTGTCAATTTTTCATGAAGACGATAAGTTGGATCTCTATTATGAGGGGGACGTCTGCGCTTATAAAACCATGTCTTCCTCAAACACTCAGGACTTACAGAGATCTTTGATCACTGCCCCCCAAAAACCCATATTGCCCTGCCTGCCTGCCTGTCCCCGCCCAAATGTTTTACAGCCTGTCTGTTGCAAGCCTTTCCCATGTGCGGGGGGAGTTCCCCGTGTTGCAACTTATGATTAGGCGTTTTTGGGGAGGTTAGCGTTTCCCCAAAACCTCTGCATCCAACTGTAGTCTGGGGGCGTCGACGGATGTGGGCACAGTCTCGCACCTTATTGAGGGGGGCTGAAATGGGATATTTTTTGGAAGCACTGCACACAGGTTAAGTGTGACCCGGGGAAGGTATTGTCGGGTTTTGCCCGGGCATGGGACAAAAAATTTACGCCCGTTATCCTAATATGTATGTTAGGGTGGAGGAGTGCGGGAAAAAAAAAAAGGAAAAAACCCCCAGAGCATTGGAATCTAGAATTGCAGTACCCTGATAACCCCCAACTAGGGCAGGTGGAGCGTTCCTAGATGGCCAGACCCTCGTCACAGCTTGAAAACTAACTACACTAAGAAAAAAATAAAAGCATTCCCCCGGGGCAGAACCCAAAGATAATAGAAACCCCCCAAAAACAAAAATGGGGGGTTGACAAGGAAATACTGACACAGAAAGAAAATAGTATGAAAAACGGGGGGGCCCAAAAATATTAAATAGAAAAGGACGGGAAAGGGGGACTTTTTGCAACCCCCAAAAAACCCTAAAAAAACCCCAAAATTTAAAATTTTTTAAAATCACCTGAGACACACGACCTCTACCCCCTAAATTAGTTTTGTGTAACAAAAACAGCAGCCACGAAAAAACTGAAAAAAACAAAAGTACAAAAACCAGTGGGGGGCTAAACTAAAGGGGGCAAAAAGCCCCCGGGGGGGGCCCAAAGGCCCCCCAGAAGTGCGGGGAAAAAAACAAAAAAATGCAAAAACACAAAATAAAAATTGTCTTATTGATAGCAGGAGATCAGACACACCGCAGGCTAAAGGGGAAAGGAAAGAAGGATTCAGACCGAAAATTTTATCCCGGCCCCCCTGATGGAAAAGATTCCCTTAAATAAGCCCAATCATAACACCTTTTTCCCTCCTCACTAGTACCGTTGAAAACCCAAAGGGACCTCTGCTCAGAACTATCTCAAACCCTTTCACAACAGTACCCCCCCTTGAGGGGGGCCCCCCGAACCCTCATTTGAGCCCGGGGTCGGTCAGGATGATTTCTATGTACGCGGGGATAAGTCTCCTAGCATGGATGTCCGAAGCAAACACCAAGAATTTTTCCTGACCAAACCCCCTCCATTTACCAAATCTGGGTTTTCGTCTAGAAAACGGGAATCCAATTTTCCAACCCATACCCAGATTCCCCCCAAAAAAAAACAGGGTCAGGGGGGACAGCAGCAGGAACCACGGGGTAACAAACCTTTCAACAAGGACTGTGGAAACTTTTGGGATCTTAAAAGCCCCCCGGAAAAAAGCAAAGAAAAGAAACGGGGTTAATAATCCCATGTTTTTTAAGGTCAATGACCTGGGGTTAAATTTGGGGAAAAAACTCTCATAGGATTTTTTTGAGGACAACCCCACCCCAATCCCCCACTTTAAACCGGGACCTCATCCTATGCCGGGGTTGAAACCCCCGGGTTCTCCCGGGGAGGGCAACCTCCCATACCTGGTCCCAAATCTGCTGATACGTCAACAACAGATCAACCCTGGACGACAGAACCCCGTTGTCCTAAGAAAATCTAGGGTGAAACCCCCAATTACAGAAAAAGGAGCATAAAATGGCAGAGCTAGCCCATTTTTTAAAGCAAAAAACGCCAAAGGCAAAAAAAAAACCCAGTCATCCCCACAGCGAACAAGCATCTTAGATAAGTCTCCAAAGTTGGTTTTTTCCTTTTTTTGACCATTGGGGTGGATGAAAAGCCGGGAGAAAAAAAATGAACACCCGTTTAGAACAAAAAGTCCCCAAAATCTGGAAACAAAAAGGGGTCCTCTGTCAGCACAAAATTCTCAGGAATGCCGTGTAAAGAAAAACGTGCGAAGGCACGGCACCAAAATTAGAGGAGGAAGGCAAAATTTGGAATGGCACAGATGTATATTTTGGAAAAAACCATCACAAAATTTCCAGATGGGGTCTTCTCTGAGAAACAGGAAGTGGAAAAAAATCCAAGAGTATGGGGGTGGGGTTTTGGGCACAGGCAATGGCTCAACAAACCACAGAGCGAGAGCAAGGCTTGGAGCGAGAGCAAGTCTCGAGGACTGCACAAAAAATTCCCCCACATCGCGGACAAGGGGGGCCACAAAAGGACCGACTAAAAAAGTCTCTGGGGCCCCAAAAAATTCCGGGTCCCCCCAAAAAGGGGAAAAATGAATCTCAGACTCACATTTTTTCCTTTTTTTCCCGGGCAAACAATTTTCCAAAAAAGGGAGCGCTGGGGGTTCCCCGACACCCCCAGAGAAGTCTCAAATTAGGGAGATGGCGGAAAGAAAAACCCCCCCTTCAAATAACAGAGGGATAATAGCCAGGAGACCCAAAAAGGAAATCCTGGAGGGGCATCCCCCTTTAAAACATTCTTAGTGCCAAAAAAAAGGGAAACACAAAATAAAAACGGTAAAAAAAAACCCCAAATGGCTGCTAGGATTGAGTCGTTGGGGCGATTCCAGATAGACCAATTTTTTTTGGCCCCTAGGCCCCCCACCTGATTTTGGCCCCCCCCAGCAATGTCCCCACTTTAAAAAAGCCCACTTCATGGCCCCAAAAACCCCCCTTACCCAGTCAAATTTTACTTCATAGGAGAAATTTTCGAGAGAAAAACAAGGTTTTTCTTTTAGAGGTCTCTGTTTTTTTGGGAAAAACGGACCTGCCCAATTTAAGGGCATAACCCCCCTAAATGGCAGAAAACATCGGTTTTCCCGTAGAAAAGGAAAAAAGTGAATCTCTGTTAAAATTTCCAAAACGCAGGCTGCCTCAGGGGCCAAATTCACCCACAGAACCCTTTTTCTGGTCAAATCGTTAATGTTTAACAATACAGAGAAATTACAAAAATTTTTACGATAAAAATTGGCAAAACCCAAAAATCTTGAAGAGTTTTTAATGAAGAGGTTGGCCCCCAATCCAGAGGCTGAACCTTGCCCCGGGTCCATTTCAATAACAGTTGGGGAAAAAAAAAAAATCCGAAATGAGATCTTCTTTCCCCAAAAAGACATTTCCTTCAATCAGCATTCTCTCTCAAAATCGGGGAAAAAAGTTCGAACTGTTTCCTGAGGTCCCAGTAAAGAAAAAATAGATATCATCCAAATAAACAATCAGAAATTTTCCCAAAACCCCTGAAAATGTCTTTCAGGGATGAAGAGGGGAAGGGATTGGAGCCCAAAGGAATCACAGGTCCCAAAAAATGCCCCTCAGGGGTGTTAAATCCCTCTTCCCTTCTCCCCGGTTAATGGGGAATAAGGTTATACCCCCCGGGGGGGCAAGCTTGGTAAACCGTAGCTTTTTTTACCCGGGAAAAACAGGTCAGAAATCAGGGAAAGGGGGATTGATATTTACAGAATTTGTTCAAAACGAAATCAATACAGGGGCCTTAAGAACCATCTTTTTTGGCCCAAAGAAAAAAACCGGAACTAAGGTGAAAGGATGGTCTGTTGACCCTTCCCAATATTCCCTTATATAAAACCCCATAGCGTCATGTTGGGTATAGAAAGTTAAAGAGGGGGCCCGGGGGAATTTACTACCTGGCACTAATTCATAGCGCAGTCATAGCCCATGGGGAGGTAAGGATGCAGTTTTTTTTCGAAAAAACATCAGAAAAATCAAACAAAAAGTCGGGGAAACCCTCGCCGGGGGGGGGCAAAAAAACAAGTGTTGGTATTAAAATTTGGGGACCCCAATGGTTACAGACAGATTTTCCAATCCAAAAAAAGGATTATGAACTGTAACCAAGGGAAACCCACCAAAGTCATCCCGATTTTATAGAACCCCAAAAAATTTTCAGCATTTTGGGATCAGGTTCAAACCCTCTTTTTACCTAGTAAAAAAAGGGGTTTATTCTCAGCAAAGGGGGGGAAAAGATCCCCGTAGGGGAAAAATTTGTGGGGGTACAAGGGAAAACACAATTTACAAAATCATATCCTCATTTTAAAGCTGCTCCCCAATCAAAAAAAAAGCCGAGCGAAAATGAGGGGAAGAGCAATAGGTGACAGTTAAAAACTTGTCTGAAAACCAAGACAAAAGAGCGTGAAAAAATTTCCCGCTTAGGGAGCTGAAATAGAGAGAGGCACACCACAGTAAAACATAACCCCTTTTGCTTTGAAAAAACATGACCTGTGCCCCCGACACCACTCCTCACACTGCATGGCTCAGCGCTGGCTCCAAAGGCAACACCACTCCCCCATACTTCCCGCTCACGCAAACGTCTGTCAATTTTTAAACGCTAATGCATGAATCATTAGACCAGAGGGGAGGAATCCCCCATAAATCCTTTACATTATCCGAAGACCCTTCGGGAAAAGGGGCCCCCCAAAGCGTCGTCATTCCTTTTTGGCAGGACTGCCCCACCTGGAAATCTCTCAGTATAAAATCCCGTCATAACCCCCATTTAATGCAACAAGGCTTTTTCGCTTGATCAGGATATTAGGATGTACAAAACCCCAAAGCCTAAAAAAAAACATCAAAATCACTAAAAACAGGCCCCCCCTTCAGGGAAAAAGCCCCAACCTGAGGATCGCCGCGCGGAAGAAAACAATTTGAACCTGTGCGCTGCGTTTCTGAGGACTTGTTTTGGCAAGAAAAATTTACAATTATTTTTTTAAATTCTGAAACTTAGCTCGACCCCTGAAACAAATCTGGCATGGGGATCCTGGTTTTCCCCAAAAGGAAAACCCAGAAGATATGCAGCAAACTTAACCCCCGGGGAAAATGATCCACAGGCCAAAAACTGTGCAAACCCATTGGGGGAAAAGTCCCCCAGCCCCAGGATACAGGGGAAAAAAAAAAAAAAAAATCAACAAACAGAAAAATATCTCTGACAATTTTTTTCCTTCAAAATATTTTTTTTTTCCCCTTTGTGAGTCCATACAATTTTATGGGCCGGGATATGTTATGTTCGGTAGCGAGGAGTGCGGGTAAAAAGGCAATACACCAGAGCAGTGGAATCAATAGTTTGATACCCGATAACCACCACAACTAGAGGCAGCCGTGGAGCGTCCTACGATGGTCCCAAACGCTCGTCACAGCCTGAAACTAACTACACCTAAAGATAAAAAAGGGAAAAGCTATCTGCCCGGAGCAAACCCCAAAGATAATAAAACCCCCCAAAAACATATAATGGCGGTGACAAGAGGAAATATGACCAGAAAAAAATGTATGAGCAAAGTGGGGCCCAAACTATCTAAATAGAAAAGGACAGGAAGGTACTTACTCAATCCCAGAAAACCCTAAAACACCAACATACTAATTTCAAATCACCGAGATCACCACCTCTACCCCTAATTAGTTCTCCTGGGTAAAAAAAACCCGCAGCCACTGAAAAAACTGCAAAACAAAGTACAAAAACACATGGCGGACTAAACTGAGGGGGCAAAAAGGCCCCCGGAGGGGACCCAAAGGCCCCCACAGAAGTGCAGGACAAAATGCAAAAATAAGCAAAAACAAAAAATAAGAAATTGTTTATCTGATAGCGGAAGCAGACACGACCAGCGGCTACAAGGGAAACTGGAAAGAAGGATCAGCCAGAAAAATTAAACACCGCAACCCTGATGGAAATGATTCCCTTAAATAAGACCAATCAGTAACACCTGATTCCAATCCTCCAGTACCGCTTGTAACCACCAGGGAGCCTCTGCTCGAAACCCCCAAACCCATTCACAACAAACTACCTTGCTGGCTCAAGATGTAGCTGCCCAGCCATGACTCAGTTTCTTGCTGCAAATAGTCGGCCAGTACCTCCGCGGTATGTCTGTTGTCACCCAAACACATCATTTATAAAACAGCCTGCTGACGCTTACCACCAGCTGTTTGATACTGTGACACCTCCTGTGCAACACAGGCAGCTGTGAATGGAGGTCTGGTGACGACTCTGAGCTTTCGTTTCTGGAGGAGTAGGAGGAGGAGGGTGTAACGCCTACAGCCAACTGTTTCCTATAACCGTGGGCTAGGCAGAACTGTCCCACTGCTGCTGTCCCCTGTGGACCCTGCTTCCACCACATTCACCCAGTGAGTAGTGATGGACATGTAACGTCCCTGGCCATGCTTACTGACCATGCATCTATTGTGAGGTGCACCTTTCCACTCACTGATTGTTTGAGTGCATAGACAATGCGGTCTTTCACATGCTGGTGGAGGCAGGGATGGCTTTTCGAGAAAAGAAGTGCCGACTAGGTAGGTCATAGCGAGTGACAGCGTAGGCCATGAGGTCCCTGAATGCAGCGCTTTCAACTAAACGGAAGGGCATCATCTCTAATGCGATCAGTTTGCCAAGTAGGCGTTCAAAGACAGTGTGCACGGATGAAAGGGTGAGTACTTTTTGGACCTACTCATAGTGTCTGGTAGGGTGAGCTGTACTTGAGAGCTGCATATGGGAGAACAAACCGGTGGACATGACGGACTGAGAGCGGGTTGGTGATGTTGATGGTAGTGGTGTTGCTGGTGGTGATGGCGACGGGCTAGGAATCTCAAAGACAATTTATGTCTAGTCATTACCAACGTCCCACCGTTTAAACTTACCCGTGGAAGCATATCTTTGGTTCCTTTCCTTGTACAACTGTAACGTATGCCAGTATTTGATTGGACAAAATGGTTATACGATTTCCACTCTTTAATTTCAGATCAAGCCCAAGGAGTTCTTTAATTGTAGGTCTCGTAATATAGTCTATGCCATCTTCTGCGAGTGCCCTAAGATTTACGTGGGCCAGACCACACAAGGCTTAGGGGAGATGCAACAACATCTATCAAACATTGCAACGGCCCAGAAAGATCGGGAAAAGAACAAGCTTTATCTTCAATAGCAGATATTTTCTTGAACATCATCGTGGCAAGACCTCCAACTTCAAAGTTATGGGACTTGAAAGTGTTCATGTTAATATCAGAGGGGGTGATTGTCAATAATTTGCTTCGTTGCGAAAGTAAATGGATATTCAATCTTCAAAGTCTCTCCCCTAAAGTCTTAATGAGGATTGTTATTTACTGGGTACTATAAACAGTTATAGGATTACCCCAGACTCTGTGTTTCCATCTTTCTTTCCTTGCTAGTGTTTAAGCATATAAGTCCTTTCACAGGTGTGGGTAGACAACCCATTGTTTGAGTGGTGGCTCATTTTTTGTAATCTTTGTTTAGAGACTAGTTTACATTTGATGATGTGTGGTTAAATTCAGCACTGAACATATTCTTGTGTTTGAATATTGGTCTATATGTAATTAAAATTTTAAACCTTTTTTCTGATTATATGTGTCACACATTCATCTTGAAAGTCTCTCTCCCAAGGGTCTAAATGAGTAGCTGCTATTTATTGGTCCATTTTGGTCCATTTCCAGCCACATTACCATCTCTTTGTAGATTTTGAGTATACATGGCCATATTTAGGCCAATATGTTGGTTACTGGTCTTAATTGGGTCTGAGCTTTGGTCTTGATTTGTGTGTGTCATATTTGTCACATGCGGTTTCATGACTACTGCTCTTCATGTTTCATCTGCCCAGGTGGTTTATCTTTTTATATATGCTGTTGTGATTGATATGTAATATGCTCCGCTAGGTGGATATGTTAATCTCTATGTGCATATATATAATATTTGTTATTGCCACTGTCATTTTCATTACCTATAATGTATTTATGTTACAGATGACAAAAAGTTGTCAGTGGCCCCTCTTTAAATATATTACCAGCATGTGCTTATTTATATCACTCTTATCGGCTGTTTAATCATAGCTTAAAAGGTTGTCAGGTTATATCTTTTTGTACCAACATGCAGCATGTGCTGAAATATGCCCATATATGCAAATTGTTGATGTGCTATGAGTTAACTCTATTATCTGCTACATGCAGAGGTGTGCAAATGATAAACAGTGGCCAATGGCTCTCTGGTAAACCTGACTTCTGACACTGACATACACAAATTGGTGTGATTTCGTTGTGCTGATGAATCCAACAAGCTCTGTTAATCGGCTTTTCTATAAACTTGACTTTTGACATCACCAGCATATGCAAATTGTGTGATTTCGTTGTGCTGATGAATCCAACAAGCTCTGTTAATTGGCTTTCTATAAACTTGACTTTTGACATCACCAGCATATGCAAATTGTGTGATTTCGTTGTGCTGATGAATCCAACAAGCTCTGTTAATTGGCTTTTCTATAAACTTGACTTTTGACATCACCAGCATATGCAAATTGTGTGATTTCGTTGCGCTTACGATGCTAACAGCTTTATAAAGCGGTTTTCCTATACCAACATGTGCAAACTGTGCGTCTCCTTTGTGCCAGTGACTATACGTTGTATGATACTAATAGCGCTGTGAATTGGCTACATTTTCAGCATGTGCAAACCACATACCGATGCATGTATATGGTAGAGATTTGTACATCACCAGCATGCACAATTGTGTGATTTTGTTGTGCTAGTGAAGCCTATAAGCTTTCTCATAAACCCAAATTTTGACATTACCAGCATTTGCGAATTGTGCGATTAGCTGCGTTTATTGGTCCATTTTGGTCCATTTCCAGCCACATTACCATCTCTTTGTAGATTTTGAGTATACATGGTCATATTTAGGCCAATATGTTGGTTATTGGTCTTAATTGGGTCTTGAGCTTTGGTCTTGATTATTTGTGTGTGTCATATTTGTCACATGCGGGTTTCATGACTACTGCTCTCTATGTTTCATCTGCCCAGGTGTTTATCGTTTTATATATGCTGTTGTGATTGATATGCAATATGCTCCGCTAGGTGGATATATTAATCTCTATGCACATATATATAATATTTGTTATGTGCCACTGTCATTTTCATTACCTATAATGTATTTAGTGTACAGATGATAAAAAGTTGTCAGTGGCCCCCTCTATAAATATATTACCAGCAGTGCTTATTTATATCACTCTTATCGGCTGTTTAATCATAGCTTAAAAGTATTGTCAGGTTATATCTTTTTGTACCAACATGCAGCATGTGCTGAAATATGCCCATATATCAAATTGTTTGATGTGCTATGATTAACTCTATTATCTGCTACATGCAGAGGTGTGCAAAATGATAAACAGTGGCCAATGGCTCTCTGGTAAACCTGACTTCTGACATCACTGACATACACATATTGTGTGATTTCGTTGTGCTGATGAATCCAACAAGCTCTGTTAATTGGCTTTTCTATAAACTTGACTTTTGACATCACCAGCATATGCAAATTGTGTGATTTCGTTGCGCTTACGATGCTAACAGCTTTATAAAGCTGTTTTTCATATACCAACATGTGCAAACTGTGCGTCTCCTTTGTTGCCAGCGACTATACGTTGTATGATACTAATAGCGCTGTGAATTGGCTACATTTTCAGCATGTGCAAAACACACATACCGATGCATGTAAATGGTAAGATTTGTCAGTGCCTTTTTTGGTAAAATTGATCTTTGTTTATTTCTAAATTGGCTTTCTTATAAACTTGTTTTTTTGATACTACCAGCAAATACAAATTGTGTGATTTCGTTGCCTTATGATGCTAAAAGCTTTATAAAGCGGTTTTTATTATACCAGCATGTGCAAACTGTGCGTCTTCTGTGTGCTAGTGACTATATGCTGTATGATACTAACAGTGTTGTGAATTGGCTACATTTCCAGCATATGCAAATATACGTCCTCTACAGCATGTGCAAATTGTGCGCTGTATGATGTTAACGCGCTGAGAATTGGTTCCAGCATGTGCAAACACACGTCCTCTTTACCTGTATGTATACCGAGTATGTAAATGGCAAAGCGCTGTCAGCGCCTCCCTGTCAAAATCGATCTTTGATGTTTCCAGCATATATCAATACTATGGTACTACTTACTTGGTGAATTTACTTTTGTTAAGAGTAACATCATATGGCTTTACTATAATATATTCTCATTTTTGTAGCCCACAACTGCTAATATAATTTGTACTTTATGAATGACTGCTGTTGTTAAATCTGCCATTAGCGCTTTATCACGCACGCTTTGTACAATGTAATGTCTGCATTTCTATTATGGGAGCATGCGCTGTTTTTATGTCCATTCACATACTAATATGCGGCTTAACCGTGTTTCCTCAACGCATGCGCAGCTGTGACTGCTTCTGACCATTTTGGTACACCTTTTCGCACGCTTCTTGTTCCTCCCATTTCCAGCAGTCAGCGTGGTGTGCAATGGCGCCGATCAAACATCTCTCAGCTGCTGTGTTTGATTATATTTGTTCTATAAATAATGACTCTGCTGCGTTCTCAACCATACTTGCCCCTGACGAAGCCACTTTGAGCTCTGGCCCCCCCACCTCTCCTTATCCTCTCCCTCTTCTCTGGTTTGGTAACATTGGTCATGTTTTTTGAGCGATCATGTTATTTTTGGTTTCTATATGGGTTTGTGATTTCTTTGCATTTATTTATGTGCATTAATTGCTTAGTTTATTAAGGTTATTTGTTTTTCTAATTAGAGCTTATATTTATATTTGGTGCAGTTTACTTATATTTGCACCTGTTTAATTACATTTTCCTTTCCTATATTTGGACCTTTGGGGGAGACACATCGTTATATTCTGTTTTACATTATGTATGATGTAATTTATGTTGTATATTGTTTTGAGGGGTTGAGGGGGCCATGAACCCTTATTTGTCGGGTGATTGGTTGTCTCTATTTTAAGTGTTTTTAAATTTTGGTTGTTTATGCAGTTTCTCAAATAATATATACAATTATTTGTGTGATTCAGGTGTTCCCTGGTGTATAGTATGTGCCTTTTTCTTCTGTTTTGTACTTGCTATTCACATACTCCAGGTTGATACCCTTGTTCTATATATTGGTTAGTTAGTGCCCTCCAACTTTGTTTTTGTGGTGATGGCGATGGCCTACATGCACTCTTTCGTTTCAAAAAACGACTGATTCCCTGACTGCTTTGGCCTTGCGCCGACACCTCAACACTTGTTGCTGCTGGTGTGCCAACCGGTGGTGTTACAGTGGGGAAGCGATGGAGCGTTGTGGCTAACTTCAGTCGGACCAGGTGCACATGTGCTAACTGAGCTTTTGTAGCCCCGTCCACGCTTGAAAGTGCATGGTATTTAAATTGCTAAGCATGAAAACTGGTATTCAATTTTTTGACATTTTTACTCTGCTAAAGTTCCTTCCCGCACTTCTTACATGTAACCTTGACATCATCAATAGGATTTTGTTCAAAAAAGTGCCAAACTGCACTTTTCCTACTATTGTATAAATTGTCAGAGCTTCACGCTGTGATACTTGGACCGTCTGTCCAAGCTGTCCTGCCACTTTTTTGTGAGGTTTTGTAACACGTTTTTTTACAGCTGTGGGACTCACAGATAAACCCTGCTGCATGTCGACAACCCCTGCGGATGCTCCTCAGCTTCTGAGTTTTATTTGCCACCGTCAACTTCTCCCCCCACTGGATGCCAATCTGGATCAACAACTGGTCATCCCATCATCTCCTCTTCTATTTCATCTGCACCTTCCTCTGTGGGGACCGTGTACAGTGCTATAGTATGCGGTAAGGGCACCTGAGTTTCATCAGGGTCAGCTTCTGGCTCTGGACACATCGAAGGCAATAAAAGTGCTCTGTGGGAATGTACCAGCAGAATCATCTATCAGTGGCTATGCATCAGTGCACTCCATGTCAGATTCATCTCGGACTGGTGAATTCATGATTTGACTTGTTAACCCTGGCATGGGATTGGAAACAGCCCCATGGAGTAATCACCAGCACTGCGGCTGCCGCATCCTTCACTTTACTTGGGGTGAAGGACAAAAGGAAAGGGGTTGTTCCTGACCAGAAGCATAAAAATGAGGACTGAGTGCTTCTACATTTTGAAACTTGAGAAAAGGAGGACATAGAGCTGGAGCCTGCTTCAGCAAGGTAAGACAAAACCTTTCCTGTTGCTTTCGGCTTTAAAAAAGAGGTTTACCTACTCCCAAAAAGATAGCCTTCGAGGGCTTGTGGCCCCAGACAATGCCGCGGATCAAGACCTCCTGCCCTTAGGAGCTATAGTGCTTTTGGCAGTACAGCACATGCACCACCACCACTATCTGTACTAGTTGGCCCCCACCGCCCACCTTTATGGGGTCTAAGACCATACCTACTCATGTTTGTAAAACTGTTCCCAAAATACAGCATATATAGATACTGTATCAAGCGTGCAGCTGTATAAGGTGATGATAATTCTGGAAATTTGAGGATATCTTTGTCGAGTAACACAGGCACTCACAGGGTCAGTATGGAGTCCAACACAATCTGAATTTTATGAAAACTGAAGTATATTCACTAGCATACAGCGAGAACGTGTTGTGTAATTAGAAATATCCGAGATATTTGGTAGGAACAAAGGTGCTCAGAGTCTCAGGATGGAGTAGGCCCAATTTTAAAATGAGTAAACTGGTACAGAGTCTCACTATGGAGGAGACCTGAATTTTAACCCCTTCACCCCCAAGGGTGGTTTGCACGTTAATGACCGTGGCCAATTTTTACAATTCTGACCACTGTCTATTTATGAGGTTATAACTCTGGAACGCTTCAACGGATCTTCGCGATTCTGAGATTGTTTTCTCGTGACATATTGTACTTCACGTTAGAAGTAAAATTTCTTCGATATAACTTGCGTTTTTTTTGAAAAAACGCAAATATGGCGAAAATTTTTAAAATTTTGCAATTTTCAAATTTTGAATTTTTATTCCCTTAAAACAGAGAATATATCACCCCAAAATATTTAAGAAATAACATTTCCCACATGTCTACTTTACATCAGCACAATTTTGGAACCAAAATTTTTTTTTGTTTTGGAAGTTATAAGGGTTAAAAGTTGACCAGCGATTTCTCATTTTTACAACCCAAAATTTACAAAGCCATTTTTTTTAGGGACCACCTCTCATTTGAAGTCACTTGAGGGGTCTATATGGCAGAAAATACCCAAAAGTGACACCATTCTAAAAACTGCACCCCTCAAGGTACTCAAAACCACATTCAAGAAGATTATTAACCCTTCAGGTGCTTCACAGGAACTAAAGCAACGTGGAAGGAAAAAATGAATATTTAACTTTTTGTCACAAAAATGATCTTTTACAAACTTTTTTTTTATTTTCACAAGGGTAAAAGGAGAAAAATGGACAGATAAGGTTGTTATGCAATTTCTCCTGAGTACGCCAATACCCAATTGTGGGGGAAAACCACTGTTTGGGCCACGGCAGAGCTCGTAAGGGAAAGGGGCGCCGTTTGACTTTTTCAAACTAAAATTGGCTGGAATTAGATTGGACCCATGTCGTGTTTGGAGACCCCTGATGCACCTAAACAGTGGAAACCCCCACAAAAAGACACCATTTTGGAAACTAGACCCCTAAGGTACTTATCTAGATCTGTTGTGAGCACTTTGAACCCCCAAGTGTTTCACAAAAGCTTATAATGCCTGGTGTAAAAAAAAAAAAACAATTTTCCACAAAAATGATTTTTTAGTCCCAAATTTTTGAATTTTCCCAAGGAAATTTGGACCCCCAAAAATTGTTGTCCAATTTGTCCTGGTCGCTGAAAACCCCATATGTGGGGGGGGGGAAACTGTTTGGTGCACGGCAGGGCTTGGAAAGGAATAGTAACGTTTGGAAAAGCAGACGTTGGGGGTCTGTTCCTTTGCAGGCCCCAGATGAGCCTAAACAGGTGAAACCCCCACAAGGACCCCCATTTTTGGAAACTATACCCCTAAGGAAATTATCTAGATCTTTGGTGAGCCTTAAACCCCCAATGCTTCCCCCAAGTTTATAATGCCCGGGCAATAAATAAAAAATCTATTTTTTTTCCACAAAAATTTCTTTTAGTCACTATTTTTTTTTTTCCCAAGGGAACAGGAAAATTGGACCACATAAGTTGTTGTCCAATTTTTTGGGGTGGTACCCCTATGTGGGGGGGAAAACATGTTGGGGGGACGGAAGCTCGGAAAAAGGAAGGAGCAAATTTGACTTTTTCCAAAAAAAATTTTTGGGGGAATTGGATTGGGGCCATTTTCATTTGGGGAGCCCCGATGTGCCTAAACTTTTGGAAACCCCCCAAAAATGACCCCTTTTTGGGGAAACTAACCCCTAAGAATTTTTGATCTTTGGGAGCAATTTGAACCCCCAAAGTGCTTCCACAAGTTTTAACGTAGAGCCGAAAAATTTTTAAAAATATTTTTTCCCAAAAAGATCTTTTCACCCCAATTTTTATTTTTCAAGGTAACAAGACTCCAAAGTTATTGTGCAATTTGTCCTGAGTGCGCTGATACCCCATATGTGGGGGTAAACCCTGTTTGGGTGCATGGCAGAGTTTGGAAGGGAAGGAGCGCCGTCTGACTTTTTCAACGCAGAATTGGCTGGACGCCATGTCGTGTTTGGAGAGCTCCTGATCTGCCTAAACAGTGGAAACCCCCATAAATGACACCATTTTGGAACTAGACCCCTCAAGGAACTTATCTAGATGGTGTGGTGAGAACTTTTAACCCCAGTGTTTCACTAAAGTTATAACGTACATCCGTAAAATAAAAAATCTTTTTTTTTTTACAAAAATGATTTTTTCGCCCACAATATTTTATTTTCACAAGGGTAACAGAAGAAATTGGAACCCAAAAGTTGTTGTCCAATTTGTCCTGAGTACGCTGATACCCAATATGTGGGAAGAAAACTACTGTATGGGCGCACGTCAGGGCTCGGAAGGGAAGTAGTGCGTTTTGGATTGCAGACTTTGATGGAATGGTTTTGGGGTGTCATGTCACATTTGGAGAGCCCTGATCACCTATAAGTGGAAACCCCCCACAAGTGACCCCATTTTGGCAAATAGACCCACAAGGAACTTATCTAGATGTGTGGTGAGCACTTTGAACCCCGAAGTGCTTCACAGAAGTTATAACGTACACCGTAAAAATAAAAAAACTTTTTTTTTTACAAAAATGATTTTTCGCCCCCCAATATTTTATTTTCACAGGGTAACAGGAGAAATTGGACCCCAAAAGTTGTTGTCCAATTTGTCCTGAGTACGCTGATACCCAATATGTGGGAGAAAATACTGTATGGGCGCACGTCAGGGCTCAGAAGGGAAGTAGTGACGTTTTGGATTGCAGACTTTGATGGAATGGTATGGGGGGGTCAGTCGCATTTGGAGAGCCCCTGATGCGCCTAAACAGTGGAAACCCCCACACAAGTGACCCCATTTTGGAAAATAGACCCGCTAAGGTACTTATCTAGATCTGTTGTGAGCACTTTGAACCCCCAAGTGTTTCACAAAAGCTTATAATGCCTGGGTGTGAAAAAAAAAAAAAAACAATTTTCCACAAAAATTATTTTTAGTCCCAAATTTTTGAATTTTCCCAAGGAAATTGGACCCCAAAAGTTGTTGTCCAATTTGTCCTGAGTACGCTGATACCCCATATGTGGGGGGGGAAACTGTTTGTGTGCACGGCAGGTTGGAAAGGAAGTAGTAACGTTTTGGAATGCAGACGTTGATGGGGTCATGTTCCGTTTGCAGTGCCCCAGATGAGCCTAAACAGTGGAACCCCCCACAAGTAACCCCATTTTGGAAACTATACCCCCTAAGGAACTTATCTAGATCTTTGGTGAGCACTTTGAACCCCAAGTGCTTCACACAAGTTTATAATGCCCGGGCAATAAATAAAAAATCCTATTTTTTTCCCACAAAAATTATCTTTTAGTCATAATTTTTTATTTTCCCAAGGGTAACAGGAGAAATTGGACACATAAGTTTGTTGTCCAATTTGTCCTAGTACGCTGATACCCCATATGTGGGTGGGAACCACTGTTTGGGCGCACGGCAGAGCTCGGAATGGAAGGAGCACCATTTGATTTTTTCCAACCAAAATTGGCTGGAATTGAGATTGGATGCCATGTTGCATTTGGAGAGCCCCTGATGTGCCTAAACAGTGGAAACCCCCCACAAATGACCCCATTTTGGAAACTAGACCCCCTAAGGAACTTTTTAGATCTTTGGTGAGCAATTTGAACCCCAAGTGCTTCACACAAGTTTATAACGTAGAGCCGTAAAATTTTAAAAATCATATTTTTTCCACAAAAATGACTTTTTCACCCCAATTTTTATTTTTCCAAGGGTAACAAGACTCCAAAAGTTATTGTGCAATTTGTCCTGAGTGCGCTGATACCCCATATGTGGGGGTAAACCACTGTTTGGGTGCATGGCAGAGTTTGGAAGGGAAGGAGCGCCCGTCTGACTTTTTCAACGCAGAATTGGCTGGACGCCATGTCGTGTTTGGAGAGCTCCTGATCTGCTAAAAAAGTGGAAACCCCCCTAAATGACACCATTTTGGAAACTAGACCCCCCAAGGAACTTATCTAGATGTTGGTGAGAACTTTTAACCCCAGGTGTTTCACTAAAGTTTATAACGTACATCCGTAAAATAAAAAATCTTTTTTTTTTTTACAAAAATGATTTTTTCGTCCCCAATATTTTATTTTCACAAGGGTAACAGAAGAAATTGGAACCCAAAAGTTGTTGTCCAATTTGTCCTGAGTACGCTGATACCCAATATGTGGGAGAAAACTACTGTATGGGCGCACGCCAGGGCTCGGAAGGGAAGTAGTGACGTTTTGGATTGCAGACTTTGATGGAATGGTCTGGGGGCGTCATGTCGCATTTGGAGAGCCCCTGATGCGCCTAAACAGTGGAAACCCCCCACAAGTGACCCCATTTTGGAAAATAGACCCCAAAGGAACTTGTCTAGATGTGTGGTGAGCACTTTGAACCCGAAGTGCTTCACAGAAGTTTATAACGCACAGCCGTAAAAATAAAAAATCTTTTTTTTTTTTTGCAAAAATGATTTTTTTTGCCCCAATATTTTATTTTTACAAGGGTAACAGGAGAAATTGGACCCCAAAAGTTGTTGTCCAATTTGTCCTGAGTACGCTGATATCCAATATGTGGGAGAAAACTACTGTATGGGTACACGTTGGGGCTCGGAAGGGAAGTAGTGACGTTTTGGATTGCAGACTTTGATGGAATGGTCTGGGGGCGTCATGTCGCATTTGGAGAGCCCCTGATGCGCCTAACAGTGGAAATCCCCAACAAGTGACCCCATTTTGGAAACTAGACCCCACAAGGAACTTATCTAGATGTGTGGTGAGCGCTATGAAGCTCCAAGTGCTTCACAGAAGTTTATAATGTACAGCCGTAAAAACAAAAAAATAATTTTTTTTTGTACAAAAATGATATTTTTGCCCCCAGTTTTTTATTTTCCCAAGGGTAGCAGAAGAAATAGGACAAATTGCACAATAACTCTTGGGGTCCAGAGTACGCTGATACCCATATGTGGGGATAAACCACTGTTGGACGCATGGCAGAGCTGAGAAGTGAAGGAGCACCGTTTGACTTTTTCAACGCAGAATTGGCTGGAATTGAGATCAGACGCCATGTCACATTTGGAGAGCCCCTGATGTGTCTAAACAGCGGAAACCCCCAATTCTAACTCCAACCCTAACCCCAACACACCCTAACCTTAGTCCCAACCCTAACCACAAACCTAACCCTAACACACCCCTAATCCCAACCCTAACCCTAATCCTAACTTTAGCGCAACCCTAACCCTAACTTTAGCCGCAACCCTAACCCTAACCCTAATGGGAAAATGGAAATAAATACTTTTTTTTAATTTTATTATTTTTCCCTTACTAAGGGGGTGATAAAGGGGGGTTTGATTTACTATTTATAGCGGGTTTTTATGATTGGCAGCTGTCACGCTAAAAGACGTTTTTATTGCAAAAATAGTTTTTGCATCATCACATTTTGAGAGCTATAATTTTTGCATATTTTGGCCCACAGAGTCATGTGAGGTCTTATTTTTTCTGGACGAGTTGACGTTTTTATTTGTACCATTTTTGAGCACGTGACGTTTTTTGATCGCTTTTTATTCGATTTTTGGGAGGTTAGAATGAACAAAAATCAGCAATTCATGAATTTCTTTTGGGGGAGGGTTTATACCGTTCCGCGTGTGGTAAAATTGATAAAGCAGTTTTATTCTTCGGGTCAGTACGATTATGGCGATACCTCATTTATATCATTTTTTCATGTTTTGGCGCTTTTATAGAATAAAAACAATTTTATATAAAAAATAATTATTTTTGCATCGCTTTATTCTGCGAGCTATAACTTTTTTATTTTTTCGCTGATGATGCTGTATGATGGCTCGTTTTTTGCGAGGCAAGATGACGTTTTCAGCAGTACCATGTTTTTTTATATCGGTCTTTTGATCGCGTGTTATTCCACTTTTTTGTTCGCGGTATGATGATAAACCATTGATTTTTTACTTCGTTTTTTTTTTTTTTTTAAGGGGTTCACTAAAGGGGTTAACTAGTGGGACAATTTTATAGGGGGGGTCGTTACGGACGTGGCGATACCAAATATGTGTACTTTTATTGCTTTGTTTTTTTTTTTACAGGAAGAAGTGAATTTATTGGGGAATATATTTTTTTTTATTTATTTATTTTGGATTTTTTTTTAAAACATGTTTATTTTTATTTTTTTAACTTTTTACTTTGTCCCAGGGTGGGACATCACTGTATTTTATCAGATCGCTGGTGTGACAGTGTGCACAGCACTCTGTCACACCAGCGATCGCTCAGGCAGTGCAGCAGGCTTCTCAGTGCCTGCTCTCGGCAGGCACTGAGGTAGCCACCTCCCTCCAGGACCCCGGCGCCATCTTGGATCCGGGTCCTGGGAGGGAGGAAGCCCTCAGAACAGCGCGATCACATCGCGCTGCTTGAGGGTCTCAGGGGGGCGCGCAGGGAGCCCCACCCTGCGCGATCCTCCCCTGTGCCCCCAGTACACCGCGATCATGTTTGATCGCGGTGTGCAAGGGGTTAATGTGCCGGGAGCGGTCCGTGACCGCTCCTGACACACAGTCATGGGTGTCAGCTGTGATAATCAGCTGACACCCGGGCGCGATCGGCTGCGCTCCCCCCGGGAGCGCGTCCGATCGCACGAGACGTACTATCCCGTCCATGGTCATACGGGCCCAGGAAACAATGGACGGGATAGTAGTCGATGGCAGTAAGGGGTTAAAATTAGCAAAACTGTACTATATAAGTAGCGTACAGCTGGAATCAGTGTGGGTGTAATTTTACATCTCCCTAAATATTTCTGGGGTAACACACACGCTCACAGCCGCAGTATGGAGTACACCACAATAGTAAGATCAGGAATCAGGATAAGTGTACTATAGCAGTAGAGCACAGCTGTATACAAAGTTGGGGTATTTGGTAATCTCTGTATAGATTTCCGTAGTCACACAAAGACGCTCGCTCAGTATTGATTTTGCACCGTAATACAGACGGCAGTAAAACACAACTGTATCAAAAGATACCAGTTGTATACACTTTTGGTCAAAAAAAAAAACAGGTATGGTTTTACAGACTCACACACAGATAGCAGGCTTTTCTATGTGATACCAGCCGGTACACGGTACTGTGTGAGGAGCGTACAGCTCTATACGGTGTGGGCCAAAATGAAGGCTCAGTAACTGTGCAGAAAATTATTTTTTCAGTATTACTGCTGTGTAGCTGCTTTGAAAAAAGCAGTCTGCACAGCAGTGTCCACACAGCTATACAGCTAGCAGGCAGCCTACAAATTGGATATGCTGCTGCACTGAAAAAATGTCTACTCTCTCAATGGCAAGACTGAGCAGAGTGCACAGTAAGAATCAGCACTGCTGCTCCACACTACCAATTCCTCCCTGTCAGTGGCTGCCAGCCTAAGAACCAGTGCTGCTGCACACACAAAAAAGCACCACTGTGACTGCACACTAACTGGGCAGCACAATTGCTATCAGCACAGGCACAGATTTGTCTTTTTTCAGCATTCCTAACGCTCTCCCTCATGAGAACAAGCGGCAACAACCTCTCCCTATACTAAGATCGGCTGAAGTAAAATGGCGGTCGGCGGTGAGGGCGTTTTATATGCCCTGTGACGCCACAGAAAGCCAGCCAATCACTGCAATGCCCTTCAATAAGATGGTGGTGGTGGCTGCGCGCATCATCACGTTGCCCACAGTGTGCGCCCTTCATTATTGGCTGAAATATGGCGCTTTTAGCATTCATGGAAACCGACTGACGCGATAAAGTCGCTGAACACATGGCCGACCTCACGCTATGGTCGGGTTTCGGTCTGCGAAACCCGACTTTAGCGAAAGTCGGCGATTTTTGAAGGTGTTCGACCTGTTTCGCTCAACTCTACTCCTGTACTATCGTCTTAGGCGTTGACTATGTGTCTGACTTCTTGTCTCCTGTGGCCTTGCAAAGGATGGGCTAAAAAAGTGGTGAAAAGATTCCGCAAAATTGCTGTTAACACCAGCAGATACTGTGTTTCTGTTACGGTTTGAGTGCTGAAGACTTGACGACAGTCCCACGGTTGGCAAGTTAGAACTGTGAGATTCACTACATGCACCACTGGTGTTTTGTGGAAAAGCACATGTAAGATTCTGCAACAGTCTCTGCTGATACTCCTGCATGCGTGAATCCCTTTCTATGCAGGAATTATTTCGGCAAATTTACTTTTGTACCGGGGATCTAACGTGTGGCTTCCCAGTAGTCAGGATTATTTTGAATTCTGACAATTCGAGGATCATGTTGCAGGTAGTGCAGCAAGAAGGCACTCATGTGTCTTGCGCATCCAGGAGCATAAGTCCCTGTTGTGTTGGTGGCGAGGTAAAAATCCTGCTTCTTTCCTCTGCCTCTCCCCCCAACCTCGCACAACAGAAATGTGATCAAGGTCTCCCTCATCTGATGAGTCTTCCATACCCATCGCCAGTTCGTCCTCCACTTCTTCCTGGGCTCATGCACCTTCCTCACTAGTGGAGCTTAGTATAGATGGCCTAATAGAATGCGTACCACACACTGCTACTATGCCCAAAATTATTGTCCAGGCAAGATGCAGATAAAAATTATTATTTATTTCAACGCTGGTGGAGCTTTGTATAGATGGCCTAATAGAATGAGTACCACACACTGCTACTATGCCCAAAATTATTGTCCAGGCAAGATGCAGATAAAAATTATTATTTATTTCAACGCTGGTGGAGCTTTGTATAGATGGCCTAATAGAATGAGTACCACACACTGCTACTATGCCTAAAATTATTGTCCAGGCAAGATGCAGATAAAAATTATTATTTATTTCAACGCTGGTGGAGCTTTGTATAGATGGCCTAATAGAATGAGTACCACACACTGCTACTATGCCAAAATTATTGTCCAGGCAAGATGCAGATAAAAATTATTATTTATTTCAACGCTGGTGGAGCTTTGTATAGATGGCCTAATAGAATGAGTACCACACACTGCTACTATGCCTAAAATTATTGTCCAGGCAAGATGCAGATAAAAATTATTATTTATTTCAACGCTGGTGGAACTTTGTATAGATGGCCTAATAGAATGAGTACCACACACTGCTACTATGCCCAAAATTATTGTCCAGGCAAGATGCAGCAATAAATTTGTAGTTATTTGAACACTGGTGGAGCTGGCAAAAAGTGATCGGAATGATGTAACCTAGCCCTCAAAAGGGCTGCAATTACAAATAGTCACTACTCGGAAGTTGACCTAGCTGTCTATTTAAGAGCACAGACCTGCCTGCTAAAAGTGCTAGGAACTGCTGTAACCTAGCCCTCAAAAGGGCTGTAATTACAAACTAGTCCCTACTCCCTAAACCTTCCTGTCTAATTACCAGAAAAATCGCTTGCAATTCGCAGTTTCACAGTGACAATATAGCGCTCACAGCAGCAGCAGTGCCGTCTAACACTGAGCTGCAGCAGTGAGAAAAATGTGTTGAAGGGGAAAATGGCTGGGTCTTATAGGGCAAGGACATGTGACATACACAGCCAATGACACATGCCCTTGCTTGTGTGAAAAAAAAGCACTTCGCTCCGTGTGTGCGCTGCTGATAGGCTGACAGACTGCACCGCCCACTGGAAATGTGGGAAACAGAAAAAAAAATGGAGATCTTCATTATTTCTGCAGAGATCCATCCCATGCCCCTCCCCCGCCCAGCTGTACACTCAAACTGTGTATTAAGAGTGATTATCAGCATTAGGCCGGAGTCACACACAACCACAAAAAATCGGTCCGTTTTAGACGGTCGACAATCGGATCAAAATAAAAACATCACACATCCTTCTGGCATCCGATTTTCCTTCAAAGATGCGATTTAATCGCATGTGTTGTACCTTGTAACATCCGATTTTCATCCGACTTGCGAGATTTTCTCGCAGGCTTGCAAAACTGACATATAATGGATCCAAAAGAATAGTATTTAAATGCCAAAAGAAAGAATAGATATATACACATAGAGCACATATATATATATATATATATATTATGTCATTGTGACATATATATATACATATATTTATAATTCTTACACTTCTACATACTGTTATAGCCGCTAATTCAATTGCCGGCTTCAGTGAAATCACAGAAGCCGACATGAAATGATACATTGTTTCCACACATTTAACCATGTAATTTCATGTATTTTTATATATGTTTGAAACATACAATTACATGAGTATATGTGTGCTAAATTTCAGACATGTAGGGGTTAATTAAAGGTGTAAATTCGTTGAAAAAAAATGCGTGGGCTCCCGCTGTATTTTCTCCACCAGACAGACAAAGCAAAGCGAGTGGGGGCAGATAATAATAGCCTAGGGAGGATACATTTTTTTTGTGCCCCCCCTGGCTACTAACATCTGCCCCCAGACACCCCAGAAAGGGCAAATCTATAATTAGATTTGCCCTTTCTGGCACTTTGCCCGTCTATTCCCATTGCCCTGTAGCGGTGGCGAATGGGTTAATCTCACCTTACTGTCACCTTAGTATTGAAAGGTGACCTTAAGGCAGGTTAATAATTGATAGCTGTCAATTAGACAACTATCAATTATTAATCCTATTGTATGAAAGAAAAATCAAACACACACAGTTTAATAAAAAATAAGTTTAATTAAATAATCACACAGTTTTTGACCATATTTTATTTTCCTGCTAAAACCATTTCCTGTAATAAAAATAAAATAAAAAAGCAAAATTATACTTACCAATCCGATGTACAGTCAGGTCCCACGGTGTAATCCATCAGAAAGGGTTAACAGGTTACAGGTCGCAGAGAGCTAATAATGCTGTCTCAGACCTGTATTCCCCTGAATGAATAAGTTCCTCTCCCAGCGAAAGTAGAGGAATAGATTCATGAATGGAGCTTAATTGATTTATTGCCAATTTAACTGTAGTGACCTGACCTAAAGGGAAAGTGGACATAATCAATTAAGCTTCATTCATGAAACACATCCTCTCCTGTCGCCAGGAGAGGAACTTATTCATTCAGGAGCTTTGAGCTGAGCATGCAGGATTACTTGCACTGCTTGGCTCAAAGCTAGTTAACCCTTTGTGAAGGATTACAGCGTGGGACGTGACAGATCGGCGGAATAGGTAAGAATAATGTTGTTTTATTTTTTTTCTTTATTTTAGGAGATCAATGGCTTCGCACGGATTAAGTGTAAAATAAAATATGGTCAAAAAAATGTGTTTTTATTTCATTAAAATTATTTATTCTTAAAGTGTGTGTGTTTTTTTATTTACTTCAATAGGATTAATAATTGATAGTTGTCTAATTGACAGCTATCAATTATTAACCTGCCTTAAGGTCACCTTTCAATACTAAGGTGACAGTAAGGTGAGATTAACCCATTCGCCACCGCTACAGGGCAATGGGAATAGACGGGCAAAGTGCCAGAAAGAGGAATCTAATTATAGATTTGCCCTTTCTGGGGTGTCTGGGGGCAGATGTTAGTAGCCAGGGGGGCACAAAAAAAATGTACCCTCCCTAGGCTATTATTATCTGCCCCCACTCGCTTTGCTTTGTCTGTCTGGTAGAGAAAATACAGCGGGAGCCCACGCATTTTTTTTCAACGAAATTACACCTTTAATTAACCCCTACATGTCTGAAATTTTGCACAAATACACTCATGTAATTGTATGTTTCAAACATATATAAAAATACATGAAATTACATGGTTAAATGTGTGGAAACAATGTATCATTTCATGTCGGCTTCTGTGATTTCACAAAACCCGGCAATTGAATTAGCGGCTATTACAGTATGTAGAAGTCTAGGAACTATAAATATATGTATATGTACATGTCACAATGACATGTATATATATATATATATATATGTGTTCTATGTGTATATATCTATTCTTTCTAGTCTTTATTAAAGCTGTCAGTGTGATTTTACAGTATAGCCGGGGATGAATTGCCGGCTTTTCTAAAGGACACCGATGCGATTTCATCGCAAGTCACACAGTGTGGTCCGTTTGTAATCCGATTTTTCATCGCTCCCATAGACTTGCATTGGCGATTGTCGACCGACAATCGGTGACAATCGCAGCATGCTGCGATTGTACACGGACGTTTAAAACGGACCACAAAAAATCTGATACTGGGAGCTGCTCCATAGATTAACATAGGTCCGACTGCAATGCGATATTTCATCGCATTGCAGTCGTCCGATTTTGTCGCCAGTGTGACTCCGGCCTTACTGTGAAAAAATCCAGTGACGATTTAGGTGCACGAACAGTTATCTAACATAACCTCGAACAGCCGGATTTTTTCAAAATCGTTTGGGTTCGCCGAACGGCTAGAACATCGCCCAAAACAGCTCGAATTTGAGATTGGCGAACAGTTCGATTCGAACACCGCTCATCTCTAGTTATTATACCTTGGACTAATAGTTACCCAAGGACCTTCCTCAGTAACTGATGTGCTAATCTCAAAAGCCAAAGCGAGAGAAAAAAGCATGGGAAGATATATGCACCCCAAGACTTACATTGTACCATGTTCTTTTGGTATTGTAGGGGTCCAAATGAGAAATATGAGGAAAAATTCTTTCAAAACATTTTTTACCCAGAAAAATTATAGAAATAACTATTCTTAGTTTGCAGCTGTGCACACCAGTTTCCTAATTTTGAAGTGCCAGTCAGTCTTTTGTTATTTTGTATATTATCTCTCTGACTGAGCACTCCACCCTCCAGCCTGTGGTGGTTTTAATTGCAGCAGGATCTTACCTACACAAATTTAGGCTTTAGCCTTAGCGAGGTGGTCACACTAGATAGGTTCCCAACAAAACCGGAGATCGCCTTGTTGTTGACTGCTGGGCATGCATAAATTGGCCAAATTATGCGCTAAGTATCTCCATTTTTTACTTATTATCTAGAGCAGTAATGCTATTCATATTTCATATTTACACGCTTTAGTACTACAGTGTACAATTTTATTTGCTTGTTATATTTAGAGATGGCTACTCTTAGTTTGCACCTGTGCACACCAGTTTCCTGATTTGGAAGTACCAGTCTTCTGTTATTTAGATATCTGCTGTACAACTTGTCCCATGAAGGAAACCACCTTGAAAAAGGCAGGATAAAGGCCATCTTATTGGCCCCCAAACCAGTCACAAAAAAAAATGATGTCCATTTTAGGGATGACTAATTTTTGTAGAAGCTGGATAGCCAACTATGCTACTATTTCAAGCCTCCTCAGCGCCCTCATCTTTAATGAGCCATTGGCAGCACAAGATCATATAGCCTGGACACATGAAGCAGAAAGCCTTTTTGCCGTTAAAACAGACCTTAGTCAGCTCTCCAGTGCTAGGATTACCGGACTATGCCAAGCCTTTACTTAGATGGTCAACTGTAAGAATGGGTATCGGACATCTGAACTTCTGCAGGAATATGGAAGCAAAAGCTTACTATTCCTCAAAATTGGACACAGTGGCGAGAGCCTCCATGTGTTCAAGCTGTAGTGGCAGTACAGTCATGGCCAAAAGTTTTGAGAATGACACAAATATTATATTTTCATATGATCTGCTGCCCTCTGGTTTTTATGTGTGTTTGACAGATGTTTTTATCACAGACAGAAATACAACTGCAAACATATGAGTAACAAAAGCTTATATTGACAGTTAGAATGAGTTAATGCAGCAAGTCAATATTTGCAGTGTTGACCCTTCTTCCTCAGGACCTCTGCAATTCTCCCTGGCATGCTCTCAATCAACTTCTGGACCAAATCCTGACTGATAGCAGTCCATTCTTGCACAATCAATGCTTTCATTTTGTCAGAATTTTTAGGTTTTTGTTTGTCCACCCTTCTCTTGATGACTGACCACAAGTTCTCAATGGGATTAAGATCTGGGGAGTTTCCAGGCCATGGACCCAAAATCTCTATGTTTTGTTCCCTGAGCCATTTAGTTATCACCTTTGCTTTATGGCAAGGTGCTCCATCATGCTGGAAAAGGCATTGCAGATCACCAAACTGCTCTTGGAGGGTTGGGAGAAGTTGCTCTTGGAGGACATTCTGGTACCATTCTTTATTCATGGCTGTGTTTTTAGGCAAGACTGTGAGGAGCCGATTCCCTTGGCTGAGAAGCAACCCCACACAAGAATGGTTTCAGGATGCTTAACAGTTGGCATGAGACAAGACTGGTGGTAGCGCTCACCTTGTCTTCTCCAAATGAGGCGTTTTCCTGATGTCCCAAACAATTGAAAAGGGGATTCATCAGAGAAAATAACTTTACCCTAGTCCTCAGCAGTCCACTGCCTGTACCTTTTGCAGAATATCAGTCTGTCCATGATGTTTTTTCTGTAGAGAAGTGGCTTCTTTGCTGCCCTCCTTGAGACCAGGCCTTGCTCCAAGAGTCTCCGCCTCACAGTGCGTGCAGATGCACTCATACCTGCCTGCTGCCATTTCTGAGCAAGCTCTGCACTGCTGGTAGCCCGATCCCGCAGCGGAAAAACTTTTAAGAGACGGTCCTGGTGCTTGCTGGTCTTTGTCGCCCTGGAGCCTTTTTGGCAACAATGGAACCTCTCTCCTTGAAGTTCTTGATGATGCGATAGATTGTTGACTGAGGTGCAATCTTTCTAGCTGTGATACTCTTCCTGTTAGGCCATTTTTGTGCATTGCAATGATGACTGCACGTGTTTCTTTAGAGATAACCATGGTTAACAGAAGAGAAACAATGATGGCAAGCACCAGCCTCCTTTTAAAGTGTCCAGTGGTGTCATTCTTACTTAATCATGACAGATTGATCTCCAGCCATGTCCTCATCAACACCCACACCTGTGTTAATGGAGCAATCACTGAAAAGAGGTTAGCTGGTCCTTTCAAGGCAGGGCTGCAATGATGTTGAAATGTGTTTTGGGGGATAAAGTTCATTTTCTAGCCAAATATTGACTTTGCAAGTAATTGCTGTTAAGCTGATCACTCTTAATAACATTCTGGAGTATATGCAAATTGCCATTAGAAAAAGTGAAGCAGTAGACTTTGTAAAAATTAATATTTGTGTCATTCTCAAAACTTTTGTCCATGACTGTAAGTGAGGCTGTGAAATCGTCACCCTCACTAGTATTATTCCACCCTCTTAGGCCTCTTTCACACATCCGTTTTGCACCTGACGGCGCTCTCCGGCCTGTTTTTGTAAAACCGCATCCAGCGAAATGTAATGCCGGATTCGTTTTTTTTTCCATTGAGTAAAATTAGCGCTGAATCGCGCCGCCCGGTTTTTGCGGATCCGGTGTCTGGTCGCATTCCGGCATCTGGAAAAACCGGCTACTGTAACGTTTTTTGTCTCTGGCGAAAGTCTATGAGCGCCGCAATGCGGTGGATCTGGCAAAAGCCGGATTCGGTGGCCGGATCCAGTTTTTTAAATTGATATACCAGCCCACAGCAAACATATATAATAGCATGCAGTGGGACACTCAGACATTACCATGCATCCAGCCAAGAGAGTAAGACAAAGACGAGGACCTTCACCAGCACGAGGACCAGCACCATCACGAGCACAAGGTTTTGCAGCAGCAGATACGGCAATGGAGTGCCAGGACAGCAGACGGTAAATATCACATCCCCCACCCCAAATTTTACCACGCATCTGTCACGACTGCTGCCTGAGCTAGTGCAGTGCGGTGTCTTTGACACCCTGGTACTGTTTAAAAATCATGTTTTTGCTGTGATGGGGTTGGTCCCCCTGGTACTGTATAAAATATTCATGGTTTTCCAGTGATGTGGTGGGTCCCCCTGGTACTGTTTAAAATGTGCATGGTTTTCAAGTGATAATGTGGATCCCCTGGTACTGTTTAAAATGTGCATGGTTTTGAAGTGATGTGGTGGGTCCCCCTGGTACAGTATAAAATGTGTGCATTTTTGCAAGTGATAATGTGAATCCCCTGTTATGTGGATTTTTTTAAAGTGATAATGTGGATCCCCTGCTACTGTATAATGTGCATTTTTTAAAATGATAATGTGGATACCCTGCTACTGTATAATGTGCATGTTTTCAATTGATAATGTGGATCTCCTGGTAATGTAGAATGTGCATTTTTTTTGCTATGATGGGGTTGGTCCCCCTGGTACTGTAAAATGTTCATATTTTCAAGTGATAATGTTGGTCTCCCTGGTACTGTATCAAGTGTGCATGTTTTCACTGTGATGAAGTGGATCCCCTGGTACTGTTTAAAATGTGCATGGTTAGCAAGTGATAATGTGTATCCCCTGGTACTGTATAAAATGTGCATGTTTTGCCAGTGATAATGTGCGTCACTCTGTTACTGTATAAAATGTGAATGCTTTGCAAGTGATAATGTGCGTCACCCTGGTACTGTGTAAAATGTGCATGTTTTCAAGTGATAGTGTGCGTCACCCTGGTACTGTAAATGTCCTTTTTTTCCCTGTGATGAAGGGTGTCCCACTGGTACTGTGTAAAATGTGCATGTTTTCCCTGTGATGAACTGGGGCCCACTGGTACTGTATAAAATGTGCATGTTTTCAAGTGATAATGTTGGTCCCCCTGGTACTGTATCAAGTGTGAATGTTTCCAAGTGATAATGTTGGTCCCCCTGGTACTGTATAAAATGTGCATGTTTTGCAAGTGATAATGTGCATCACCCCGGTACTGTGTAAAATGTGCATGTTTTCAAGTCATAATGTGCGTCACCCTGGTACTGTAAACAGGGCCGTATTTGCCACTGGGCACGTGCCTAGGGCGGGACTCTGTGGGGGGCGGCACCTGAGCATGATATATATTTTTTTTTTTCTAGGTCCGGGGGTCGACACTCCCCTTGCTTCCCTCCCCCCGGCCCCCCGCTCATCATACTCACCTCTCCGTCCTCTGCTCCTGCAGCTCATGGTCCAGCGCTGCAGCTCCGATGGTCCAGCGCCGACATCTTCCTGTATGAGCGCGCGGACCACTGGTGGCACCGCTCATTAAGGTCATGAATATGGATGCCACTCCACTCTCATAGGCGTGGCATCCATATTCATGACCTTAATGAGCGGTGCCACCAGTGGTCCGCACGCTCATACAGGAACAGGATGTCAGCGCTGGACCATCAGAGCTGCAGGCAGCAGGAGGAGGTAAGTATGATAATGGGGGAGGAATGAGCAGGGAGGGCAGTAAACACTGGGGCTGGGGGGGAGGCAGTGTGGGATGGGGGAGACTGTGAACACTGGGGGGCTAGAGGGGACAGTGAATGCTGGGGGGAAGACAGTGAGCGCTGGGGGGGAGACAGTGAGCACTGGGGCTGGGGGGACAGTGAACGCTGGGGCTGGGGGGACAGTGAGCGTTGGGGCTGGGGGGGACAGTGAACGCTGGGGCTGGGGGGGACAGTGAACGCTGGGGCTGGGGGGACAGTGAACGCTGGGGCTGGGGGGCAGTGAGCACTGGGGCTGGGGGGGCAGTAAGCCCTGGAGCTGGGGGGGCAGTGAACGCTGGGGCTGGGGGGGCAGTGAGCACTGTGGGGCAGTTAGCGCTGTGGGGGCAGTGAGCACTGTGGGGCAGTGAGCGCTGTGGTGGCAGTGAGCGCTGTGGGGCAGTGAGCGCTGTGGGGGCAGCGAGCGCTGTGGGGGCAGTGAGCGCTGTGGGGCAGTGAGCGCTGTGGGGGCAGTGAGCGCTGTGGGGGCAGTGAGCGCTGTGGGGCAGTGAGCGTGGTGGGGGTAGTAAGCACTGGGGGGAGTGAGCACTGGCGGGCAGTAAGCGCTGGGGGAGAGAAATGAGCGCTGGGGTGGGGAATGAGGGCTGAGGTGGGGAATGAGCTCTGAGGTGGGGAATGAGTGATGAGGTGGGGAATGAGCGCGGAGGTGGGGAATGAGCGCTGAAGGGGGAAATGAGCGCTCGGGGGAATGAGCGCTGAGGTGGGGAATGAGGGCTGGGGAGAATGAGTGATGAGATGGGGATTGAGTGCTACGCTGGGGGAGAATGAGCTCTGGGGAGGAATGAGCACTGGGGAGGAATGAGCGCTGGGGGAATGAGGGCTGAGGTGGGGATTGAGTGCTGCGCTGGGGGAAAATGAGCGCTGGGGAGGAATGAGCACTGGGGAAGTATGAGCACTGGGGGGGAATGAGCTCTGAGGTGGGGAATGAGCGCTGGGGGGAATGAGCGCTGGGGTGGGGAATGAGCGCTGAGGTGAGGAATGAGCACTGGGGGGAATGAGCGCTGAGGTGTGGAATGAGCGCTGGGGTGGGGAATGAGCGCTGAGATGGGGAATGAGCGCTGAGGTGGGGAATGAGCGCTGGGGCAGTGGGGGGGAATGAGCGCTGAGGTGGGGAATGAGCACTGGGGTGGAGAATGAGTGCTGGGGGAATGAGCGCTGAGGTTGGGAATGAGCGCTGGGTGGGGAATGAGCGCTGAGCTGGGGAACGAGCGCTGAGGTGGGGAATGAGCGCTGAGCTGGGGAACAAGCGCTGAGGTGGGGAATGAGCGCTGGGGGAATGAGCGCTGGACTAATGTAAAAGGCGGTTGGACAGAAATGACATCACAAATCTTTTTTTTTTGTTAAATAACATCTTTATTTAGCTTACAAAAAGGCATATAAATCCGCATGTAAAAAACGCATCAAATACGCACCTGCGTTTTCTGTCAAGAGATGCGGATTATGTACGGAAACTTCTGCAGACAAATCTGCAATGTGTGCACATACCCTAAGGCTATGTTTCCACGTTCAGGAAACGCTGCAGAGAGGACACAGCTCCGTCCAAAGCTTTGCCGGCTTTTGTACGCGCGGTGATTCCACATGTGTTCATTGAACCGTGTGGAATCACCGCATCCTATACATAAGACGGTGTTATTTATTTTGCATAGACTGAGCGTCTCCGCGAGATAAATAGACATGCTGTGGTCTAGAAAGACGCTCCACATGTGCATATACGCAGGTCTGCCACCTGCATCTTTGTACGCATAGTGGATATGGGATTTCATAAAATCCCCTCCACTATGCTGTAACATTTGGACGCTGCGGATTGGACTCTGCGGCTGTTCTCAGCGTCCAACCCGCAGCGTTTCCTGAACGTGGAAACGTACCCTAAATATATCTCTGCCTCTGGACATTATATAGTATAGATTTGCCTGGACTGTACATTATTATAAATCTACTACCTGAGCATTGTATATTATAGATCACCCTGGACATTATATATAATAGATTGTACATCATATATTACAGATAATTCTGGACATTTTATACTATAGGTCTCCTTGTACATTATATATTATAGATCTATAATAAATAATATACCGAGAGATCTATAAGATAAATTGTCCAGATTTATATGTAAGTATCTGTGTACACCCAGATATATGAATAAGGCCTTAGTCAGAGACTGGGCAGTAATAGAATAATACAATCCATCTAGTAATCTTCCAGTGTCTGCTGGACATGGTGTGGGGAGAGTTTCTAGTTCAGTTAGTACACAGACACCAGACTTCTTGCTGTTAACCAGTTAATGTTTTCTTGTCCACCACACTGCAGTGTCAAAGAGGAAGACAGCGAGAAAGGCAGCAACATCGCATCAGAGAGCTCTTGACCTCGAAACAGAAAATCCTCAGATCCTGGTATTGTAACCTAATATTAAGAATAATATTTATTCACTGATATTGCGCTATTAGCTCCAGAGCACTTTACAGACATCAACACTGTCCCCATTGGGGCTCACAATCTAAACATCCTATTTGTATGTCTTTTGACTGTGGTAGGAAACCACTGTCTTTGAAAGAGCTACATGGGCATACACATAGATTCTGCCTCATTCATTCCCTATGGGACTTGCAAACATGTGCGACACTTGCGGTGAGACAAAAAAAACACTGCTAGTAGCATTTTTTTTTCCGTTGCTGCAAGTATCGGATTTGCGGGATCGCGTCAAAACCGCAAGTGTCGCACATGTCTGCAAGTCGCATAGGGAATGAATGAGGCCGAATGCAGTGTTGCCATAAGTGATCCGTTACATGGCAGATGCGGAAAAACTGCCGGATCTGCCGCGAATGGCAAAAATCGCTGACGTGCAAGTAGCCTAAGTCACTGCCGACAGTGTCTGCATTAGTCATACTCACCAATGAGGGAGGCAGAACGAAAAGTGCCTAGGGCAGCAGAAACTCTAAATATGGCCCTGACTGTAAATGTCCTTTTTTTCCCTGTGATGAAGTGTGTCCCACTGGTACTGTATAAAATGTGCATGTTTTCCCTGTGATGAAGTGGGTCCCACTGGTACTGTATAAAATGTGCATGTTTTCAAGTGATAATGTGCGTCACCCTGGTACTGTATCAAGTGTGAATGTTTTCAAGTGATAATGTGGGTCACCCTGGTAATGTAAATGTTCATGTTTTCCCTGTGATGAAGTGGGTCCCACTGGTACTGTATAAAATGTTCATGTTTTCAAGTGATAATGTTGGTCCCCCTGGTACTGTATCAAGTGTGAATGTTTCCAAGTAATAATGTTGGTCCCCCTGGTACTGTATAAAATGTGCATGGTTTGCAAGTGATAATGTGCGTCACCATGGTTTCCCTGTGATGAAGTGGGTCCCTCTGGTACTGTATAAAATGTGCATGTTTTCAAGTGATAATGTGCGTCACCCTGGTACTGTATCAAGTGTGAATGTTTTCAAGTGATAATGTGGGTCACCCTGGTACTGTAAATGTTCATGTTTTCCCTGTGATGAAGTAGGTCCCACTGGTACTGTATAAAATGTTCATGTTTTCAAGTGATAATGTTGGTCCCCCTGGTACTGTATCAAGTGTGAATGTTTCCAAGTAATAATGTTGGTCCCCTGGTACTGTATAAAATGTGCATGGTTTGCAAGTGATAATGTGCGTCACCATGGTTTCCCTGTGATGAAGTGGGTCCCACTGGTACTGTATAAAATGTGCATGTTTTTCCAGTGATAGGGTGGGTCCCCCTGGTACTGTTTAAAATGTGTCCAATTCATGACGGGATGTTGTATTCCGTACACCATAAAGCTCACTCCAGTCCATGTTTGACTTTTATATTTTTCAGCCACGGCCAAGGAAGAAGACTACAAAGAGAGGCGGCAGCAGCAGCAAGGGGAGAGGAGGAGCTACTTGCAGAGAGGAGGACAGCCAGCAGAAAGCAAATATGACATCCCCCATTTCCCAAAAAATTTAATCAATTTTTTTCTCTTTCAGCCAGGGCCAAGGAATATACATATATTCAATGGCCCTTTTTGTGTCCATATTCAACAGCAGAAGACGGCAAAGAGAGGCGGCAGCAGCAAGGGGAGAGGAGGAGCTACTTGCAGAGAGGAGGACAGCCAGCAGAAAATAAATATGACATCCCCCATTTCCCAAAAAAATTCATCAATTTTTTTCTCTTTCAGTCAGGGCCAAGGACTATACATATATTCACTGGCCCTTTTTGTGTCCTTATTCAACAGCAGAAGACTCCAAAGAGAGCAATTAGAAAGGGGAGAGGAGGAAGAAATGGAGCCAGAGGAGAGGAGTAGAGACAGCAGACGGTAAATATGACATCCCCCATTCCCAAAAAAATAATCAATTTTTGCTTTTTCAGCCAGGACCAAGGAATATACATATATTCACTGGCCCTTTTTGTGTCTTTATTCCAAAACATAGACCGGCAAACAGCATCAGCAGCAGCTGCACTTGCGGCTGAACCGGAGTCAGTGGAGCTGCAGCAGGATGTGGAGACATCTTCTTCTGGGAGCCCTCCTTCCCATCATCAGCATTTGGCAGTAAAAATATATAATTTATTTTTTCTCCACAATCCATCTGTGGGATATATGTATTGATTGTCTTTTTTTAATAACAGGAATCGCAAGATGAAGAGGAGCTCCCAGAGGAAGAAGGACGGGGTGGAGAGATACCCGGAGTGGGCTCACAATTCATAAGTATCCTGCATCAATCGCAGAAACACAACATCACACTACACACAACACATAGAAAACCATTTAGTACATACTTCACACAGCGCCCAACACATGCCTATATCACAAAGTTTTATTTTTTCTTTAGTTTCTGGGATCTGGTAGCCAGCAAAGGGGTCCTCACAGCGCCTCCCAGAGTCGTCATCGTGAGAGCCGCTGCGGTTACCATTGTGTAAGTTTTTTTTTTTTTTTTTTTTACAATTTCAATTTTTTGTAAAAATTAATCCTTTTTTTGGTTTGGGAATATTTTTATTTTTTGTTATATTTATAATTTTGTATTTTTTGGGTTGGTTTTAAAATTTTTAGTAATTTTCCATTAATTTTTAAATAATTTTTTCTTTTTTTAAAATAGTTTTTGAATTTTTGTATATATATATTTTTTTATTTTTTTAAAAATTTTTCCTTTTTTTCTTTTTCACTTGCTAGTGTGGTGGCTAATGTTTTTTTTTTTTTTTTATTTAACAGGCTTCACAACGTGCTCCCGATTCAGACGGTGAGGAGGGGATAGACGTCAACCTCCTCATTGATCTGGTCCGAGAAAGGGAGCCACTGTGGAACATAGAGGACCGCCGCTATTCTGATCAAATAGTGACTCGACGGCTCTGGGAGGAAGTGGCATCGACAATGGTGGACCGCTGGGAGGACCTCGATGTTCGGTCCCAGACTAAACACCGTAAGTATAGTTCAGGTTGCTGACTGTAAAGCTGTGTTTCCCAAACTTCAGTCCTCGTGTCCCCCACGGTTCATATTTTCAGGAATTCCTTTTGTGCAACACTATGGAAATACTGAAAATATGACCTCTGGGGGCAGGGCCGGCGTCAGCACCCGGCACACCCGGGCAAGTGCCGGGGCCCTGAGCAGGTGGGGGGGCCCACTCGCCGTCGGGGACCCCGGCGCCCGTTAGCGGTGTCAACGCCGCCACTGGGCCCCCCCCGCTTGCTCAGGGCCCCGGCGGCAGCCGGCGCAATACTCACCTCTCCCTATGCCTCCGCTGCCGCAGCTCTGAGCTCCAGGGGGCGCCTGCGCCAGCGATTCGTCTCTCACAGCAGCGCCGCTGAATGACGTCATCATTCAGCGGCCGGCTGTGGCAGAGAGCGCGCGGACGCCGGGCAGGTGAGGTGTGTGTGTGCCCGCCTGCCTGTGTATATGTGAGAGAGTGCTGCCTGCGGTGCTGTATGTGTGATGGTGGTGGGGGGAGGCAGGCAGTGATGGTGGTGAGGAGGCGATGATGATGATGATGATGATGGGGAGGCAATGATAATGGGAAGGCGATGATGATGATATTAATGGGGAGGCAATGATAATGATGATGATGGGGAAGCAATGATAATGGGAAGGCAATGATGATGATGATATTAATGGGGAGGCAATGATAATGATGATGATGGGGAGGCAATGATAATGGGAAGGCAATGATGATGATATTAATGGGGAGGCAATGATAATGATGATGATGGGGAGGCAATGATAATGGGAAGGCAATGATGATGATGATATTAATGGGGAGGCAATGATGATAATAGGGAGGCAATGATGATGGGCAGGCAATGATGATAGGGGAGGCAATGATGATGATGATGGGCAGGCAATGATGATGAGGGGAGGCAATGATGATGATGGGGTGGCAATGATGATGATGATGGGCAGGCAATGATGATGAGGGGAGACAATGATGATGATGATGGGCAGGCAATGATGATGATAATGGGGAGTCTTTCCACAGGCCCTTTCCTGAGCCGTAACAGTGCAGAACGCAGTAGAGTGTAGAGGAGAGCTCCATATTTTGTATGGAGCATTATATGTGGTCCAGTATTCTGTATGGAGCATTATATTGGGTCCAGTATTCTGTATGGAGCATTATATGGGGGATGGCGGGGTGACATCCTGCATGGAGTATTATATGGGTGATGAGGGGGAGACTATGTGGTGCCCATAATATTGTATGGAGGACTGTACTGTCCAGTCTGTACTGTGCGCTGTGAGGATTTGGCGGCTTTTGAGCTATTGTACAATTTACAATAGATATCACTCATGTAATGGAAGAAGAGAAGTGTTTGGCATTGTGCTATACCCATATTTCTCTGCAGTATCTGTGCATCATGAATCGTGGTTTTGTCACGCGGTCTTATGATATGTGTACGATGTCAGTAAACTATTCTTAAAAGAACAACACTCTATACAACATATAGATTAGCAACATCAGCATGTAAATATAGAATAGATTTACCTGACACGATATCCGTTGAACTCAGGGTTAATCTTGAGGACTTGATACACTGTCACAGGAAAGAGGAGGACCGGGGGTCTAACCTGACCCTAAACTGGGGTCCTAACTAATCCCTCACCTTGGAGGTACTGATAATGGTTCAGAGGTCCAAGTCTCCAGCCTAACCCTGTCTCCTATCAGTCCCTGAACCCTGTAATCAGTCCTAAGAAGGATTCTGATTACCACCAAAGGGATATGGGCTGATCTCTGCTAAATACACAGATTAGACATATAAGACAGACTGGAGAAAACACAGACTTGCATACACACTCAAACACAGAAGGAACATAAATGATCTGGGATATTAAACTCTAAGCAAGGTGAGCTTAAAACAACTAAGGAGCTCTTTAACTTAAGTCTATACAGATACAATCCTATCTGTGGTCTGCATGAAGAATTTCACTGGCAACTCCCAACACAGACAACCAGAGATTTAAAGGAAACCAATCAACAAATAATTAATTGCAGCCGGGAGAAACTGCACCCAGTCCCAGAACTGAGCACAGACAGAATTAACTCCCTAACTGCCAAACACAAAGAAACAGCAACTCAGCTGTGAGAAGTCAGAATGTGCAACCGCGACGATCTTCGTGGCGATGCACACATGACAGTACCCCCCCCTCTACGAGGGGCCTCCGGACCCTCAGGGCCAGGTTTGCCCGGGTGAGTTCTGTGGAAGGTCCGCACCAAACGATCTGCGTTAATGTCAGACGCAGGAACCCACGTCCTCTCCTCTGGACCATACCCCTTCCAATGCACCAAGTACTGAAGGGACCGGCGATTCAGACGTGAGTCAATGATCTTTGACACTTGAAACTCCAAGTTACCATTGACCACCACTGGAGGAGGAGGTAGAGGTGATGGTATGACTGGTGCCACGTACCTCTTAAGTAATGACTTGTGGAACACATTGTGGATTTTAAACGTAGGAGGGAGGTCCAGACGAAATGCCACAGGATTAATTATGGAACTGATCCTATACGGCCCGATGAATCTGGGGCCCAGCTTCCAGGAGGGAACTTTAAGTTTTAAATTCCTGGTAGACAACCATACCAGATCGTTCACATTAAGATCTGGACCAGAAACTCTCCTCCTATCAGCCATACGTTTATAACGGTTCCCCATAGCACTCAGATTATTCAATACACCTCTCCACACTGAAGCAAGTGACGACGAGAAACGCTCCTCCTCAGGAACCCCAGAAGGGCCCCCCCCATTGAATGTACAAAACTGGGGATGAAAACCATATGCCCCAAAAAACGGGGACTTACCAGTGGACTCGCTCCGCCTGTTGTTAAGAGCGAACTCTGCCAGAGGCAAGAAAGAAGACCAGTCCTCCTGGTTCTCTGAGACAAAACACCGAAGATAAGTCTCTAGGCTTTGATTCAGACGCTCTGTCTGACCATTGGTCTGCGGATGAAAAGCCGAGGAAAATGACAATTGCATCCCCCGACGTAAACAAAATGCCCTCCAAAACTTGGACACAAACTGAGACCCCCTATCTGACACCACATCAGAAGGCAACCCATGAAGTCTCACAATCTCCCCAATGAACACCTGCGCCAGAGTTTTAGCATTAGGGAGGGCAGGAAGAGCAATGAAATGTGCCATGTTACTGAACCTGTCAACAACCACCAGTATGACAGTCTTCCCTGACGACTGAGGAAGGTCCGTGATGAAGTCCATAGACAAATGAGTCCATGGACGCTCCGGAAGTTTCAAGGGTAAGAGGGTCCCAGACGGACGGGTATGAGGGGTCTTAGAGCGAGCACAAACCCCACAGGACGCGACAAAAGTTAAAACATCTTTATTAACGTTAGGCCACCAAAACCGGCGAGAAAGGAGATCTAAAGTAGCCTTACTCCCTGGATGTCCTGCTAAAGCAGAATTATGATGTGCCTCAATAACCTTTTGTCTCAACTGATTTGGGACAAACAGTCTCCCTGGAGGTCCTGCAGGGGCGTCCCCTGAGCCTCTAACACCTCCTCCTCAAGCTCAGAACATACAGCCGACACTACCACCCCCTCCTGAAGGATAGGAATCGGGTCATCCATTTTCCCGGCCCCTGGGAAACTGCGAGACAAGGCATCCGCCTTAACATTCTTAGATCCAGGGCGATAAGTGACAACAAAATTAAACCTGGTAAAAAACAACGACCATCGAGCTTGTCTGGAATTCAGACGCTTAGCAGATTCCAAATACAGCAGGTTCTTGTGATCAGTAATGACGGTGACCGGGTGGACTGCCCCCTCCAAAAAGTGACGCCATTCTTCAAAAGCCAACTTAATGGCCAAAAGTTCCCTATTGCCGATATCATAATTCCTTTTGGCGGACGACAATTTTTTAGAAAAGAAAGCGCACGGATGCCATTTACCAGGGGACGGACCCTGGGACAATATTGCACCCACCCCTACGTCAGACGCGTCCACCTCCACAACGAACGGCTGTGATGCATCTGGTTGGATGAGAACGGGTGCCGAAGCAAAACATTTTTTCAAAGAGGAAAAAGCTTGGCAAGCTTTGTCCGACCATTTAGAAAAATCCGTCCCTTTTCTTGTCATGTCAGTGAGAGGTTTGACAACAGATGAGAAATTACAAATAAATTTCCGGTAGTAGTTAGCAAACCCCAGAAAACGCTGCAGAGCCTTAAGATCCTCTGGCTGATCCCATTCAAGCACTGCTCTCACCTTTTCAGGGTCCATACGGAAACCGGAGGCTGACACCAAGAAACCCAAAAACTGAAGTTCCTGTACGGCGAATACACACTTTTCCAGTTTGGCGTATAGTTTATTGTCTCGCAAGATCTGCAACACCTGTCTCACATGCTCCTGGTGAGACACAAGATCTGGTGAGTAAATTAAAATGTCATCCAAATATACGACCACAAACAGCCCCACCAGATGACGAAAAATGTCATTAACAAAATGTTGGAATACTGCTGGTGCAGTAGTCAGACCAAAAGGCATGACAAGGTTCTCATAATGTCCCTCCGGCGTGTTAAACGCCGTTTTCCACTCATCCCCCTCTTTTATCCTAATCAGATTATACGCCCCCCTGAGATCCAATTTAGAGAACCATTTGGCGCCAACAATTTGATTGAAGAGATCAGGAATCAGAGGGAGTGGATACGGATCTCGAACAGTAATCCGATTAAGTTCGCGGAAATCCAAGCAAGGGCGTAGGCCTCCATCTTTTTTCTTCACAAAGAAGAACCCCGCAGCCACTGGGGAAGATGAAGGTCTAATATGCCCTTTGGCCAGACTTTCCGAAATATAATCTTTCATAGCCTGCCTCTCAGGACCAGAAAGGTTATATAACCTAGCTTTAGGTAACTTAGCATCAGGAAGTAAATTAATAGAGCAGTCATACACGCGATGAGGAGGCAACTCCTGACACCCCCCCTCAGAGAAGACATCCCCAAAGTCCTCCAAAAAAGGAGGCAAAGTACTAGGCACGACCGCACTGATGACTGTGTTCATGCAGTTACTTTTGCAAAACTCACCCCATTGGCTTATATCTCTGGACTGCCAATTAATCACAGGGTTATGTTTAACCAACCAAGGAAGTCCCAACACAATAGGAGTAGGTAGACCCTCCAACACATAACAAGATAATAGTTCCCTATGTATTGCCCCTACCCGAAGGTCAATGTTATGAACCTCATGAACAAAGCTACCTTGGCCGAGAGGCCTGGCGTCAATGGAGAATATAGGGATCGGTTTGACCAATACACTCAGATGCATACCTTGAGCCTGAGCAAACTGAGCGTCAACCAGATTAGCCCCGGACCCACTATCAAGAAGAACAGAAAATCTCTCCACTCTCGTACCAACCACCACCTCCACTGGTACAAGGAACTGAGAAGAACTAGCGGACGAAATACATACTCCAGGTTGTCGTCCACCACACAACCTGGGATTAACAGTTTTCCGGCGACTTTTTGCTCAACAAGGCACGGGATGGACATCCCTCAACAAAATGTCCCTCTTTCCCGCAGAAGAAACACCTTCTAGTCCTGCGGCGTACCGCCAATCCCCTCCTACGAAATGATGTCCCTCCCAACTGCATAGGCTCCTCCGAACAGACAAGGGGAACCTCAACATAAGGGACTTTAGTAGTAGGTGGAGTAACAACAGGGGGCGGAGTTACCTCGCACCTCTCCCGGAGCCGTCTATCAGTACGGATAGCTAGGGCCATAGCAGCCTCCAGTGATGGAGGAGAATCATACTGAGCCAAAACGTCCTTTAATTTGTCAGAAAGCCCATGACAAAACTGGCTTCTAAGAGCTGGGTCATTCCACTGAGTATCTGTGGCCCATCTACGGAACTCAGAAGCAAATTCCTCCGCCGGACGATCTCCCTGCTGTATCTTACGTAATTTTGTCTCAGCAAGAGAGACCCGATCTGGGTCATCATATACCAAACCCAGGGCAGTAAAAAATCGATCTACTGACTGTAGAGCCGGGGATCCCGGAGGAAGGGAGAAGGCCCAGGATTGAGGGTCCCCTTGTAGGAGCGAGATAACAATTCCCACTCTCTGCTCTTCACTCCCTGATGATCGAGGCCGAAGCCGAAAATACAATTTACATGCTTCCCTGAAGGTAAAAAATTTGTCTCGCCCACCAGTGAACCTGTCCGGGAGAGCTACTTTAGGTTCAAATCTGGTTTGCTCCGAGGGAGACAAAACTTTGGACTTAATGTCCGTCAGCTCCATGGATAATCCCTGCAACTGCAGAGCCAGCTGGGCTACTGGATCCATGGCAACTGGGAATAATTTTATGGGCCAGTGAAAATGTCACGCGGTCTTATGATATGTGTACGATGTCAGTAAACTATTCTTAAAAGAACAACACTCTATACAACATATAGATTAGCAACATCAGCATGTAAATATAGAATAGATTTACCTGACACGATATCCGTTGAACTCAGGGTTAATCTTGAGGACTTGATACACTGTCACAGGAAAGAGGAGGACCGGGGGTCTAACCTGACCCTAAACTGGGGTCCTAACTAATCCCTCACCTTGGAGGTACTGATAATGGTTCAGAGGTCCAAGTCTCCAGCCTAACCCTGTCTCCTATCAGTCCCTGAACCCTGTAATCAGTCCTAAGAAGGATTCTGATTACCACCAAAGGGATATGGGCTGATCTCTGCTAAATACACAGATTAGACATATAAGACAGACTGGAGAAAACACAGACTTGCATACACACTCAAACACAGAAGGAACATAAATGATCTGGGATATTAAACTCTAAGCAAGGTGAGCTTAAAACAACTAAGGAGCTCTTTAACTTAAGTCTATACAGATACAATCCTATCTGTGGTCTGCATGAAGAATTTCACTGGCAACTCCCAACACAGACAACCAGAGATTTAAAGGAAACCAATCAACAAATAATTAATTGCAGCCGGGAGAAACTGCACCCAGTCCCAGAACTGAGCACAGACAGAATTAACTCCCTAACTGCCAAACACAAAGAAACAGCAACTCAGCTGTGAGAAGTCAGAATGTGCAACCGCGACGATCTTCGTGGCGATGCACACATGACAGGTTTGTGTTAAGGGGGCCCACTGAGACTCTTTCGCCCGGGGCCCATAAAAACCTGGAGCCGGCCCTGTCTGGGGGACACGGGGACTGAAGTTTGGGAAACACTGATGTTGTATAGTAACCAATGTGTGCTTTCTCGTTTCAGGGGAGAGAATTGTGAAGCGGTGGCGGTCTGTGAGGGATCGCATCAAGAAGGAGTTCAACAAGGAGATGCGGGCCCCGACTGGATCTGCAGGACGCCAGAGCAAGTACAAGTATGCCTGAGCCCTGGCGTTCCTGCGGGAAACTATGGTCACCCGAAGGTAAATATTACCAGAAAATGTTAACATCTATCAAATGTTTTTTTGCAGCCAGGGCCACTCCACATCTGTATATTAATTGTATGTTTTCTCTTTATTCCACAGCACGGTGACCAGCACTCGGGCTCCCGCAGAGTTGGACCCTTCTGGGGCGATCCCTCAGGAGACCGACACCGAGGGACACTTCGACCGCCCCGGTACATCTGCACCTTCCCAGCCTTCCCTCATATTCGATCCCGCAGTCCCATCCACCAGCGCTGGAGCATCGTGGCCGCCTGCACTACATGCAGCTGCTGGTGAAGAGATAGCATTCCCTTTACCCCACCCTTCTGCCACTGCCACCTCTAGTACAGCTGCGGGTACTGGGCGGCAGCGGCAGAGAGGTCAGGAAAGGAGCTATGCGCCCGAGTTCTTGCATTTGAATGCATCTTTCCAGAACTGTCTCAAAGTATTATCTGAACAACTTGCCGCAGGCATTAATCAGATAACCTCCAGCATTTTGGAGGTAAAGACACTTCTGCAAACCATGGATTCAGAAGCAAGAACATCTCCAAATCACAGCTTTTTTAGGTTGTGGCGGAGCGCATGGATACGCTATCTACTGACCAGCAGATGTATGTAATGCATACGTGCCACGCTGCTCTAGTGCAGGCTACCACACAACCTCCTCCATCCACTCCAGTCGTTCCTCCACCTCCCCCCCTCCAGCCGCCGTCCCTCCTCCCCCTCCTATTCAATACCAGCCACCTCCCCAGCTCCAGCAACCTCCCCAGTACTAGCCACCTACCCAGTTCCAGCAACCTCCCCAGTGCCAGCCACCTCCCCAAATCCAGCCACTTCCACAACTGCAGTCACCTTCCCAGTACCAGCAACCTCCCCACTACCAGCCACCTACCCCGTACTACACTCCTACCTCTTACCAATCTCCTTCCCCCTTCCAATTCCCTACCATCTCACCTGCTCCTCCTGCCCAGCCCTCCACTCCACCACCCACCTGTTCTGCCTCTAACTTGTCTTCCCATTCTCTCACTCTTTCCACCCCTTCACCTCTTCCTGTTCCTTCATCACCACCATCCCGGTTGTCCCTCCACACTCCCACGGTCAAAGTGTCCCGCAGCCCCTCCAGCACTATTTCCGCCCCACAATACACACAACTGTAAATATAAGAACACAATCTAGAGAAACACAAATCTAGAGAAACACAAAGGACTAGTGTAATAGATCATATTTTGAATAAGAAGGTATTACCAATGCTATGTCACTAGTCCATATATGGAATATGTGTGTAGACACACTGAAACTCATGAAGAGACACCAGAAACACAATACAGTGTACAAGTCTAACAAACTGATGCAAAATTACAGTTTATTAAGGAATAATGTAAAACAGTAGACAAGGGTAAGGGTAAAAGACAAGGGCTACAGCTAGCATCACAGGCGCAATTAGCCCAGGCGGCAAGACTCAGTGAATTGCACAAGGTAAATACAGATTAAACGATAGGTACATGGCAGTATAGAACATTGGTGCAGCGCAACGATATAATCTCCTGTACAGTTTATTCTATATACTTAATCTGTTTTTTATCATTAGTGTCTTCTATTTGCTACCCTTTGCCATGATGTAGGATCTTGCTGGATGAACATCTATCTGCCGAATTTAACAACACTACTGTATAATGTGATTTACCGCCTGGGTCGTGTGCTGTCATTATCTATATTTGGCCATCAACGTTAAACATTATATATATGTTTGTGCCCCATTATATTCTAATGATATACATTTATTGTACTATCTCTATAATACCTTCTTATTCAAAATATGATCTATTACACTAGTCCTTTGTGTTTCTCTAGATTGTGTTCTTATCTGATTTTTTCTGTGTTAGGCTACTTTCACACTTGCGTTTTTTTGCGCTGTGTTTCGAGCGCACATGAAGCGCATTAAAAAAACGCATGCAAACACTTGTAAACGCTGCAATATTTAGTCGCATCAGCATGCGCATTTCGATAAAAAAACGCAGCGTTTGTCTGCGATTTCATGCGTTTTTGCATGCGTTTGCGTTTTTTTTGGCGCATGCGTTTTCTATTTGTCACATTATCATCTCTGCCTCCATCATCTCTGCCTCCATCAGCTGTCTCCATCATCTCTGCCTCCATCATCTCTGGCTCTATCATCTCTGGCTCCATCATCTCTGCCTCCATCAGCTGTCTCCATCATCTCTGGCTCTATCATCTCTGTCTCCATCATCTCTGGCTCTATCATCTCTGCCTCCATCAGCTGTCTCCATCATCTCTGCCTCCATCATCTCTGGCTCTATCATCTCTGGCTCCATCATCTCTGCCTCCATCAGCTGTCTCCATCATCTCTGGCTCCATCATCTCTGGCTCCATCATCTCTGGCTCTATCATCTCTGTCTCCATCATCTCTGGCTCTATCATCTCTGCCTCCATCAGCTGTCTCCATCATCTCTGCCTCCATCATCTCTGGCTCTATCATCTCTGGCTCCATTATTTACAGAAAAATCTCGTGCGTGCAAAAGCGCTGACGAGCGCAAAGCCATGCGCACACCAGCGCCCCCATAGACTGCAATGTTATTTTTTGCGCATAGCATGCGCACACGTGCGCACGCGTTTTTTTTAAAGCGGTTGGGCGGAAAAAAAATGCAACATGTAGCGTCTGGCGCGTATGGGCGCACACCGGGAAAATGCGCAGCGCACGACAAACGCACATGAACACGTGCAAGCGCTAGACCCTGCGCCCGCCATGTTAAAGATAGGGGAACATTGCGCATGCGTCCGATAGCGCAAGATGCGCTGCGCAAATAAATGCAAGTGTGAAAGTAGCCTAATGCACAGGTTTTTTGATTAACACGATGGATTTCCGAGCCAGAGAACAGGCCTGGCTTAATCAGATGGACAAGGTTTTTGGGGGTAGTGAGGGCGGTGCACAGCACACAGTGGACTCCAATTGGGATTCTAATTGTTCCTACATTAAATCCATGCTGGATAAACGATCCAGATATTGGTGGAACAGATTGTTTCTTCAAAAGTATGTAACTACTAAAATGATACCTAGAGGACTCAGAGTCAGAGTCATCCCTTCCTTTTCTGTTGATGACCCCTTATTTGTTCAAAAGTGGGAGGAGGCCTGTAATGAGTGCTCTAATATCTTGATGCAACTCCTGATTGATCTAAATACTTCTACTATTAATCAATTGGATGGCCTTATAAATACAGCACAAGCTGAATTACGTTCAAATTTTTCATCTGAGAAAATTCAACAATTTGATTTGGATTTGGATAAATTTATGGAGGGTATAGTGAAAAAGATCCAGAACACCAAAATGATTAAATTCAATAGGGATCTTAAGGATTACCAGTCCAAGAGGGTGTATTTATGGAGGCATAAAAACAACACTAATTTACACAGAAGCCCGTCTGATATTTCTATCTCATCTATGAGTGGACGCTCTGATTTATCCTCTGTGTCTGGAACGACCTCTATAACTGTGGAGAATACAAGGCTTCGTGATCATTCCTATCATCCTTACAAAAGAAATGTGGCACCTCCTATGGCCAGGAGAGACAATAAGGTGATTAACCTCAGTAATCAAGTATTGACCAATACAGATCTCTGCCTACTTAACAAGGGTCTCTCCTTTGCACCTACATCTAGGTTTGATCTTTTTACAACTATTAAAGATCTACATATATTTGCTAGGTCCCTGCTAGTGTTGAGCATTCCGATACCGCAAGTATCGGGTATCGGCCGATATTCGCGTTATCGGAATTCCGATACTTAATTCCGATACTTTTTCCATATCGTATACCGGAATCGGAAGTTCCCATAATTCTTTGAGAGGCAATGTGATTTTAGTCAGCCAATGAGGAATCCTACGAAGTGTGGGCACATCCTGTAATGCTGCGGTCATCTTAACTAATGGCATGGCTGTGATTGGCTGCTGAAATGATGTCAGAATGCACTATAAAAGGCGCCGCCGCCATTTTAGCGTCACTGTGCTGTGAACTCAGTAAGGGACAGAACGCTACTCTGCTCACTCTGAGGGACAGTTAGATATTGCGATTTTGTGTACTACTGTGCTTGAGGCAGGCTAGTTTACCAACCGCTGTGTAAAGCTTCATTTTGCCAGTGTTGTTTTAACAGCTCTGTGCAAGGTGTGTGTGTGACAGTGCAGGTGACGCTGCAGTTTGCTCTGCATCCACCGCTGTTTGTAGGCATCTGCACGTGTCACTGACTCTTTTTTTTTAATTTTATTTAGTGGAATTGGTGCAGCTCCATTATATTAGAAAAAAATCAAATCTATTAGTGTGACGTGCTTCCATCCGTATACAATACATTGGTTGCAAACACTATAGAAGTACACAAAGGAGCTTTTCACAGATAGTGAATAGTTGTGTTTCAGTGTTCACTGCAGTCTGTGAGGTTTTGATTTTTTGAGTGCAGATCACTCTCCAGTTAGTTCTTCAACCACTGCTGGTTGTAGTCTGCTGAGCGTGTGTCACTGCCTCATCCTTCACATTTTTCTCTAATTGGTGCTGCTCCATTTTAGTGGAAAAAAATCTAATCTATTAGTGTGACGCGCTTCCATCCGTATACAATACATTGGTTGCAAACACTATAGAAGTACACAAAGGAGCTTTTCACAGATAGTGAATAGTTGTGTTTCAGTGTTCACTGTAGTCTGTGAGCTTTTCATTTTGTGAGTGCAGATTACGCTCCAGTTTGTACTTCAACCACTGCCGGTTGTAGTCTGCTGAGCGTGTGTCACTGCCTCATCCTTCACATTTTTCTCTAATTGGTGCTGCTCCATTTTAGTGGAAAAAAATCTAATCTATTAGTGTGACGCGCTTCCATCCGTATACAATACATTGGTTGCAAACACTATAGAAGTACACAAAGGAGCTTTTCACAGATAGTGAATAGTTGTGTTTCAGTGTTCACTGTAGTCTGTGAGCTTTTCATTTTGTGAGTGCAGATTACGCTCCAGTTTGTACTTCAACCACTGCCGGTTGTAGTCTGCTGAGCGTGTGTCACTGCCTCATCCTTCACATTTTTCTCTAATTGGTGCTGCTCCATTTTAGTGGAAAAAAATCTAATCTATTAGTGTGACGCGCTTCCATCCGTATACAATACATTGGTTGCAAACACTATAGAAGTACACAAAGGAGCTTTTCACAGATAGTGAATAGTTGTGTTTCAGTGTTCACTGTAGTCTGTGAGCTTTTCATTTTGTGAGTGCAGATTACGCTCCAGTTTGTACTTCAACCACTGCCGGTTGTAGTCTGCTGAGCGTGTGTCACTGCCTCATCCTTCACATTTTTCTCTAATTGGTGCTGCTCCATTTTAGTGGAAAAAAATCTAATCTATTAGTGTGACGCGCTTCCATCCGTATACAATACATTGGTTGCAAACACTATAGAAGTACACAAAGGAGCTTTTCACAGATAGTGAATAGTTGTGTTTCAGTGTTCACTGTAGTCTGTGAGCTTTTCATTTTGTGAGTGCAGATTACGCTCCAGTTTGTACTTCAACCACTGCCGGTTGTAGTCTGCTGAGCGTGTGTCACTGCCTCATCCTTCACATTTTTCTCTAATTGGTGCTGCTCCATTTTAGTGGAAAAAAATCTAATCTATTAGTGTGACGCGCTTCCATCCGTATACAATACATTGGTTGCAAACACTATAGAAGTACACAAAGGGGCCTTTCACAGATACTGAACAGTTGTCTGCAGGGTTCACTGTAGTCTGTGAGGAATAACCACACTTAGGCCTTAACTTTTCTGACTTTCTTTATCAATCTACCAAGATGAAGAAGTCAGTGAGTAAGGCACGTGGTCGTGGTCGAGGCCGTGGATTTGCAGCAGGGAGAGGACGTGGGGATTCTGTGGCTGCTGCCGCACCCAGTGACACAGCATCCACCAGTTTTCCCCGTGAGCGTTCCTTTATGCGCACTTTTGTAGGAGCTCAGCGTACCCCCCTGCTGCGTGAAGAACAAATTGAAGCCGTTGTTGGTTGGATGGCAGCCAATGCATCGACTTCAATACCTTCCACCTCCTCTCAGGACCACAGCACTGTTGAACAACCATCAGTCTCTTCACCGCCTGCCAAATTGCCCAGGCAGTCAGAGAGCTCTGTACAGGAGCCAGCTGAGTCTCTGCTTCTGTTCTCAGAATCTGTTGGCTTGGAAACAGGGGCCCAGCCAAGCAGCATTCTGGAATGTGAAGAAGAGGCAGTATGCAGTGATGCGCAACAGCTGTGTCTCTCTGAATCTGAAGAGGCGGGTGAGCCAGTGCCGATGGTCAGCACACCGCAGAACGCATCTGATGATGATGAGACTCAGTTGCCAGTTTCTGTTGAGCATGGTGCTGGCCAGACCACCCAACAACAGCAGGTGATGGAAGAGGGTAGTGGTGGAGATGATGAGGTCCAAGACCCAACATGGCGTGAGGAACAGGAAGGTGGTGGGAGCAGCTCTGAGGAAGAGATTGCACCAACGGTCCAAACAGTAGGGAGAGGTAGGCTGCAGACTCGCTTGCCTGTAGCCTCCAGTTTGGCACCCGTTCGGAGAAGTTCTCTTACAACAGCCAAACCGGGCGCTCCCAGGACTTGCTCTGCGTGGTCCTTTTTTGATACAGTTGCAGATGATATTTGCTATGTAAAATGCAAGCTGTGTAATCAAAAAATTAAAAGAGGTAAAAGTGTCAGTAACCTTAATACAACAAATATGTGGAAACATGTGCGGTCAAAGCACTTTGTTGAGTTACAAAGACACACTGGAGATGTAGGCCAACCTACAGCAGCACCTACATCTTCAGCTCCTGTTGGAGCCTCTTCCTCCAGTTCACACACAGCTGGTAAGGCTTCCTCAAAGGATCGCCATGGAAGAACCTCTGTCACTGTTGTCCAGAGACACAGTGTTATTCCACCCACAGCTGCAAGTTCCCTGTCATCCTCACACACCCAGGCCACAAAACAGCCATCGGTAGCACAGGCATGGGATAAAAGACGGCCATACTCGGCAAACCATCCACGAGCACAGGCTCTGAATGCTGGCATTGCAAAACTCCTGTCCCTTGAAATGCTGTCATTCAGGCTGGTGGAGACTGACAGTTTCCGTGAATTAATGGCATTGGCAGTCCCACAATACAATGTGCCCAGCCGATTTTATTTCAGCAGGCAAGCCGTCCCTGGTCTGCAAAAGCATGTTGAGGCAAAAATTAAACATGCGCTACTAAACGCCGTCAGTAGCAAGGTCCACCTGACCACCGATGCGTGGACCAGTACCCATGGCCAGGGACGATACCTTTCACTCACTGCCCATTGGGTGAATGTTGTGGAGCCGGGTACAGATCTTGCGAGTGGCGCTGTACGTGTTCTGCCAACTCCAAGGATTGCCGGAATCAAGTCTGTCCACATTGACTCCTCCTCCTACTCCAGTTCCTCAGAATCATCGCTGCAGGAGCCGTCACGGTCTACCTCCACATGGACCCGTGGACGCTTACCTGATGCGACCGATATGAGCACAGCCGTGGCCAAACGGCAACAGGCCGTTCTGAAATTAATTCCCATGGGGAATCGAAGCCACACAGCGCAGGAGGTCTGGAATGCCATCAAGCAGGAGAGCGACGTGTGGTTTTTGCCAGCGAATCTCCAGCCAGGCTTGGTAGTGTGTGACAATGGCCGAAATCTGGTGGCAGCTCTGGGCCTTGGCAACCTCACTCACATACCATGTCTGGCACATGTGCTCAACTTGGTCGTGCAGAGTTTTTTGAGGGACTATCCGGATCTTGATGCACTGCTGCACAAGGTCCGCCTAGAGTGCGCTCACTTGCGACGTTCCAGCATGGCCAGATCGCGCATTGCAGCTCTGCAACGCAGATTGCGCCTTCCTGAACATCGCATCATATGTGACGTATCCACCAGGTGGAATTCAACGTTACATATGTTGGAGCGGTTGTGTGAGCAGCAGCCAGCAGTTATGGAGTATCAGCTGCATCAGGCGCAATCAACACGCAATTTGCGCCGTCCACACTTCACCATTAATGAGTGGGCCACTATGAAGGACATGTGCCACGTTTTGCGTGCGTTTGATGAGTCAACGCGGATGGCGAGTGCAGATGATGCACTAGTCAGCCTGACTGTCCCCCTTATCTGCCTGCTTCAAAAAACACTGCAAGCAATAAGGGATGAGGTTTTGGAAGAGGTGGAGGATGAGGAGTCACAAATTCCATCACCTTCTGGAAAGTCAGCGCAACGTGGTTCCTCACAAAGGGCTGGGCAGGGCTCACTTTGTGAGGAGGATGAGGAGGAGGAGTCAATGGAGGAGGAAGACATCGCTCCAGAGGGAGGTACACAACGCTCTAGTCAGTATGTAGAGCGAGGGTGGGGTGATGCAGAGCAGGCAGAGATAACGCCTCTTGCAGAGGACAGCGTTTCTTTGCCAGTTGGGAGTCTGCAGCACATGGTTGATTTCATGCTGCAGTGCCTAAGAAACGACCGCCGCATCGCCCACATTCTCACGACGTCTGATTATTGGGTGTACACCCTCCTAGACCCTCGCTACCGGGACAACGTCAAAAGCCTCATCACACCGTTGAACCGGGAGCGTAAAATGCGGGAGTACCAAGACACACTGGTGCAATCCCTAATGTTCTACCTTACTGCCGAGAGCACTGCTGCTGCTACTGCTTTACAAAGCAGCTCTGTGCGTCGAGGCAGTGTAGAGAGCTCTGCAACAAGAGGGAGCACACGCAGTGCCTCTGCACAGGGAAAGACCAGTATGTTCAAAATGTGGCAAAGTTTTGTGGCAGCGCCACAAATGTCTACACCATCCGAGAGGGCTCCAGTCAGCGGGAGGCAACGTATCCGTCAGATGGTGACAGACTACTTGGCTTTGCCTCTCAGTGTACTCCCAGATGGCTCTTCCCCATTCAAGTTTTGGGTCTCTAAGCTGGATACATGGCCAGAGCTTAGCCAGTATGCATTGGAGGTGCTGGCTTGCCCTGCTGCCAGTGTATTATCGGAGCGCGTCTTTAGTGCTGCAGGTGGTGTACTAACAGACCGTCGCATGCGACTATCCTCCGATAATGTAGACCGGCTTACTTTTCTGAAAATGAACAAGGCATGGATCTCGCCAGAATTTCTCTGTCCGTTTTCAGATTAAATAACTGGTTCGCAACGTTATCCATGTCTCCTGTTATGTTCATCTTTCTACCACCTGAACTCTACTCCCTGGGCTCCAACACTGCCAGTTGCTGCTCAGAAGTGTCGTGTCCACAGAACAAAACACAAGCTCTACTGTTAGTGGGGTTCAGTAACGCCAGCTGTTCCCCTGCTGTGTCAACGGCAAGAAGTGTCCTGTTCCCGACACATGGACAGAAAAACACATGACCAACATGCTCCAAATAGGGAAGAGCCGTCACCCTGCTTGTTATGCTGAAAACATGAAATTGTGAAGTTTTGCAGGCCTAGAATGATAAATTTTTATGACAAATATGGACAAATAATAATTTGTCATCACAGCGCATATCTGCACATGTCTATTAGAAATGGTAACAAAAAATAAAACATAGTCTACTCTTCACATTTTTAAATTAATGCATAAAAGTACATTTCAGACTTATGAATTAATGCTTTTTAAGGAACTTTATCTGTACCTGTAAGATAATGCACTCAATGGATGTACGAATCATTAAATCCTCATCATCATCATCACGAGTTTTATTTATGACAGACATTATAAAATACACATACTGATGCCAACTGTAACTTCAAACACCATATATGAAATGGCCAGCATGTAAACATGGTAATAATGTCCAATAATAAATTATTACATCTAGAAAGTGCATCATGCATACTGACAATAGGTACTTATACCTGCAAGTGCTGTTGAAACAACCACAAGAGATATAAATTAATACTGGTATATAGGTATCACAGTGCATAGTTACTCATGGACAATGTTGATGTAATACTGTATCTCAATTAAGTCAGCGTCAACCATTAGGCTTGTTAGTCTTGTACATTGTTAAAGAGGGAACGTAATTTTTTGGTTTGTCATAGGTGTAGTATTACACATTAAATTATTACTGCTGTATTTTTTTTTGCGTCCCTAGTGCGCAATAACGCAGCCTAACCTCACATTTGATAGTCAGCTAATTGCCACACGCTACCCTACCCTACGCGTGACAGTAGGAAGGTAGTGTTGACGGATAAAGCTTTGCGCAACCAGACATTCTTTTACCCTCTTCAACACTCTACAAGCAAAAAATGCATGATTTCAGCCGCAGACTTTATTGACGTACAGTATAACATCGGCATTACCCATCAGAGGCTGTCCACTGTCTGATACAGACATAGAATATACCTTTGCTATCCGTAGCCTTTGTTTCACCTACACTTGCAGGCACACACTTAAATTGTGACAAACAATGCCTAATGTTTTTTTAAATGGTTATTTTTTATTGTACATTATTGTGTCATCAATCACATTGATGAGTCCATGCTGGACATGTCATACATGCTATAGAAAGTTACGATTTTATGAACTTAAATAATTGAATTGTCTGTGACTGTCACATAAAATTTGCGATGATGATGATGAGTGACTATTACAAAATCCATTGTCTTCACTATGTTATGGTTTAACATAGCGTTCCTTAAGCATTATTCATAAAAAAAAACATTTACTTTTATTCTTAAATTTACAACACTATATTTTGTTACCAATTTTTTGGGTGTTGTGTTGTTCCATTTATTTTTGGCATGTGCATATATGCGTTTATATTTGTATTTTCTTTATTTTTCCTTCTTGAAATTAGAAAACATGTGTATCTTTGTACCGTGTTAGCCAGTAGATAGAAAAATATTTAGACTTCAGAGTCAGCAGTGGTTGATACCTTTTTATGGATAACTGAAAAGATGGAAACAAATTGCAAGCTTTCAAGGCTACTCACGTCTCTTCATCAGGGAAAGACTAACTAAAAAAATTAAGCATCACATATTTCTATACACAACAGGACACAGGAATAGTGCAATAGGTAAGACAAGTAAGTGACGTGTATCAGAACTGTCATTATCTCACAGGGATGAACATAAATATTGGAACAGTTCCTAGATAAGGATAGAAAGTTTGATTGCCCTCTCATTGGCGTATTTTTTGGGGTTTTCATGACCCTGGAAGGTCATAGACGCAGATTCCTTAATTGATATAGAATGACATAAATCCATGTGATCTATTCATTCCATCACTAACAGTGTCAAAGGTCATGATGAGCTTATATTCTGAAACCTTTGTACGTTTCTCATTTTTGAAGTTATATTTTAATACCAGTAATTCCATATCCATGATGCTATGACCGGGCATACAAAAGTCTTTTGCCACAGGTAAATTCATTAATTTATCTGTGATTGTGTGGCGCTGATAATTCATCCTTGTTCTCCTTTTTGTTGCCGGTCTCCCCTCACTTGTCCCTCCCTCACTTGTCTTAGCTATTCCTGTGTCCTGTTGTGTGTAGAAATATGTGATTCTTCATTTTTGGCTTTACTCTTAGCCTGATGAAGACACCTGAGTAGTCTCGAAAGCTTTGAATTTGTTACCATATTTTCAGTTAGCCATTAAACGTTATCAACCACAGAGGACTGTCAAGTATAAATATTTTTCTATTCTTGTAATTGAAATTCATCATTTTATTGTCGTAGTAAAACTTCATTTATTCTTGTTTGAAGTACATACATTTGCAATGGCCACGTAACAAGGCAATAACTCAATATTTTGTGCCTACACCCTCCTTGACCCTGGGCTTCAACAGCGCCAGTTGCTGCTCAGAAGTGTTAGATGCACAGATGAAAACAATCGCTGATGTGTTTGTGGGGTTCAGTAACGCCTGCTGTTCCCCTGCTGTGTGTCTGGCAAAAATTACTGCTGCTAACTACAACTTCAACTTCAAACGTCTCATACTAGGCCTCTGCCTACACCCTCCTTGACCCTGGGCTTCAACAGCGCCAGTTGCTGCTCAGAAGTGTTAGATGCACAGATGAAAACAATCGCTGATGTGTTTGTGGGGTTCAGTAACGCCTGCTGTTCCCCTGCTGTGTGTCTGGCAAAAATTACTGCTGCTAACTACAACTTCAACTTCAAACGTCTCATACTAGGCCTCTGCCTACACCCTCCTTGACCCTGGGCTTCAACAGCGCCAGTTGCTGCTCAGAAGTGTTAGATGCACAGATGAAAACAATCGCTGATGTGTTTGTGGGGTTCAGTAACGCCTGCTGTTCCCCTGCTGTGTGTCCGGCAAAAATTACTGCTAGCTACCTAATCATGGTGAAAAAAACATGACATCTCAAAGTGTCTAGTGCTACACATAGATATGAGGCTACACCATGATTTCTAAGCTGTAAACATTTGAAACGTCAACTTTCAAACCATAAAATGATTTGTCTGTCACAAATCGGTAACAAAATAATTGTGACATATTATTACAGATATGCACATGTCGAAAACAAATGCAAACACAAAAGCCTACTTATGCTATAGGATACTGATGGTCAACCTTGTCACTCCATAGCTTAGACAAATCCAACTCACATCATGATGACTCAAATACTGCAATGTTGGAAGTGCATAATGTGGGTTGAACTTTGACAACTGCTGCAGTGCGAAGGTTATACTTCAGTGTTCTTGCCTTTGAAATAAAAGCATACAAGTAAATATAATATCCAATGTTGATTAAGGGACGTGATGTACACCTGTAATATTGTGCAAACAATGCATGTAGGAATAGTCCTCTTCAACATTACTTATATTTGTGTCATTTTAAAAAATACATATTTGATTAGAAAGTTAACAGCCCATATCATAAAGGTCCTTCATGTAAACATGATAATCGCTAACAAAAATCATGCATTACCTTGGTAAAGTCAATAGTGCATAGTCACAATAGCAAAATATATACCTGTAAGTGGTGCTGAAAGAACGACAACTGATAGAATAGGTGAATGATATCTATTTATCAGACTGAATAGCGACACCTGTACAATGTCGATATAATACTGTACCTTAACAAAACAGCTGTGTCACACCTCACACGCATTTTTCTTGTAGCTTGTTATGTAATAGGGCACATGCGTGTATGTTTCATCATAGGTGCATGTTTACTGAGTAAAGCAGTCATGACAACGCCTTTGTGTTGTCGGTACGCTTGCGATGATGAACGATGCGCACCGTGAATGTTAGTCTGCGTCATAAGACGCACAGACGCTCCAATACCCAACGCGTCACAGCAGGAAGCCAGTCTGTGCGTCCAAACAAAGGCGCAAGCATACATGCACGTACCCTTTTATAAAGCTATATAAAAAAAAGGATGTAGTAGTAACGCACACTTTATTGAGGTACAGTATTACATCGCCATTCACCATCTGTGGCTATGCAGACTCATCTATATATACCTTATCTATCCGTTGTCATGCTTGCAAGTCCACAGTCAGGCATAAATAGCTGTTTTCACTATGCACTTTTTAAAGGTTTTTTTTGTTAATATAAATGATTGGCACATATTATCAGTATTACATGATGGAAAATTTTAGATATTTTTAAAAACTTTTTAGTGATATTATTCAGCAAATGAAAATGGTGTACATACTGTTACTTATCCATCATTAATGGATTCTGATATGTACTTGTATGCTTTTATTTAAAACCGTATAGCAGATTATTTAACCGATTTTTATTGTGGTTTGCATTGCTTTTCAACATGTTAATGTATGCGTTTATGTTTGTCAATTTATTAATTTACATATATTTTTTTAAAGTAAAATCATCATCTTATGGTACTAAAGGTTATATTTCTCTTGTTTGGAGTATAGACATTTTTAATTGACACGTAACAAGGAAAATACTTGATCTAGTATTTAAACATCCTCCTTGACCCTGGGCTCCAACACCGCCAGTTGTTGCTCGGAAGTGCTGTTAGCACAGTTAACACTTGCTCCCGTGTTACTGGGGTTCAGTAATGTCAGCTGTTCCCCTGCTGTGTGAACGGCAAAAAGTCCTGCTGCCTCCACCCTGTTCTCTTCTCATCCCTGGGTTACAACACCGCCAGTTGTTTCTCGGAAGTGCTGTTAGCACAGTCTACACTTGCTCCTGTGTTACTGGGGTTCAGTAATGTCAGCTGTTCCCCTGCTGTGTGAACGGCAAAAAGTCCTGCTGCCTCCACCCTGTTCTCTTCTCATCCCTGGGTTACAACACCGCCAGTTGTTTCTCGGAAGTGCTGTTAGCACAGTCTACACTTGCTCCCGTGTTACTGGGGTTCAGTAATGTCAGCTGTTCCCCTGCTGTGTGAACGGCAAACAGTCCTGCTGCCTCCACCATGTTCTCTTCTGATCCCTGGGTTACAACACCGCCAGTTGTTTCTCGGAAGTGCTGTTAGCACAGTCTACACTTGCTCCTGTGTTACTGGGGTTCAGTAATGTCAGCTGTTCCCCTGCTGTGTGAACGGCAAACAGTCCTGCTGCCTCCACCATGTTCTCTTCTCATCCCTGGGCTACAACACCGCCAGTTGTTTCTCGGAAGTGCTGTTAGCACAGTCTACACTTGCTCCCGTGTTACTGGGGTTCAGTAATGTCAGCTGTTCCCTGCTGTGTGAACGGCAAACAGTCCTGCTGCCTCCACCATGTTCTCTTCTCATCCCTGGGTTACAACACCGCCAGTTGTTTCTCGGAAGTGCTGTTAGCACAGTCTACACTTGCTCCTGTGTTACTGGGGTTCAGTAATGTCAGCTGTTCCCCTGCTGTGTGAACGGCAAAAAGTCCTGCTGCCTCCACCATGTTCTCTTCTCATCCCTGGGTTACAACACCGCCAGTTGTTTCTCGGAAGTGCTGTTAGCACAGTCTACACTTGCTCCTGTGTTACTGGGGTTCAGTAATGTCAGCTGTTCCCCTGCTGTGTGAACGGCAAAAAGTCCTGCTGCCTCCACCCTGTTCTCTTCTCATCCCTGGGTTACAACACCGCCAGTTGTTTCTCGGAAGTGCTGTTAGCACAGTCTACACTTGCTCCTGTGTTACTGGGGTTCAGTAATGTCAGCTGTTCCCCTGCTGTGTGAACGGCAAACAGTCCTGCTGCCTCCACCATGTTCTCTTCTCATCCCTGGGCTACAACACCGCCAGTTGTTTCTCGGAAGTGCTGTTAGCACAGTCTACACTTGCTCCCGTGTTACTGGGGTTCAGTAATGTCAGCTGTTCCCCTGCTGTGTGAACGGCAAACAGTCCTGCTGCCTCCACCATGTTCTCTTCTCATCCCTGGGTTACAACACCGCCAGTTGTTTCTCGGAAGTGCTGTTAGCACAGTCTACACTTGCTCCTGTGTTACTGGGGTTCAGTAATGTCAGCTGTTCCCCTGCTGTGTGAACGGCAAAAAGTCCTGCTGCCTCCACCATGTTCTCTTCTCATCCCTGGGTTACAACACCGCCAGTTGTTTCTCGGAAGTGCTGTTAGCACAGTCTACACTTGCTCCTGTGTTACTGGGGTTCAGTAATGTCAGCTGTTCCCCTGCTGTGTGGGAAAGGCAAAAAGTCCTGCTGCCTCCACCCTGTTCTCTTCTCATCCCTGGGTTACAACACCGCCAGTTGTTTCTCGGAAGTGCTGTTAGCACAGTCTACACTTGCTCCTGTGTTACTGGGGTTCAGTAATGTCAGCTGTTCCCCTGCTGTGTGAACGGCAAACAGTCCTGCTGCCTCCACCATGTTCTCTTCTCATCCCTGGGCTACAACACCGCCAGTTGTTTCTCGGAAGTGCTGTTAGCACAGTCTACACTTGCTCCCGTGTTACTGGGGTTCAGTAATGTCAGCTGTTCCCCTGCTGTGTGAACGGCAAACAGTCCTGCTGCCTCCACCATGTTCTCTTCTGATCCCTGGGTTACAACACCGCCAGTTGTTTCTCGGAAGTGCTGTTAGCACAGTCTACACTTGCTCCTGTGTTACTGGGGTTCAGTATGTCAGCTGTTCCCCTGCTGTGTGAACGGCAAACAGTCCTGCTGCCTCAATTTAATTTCCATGGGTACCTTCTGCTACCCATCCGTGGTTCCAGTACCGTCAGCTGGTTCTCCGCAGTGCCTTTGGGCCTAGGTGCCTCCATGGTCGGTATCCGAGTTCCAGCAACGTCTGCTGGTCCTTGGTAGTGCTTTGGAGCACAGGTACCTCCTGCTTAGTAACCGTGTCCCAGTAACGTCAGCTGGTCCTCGGTTGTGCCATTGGCTCTTTTCCTTCTGCTGACCCTCCGGGTTCCAGCACAGTCAGCTGGTCCTCATTACTTTCATTGGCTCTTGTACCTTCTGCTACCCATCCGGGTTCCAGTACCGTCAGCTGGTTCTCCGCAGTGCCTTTGGCCTAGGTGCCTCCATGTCGGTATCCGAGTTCCAGCAACGTCTGCTGGTCCTTGGTAGTGCTTTGGAGCACAGGTACCTCCTGCTTAGTAACCCTGTCCCAGTAACGTCAGCTGGTCCTCGGTTGTGCCATTGGCTCTTTTCCTTCTGCTGACCCTCCGGGTTCCAGCACAGTCAGCTGGTCCTCGTTACTTCCATTGGCTTTTGTACCATCACCAACAGGACAAAGAAGGTTAAGACAAACTACAAGATACAGAACAAGAGACAGAAGAACAATAAGCAGAAGATCAAAAAGCAGAAGAACATTAAGTATAAGACCAAAATGAAGAGCAAAATATATGCTCTAAATTCTAAGCAGAAGAAGACTAAGCAGTGTATGGGGTGAGTCCGTTCCTCCTCGTGGTGCCCCTGGAAAATGCCTGATGCTGCTGCAGGCTAAACTGAACGCGGACAAATACTGTTGTAATTAAAATCTTTCGTGCACAGCAAGAACGGAAGGATGAAAAATTCAGAGTTTTACAGATTACAAGTACAGGAATGTCTGTCACAAATAAGAATATGATGAAAAGGATGAATAGGAAGAACATGAAGAAGTAGAATATGAAGAATAATAACTGTTTAATAAGAACAATATAAGTTATGTTAACAAAAAGATGAATAGCAAGAAGTTTTAGAAGATTAATAAGGTGAAGATGAAGAATAATTTGATGAGAAAGATGATGCTGCTGAAAATTATGAAGGAGAAAGTGTGTGAAAAGTTAAAAAGGTGAAGACCATGGAAGTTTGTGAAACAGACATATTTGACAAAATAGAAAAAAGGTTAACAACATTGTCAATTTTGTTCGTCAATCCGAACGTATTTCCTAAAAAAAAAAAATTAATGCTATTCCATTGGATTGGTCAAACATCTATGCCTTTAATGTCTCCTCAACCTCCCCCAATACATTCTACATTACTCTTTCTTGTTTTCCTTCATGTACAATTAACCAACAAGGCAAGAATGGGTTTTTTTTAATTTCGATATTTTGTTCCCATAGACTTACATGGGACTTCCGGTATCGTATCGGGTATCGCCGATATTTTAGTGATATCGGCGATACCATTACGATTCCGATACTTTAGGATATCGGAAAGTATCGCTCAACTCTAGTCCCTGCTTTTCAAGAGATATTTTAATAACAATGACCTTTCATCCTTGTTTCCCACAGAAGAGGAACAAGAGGCCCTGAAGATTCTTGAGGATTTGGCAAATGAGCACACTGATGATGGAGGTAAGATCCCTCCATCGATTCGCCCGCGCTCCAGCAGGTTCCCCATTGTCATCTTGTGCCAATATTGATCTTTTTGTTCAGGTGGTGATGGAGGAGTTATATAAGATTCCTAAATTTTATATTAATGACAACTTAACACGGGAGGAGAGAGGAGGAGAGATAGGTTGCAATATCTTCAAGATCTGCCAGATACAATTCTTAAACCAGCGGACAAAGGAGGTAATGTCGTCCTGTGCCCATGACTTTATATAGAAGGAAGCATTTCGCCAGTTAAACAACACTACGTGCTATAGGAAACTTTCCTATAACCCTCTTTCGGCGTATTGCTCCCATTGGACACCATTCTCAAACGGGCCCTCCAGACGACATTATCTCCAAAGAACTGGCGTCGGCATTATGGGTTACCGAACCGACTATTGCTTCCCTATACCTCCTCCCTAAAATCCATAAAAATATTTCCTCACCACCTGGCAGACCAATCATTTCGGGCAGGGGGAACTTTCTGGAGCACGTTAACAAGTGGATCGATTACTATCTCCAACCTCTAGTCTCGGGCCTCCTTCCTTTCTCAAGGATACAGGGTCGACTGGCTGTGTTTGGAGGGTGGAACTCTACTAGTTGCAGCGGATGTTGAGTCCCTCTACACCAATATTAGACACAAGGATGGATTAAACTGCTGTACGGCATTATCTCAACACCTCATCCTTGTCTGTGGGTGTGAGGGACCTTCTGCTGAACTACTGGAGTTCACCCTCACACAACTTTTTTACATTCAAAGGTCCTTCTACATACAGCTCCAGGGGACCGCTATGGGGGCGGCCTTTGCGGGTCTCTTCTTGGGGCTTGTCACATGAACAGGGGTTGATGGACCGCGTTCCCTTGTGGGCGCGGTACATTGACGACATCTTCTTCATCTGGCAAGGAGCACCCGTCGACCTTGAGCGCTTATCCTCACTCTGAATAGCAATAACCTCAATATCCATCTAACTTTTGAGTCCAGTGGTGACTCTAAATTTTTTGAATGTTACTATTAGGAGGGACTCTACTGGTATTTTACAAACGGACATCTTAGAAAACATCCAAAAAAAGGCTGCACTCAAGCATACTAAAGCATGACAACATAGAATATATGAAATTTTGAATAGCAATATGGCTTTGGAATATAAGGAAAAATTTGAGACGCTTAGTATAAACATTTGGCCAAACATTTTAAAGCTCAACAACCATCGTCAAGGTGGTCTCAATTCTGTTGAGTCCCTAACCTAATGTGAACATACCTCTATTAGGCTGATATCTGAATTTCTGGGCGAATATGCACCTCTGTCAGTAATGCCTGCATATATGGGTAAAGTAGGGAGCCGGTGTAATTAAAATCACCACCTGGTGGGCGGAGTGCTCGGTCAGCAAGCTAACATTCAAAAGACAAAAAACCTGACTGGCACTTCCAGACTAATGTGAACTAGGTGCAAACCAAAGGGAGCTACCCTCATGTAAAACATCCAAAAAAAGGCTGCACTCAAGCATACTAAAGCATGACAACATAGAATATATGAAATTTTGAATAGCAATATGGCTTTGGAATATAAGGAAAAATTTGAGACGCTTAGTATAAACATTTGGCCAAACATTTTAAAGCTCAACAACCATCGTCAAGGTGGTCTCAATTCTGTTGAGTCCCTAACCTAATGTGAACATACCTCTATTAGGCTGATATCTGAATTTCTGGGCGAATATGCACCTCTGTCAGTAATGCCTGCATATATGGGTAAAGTAGGGAGCCGGTGTAATTAAAATCACCACCTGGTGGGAGCGGAGTGCTCGGTCAGCAAGCTAACATTCAAAAGACAAAAAACCTGACTGGCACTTCCAGACTAATGTGAACTAGGTGCAAACCAAAGGGAGCTACCCTCATGTAAAACATCCAAAAAAAGGCTGCACTCAAGCATACTAAAGCATGACAACATAGAATATATGAAATTTTGAATAGCAATATGGCTTTGGAATATATAGAAAAATTTGAGACGCTTAGTATAAACATTTGGCCAAACATTTAAAGCTCAACAACCATCGTCAAGGTGGTCTCAATTCTATTGAGTCCCTAACCTAATGTGAACATACCTATTAGGCTGATATCTGAATTTCTGGGCGAATATGCACCTCTGTCAGTAAGCCTGCATATATGGGTAAAGTAGGGAGCCGGTGTAATTAAAATCCCACCTGGTGGGAGGGAGTGCTCGGTCAGCAAGCTAACATTCAAAAGACAAAAACCTGACTGGCACTTCCAACTAATGTGAACTAGGTGAAACCAAAGGGAGCTACCTCATGTAAAAAAATCCAAAAAAAGGCTGCCTCAAGCATACTAAAGCATGACAACATAGAATATATGAAATTTTGAATACAATATGGCTTTTGGAATATAAGGAAAATTTGAGACGCTTAGTATAAACATTTGGCCAACATTTTAAGCTCAACAACCATCGTCAAGGTGGTCTCAATTCTGTTGAGTCCCTAACCCTAATGTGAACATACCTCTATTAGGCTGATATCTGAATTTCTGGGCGAATATGCACCTCTGTATAATGCCTGCATATATGGGTAAAGTAGGGAGCCGGTGTAATTAAAATCACCACCTGGTGGGAGCGGAGTGCTCGGTCAGAAAGCTAACATTCAAAAGACAAAAAACCTGACTGGCACTTCCAGACTAATGTGAACTAGGTGCAAACCAAAGGGAGCTACCCTCATGTAAAACATCCAAAAAAAGGCTGCACTCAAGCATACTAAAGCATGACAACATAGAATATAATGAAATTTTGAATAGCAATTGCTTTGGAATATAGGAAAATTTGAGACCTTGATATAAACATTTGGCCAAACATTTAAGCTCAACAACCATCGTCAAGGTGGTCCAATTGTTGAGTCCTAACCTAATGTGAACATACCTCTATTAGCTGATATCTGAATTCTGGGCTGAATATCACCTCTGTCATAATGCAGCATATATGGTAAAGTAGGGAGCCGGTGTAATTAAAATCACCACCTGTGACGGATGCTCGTCGCAAGCTAAAAATTCAAAAGACAAAAACCTTTGACTGCACTTCCAGACTAATTGTAACTAGGTGCAAACCAATGGGAGCTACCTCATGTAAAACATCCAAAAAAGCTGCACTCAAGCATACTAAAGCATGACAACATAGAATATATGAAATTTTGAATAGCAATATGGCTTGGATTAATGATAAATTTGAGACGCTTAGTTAAACATTTGCCAACATGTTTATGCTCAACAACCACGTCAAGGGGTCCTAATTCTGTTGATCCCTAACCTAAGTGAACATACCTCTATTAGGCTGATACTAGAATTCTGGCGAATATGCACCTGCATAGATGCTGCATATATGGGTAAGTAGGTGAGCGGTGTAATTAAAATCACCACCTGTGGGACGAGTGCTTCGTCAGAAGCTAACTTCAAAATGGCAAAAAACTGACTGCACTTCAACTATGTAACTAGGTGCAAACCAATAGGACTACCCTTCATTAAACATTCCAAAAAATGCTGCACTTCAGCATACTAAAGCATGACAACATAGTATTTGAAATTTTGAATAGCAATATGGCCAGTCAGGTTTTTTGTCTTTTGAATGTTAGCTTGCTGACCGAGCACTCCGCTCCCACCAGGTGGTGATTTTAATTACACCGGCTCCCTACTTTACCCATATATGCAGGCATTACTGACAGAGGTGCATATTCGCCCAGAAATTCAGATATCAGCCTAATAGAGGTATGTTCACATTAGGTTAGGGACTCAACAGAATTGAGACCACCTTGACGATGGTTGTTGAGCTTTAAAATGTTTGGCCAAATGTTTATACTAAGCGTCTCAAATTTTTCCTTATATTCCAAAGCCATATTGCTATTCAAAATTTCATATATTCTATGTTGTCATGCTTTAGTATGCTTGAGTGCAGCCTTTTTTTGGATGTTTTACATGAGGGTAGCTCCCTTTGGTTTGCACCTAGTTCACATTAGTCTGGAAGTGCCAGTCAGGTTTTTTGTCTTTTGAATGTTAGCTTGCTGACCGAGCACTCCGCTCCCACCAGGTGGTGATTTTAATTACACCGGCTCCCTACTTTACCCATATATGCAGGCATTACTGACAGAGGTGCATATTCGCCCAGAAATTCAGATATCAGCCTAATAGAGGTATGTTCACATTAGGTTAGGGACTCAACAGAATTGAGACCACCTTGACGATGGTTGTTGAGCTTTAAAATGTTTGGCCAAATGTTTATACTAAGCGTCTCAAATTTTTCCTTATATTCCAAAGCCATATTGCTATTCAAAATTTCATATATTCTATGTTGTCATGCTTTAGTATGCTTGAGTGCAGCCTTTTTTTTGGATGTTTTACATGAGGGTAGCTCCCTTTGGTTTGCACCTAGTTCACATTAGTCTGGAAGTGCCAGTCAGGTTTTTTGTCTTTTGAATGTTAGCTTGCTGACCGAGCACTCCGCTCCCACCAGGTGGTGATTTTAATTACACCGGCTCCCTACTTTACCCATATATGCAGGCATTACTGACAGAGGTGCATATTCGCCCAGAAATTCAGATATCAGCCTAATAGAGGTATGTTCACATTAGGTTAGGGACTCAACAGAATTGAGACCACCTTGACGATGGTTGTTGAGCTTTAAAATGTTTGGCCAAATGTTTATACTAAGCGTCTCAAATTTTTCCTTATATTCCAAAGCCATATTGCTATTCAAAATTTCATATATTCTATGTTGTCATGCTTTAGTATGCTTGAGTGCAGCCTTTTTTTGGATGTTTTACATGAGGGTAGCTCCCTTTGGTTTGCACCTAGTTCACATTAGTCTGGAAGTGCCAGTCAGGTTTTTTGTCTTTTGAATGTTAGCTTGCTGACCGAGCACTCCGCTCCCACCAGGTGGTGATTTTAATTACACCGGCTCCCTACTTTACCCATATATGCAGGCATTACTGACAGAGGTGCATATTCGCCCAGAAATTCAGATATCAGCCTAATAGAGGTATGTTCACATTAGGTTAGGGACTCAACAGAATTGAGACCACCTTGACGATGGTTGTTGAGCTTTAAAATGTTTGGCCAAATGTTTATACTAAGCGTCTCAAATTTTTCCTTATATTCCAAAGCCATATTGCTATTCAAAATTTCATATATTCTATGTTGTCATGCTTTAGTATGCTTGAGTGCAGCCTTTTTTTGGATGTTTTACATGAGGGTAGCTCCCTTTGGTTTGCACCTAGTTCACATTAGTCTGGAAGTGCCAGTCAGGTTTTTTGTCTTTTGAATGTTAGCTCGTGACCGAGCACTCCGCTCCCACCAGGTGGTGATTTTAATTACACCGGCTCCCTACTTTACCCATATATGCAGGCATTACTGACAGAGGTGCATATTCGCCCAGAAATTCAGATATCAGCCTAATAGAGGTATGTTCACATTAGGTTAGGGACTCAACAGAATTGAGACCACCTTGACGATGGTTGTTGAGCTTTAAAATGTTTGGCCAAATGTTTATACTAAGCGTCTCAAATTTTTCCTTATATTCCAAAGCCATATTGCTATTCAAAATTTCATATATTCTATGTTGTCATGCTTTAGTATGCTTGAGTGCAGCCTTTTTTTGGATGTTTTACATGAGGGTAGCTCCCTTTGGTTTGCACCTAGTTCACATTAGTCTGGAAGTGCCAGTCAGGTTTTTTGTCTCTTCTATCTTTAGAAAAGAGACTGCCACTAATACACTCCTTCATGCCTCTTCTGGCCATCCTGGCCATATGATTAAATCTGTACCTGTGGGCCAGTTCCTTCGCCTCCGCAGAATCTGCTCCTCGGATACTGATTTTGATCGGAGGGCCAGTGAATTGAGGCTATGTTTTCTGGCCCGTGGCTACAGTCACCGTATGTTGAAGAGGGCCTACCATCGGGCCTAATATACCTCCCGCCAGAGTCTTTTGTACAGTATTACATCTAGACATAAACGAGTTGACCACCAGGTAGTTAGATTTGTGACCACTTTCAGTTCACAATCTAATAGGGTTCGCTCCATTCTTCAGAAAGCTTGGCCAATACTTACAGTTGATCCGATTATCAATAAATTTATTCCAGGTCGCCCTGCCATGTCTTTTAGACGGGCTAAGAATTTGGGGGACCATTTGGTCTCCAGCCACTATTCTGGGAGGGATATACACACCTTTATGGATAATTTCAGATGCAGGGTCGGTTGCAGTCCTTGTGGCAGATGTGTCGCCTGCCCCAATGTGGATCGATGTGATAGCTTCTCAAATTCAGAGGGCACTAAAATCTATAAGATTAGACAACATATAACTTGAATGTCAAGATATGTTGTCTACTATGCAACTTGCCCCTGTAATCTTATTTATGTTGGTTTAACAACTCGCCAATTTAAGGTGCATATAAGGGAGCAAGTCCTCGGGATTCAGGCGGCACTCTGCCACGATGATGCAACCACCCTGAAAACACTGCCACGTCACTTCAGAGATTTCCATGGTTGTGATGGTTCTCTCTTGAGGGTACGTGGCATTGATACTCTTAGGATCAATATTAGAGGTGGTGGGTTGTCTAAACGATTAGGTAGGCTGGAGACCAAGTGGATTTGGCTCCTTAAAACGGTTCAACCTTTGGGCCTTAATGAGTGCCTCACATTTTCTCCCTTTTTGTGAGTCTCTGTCTGCTGTGCACCTTTATAGTGTATCCTTGTCGCATATTTTAATTAATTTTTTTATTCTATAAACATTCTGTTTTTTATCTTTAGTGTCTTCTATTTGGTACCCTTTGCCATGATGTAGGATCTTGCTGGATGAACATCTATCTGCCGAATTTAACAACACTACTGTATAATGTGATTTACCGCCTGGGTCGTGTGCTGTCATTATCTATATTTGGCCATCAACGTTAAACATTATATATATTTATGTTTGTGCCCCATTATATTCTTATGCTATACATTTATTGTACTATCTCTACAATTAAAACTTTGTATAACTTTTGTGATATATCCATGAATGGTATATTATCATGGAGTAATGTATGCATTTATTTGGGGATTGTTTATATGTGCCATGATAGTAATATATTTACTCCTGTATAGTGTTGAGCGATATTGCTCGATATCTAAAAATATCGTATCGAAATTGTATCGCCGATAGCACTAAATATCGTCGATATCCGATTTCGATACCGGAAGTCCAATGTAAGTCTATGGGAACAAAATATCGCAACAAAAAAAACCCTTTCTTTCGTTGTAAACACAAAATATACACACATAGAATACATATATATATACATATACATGTCATTGTGACATATATATATATACATATATTTATAGTTTATACACTTCTACATAGTAAAATAGACTCTGATTCAATTGCCGGGTAAAGCCGTGACATACCCCATAGAAGTCGACGGGCTCGGTGCCGAGTACCCCAAAAACCTCTGGCTCTGTGCGACTCAACTTGGGCGTCACGAACAGGATTCTGTAGCTCTCTATAAGCGAGTCCTGTGTGCCTGAATTGAACTGGTTTTGTGCTTGAGAATTGCTAAAATCATCAGAGAATGTATTTGCCATTTTTCCGCCATATCTGCGTCACGACGAGGCACTGGTGAAGAAGAAGGGCGTGCTCTTCATGGGTGTACACTCACTCAGTGACGCGAAAACGATGGCTCTAAATGGTACTGCAATGTAAGATCGTGCCCCACAGCTCTTCAGTTCCGCCTCCTCATCCTCCTCAGTGTGCGGAAACTAACACGAAGGTCCCGCCTCCCTACAAAAGAGGGGCCCTCTCCAGATGCTAATGACACATGTGACTTGGCAGAGATGGCTAATGGACACGAGCAGAAGTGTGAAGGGATGGAGCAGTCAGAGCTCTCCCCCCACGGAAGCGACCCGATCGCCACGGAACCACCGTTGGGCACCCGGCCTGGAAACCCTCCTACGCTGCAAGAAGCGGAGGATACCCTAAGAGGCCTGGCCCGGCACCGGGAGGAGGTCGCCAGGATGGAAGCCAGCTGGCGTGCCCTAAAAATAAACTTGGAGCGGCGCCAATCCCTCTTACCTGAAGTGTCTGTACCGGAAGGTGAGGCACCCGTTCTAGTAGAGGAGCCCTTGCAATGTGATCCGGTTGACGTTGTCGCAGTGGAGGCACCCGTTCGTGCAAAAAACGCTGCACCGGCAGCACCCCAGATCCCGCTGTCTACCCCCGTCGCTGAGACAGAAGAAGCGACACCCGTCCTCATGGAGGAGGCCGCGCAGGCACCAGAGCACTACCTGCCTGTACCGGAGCCCCGACTGTCATCTGTTCCAGAGCCGGCTGCTTCCTCCGCAGGTGAGCGCCGCCAGGACTGGGGGGCGCCAGGAGAGCTGCCGCAAACCGGACACTGTAAGCTGGCATTTGATGGTGGAGACATGGAGCAGCTGGTGGAGGAGAATTACAACCGGCGTCAGGAGGAAGAGTGGAGACGTTGGGAGCGGGAAGCAGAGCGACAAAGGGAGCAGCGAGAATCCCAAAAACTTCGCCAACGTCAGCTGGAGAAGGACCGGGCAGATAAGGACCGGATGAGAAAGGATAAAGGAACCCTGAGGGAGCCGCAGCGTAAGGGTGCAGTACGGAGCTTTAAATTGAAAGGTGGTTGGGGCTTCATCCAGGAGCCTGGACTTTATTTAGAAGTTTTTGTGAACCGGCGGGACGTGGAGGCTCACCTCCCAGAAGGACACCCGGGGAGGGACCTGTTGCCAGGAGACTTGGTGACTTACACCCGACACTGGGGTTACAATGGATGGTACGCCCTAAATGTTACCAGGTGCGACCCCTACTCCCCAGAGTGTCAGGAACCTGTGAGACCCTCGGAGCCTTCAGCCTCCCACATCCAGGCCTCTGCAAAAGTGCCCACCCCACGCCGTAAATCTCCCCAGCCTCCCTCAGTGGTCTCCTCAGCAGCCCCAGCTATGGACATGATAAGTATAGCTGGCCCGTACCCGGCGCCTGTTAGGCCCCTGGGGTTCGTTCAGTCTGGGACATAGGGTTCCAGACCCGGAGGGAGATGAAAGAGGTGGCCACACAGACCCAGATAGCGGGTCACGACTTGACTGTACAGGCCACACGACGTCATCAGGTCCTGGTGGTCCTTGGTGCCTCGGATGTTTGGCAAGCATCAGAAGAGTACCAGGTGGTACCTGGAACACCCCTGCCAAAGAATTATAAATAACCCGGACAGGGTCCCTGTATGTAAATAGTTAAATTGTTTATGTACCCGGAGGGTGAATGTTCATAAAAAAGTTTTTAATTTAATAAAAAAAAAAAAAACACAGTTTTCATTACTTTTATTACAGTCTCATCCTGCGACGCCATCGATCTCCTGTAAAAAAATGAAAAAAAAAAAAAAAAGTATACCACCTGACCGACGCAGTCCATAGTAACGAGTGTCCCACGACGATCCAGCTCTGCTACATCAGAATGACAGGCAGAGCCTGTCATCCCGGCGCAGCACAGCTGATTACCTGCTTCCCCGGCGGTGACGTCATCGGACTGACTGCTTTACGGCCGGGATTACCCAGCAGTCACTGCAGTTATCGCGAAAAACTGCATGTGACCGCCAGGGAGAAGATAATGGCGGCCATCAAGCAGTCCAGGACGTGACCGCCGGAGATCTTCTGCCAGGTAAGTGCCGCTGACTCCTGACAGACCCGACCGACGGACACTCACAGTGACAGTGACAAATCCGATTCCGGTATTCGATAAGACGAAAATATCGAAACGAATTATCGAAAGGCCGATAGAGCTAATATCGGCCGATAGCCGATATTTGCAGTATCGTATCGCTCAACACTACTCCTGTATAATAGGTTGTGTTCTGTTAGTCAATTATATGTTTATATATGGTGAGGCATTTATTGGATATTATGGTTTGTTATATTCAGCAATTTTGCTACTACTGTTATGCCTCACTATTTATCGCTGCCTATTACTTTGCAACATCTTAGGGGTTATATTGCTTTTTTATATACTCAGGCATTCTATACCATTATATGTGGGTATTACAATCCTATATTTTGCATTTGGGCTCCATCTACTTTTACATATGCAGCCCATAGATAGTTCTTTATGGTTGCCCACTACTAAGATGGCCACTATGTACGCTTGTACACATCCTAGGCGCTACTTCTGCCCAACCTCCTCCTCTCCCACCCACCTCTGACGTCTGGTCACATGGGGCCCCATGTGAGCAGCGTCGGATGGTGTGATGGCATAGCGGTGGGAGGAGCGGTGCGGCTGGCGTTCATTTCCGGCATTCGGATTATAAATCTCACATGGTCGTCATTTTGGCATGCCAACTGAGGAAGGATTTCTGAAACGCGCGTCGGGGTGGGAGGGAGACCCTGTGGCACTTGGTATGCACATCATGTGGCTCTATCTGTATATATGATCTGTATACTTACAATGACATTGGTGGTTTATCGTTACATGGGGCATTTTTGATCACTGTACAGGAGATTATATCGTTGCGCTACACCAATGTTCTATACTGCCATGTACCTATCGTTGAATCTGTATGTACCTTGTGCAATTCACTGAGTCTTACCGCCTTGGCTAATTGCGCCTGTGATGCTAGATGTAGCCCTTGTCTTTTACCCTTACCCTTGTCTACTGTTTTACATTATTCCTTAATAAACTGTCGTTTTGCACAACTGTAAATATGTTAGTCTTTTTTTTCCTTCAATAAAAAATACTATTTTAATAAAAACATAAAGTTTATTACAATTGCAACAGTTTGCAAAAATGCCACATTTACAAATAATTATATTAAAAAATTATTTTTTTAATAAAAGTTAAAGTGGTTTACAAATGTTGTCTGTCATTTCTTTATAGGATGTTAAGTAACAAATGTATTAAACCAGGTAAACATATGTAGGTACACAAACACCAACATCTGTTAGGGTAATATGTCAAAAATATCTACATAATTTTGAGGAACATAAATTTTACCTTTTTGCCAAAGTTGTGTCCCGGGTTGTGGAGTATTGAAAGTATCTTACCTTTTGTTAGGGTTCGATTTCCCGCTGCTGCACAAGGGGAGTCTCGAACCCGTCCCGCTGCGGTCTCCCATTCATCTCCGGCCGCAGTGGAGCCTGCTCTGCAGAGACGTCGGTCCAAGCGTCTTGCTCACTCCTCTACTGTGCAGTGACTTGCTGCTGCCTTTCCTGGATCTGCTATTATAGCCAGTGCTGGAGCAGTCGTCTTTGAGACAAAGTCCTGCGTTTTCCCATCTGAGCATGCCCAGAGTGAGATCTCTCATTGGAGATCAGGGGTCACATGTTCAGGTGCTGCAGCGGCTCCTATTGGTCCGCCAGGAAGGTCATGTAGCTACGTTTGTTTGTAACAGCTTCTCATTGGTCCTTGTTCCTGGAAGGTCCTGTAGCTGTTGCTATAAAAGGGTAGCATGGCTGGGCCACCATGCGCTAATATCAATCATTGTATGCTATGCGCCAGTGTGGTCATGTGTATGTGTGGATAGGGACCCGGCTGAAATAAGCCACTAGAATACCGACTTAATCGGTGAGGAGTTTGGTATGGTAGCTGGTCAGGGTCGGTGTCCTAGATGCCCTAGATTACCGGCATAACCGGTGAGGAGTTTGATTGCCGTATTCAGGGTCTGGCGTTCAGGCGCCATAGATTGCGGGTGACTCCCGCGAGGACATTAGCACATGATCACGCTTTATGAACGCGTAGCACTTAACTGTGTACCTGAGAGCCTGACAGGACACAGTGCTTTTTCTCAGCGGCCCTGTGACGTAACAGGGTTCGCTTTCAACGCTAGACAGCGCCCTGGCGTGTTTTCTTTGCGACTCAGTTGTGTCTAGTGAGTGCGCACACATCGCCATATAGCGCTGCGGCTCTCCTTCTAGCAGCTCTGTGGAGTAACAGAGTTCGCACTTATTGCCACAGCGCATTACGGCGTTTATGTTGGCGACTCTGCGGGATAACAGAGTTTGCTTCTCGCGCCATTTCTACTAGCAGCAGGCTCCGCTTGCACGGTGGACCCCGGGCTGCGAACACACCTCTCTACTTTATATATTTGGTGCGTTCCGCAGACCCTTAACACCTTTTTCCAAAACTTGTGCACTTTATTAGGTTATCCCCTAGCAGGTACACATTTTTTGAAAAAAGATGAAATACTTTGGGTTACAAAAAAAAAAAGACAGGGACACAACTATGGCCAAAAGGTAACATACAGTACAAAACACACAAAAAGGTAGAAAAGTTTCCTTATTGTGGGTACAGAAAGAGTTTTAAAAGAACTAATCAATTGATCACACTCTGTCATCCTGCCAGTCTACTCTACCTTCTGCAAATTGGCCCTTCATTCTTGAAACCGCCAGTGTACTCTGAGTGGTAATGTTGCTGTAGTCGTGCAAGGTTGTTTCTTGATTGTGGTCCTCAATAGAAATCGGTTCCTTGGTGATCACAAAATTATGTAGGACCACGCACGCTTTTACAACATCATCCACAGTCTCTGTCTTCAAGTTTATCGCAGTCAAAAGGACACGCCATTTAGCTGTCATAATCCCAAACGCACACTCCACCATCCGTCTGGCTCTTGTGAGGCGGTAGTTGAAAATTCCTTTGCATGGGTCAATACTCTGCTGGCGTACGGCTTCAAGAGGTGTTTGGACAGCTGGAATGCCTCATCACCTACACACACGAAAGGCATAGGTGGGCCCAAGGTTTGAGGCAGTGGCCTAGGGGGTGGAAACTGAAAAGGGTTTCCGTACAGTCTCCGCCCCATAGCAGAAAGTTTAAACACTTGAGAGTCATTGGACCGTCCATAAGACCCAATGTCCACAGCAATAAATTTGTACTCCGCATCAGCAATAGCCATCAGGACGACTGAAAAATATTTCTTGCAGTTAAAGAATTCTGATCCGGTTCCTGCAGGCTTTTGAATGCGGATATATTTGCCATCCACAGCGCCCAGGCAATTTGGAAACTGGCAGATACGGAGAAACTGGTCCGCTATTTCAAGCCACCGGTCTGTAGTTGGCTCTGGAAGAAATTCTACAACCAAAGAGTCCCACAGAGCACGACAAGTGTACTTAATGATGCCTGATAGCATAGAAATTCCCAGGCGATACTGGAAATGGAGCGATGACAGCATTTCTCCACTTGCCAGAAATCTGTAAACAAAATAGAAAAAAGAAATTAGTTCACAATCACAGCATTACATACCAGAACTCAGCTATAACTATTGGAGATACCAAAAATAAAAAAAATTAAAGGAAAGAAACACACACTTTTTGACCATGTTTTATTGCACTGATATTACTTAGATTCCCTTGTTCTCCTGTGATTTAAAAAAAATAATAACAACAATACAAGTGTGCTCAAGCGAGCAGATCCAATACATATAGCTTACCTTATAGTGACCATGAGACGCTCCGCCGGAGAAATCGAGAAGTGACAATAGGTGTCGGATCTTCGGATTTTCTCCAACACGCTCCAGCAAAAAATCAAAATTCTCTTTCTTCATCTGAAGATAGGCAAAAAATTTCTCAGGGATTTCTCTCAGCTCCATGTTGAGTGTAGAATACACACCACGGGTTAGTCTCTGTGCTGTGATGGGGTGGATCCACATATGGCGTCGTCGTTGGCGCTGACTCATAATGCGCTGCTCGATCTTTCTCTCATTCTCCATAACTATAATCCTCAAGCGATTCGCCTCCGCAGTAAAATCCACCAGATTCTTGAATATATTTCCAATAATAACATCCATGTTCGCCAGTCACTTGCTACTTGCTCTTCTCTCCAACCTGCACTTGCTCCTCTACAAAGATGGGCTGTAGGAACAGTGTATATATAGGATTACAGTATCCAATCATGTTTGGAACCCCAAAAAGGGGCGTTTTTAAAAAACCGGATATGGATAAACGGATAAAAAAAACGGATACACCGGATGAGACGGATCCGGTTTTTGTTCGGATGCCCGAGACGGATCCAGCGAAAAACCAGATGCGTCTCATCCGGTTTTACATACTAGGTGTCGGATGCGGTGATCCGGCAAAACGCCGGTTGCGCCGTCAGGCGCAAAACGGATGTGTGAAAGAGGCCTTACCCTTACAGTACCACATGCTGTAGCCATCATACTTCTGCAGAACAAAATTTCATATCTCTCCCCTTCAAAGCATCTTTTTTGATACTGTTACTATCACAGTCACACCTGGTGACAGAGAGATGCACTACACTGAACTAGTGATGAGCAAACATGCTTGGTAATGCTCGTTACTCGCCATAGCATCGCTGTACTTGCGGTACTCGGTGAGCACCGAGTATTTCCGTGTTTGCTTGGAGTGAGTTCTCATGCACGCCCTGCATTTTTGGTGCTCGTTAGAGCGCCAATCAGCATGTAGGGATTATCTGCCAGGCACTGTAATGCCGCAGCCATCTTTGTTGTGGTATTACAGTGATTAGCCACACAGCGTCATTAGGTGTATAATAGACTTGCAGTCTGCTCCGGAATTAGCGAGTGCAGGGAGAGCTGCTGCCGAGATAGGGTCAGATTTAGTGGGTTTATAAGGTAGTGTGGGTATACCATCAAAGAATACACAAATACAGCTAAATCAAAAGTCCTTTTAAGGACTAATTATGGGGTATACAGATTTCAGTGCTAGGTAGGCAGGGAGTGTATGTGCATATATACATACAGTGTCTTGCGAAAGTATTCGGCCCCTAGAACTTTTCAACCTTTTCCCACATATCATGCTTCAAATATAAAGATACCAATTGTAAATTTTTGGTGAAGAATCAACAAGTGGGACTAGTGTTGAGCGATACGATAATGCAAATATCGGCTATCGGCCGATATTAGCTCTATCGGCCTTTCGATAATTCGTTTCGATATTTTCGTCTTATCGAATACCATAATCGGATTTGTCACTGTCACTGTCTGTGTCCGTTGGTCGGGTCTGTCACTGTCAGTGTCCGTCGGTCGGGTCTGTCAGGAGTCAGCGGCACTTACCTGGCAGAAGATCTCCGGCGGTCACGGCCTGGACTGCTTCATGGCCGCCATCCTCTTCTCCCCGGCGGTCACATGCAGTTTCTCGCGATAACTGCAGTGACTGCTGGGTAATCCCGGCCGTAAAGCAGTCAGTCCGATGACGTCACCGCCGGGGAAGCAGGTAATCAGCTGTGCTGCGCCGGGATGACAGGCTCTGCCTGTCATTGCAATGTAGCAGAGCTGGATCGTCGTGGGACAGTCGTTACTATGGACTGCGTCGGACAGGTGGTATACTGTTGGCTTGTTTTTTTTCTTTTTTTACAGGAGATCGATGGCGTCGCAGGAATGAGAGTACAATAAAAGAAATGAAAAGTGTGTTGTCTCTTTTATTTCATTAAAATACTTTTTTTTTGCTTTGTCTTTTTTTTATGCATTTAATAACTTTGGGATTAATAATGGATCGGTGTCTTATTGACGCCTCTCCATTATTAACCGGGCTTATTGTCACCGTGCAATCAACGGTGACATTAACCCCTTATTACCCCGCTTGCCACCACTACAGGGCAAGTGGGAAGAGCCGGGTAAAGTGCCACAATTGGCACATCTTTTGATGCGCCAAATGTGGGGCTGCTGTAGCCTGGTATTATCAGGCTGTTGAGGGCCAAAATCCATGGGCCTTGACAGTCTTTTAATACCAGGCCGCAGCAGTCTGCATTTTACTTGGCTGGTTAACAAAAATAGGGGGACCCCTACGCCGTTTTTTTTTCGAGGGGATCCCCTATTTTTGTTAACCAGCCAAGCTAAGCAGACTGCTGTGGCCTGGTATTATCAGGTTTGCAAGGTCCATGGATATTGGATCCTTACCAGCCTGAAAAACCAGGCCTCAGCGGTCTGCTTCATCTGGCTGGTTAACAAAAATAGGGGGGACCCCACGCCATTTTTTTTCGAGGGGATCCCCTATTTTTGTTAATCAGCCAAGATATGCAGACTGCTGTGGCCTGGTATTATCAGGCTGGCAAGGTCCATGGATCTTGGCTCCTTAACAGCCTGAAAATCCAGGCCTCAGCGGTCTGCTTCATCTGGCTGGTTAACAAAAATAGGGGGGACCCCACGCCAATTTTTTCGAGGGGATCCCCTATTTTTGTTAACCAGTTCCCTCTGACGTCACTGATTGTGTCCCTGGCTGACCTGAAGTGAAAGTGGAAAGCAATCAATTAAGCTTTCCACTTCCTCTCCTGTCAGCCAGGAGAGGAACTCATTCATTTGGGGGTTGACTGTGAGGCTGCAGCATTAGCTGCGGTCCCTGCAGTAAACATTAACCCTTTCTGAAGGATTACACCGTGGGACCTGACTGTACATCGGATTGGTAAGAATAATTTTGCTTTATTATTTTATTTTTATTACAGGAAATGGTTTTAGCAGGAAAATAAAATATGGTCAAAAACTGTGTGATTATTTCATTAAACTTCTTTTTTATTAAAGTGTGTGTGTTTGATTTTTCTTTCATACAATAGGATTAATAATTGATAGTTGTCTAATTGACAGCTCTCAATTATTAACCTGGCTTAAAGTGACCTTTCAATTGCAAGGTCATTTTAACCCCTTATTAACCCATTCGCCACCGCTACAGGGCAATGGGAATAGACGGGCAAAGTGCCAGAAAGGGCAAATCTAATTAGAGATTTGCCCTTTCTGGGGTGTCTGGGGGCAGATGTTAGTAGCCGGGGGGGGCCAAAAATAATGGTCCCTCTCTGGGCTATTATTATCTGCCCCCACTCACTGGCTTTGTCTGTCTGGTTGCGAAAATAGGGCGGGAGCCCACGCCTTTTTTTTCAGCAATTTTACACCTCATATATATATATATACATGTCATTAAATTTGTGACACATATATATATATATTTATATTTATAGTTCATACACTTCTACATAGTATAATAGCCGCTAATTCAATTGCCGGCTTTTGTGAAAATGCAGAACCCGACATGAAATGACACTTGGTTTACATAGAGTTAACCATGTCTTTTCATGTAGTTTGATATCTGATTTGCACAAACAATTACATGAGTGTAAGTGTGCAAAATTTCACACCTGTAGGAATTAATTAAAGGTGTAAATTCGTAGCAAAAAAGTCCGTTTTTTTTACAACGAATTTACACCTTTAATTAACCCCTACAGGTGTGAAATTTTGCACACATAGACTGATGTAATTGTTTGTGCAAATCAGATTGCAAACGACATGAAAAGACATGGTTAACCCTATGTACACCAAGTGTCATTTCATGTCGGGTGCTTCTGTCTTTTCACAGAAGCCGGCTTTATCCGGCAATTGAATCAGAGGATATTTTACTATGTAGAAGTGTATAAACTATACATATATGTATATATATATATATGTCACAATGACATGTATATATATATATTGTATTCTATGTGTGTATATTTAGTGTTTACAAGGAAATAAACTTTTTTTTAGTTGCGATATTTTGTTCCCATAGACTTACATTGGACTTCCGCAATCGGAATCGGATATCGACGATATTTAGTGCTATCGGCGATACAATTTCGATACGATATTTTTAGATATCGAGCAATATCGCTCAACACTAAGTGGGACACAATTGTGAAGTTGAACGAAATTTATTGGTTATTTTAAATTTTTGTGGAAATACAAAAACTGAAAAGTGGGGCGTGCAATATTATTCGGCCCCTTTAACTTAATACTTTGTTGCGCCACCTTTTGCTGTGATTACTGCTGCAAGTCACTTGGGGTATGTCTCTATCAGTTTTGTACATCAAGAGACTGAAATTCTTGCCCATTCTTCCTTGGCAAACAGCTCTAGCTTAGTGAGGTTGGATGGAGATCGTTTGTGAACAGCAGTTTTCAGCTCTTTCCACAGATTCTCAATTGGATTCAGGTCTGGACTTTGACTTCGCCATTCTACACCTGGATACGTTTATTTGTGAACCATTCAATTGTAAATTTTGCTTTATATTTGGGATCATTGTCTTGTTGGAAGACAAATCTCCGTCCCAGTCTCAGGTCTTTTGCAGACTCCAACAGGTTTTCTTCATGAATGGTCCTGTATTTGGCTCCATCCATCTTCCCATCAATTTTAACCATCTTCCCTGTCCCTGCTGATGAAAAGCAGGCCCAAACCATGATGCTGCCACCACCATGTTTGACAGTGGGGATGGTGTGTTCAGGGTGATTAGCTGTGTTGCCTTTACGCCAAACATATCGTTTGGCATTGTTGCCAAAAAGTTCGATTTTGGTTTCATCTGACCAGAGCACCTTCTTCCACATGTTTGGTGTGTCTCCCAGGTGGCTTGTTGCAAACTTTAAATGACACTTTTTATGGATATCTTTGAGAAATGGCTTTCTTCTTGCCACTCTTCCATAAAGGCCAGATTTGTGCAGTGTACGACTGATTGTTGTCCTATGGACAGACTGTCCCACCTCAGCTGTAGATCTTTGTAGTTCATCCAGAGTGGTCATGAGCCTCTTGGCTGCATCTCTGATCAGTCTTCTCCTTGTTTGAGATGAAAGTTTAGAGGGACGGCCGGGTCTTGGTAGATTTGCAGTGATATGATACTCCTTCCATTTCATATGATCCCTTGCACAGTGCTCCTTGGGATGTTTAAAGTTTTAGAAATCATTTTGTATCCAAATCCAGCTTTAAACTTCTCCACAACAGTATCACGAACCTGCCTGTTGTGTTCCTTGGTCTTCATGATGTTCTCTGTGCTTCAAACAGAAACCTGAGACTATCATAGAGCAGGTGCATTTATACAGAGACTTGATTACACACAGGTAGATTATATTTATCATCATTAGTCATTTAGGACAACATTGGATCATTCAGAGATCCACAATGAACTTCTGGAGTGAGTTTGTTGCACAGAAAGTTAAGGGGCCGAATAATATTGCACGCCCCACTTTTCAGTTTTTGTATTTTCACAAAAATTTAAAATAACCAATAAATTTCATTCAACTTCACAATTGTGTCCCACTTGTTGTTGATTCTTCACCAAAAATTTACATTTGGTATCTTTATGTTTGAAGCATGATATGTGGGAAAATGTTGAAAAGTTTAAGGGGCCCAATACTTTCGCAAGGCACTGTATCAGTGCAAGGCATGCACGCACTGTATGTGGGTATATAAATCTCAGTAGAAGACAGGCATTGTATGTGGCATACTTCATTGCATACAATGCTGCCTGCTACTGCTACCTATAAGATATATTGACCGTATATACACAGCCCTAGGTCTCAGTGAGCAGCAAATTTTTTTTTTGCATCTTAACCCCTTCACCCCCAAGGGTGGTTTGCACGTTAATGACCGGGCCAATTTTTACAATTCTGACCACTGTCTCTTTATGAGGTTATAACTCTGGAACGCTTCAATGGATCTTCACGATTCTGAGACTGTTTTCTCGTGACATATTGTACTTCATGTTAGTGGTAAAATTTCTTCGATATAACTTGCGTTTATTTTTGAAAAAAATGCAAATATGGCGAAAATTTTTAAAATTTTGCAATTTTCAAACTTTGAATTTTTATTCCCTTAAAACAGAGAAATATATCACACAAAATAGTTAAGAAATAACATTTCCCACATGTCTACTTTACATCAGCACAATTTTGGAACAACATTTTTTTTTGTTAGGAAGTTATAAGGGTTAAAAGTTGACCAGCGATTTCTCATTTTTACAACAAAATTTACAAAGCCATTTTTTTTAGGGACCACCTCACATTTGAAGTCACTTTGAGGGGTCTATATGGCAGAAAATACCCAAAAGTGACACCATTCTAAAAACTGCACCCCTCAAGGTACTCAAAACCACATTCAAGAAGTTTATTAACCCTTCAGGTGCTTCACAGTAACTAAAGCAACGTGGAAGGAAAAAATGAATATTTTACTTTTTAGCCACAAAAATTATCTTTTACAAACTTTTTTTTTATTTTCACAAGGGTAAAAGGAGAAAATGGACAGATAAGGTTGTTATGCAATTTCTCCTGAGTATGCCAATACCCCATATGTGGGGGAAAACCACTGTTTGGGCACACGGCAGAGCTCGTAAGGGAAGGAGCGACGTTTGACTTTTTCAAACTAAAATTGGCTGGAATTGAGATTGGACGCCATGTCGTGTTTGGAGAGCCCCTGATGCACCTAAACAGTGGAAACCCCCACAAGTGACACCATTTTGGAAACTAGACCCCCTAAGGTACTTATCTAGATCTGTTGTGAGCACTTTGAACCCTCAAGTGTTTCACAAAAGTTTATAAAGCCTGGGTGTGAAAAAAAAAAAAAAAATCAATTTTCCACAAAAATGATTTTTAAGTCCCAAATTTTTGAATTTTCCCAAGGAAATTGGACCCCAAAAGTTGTTGTCCAATTTGTCCTGAGTACGGTGATACCCCATATGTGGGGGGGGAAACTGTTTGGGCGCACGGCAGGGCTTGGAAAGGAAGTAGTAACGTTTTGGAATGCAGACGTTAATGGGGGTCATGTTCCGTTTGCAGTGCCCCAGATGAGCCTAAACAGTGGAAACCCCCCACAAGTGACCCCATTTTGGAAACTAGACCCCCTTAGGAACTTATCTAGATCTTTGGTGAGCACTTTGAACCCCCAAGTGCTTCACACAAGTTTATAATGCCCGGCATGAAAATAAAAAATCCTATTTTTTTCCCACAAAAATTATCTTTTAGTCACTAATTTTTTATTTTCCCAAGGGTAACAGGAGAAATTGGACCACATAAGTTGTTGTACAATTTGTCCTGAGTACGCTGATACCCCATATGTGGGGGGGAACCACTGTTTGGGCGCACGGCAGAGCTCGGAATGGAAGGAGCACCATTTGACTTTTTCCAACCAAAATTGGCTGGAATTGAGTTTGGATGCCATGTTGCATTTGGAGAGCCCCTGATGTGCCTAAACAGTGGAAACCCCCCACAAATGACCCCATTTGGGAAACTAGACCCCCTAAGGAACTTATCTAGATTTTTGATGAGCAATTTGAACCCCCAAGTGCTTCACACAAGTTTATAACGTAGAGCTGTAAAATTTAAAAATCATATTTTTTCCACAAAAATGATCTTTTCACCCCAATTTTTATTTTTCCAAGGGTAACAAGACTCCAAAAGTTATTGTGCAATTTGTCCTGAGTGTGTTGATACCCCATATGTGGGGGTAAACCACTGTTTGGGTGCATGGCAGAGTTTGGAAGGGAAGGAGTGCCGTCTGACTTTTTCAACGCAGAATTGGCTGGACGCCATGTCGTGTTTGGAGAGCTCCTGATCTGCCTAAACAGTGGAAACCCCCATAAATGACACCATTTTGGAAACTAGACCCCTCAAGGAACTTATCTAGATGTGTGGTGAGAACTTTTAACCCCCAGGTGTTTCACTAAAGTTTATAACGTACAGCAGTAAAATAAAAAATCTTTTTTTTTTTTACAAAAATGATTTTTTCGCCCCCAATATTTTATTTTCACAAGGGTAACAGAAGAAATTGGAACCCAAAAGTTGTTGTCCAATTTGTCCTGAGTACACTGATACCCAATATGTGGGCGAAAACTACTGTATCGGCACACGTCGGGGCTCGGAAGGGAAGTAGTGACGTTTTGGATTGCAGACTTTGATGGAATGGTCTGGGGTCGTCATGTCACATTTGGAGAGCCCCTGATGCACCTAAACAGTGGAAACCCCCCACAAGTGACCCCATTTTGGCAAATAGACCCCACAAGGAACTTATCTAGATGTGTGGTGAGCACTTTGAACCCCGAAGTGCTTCACAGAAGTTTATAAACGCACAGCCGTAAAAATAAAAAATCTTTTTTTTTTTTTACAAAAATGATTTTTTCGCCCCCAATATTTTATTTTCACAAGGGTAACAGGAGAAATTGGACCCCAAAAGTTGTTGTCCAATTTGTCCTGAGTACGCTGATACCCAATATGTAGGAGAAAACTACTGTATGGGTACACGTTGGGGCTCGGAAGGGAAGTAGTGACGTTTGGATTGCAGACTTTGATGGAATGGTCTGGGGGCGTCATGTCACATTTGGAGAGCCCCTGATGCGCCTAAACAGTGGAAATCCCCAACAAGTGACCCCATTTTGGAAAATAGACCCCACAAGGAACTTATCTAGGTGTGTGGTGAGCGCTATGAAGCCCCAAGTGCTTCACAGAAGTTTATAATGTACAGCCGTAAAAACAAAAAAATAATTTTTTTTGTACAAAAATGATATTTTCGCCCCCAGTTTTTTATTTTCCCAAGGGTAACAGAAGAAATAGGACAAATTGCACAATAACTCTTGGGGTCCAGAGTACGCTGATACCCCATATGTGGGGATAAACTACTGTTTGGACGCATGGCAGAGCTCAGAAGTGAAGGAGCACGTTTGACTTTTTCAATGCAGAATTGGCTGGAATTGAGATCAGACGCCATGTCACATTTGGAGAGCCCCTGATGTGCCTAAACAGCGGAAACCCCCCAATTCTAACTCCAACCCTAACCCCAACACACCCCTAACCCTAGTCCCAACCCTAACCACAAACCTAACCCTAACACACCCCTAATCCCAACCCTAACCCTAATCCTAACTTTAGGGCCAACCCTAACCCTAACTTTAGCCGCAACCCTAACCCTAACCCTAATGGGAAAATGGAAATAAATACATTTTTTTAATTTTATTATTTTTCCCTAACTAAATAAAGGGGGGTTTGATTTACTATTTATAGCTGGTTTTTATGATTGGCAGCTGTCACGCTAAAAGACGCTTTTTATTGCAAAAATAGTTTTTTGCATCGCCACATTTTGAGAGCTATAATTTTTGCATATTTTGGCCCACAGAGTCATATGAGGTCTTATTTTTTGCGGTACGAGTTGACGTTTTTATTTGTACCATTTTTGAGCAGGTGACATTTTTTGATCGCTTTTTATTTCGATTTTTGTGAGGTTAGAATGAACAAAAATCAGCAATTCATGAATTTCTTTTGGGGGAGGCGTTTTTATTGTTCCGCGTGTGGTAAAATTGATAAAGCAGTTTTATTCTTCGGGTCAGTACGATTATGGCGATACCTCATTTATATCATTTTTTTATGTTTTGGCGCTTTTATAGAATAAAAACAATTTTATATAAAAAATAATTATTTTTGCATCGCTTTATTCTGCGAGCTATAACTTTTTTATTTTTTTGCTGATGATGCTGTATGGCGGCTCGTTTTTTGCGGGACAAGATGACGTTTTCAGCGGTACTATGTTTATTTATATCGGTCTTTTATATCGTGCGTTATTCCACTTTTTGTTCGGCGGTATGATGATAAAGCATTGATTTTTTTTTTTTTAAAGGGGTTCACTAAAGGGGTTAACTAGTGGGACAGTTTTATAGGGGGGGTCGTTACGGATGCGGCGATACCAAATATGTGTACTTTTATTGTTATGGTTTTTTTATTTACAGGAAGAAATGAATTTATTGGGGAATATTTTTTTTTTTTTATTTATTTGGATTTTTTTTTATAACATGTTTATTTTTATTTTTTTTCACTTTTTTACTTTGTCCCAGGGTGGGACATCACTGTATTTTATCAAATCGCTGGTGTGACAGTGTGCACAGCACACTGTCACACCAGCGATCGCTCAGGCAGTGCAGCAGGCTTCTCAGAGGAAGCCGCCTCCCTCCAGGACCCCGGCGCTATCTTGGATCCGGGTCCTGGGAGGGAGGAAGCCCTCAGAACAGTGTGATCACATCGCGCTGGTCTGAGGGTCTCAGGGGGTGCGCAGGGAGCCCACTCCCTGCGCGATGCTTCCCTGTGCCCCCAGTACACCGCGATCATGTTTGATCGCGGTGTGCTAGGGGTTAATGTGCCGGGAGCGGTCCGTGACCGCTCCTGACACACAGTCACGGGTGTCAGCTGTGATAATCAGCTGACACCCGGCGGCGATTAGCTGCGCTCCCCTCAGGAGCGCAGCTGATCGCCTATGACGTACTATCCCGTCCATGGGCAGAATGGCACGGGTTTTATGGACGGGATAGTACGTCTAATGTCAGAGAGGGGTTAATCCTGATTATTTTTTTCCAAAGCAATCCAGAACCCCTTTTTTTCTCCATTTGCTTGTTGACACTGCAGACTACAACCAGATCTTTTTCATAGTACAGCGTGAAAATCCAGCAATTTTAAATGGGTATGACATCTAAGTGCGCAGAAAAATCAGCCATTTTTTTGTGGTACTGCAGAAATGTTTTGGAGTGTCTTATACAATTTTTTTACGCCATTTTGCTGCCCAAAAAATATTTAGCCACATGGCAGATATTTTACACTGAGTTTTGTCCCCCACACGGATTGCATATCATTGCTCTCAAAATTTTGACATTTCATGTATCCATAGAATTTTTTTGTTGTGTCATAGCCTACTTATTGAGACAATTTTGGTGGGCAAAAAAAAAAAATACAGGGCAGATATTTGAAAGTGGGCTATCTTCGTCAGACGCTTAATCTATCTGTGGGCTACAAATTGTTGCATTTCAGGGCTACATTCCCCTTTTTTGCTGTGTCTTACCCTATTTCTGTACACTATTTTGGGGTAAAAAATTTAAAAATACAGGCCACATATTGAACAGTCTGGTATCTCCATCAGACGCCTGATCTATCTGTGGGCTACAAATTGTAGCATTTCAGGCCTACATTCACCTTTTTTGGCTGTGTCTTACCGTAATTCTATACAGTATTTTTCTGTAAAAAAACAAAAATACAGGCCACATATTGAACAGTGTGGTATCTCGATCAGACCCTGATTTATCTGTGGGCTACAAATTGTGGCATTTCAGGGCTATATTCTACTGTATTTGCTGTCTGTTACCCTATTTCTATACACTGTTTTGGGGTAAAAAAATTTAAAATACAGGCCACATATTGAACAGTGTGGTATCTCCGTTAGACGCCTGATCTATCTGTGGGCTACAAATTGTGGCATTTCAGGGCTATATTCCACTGTATTTGCCGTGTTATCCTATTTCTATACACCATTTTGGTGTAAACAATAAAAAAATCCAGGCCACATATTGAACAGTGGTATCTCCATCAGATGCCTGATCTATCTGCGTGCTACAAATTGTTGCATTTCAGGACTACATTAACCTTTTTTTGCTGAATCTTACACTAGTTCTCTAGACTATTTTGGTGTAATAAATAAAAAAAAATCCAGGCCACAAATTGAACAGTGTGGTATCTTCGTCCGACACCTGATCTATCTGTGGGCTGCAAATTGTGGCATTTCAGGGCTATATTCCACTGTATTTGCTCTCTGATACCCTATTTCTATAAACTATTTTGTGGTAAAAAATTTAAAAATACAGGCCACTTGTTGAACAGTGTGGTATTTTCGTCCGACGCCTGATCTATCTGTGGGCTACAAATTGTGGCATTTCAGGTCTACAGTCCACTGTGCTGTCTGTTACCCTATTTCTATACACTATTTTGTTGTAACCAATAAAAAAATCCAGGCCACATATTGAACAGTCTGGTATTGTCACGCTGTCACTGTATACAGGAGGTCCGGGGTCTATGCTGACCCTAAGCTGGGGCCCTGACTAATCCCTCTACCTGGAGGTACTGTTGATGGTACAGAGGTCCAGGCCGCCAGCGTAACCCTATCTCCTGTGAATCCCTGACCCTCTGTAATCTAGTCCTGAGAAGGACCCTGATCACCACCACAGGGAACGGGAAGGTAAATGCCTACACACAGTATAAGACGAACGAGACAGTACAAGAGGTAAAATAAAAGACCACCTTGCATACAAAACTCACTCTACAAATACAGAGGGAACACCAACGGGTAAGGAGATAAATAATAAAACAAGGAGGGGAGTAAACCACACCAGGTACTCTTCACTTCAGACTTCACAATACCACGATCCGCTCTGCAGGTCTGCATGAATGCTTTCACCGACACTTCCCTAGCAGACTGGCAGGTATTTGAAGGAATCTCATTAGTGCAGCATTGGCTGCAGCTGGGCGAGGCTGGGCCTCGTCTAGCACAGAGAGAGGGAGAATTAACTCCCTCACTGCCGACAAACACCAAGCACCAAAAACTCAGCTGTGAGAAGTCAGGTTGTGTAATCGCGACGATCTTCGTGGCGACACACCCGTGACAGTACCCCCCCTTCTACGAGGGGCCTCCGGACCCTCAGGGCCAGGTTTATCTGGGTGAGTTGTGTGGAAGGCCCGAATTAATCGGTCTGTGTTAATATCCGATGCAGGAACCCACGTCCTCTCCTCAGGACCATACCCCTTCCAATGAGCCAGGTACTGAAGGAGGGACCGGCGATTCAGACGTGAATCAATGATTTTCGACACCTGAAACTCCAAGTTACCATTGACCACCACAGGAGGAGGAGGTAAAGGTGATGGTATCACCGGTGCCACATACCTCTTAAACAACGATCTGTGGAACACATTGTGAATTTTAAACGTAGGGGAAGGTCAAGATGGAATGCCACCGGATTAATTATAGAACTGATCCTGTATGGCCCGATGAACCTGGGACCCAGTTTCCAGGAGGGAACCTTAAGTTTTATATTCTTGGTAGACAACCATACCCGATCGTTCACACTTAGGTCCGGACCAGACACTCTCCTCCTATCAGCCATACGTTTGTATCGGTTCCCCATAGTACTCAGATTATTCAGCACTCCTCTCCACACTGAAGCAAGTGACGACGAAAATTGTTCCTCCTCAGGAACCCCAGAAGAGACCCCCCTATTGAAAGTACAAAACTGGGGGTGAAAACCATTTGCCCCAAAAAACGGGGACTTACCAGTGGACTCGCTCCGCCTATTGTTAAGAGCGAATTCCGCCAGAGGCAAGAAAGAAGCCCAGTCCTCCTGGTTCTCTGACACAAAACACCGGAGATATGTCTCCAAGCTCTGGTTCAGACGCTCTGTCTGACCATTGGTCTGCGGATGAAAAGCCGATGAAAATGACAACTGCATCCCCCGCCGTGTACAAAATGCCTTCCAGAATTTGGACACAAACTGAGACCCCCGATCCGACACCACATCGGAGGGTACCCCGTGAAGTCTCACAATCTCCCCAATGAACACCTGCGCAAGAGTTTTAGCATTAGGAAGAGCAGGAAGAGCGATAAAATGTGCCATCTTGCTGAACCTGTCCACTACAACGAGTATGACTGTTTTACCTGAAGACGGCGGGAGGTCCGTAATAAAGTCCATAGACAGATGAGTCCACGGACGCTCCGGGATCTTCAAAGGTAAGAGGGCCCCAGACGGACGGGTATGTGGGGTCTTAGAGCGCGCACAAACCCCACAGGACGCGACAAAAGTTACCACCTCCCTATGTAAGTTAGGCCACCAAAACCGGCGCGAGAGGAGATCCACAGTTGCTTTACTCCCTGGGTGTCCTGCCAAAGCTGAATTATGGTGTGTCTCGATTACCTTTTGTCTCAACTGATCTGGAACAAACAGTCTCCCTGGAGGTCCAACAGGGGCGTCCCCCTGAGCCTCCAATACCTCCTCCTCAAGCTCAGAGCATACTGCCGACACCACCACCCCCTCCTGAAGGATAGGAACCGGGTCATCCGTCTTCCCGGCCCCAGGGAAACTGCGAGATAAGGCATCCGCCTTTACATTTTTTGACCCAGGATGATATGTGACGACAAAATTAAACCTGGTAAAAAACAACGACCACCTAGCTTGTCTGGGATTCAGACGTTTTGCGGACTCTAAATATAGCAGGTTCTTGTGATCGGTAATGACGGTGACCGGGTGTACTGCCCCCTCCAAAAAATGACGCCACTCCTCAAAAGCTAACTTAATGGCCAAGAGTTCCCTATTGCCGACATCATAATTCCTCTCAGCGGATGACAATTTTTTAGAGAAGAAGGCGCACGGATGCCATTTACCAGGGGACAGACCTTGAGATAATACCGCTCCCACCCCTACCTCAGAAGCGTCTACCTCCACAATGAACTACTGTGATGCATCAGGTTGAATGAGTATGGGTGCCGAAGCAAAACATTTTTTCAAGAAGGAAAACGCTTGACAAGCCTTGTCAGACCACCTTGAAAAATCCGTCCCTTTTTTAGTCATGTCTGTGAGAGGTTTAACTATGGACGAGAAATTACGAATAAATTTCCAGTAGTAGTTAGCAAACCCCAGGAAACGTTGTAATGCCTTAAGATCCTCTGGCAGATCCCACTCAAGAACTGCCCGCACTTTCCCAGGGTCCATACGAAAACCGGATGCTGACACCAGGAATCCTAAAAACTGAAGTTCCTGTACAGCGAACACACACTTCTCCCATTTGGCGTAAAGTTTATTATCCCGCAAGATCTGCAACACCTGCCTAACATGCTCCTGATGAGACACAAGATCCGGCGAGTAAATTAAGATGTCATCCAGATATATGACAACAAACTGTCCCACTAGGTGGCGAAAGATGTCATTAACAAAATGTTGAAACACCGCCGGGGCATTAGTCAGACCAAATGGCATGACAAAGTTCTCATAATGCCCCTCCGGAGTGTTAAACGCCGTCTTCCACTCATCCCCCTCCTTCATCCTAATCAGATTATACGCCCCCCTGAGATCCAACTTAGAGAACCATTTGGCGCCCACGATCTGATTGAAGAGATCGGGAATAAGTGGGAGCGGATACGGATCTCGGACCGTAATCCGATTAAACTCACGGAAATCCAGACAAGGGCGTAGGCCTCCATCTTTCTTCTTCACAAAGAAGAACCCCGCGGCCACCGGGGAAGATGAAGGTCTAATATGCCCCTTAGCCAGACTCTCCGAAATATAATCCTTCATGGCCTGCCTCTCAGGACCAGAAAGGTTATACAACCTAGATTTCGGTAACTTGGCTTCAGGGAGCAATTTTACAGAGCAGTCATACGCGCGATGAGGAGGTAGTTCTTGACACCCTTTCTCCGAAAATACATCCTCAAAGTCCACCAGAAATGGAGGTAAGGCCCTAGGCACGACCGCACCGATGACCGTGTTCATGCAGTTTTTATTACAGAATTCACTCCACTGGCTTATCTCTCTGGATTGCCAATTAATAACCGGGTTATGCTTAGTTAACCAAGGAAGGCCCAACACTATAGGAGTGGGAAGACCCTCCAACACGTAACAAGACAACAGTTCTTTATGTATCGCCCCCACTCGAAGATCTATGTTATGCACGGCTTGCAAAAAACTACCTTGACCGAGAGGCCTGGCGTCGATCGAGAATATGGGGATGGGTTTAGCCAATACACTCAGTCGCATACCTTGAACCCGGGCAAACCGAGAGTCCACTAGATTAGCCCCGGCCCCACTATCCAGAAGAACAGATATCCTCTCAGTTCTCGTACCCACCACCACCTCCACCGGTACGAGAAATTGAGACGGACCTGGGGACGAAATACATACTCCCAGATTGTCGTCCACCACACAACCTGGGATCAATAGTTTTCCGGCGACTTCTCACTCTGCAAAGGACGGGATGGACACCCCCCAATAAAATGTCCCTTTCTCCCGCAGAAGAAACACCTTCCTGTCTTGTGGCGCACTGCCGATCCCCTCCATCGGAATGATGTCCCTCCTAACTGCATAGGCTCCTCTGGACTGACCAGGGAACCTCCATATAAGGGGCCCTAGTAGAAGGTGGAGTCATCACAGGGGCGGAGTTACCCCGCACCTCTCCCGAAGCCGTCTGTCAATGCGAATAGCAAGGGCCATAGCGGCTTCCAGTGACATGGGAGGGTCATACTGTGCCAACACATCCTTTAATTTGTCAGATAAACCTTGACAAAACTGGCTCCTAAGAGCCGGGTCATTCCACTGGGTGTCCGTGGCCCACCTACAGAACTCCAAACAGAATTCCTCCGCCGGACGATCTCCCTGCTGTATCTTACGTAACTTAGATTCAGCAAGGGAGACCCGATCCGGGTCATCATTTACAAGACCCAGAGCTGCGAAAAACCTATCCACTGACTGGAGAGCCGGGGAGCCCGGGGAAGCGAGAACGCCCATGATTGGGGGTCCCCTTGTAGGAGCGAGATGACAATTCCCACCCTTTGATCTTCACTCCCCGATGACTGAGGTCGCAGCCGAAAGTACAATTTACATGCCTCCCGGAAAGCAAAAAATTTGTCCCGCCCTCCAGTGAACCTGTCAGGGAGAGCTACTTTAGGTTCAGGTCCGGCTTGCTCCAGGGGTACAAAACCTTGGACTTAACGTCCGCCAGCTCCATGGACAAACTCTGCAACTGCCGAGCTAGACTGGCTACTGGATCCATGGTGGCTGGAGAGAATCTTTAGTATGGTCGGTGAAAATGTCACGCTGTCACTGTATACAGGAGGTCCGGGGTCTATGCTGACCCTTAGCTGGGGCCCTGACTAATCCCTCTACCTGGAGGTACTGTTGATGGTACAGAGGTCCAGGCCGCCAGCGTAACCCTATCTCCTGTGAATCCCTGACCCTCTGTAATCTAGTCCTGAGAAGGACCCTGATCACCACCACAGGGAACGGGAAGGTAAATGCCTACACACAGTATAAGACGAACGAGACAGTACAAGGGGTAAAATAAAAGACCACCTTGCATACAAAACTCACTCTACAAATACAGAGGGAACACCAACGGGTAAGGAGATAAATAATAAAGCGAGGAGGGGAGTAAACCACACCAGGTACTCTTCACTTCAGACTTCACAATACCACGATCCGCTCTGCAGGTCTGCATGAATGCTTTCACCGACTCTTCCCTAGCAGACTGGCAGGTATTTGAAGGAATCTCATTAGTGCAGCATTAGCTGCAGCTGGGCGAGGCTGGGCCTCGTCTAGCACAGAGAGAGGGAGAATTAACTCCCTCACTGCCGACAAACACCAAGCACCAAAAACTCAGCTGTGAGAAGTCAGGTTGTGTAATCGCGACGATCTTCGTGGCGACACACCCGTGACAGGTATCTCCGTCAGATGCCTGATCTATCTGTGGGCTGCAAATTGTGGCATTTCAGGCCTACATTCACCTTTTTGGCTGTGTCTTACCGTAATTCTATACAGTATTTATCTGTAAAAAAAACAAAAATCCTTGCCACATATTGAACAGTATATCTCCGTTAAGACGCCTAAACTATCTGTGTGCTACAAATTGTTGCATTTCTGGCCTCAATTCCACAGTTTTTGCTGTGTCTTATCCTAGCTATTTACACCAGTTTGCTAAAAAAAGAAAGTACAGTCCAGATATTTGAAAGTGCATTTTTCCCACACATGGAACACATCCAAGTTTGCTCCCAATTCAATATTTTGTAGTGAACATGGAAAATATTGTACTCCATTTAAAATGGGAAAGACACTTGGCAGGGGATGGGGAAATGGACGTGATGGTGATGGTGCATGCAGAGGCAGAGGCTGTGGGCAAGCTGAAATTGTGCCACAACAAACACCCACATCTTCTCACAACAGATTCCTGTCAGAATTCATAGGGGACGGCAGAGCAGCATTCTTGAAACCAGAGCAGTGTGAAAAGGTAGTTGGTTGGATAACGGATAATGCTTCTATGCACTTAGCTACCACCACCAGCACCCTGTCTTCCACACAGTCAAATCTGAGTAGCTGTGAGTCTGGACTGCATATTCCTCACCCTGATCCTCTTTCCTCCTGCCATGGCGAGTGCCCGGAGACAACTGATCCCACACTTGGACACTCCAAAGAGCTGTTCACTTTTCCATTAATAGATTCGGGCCTCTCACCCGGTCCACTTGAAGTGGGGCAAACTGAAATTGCATGTACCGATGCCCAAATATTGGAGCAGACATGTTCACACGAGCGTGACGGTGGGAACGTGTCACAAGTGGTGGACGATGATGAGACACAATTGCGAAAAAGTCAGGAGGAGGACCAGGGTGCCTAAGTGGAAGAGGAGGTTGTGGATGATATAGCACCTGACCCAACCTGGCAGGAGAATATGCAGAGAGAGGACAGCAGTACACAGGGGGAGGAAGGTGTAGCACCACAACAGGCAGGAAGAAGCTCTGTGGTGGCCGCAGACAGAAGGCAGGCAACCATTCCTCGTAACACCAACACGATGGAAGTTGGCAATACAACAGTTAGGTCTTCCCGAGTCTGGTTGTTTTTTTTTGAAAACTCTGCCGATAACCCCAAACAGGCCATTTATACCACCTGCCAGGCCCGCATCAGCAGGGTAGCAAAACTACCAGCCTGACCACCACCAGCATGATCAGGCACATGGCAGCAAAGCACCCAACTTTGTCGGCCGAACCCCAGGGTCTAGGAACACTGTCTGCGGGTAACACCACTGCTTCGTCCGCTGTTGTACATGGAAGCCAATCCCCTGTCCATGGTGCCTGCGAAGATGCCTCTTGCCCTGCACATGTCGTTGCATACACCCAACTACCACCATCAACAAGCACGTCCATGTCCTTGTCCTAGCGCAGCCTTCAGTTGTCCATACCCCAGTCATTGGAACGCAAGCGGAAATACCCAGCCAACGCCCCACAGGCCACAATACTAATTTCACACATTTCTCGTCTGCTTGTACTCTAAATGCTGCTTTTAGGCTCTTGGAGATGGATGTTTTCTGCAACCTGATGGCGGCAGCTGTCCCAAGGTATTCTGTCCCCAGCCACCACTATTTCTCCTGTTTTCCATACCGGCATTACACAAGCACGTGTCTCACAACATTACCCGTGCCCTCAACAGTGCAGTTACTGATAAAGTACACTTAACCACGGACACGTGGACAAGTGCTTATGAGCAGGGATTCCAAAAATTGTAGAGGCTTCAACGTGGTTTATTATACGCGTTTCAGGGTACAGGTGACCCCTTCATCAGGACATACCTCAAATATTGTACAAGAGTCAAAGGTATACAGGGTTTAAGTACACATCAGCATTTGAAAGCGACGCCCAAAGGATCAGATGACACCTAGTGTCAAGGTTCAGGCTCATCAGAAAGTTCACAAAAATCATCAGAGAAATATAAATTAATATCTTACACATTTAACCTTATTTTTGTTTGTAGGATAACAAAAATTGAAAAAAAAAAAAAAAAAAAAAAGCGGAACCAAACTCACATAGGAGAAATAAAGTATATTCAGAGGTAAAGGCATTTACTTTGAGCTACTGAGTTGGAGGGATGGACTCTCAGATTGCCAGCGTTGAACCATAGTTAAAATACTTTTTTATTAATAAATATTAAAATAATTTTTTATTATTAAAAGTGGAAATGTGGTTGTCAAATGATTTGGAAGTATGTTATACCACAAAAAGAAATTTTCTTAAATGAAAGGGGTAAGAATAACCTAATAATTAAGAAACGGGGAGTTAAACGCTGGAGCATACATCAAATGAGGATCTGCTCCAGAAAATAATAACAATTATAAAAATGAGTTTATAGGATCATGAATTAAACTGACGAGAAATGATAAAAAACCTTTTATAATGTGAGAGCACAAACAAACAGCTTCACCCTTCTGAAGAGAAGTGACTTCAAAGCCAGAAGACATCCTAAGATATTAATTTATATTTCTCTGATGATTTTTGTGAACTTTCTGATGAGCCTGAACCTTGACACTGGGTGTCCTCTAATCCTTTGGGCGTCGCTTTCAAATGCTGATGTGTACTTAAACCCTGTATACCTTTGACTCTTGTACAATATTTGTGGTATGTCCTGATGAAGGGGTCACCAGTACCCTGAAACGCGTAGAATAAACCACGTTGAAGCCTCTACAATTTTTGGAATTCTTCTTGCGGCAGCACGGGGATGATCCTTTTTTCCTACCTAAGTGTATGTTTTAATCTGGTCTTGCACTGACCTGTGAATCTGCAGCAGCCGCCATTAATATATGTCCTTCCTTCACTCTCACCAGGTGAGTAGTTCTCTTGGTGGGCACCTTTGTGTAACGTTTGATAAGACCCTATTTGCGCTTTTGTGTCTCCCTCTTTTCTTTGACTATGGGCAGGGATGGTACATCTCACTGACGGCACACTGGGTAAGCATAGCGGAAGCCAGGACCCGGTCAGACCTTGGGTTGGAACACGTTCTACCAACGTCGAGGATTGCTGGCCCTAGTTCAATTATGGTTGCCCCCACAGTCTACAGCTCCTGCACGTCATCCTCCTCCTCCTCTTCAGCCTGCATCTTCGAAATGACCACATCAGTCACAAGCTGGAAGCACTGCAGCACTGACCCAGCCAAGTGGCATCAGGCTGTGCTGAAGCTAATATGCTTAGGTGACAAACCGCACAATGGTAAAGAGTTGTGGACAGCTCTGAAAGAGCAGGCAGATCTGTGGCTGACACCGCTGAACCTACAGCCAGACATGGCCATGTGTGACAATGGTCGGAACCTGGTGGCGGCTCTGAAGCGAGGCGAGCTTATACAAGTACCATGCCTGGCCCATGTGCCTAACCTCATTGTTCAACGGTTTTTCAAAAGCTACCCGGAGCTGCCGGATCTGCTTGTCAAAGTACGCCGCCTGTGTGATCATTTTAGAAAGTCAGCTACAGCTTCAGCGGCCCTTGCCGTGCTTCAGCAGCATTTGCAGCTTCCGGCTCACCGACTGGTGTTTGATATCCCCACGCATTGAAACTTTACACTGCATATGTTTGAAAGGATTTGTAAGCAGAAGAGGGCAGTTGTTGACTACCAGCATCAACTCCACACATAAGACCTCAGAACTGGACATGGATGTCAGACATATGTACCATCCTAGAAAACTTTGAGGAGTCCACCAAGATGGTGAGTGGCAATGACGCAATAATTAGCGTCATCATCCCGCTACTCTATTCTGAAAAGCTCTATGTTCACAATGAAAGCGGATGCATTTCAGGCGGTGCACGATGAGATGGAACAAGGAACCATTCAGGGTGATTACACACAGCCCAGCTTCTTGTCATCCCAATATGGATTGGTTGACAATGAGGAAGAGTAGGAGGAGGAAGAACAGGAGTTACTTTCATGCGCTATAGATGGTACTACAAGCACAACTGTCATACCATCTGTTCAGCGTGGATGGCCTGAGGACAGGGAGGAGGAGGAGAACAGCATGGTCAGTCGTTCTGTTAGTGAGGATATGGAAGTATTGACAGTTAGCAGTGTGGCACGCATGGCAGACGTTATGTTGTGCTGCCTTTCCCATGACCCTCGCATTATCAAAATTTGTGCTGATACTCATTACTGGTTGGTGACACTTCTAGACCCATGCTACAAGGAGAACTTTCAATCTCTTCTTCCAGAGTCAGATAGGTGTACTAAAATGTTGCAGTACCAGAGGGATATTGTTGCAGAATTATTAAAAAAATTCCCATCTGAAAACGCTGGCAGCAGAGGTCACAGTTCGTTAGACAACCAAGGAGTAGAGGCTAGCGAGACACAACTCCAATCCAGCAGAGGCAGGGTAACACTGGCAAAGTTCTGGGACATTTTTCTCAGACCCTCCCATCGCCCTGGCCCAGAGTCGCGGGTTGCTGTCACAAGGACTGGAAAATTATGGAAGATGCTGAAGGAGTACCTTGCTGACCGTGCCAACGTTCTCCATGATTCCTCTGAGCCTTATAATTATTGGGTATCCAAGCTGGACACGTAGCATGAACTGGCTCTCTACGCCTTAGAGGTCATGGCCTGTCACTAGCATTTTGTCAGAGCGTGTTTTTAGTGCGCTGGTGGAATTATAACTGATAAGAGCATCCGCCTGTCAACTGAAAATACTGACAGGCTGACTCTTATAAAAATGAACAAGGGCTGGATTGGAGCAGACTTGTCTACACCACCGAATGATAACAGCGAAACATAACCTCCAATACAGTGTCTTTTTTTGGTAGGTGTATTACCATGCACCTCTTCACACCCACACATGGGTATATGCTTCCTGACTTTGGCTATTTGGTGTGTTATTCTCCTCCTTCTCCTCATCCTCATCATCCACCACCACTAGATCAACATGGTGACCATGGTCCATGATGCAACAGCCAACTTATTGTGTAAAAGGGTGTTTTTGATGACCTTTCATTAAAAATATTTACACAGTAGGTTGATGTGTATCCCCCAGTGGGAAATGTTTGTCAGCCCATACACTTGGTGTATGGGCATTCCAAGTAGAGGAGACCCACTCCATTAAACTGGAAAGAACTTTTTCGGAGGCCAACCTCCACATCTCTTCAGACACCATCACTAGATCACCAGGGTGAGCGTGTTCCGTGCTGCAACAGCCACTATATTGTTTTGCAAGGGTGTTACGGATGGCCTTAACAAAAAATATTTACACAGTAGGTTGATGTGTACCCCCCAGCAGGAATTTTTTGTCAGCCCATACACTTAGTGTATGGCCATTACAAGTATAGGAGCCCCGCTCCTTTGTAATGGAAACAGATTTTTAGGAGGACTTCCTCCATGTCTCTTCCAAGTGGTATTTGGGTGCGTCCAAATTTGAGGCAGGCCTTGCTTTCACTGCATAGGAAATCAGTCTTGGAGACCCACTTCCTAATAATGTGAACTTTATTGGGTATTCATATTCAACACTTCAATGCTACAATGCTGTGTCTTCAGCCTCATCACTGCAATTCACCAATGCAGGTTCTTCAGGCTCAACACTGAAATGCTCCACTGCTGTGTGTTCTTCCTTAACACTGCAATGATACAATGCTGGTTCTTTGGGCTCAACATTGCAATGCTCCACTGCTAGTGTGTTCATCCTCAATACTGCAATTTTTCCCTGCTGGGTCTTTAGCTTCAACGCTGCAATTGTCCACTGCAGGTTCTTTAGCATCCAAACTGCAATTGTCCACCTCTGGGCTTTTAGCCTCAACACTGCAATTGTCCACTGCAGGGTCTTTGGCCCTAACAGTATGGCAGTACAAAATGAATAAAATGGGAATTTTGTTTTCATGTGGCCATCCAGAACATCTCTTCCAAGTGTTATTGGGGTGCGTGTTACTTTAGTGCAGGGCAGGTCTTGCATTCAATGCCTAGGCTAACAGTATGGCAGTACCAAATGGAAAAAATGGGAACTTTGGTTTCATGTGGCCATCCAGGATGTCTGTTCAAAGTGTAATTGGGGTGCGTGTTACTTTGGTGCAGGGCAGGCCTTGCATTCAATGCATAGGCTAACACTATGGGAGTACCAAATGACTAATGTGAACTTGGTTTTCATGCTGCCATCCAGTACGTGGGTTCAAAGGCTTATTGGGGAGCGTGTTACTTTCGTGCAGGGCAGGCCTTGCATTCAATGCCTAGGCTAACAGTATGGCAGCACCAAATAGAAAAAATGGGAACTTTGGTATAATGTGGCCATCCAGGACGTCTGTGCCAAGTGTTATTGGGGTGCATGTTACTTTGGTGCAGGGCAGGCCTTGCATTCAATGCCTAGGCTAACAGTATGGCAGTGCCAAATAGAAAAAATGGGAACTTTGGTATAATGTGGCCATCCAGGACGTCTGTGCCAAGTGTTATTGGGGTGTGTATTACTTTGGTGCAGGGCAGGCCTTGCATTCAATGCCTAGGCTAACAGTATGGCAGTGCCAAATAGAAAAAATGGGAACTTTGGTTTCATGTGGCCATCCAGTACGTCTGTTCAAAGTGTAATTGGGGTGCATGTTACTTTGGTGCAGGGTAGGCCTTGCATTCAATGCATAGGCTAACACTATTGGAGACATAGACATATAATTGGAAAACTTTTTTCATGAGGCCCTCCTGTACGTCTCGTCAAAGGACTATTGGGATGCGTCCTAATTTTTGGCAGCCCAGCCACTCATTGCATAGGCAATAACAGTATAGGAGACCCACTGTGTCACCAGTGTCACCAGCAAAGCACCCCCACACCATCACACCTCCTCCTCCATGCTTCACGGTGGGAACCAGGCATGTAGAGTCCATCCGTTCACCTTTTCTGCGTGCAAAGCAGTAATCAAAGCAAAAGGTGGCTACTTTGAAGAACCTAGAATATAAGACATATTTTCAGTTGTTTCACACTTTTTTGTAAAGTGTAATGTATAATTCCACATGTGTTAATTCATAGTTTTGATGCCTTCAGTGTGAATGTACAATTTTCATAGTCATGAAAATACAGAAATATCTTTAAATGAGAAGGTGTGTCCAAACCTTTGGTCTGTACTGTATGTCCTCTGGAAATAAATATATCCTGCCCACCAATCTCTTCAGATATGCTGCAATATTGAGCAATAACATTAGGCATGTCTCAACATGAATGATGGTACAGATCATATCTAAGGTATACACAGCCTATGGCTGTAATAACTACTCAAAAAAATTCTGCTCGACTTGTTTAAAAAACAATTCTCAAGGCAATATATGGCCATAAAGAGGTCATTTCCCACACCCGCAGTGTCTCTTTCAACCCATCTGTTTGGCCTTTATTGAACTGAATAGATGTGAAGGAAATAAATACTGTTTGGTAATAATAGGTGCAAATGGATTGAAGTGTTTCCCTCCACACACCCCTGATTCAATGACAGTAGCAAAGGCTCTTTTAAAAGAAATAATATCTAGAGTTGGTATTCCAGAGATAATAAACAGTGACAATGGTCCACACTTTGTGAATCAAATGATATCACTATTAGCCAAGAAACTGTCTATTGGATTAAAGAATACCATCCCCATTCAGAATATCCATATCCCCAGTCAGCAGGGTTGATGGAGAGACACAATGATATAATTAAAATTAAAACTAAATTAAACCAGACTAAGCAGGAAGCAGTGAAAATTGGCATTATTGTCTTTCATTGGTAACATTGAACATGCAAATCATGCCAACCTCTGCTTGAATAACTCCTGAAATAATATAGCTTAGACCCTTCCTACTCCCGCCATTAAAAACTTTTAAGAGAGTAAATAATCATACACTAGCAGAATACATGTCAAAGATGTAGACCCATAAAGAAGTGTCTGCCCCTAATTCTAATCCAGGAAAACCATTAACTGAACCCAAGACCGTGAACCCAGCTGACTGGATCCTAGTAAAGGAAGTTAAAAAAAGCACTGGTACATGCTAAAGTGGGAAGGGCATTTATCAGGTTTTGCTAGCCACGCCTAGGGCACTTGAAATAGCAGAAAGAACCTCATGGATACATTTATCACATTGTAAATTACTTAAAACATCTGAGGGAAAAGGAAGGGACAGAGAGGAAAACAATCCAACCTCCTGAAACTTTAGTCTGGTTACAAAAGTGGGGTTCTCCAAAAAGGAGAACTCATCTCGAGATGAGTGAATATTTCAATTTTCGGTTCGGATTATGATTGCCAAATTTGAAATAGTCGTTGATTAATTCGTCAAATATTTGAAAAACATAACTGAACGCCATTCATGTCAACGGGAGGCAAAACAACCGCATGCAGAACACCTTATAACGGCCCGAAATGCTGCCAAAACACATCAAATGAGGGACAGTCATCAGGAAAGTGGCCTCAATTTGCCCACAGTGCAAATTTTAGCATCACACTGCAGCAATCAGTAAGGCATGAGGTATCGGGGTCTGAGACAGCATTTACAGCTTTCAATTGACCGTCAACGTAAGAAAGGGCGGATGAGGGATTGGTGTAGGCCTCCTTTGCTGGGAGCCCTGATACCACATGCAACACCTCTACCGGCTCAGGTAGCACAAATATCAGTTTTCTAGACTACCATTGTCAGAAAAATTTAAGGATAGTAACACGGGTAGTTGAGTCCAAGGAAGTGGAGGCCTGACAGTGTCGGAGGCCTACTGCTACAGGCAACACGCATGAAGGAGACCAATCAGGAGTGTCCACATTTCCAAAAATTACTGGCAGACACCAAAATGGCATCAATATCACCACAGTAGGGACTAACAGGCCTTCCACTACGTCCAATCCAGCAAATGGACACCCAACCAGGAGTGTTCACATTTAAACAAATGAAGGCCTTACACCTCAGAAGTGGTATCAATTTTACCACAGTAGAAATAATATAATAGGAACCGACAGGTCTTCCACTACACCCAATCCAGCAGCTGGACACCCAACCAGGATTGTTCACATTTCCAAAAATTATTGGCAGACAATACCAAAGTGGCATCAATTTCACCATGGTATAAATAGTATAATAGAGACCGACAGGACTTCCACTACGCCCAATCCAGCAGATGGACACCCAACCTGTAGTTTTCAAATTTTAAAAAATGAGGGCCTGACACCACCGAAGTGGAATAACTGTCACAGGTAACCCAGCAGATGTAGACCAACCATGACTCTTCACATTTCCACAAATTTGTGCTAACATCAGCAGCAGCCACAGCAGGCACAGAAGCCACACTAGAAGTATCATATAGTGCAGTTACGTGACATTAATGCATCACACTAAAAAATGCAATATCACCTAGTCTGTACAGTCTGCAATTGTGTAAGGATTCCGGATATTCCAAGGAGCTTGTTTCACCCTTGTCCAAGATGGAGTCTGGTACTTCGCCATGCCCCTGAATTTCCTGTCTGTTCTGATATAGGAAAGATGTGTATCTTCGTACCGTGTTAGCCAGTAGATAGAAAAATATTTAGACTTGAGAGTCCTTAGTGGTTGATACCTTTTAATGGCTAACTGAAAAGATGGTAACAAATTGCAAGCTTTCGAGACTACGCAGGTCTCTTCATCAGGCAAAGACTAAAACAAAAGCTGAAGAAGCTGCGGATTCCTGTGTCCTCTTGTGTATAAATATGTGATTCTTCAGCTTTTGTTTTAGTCTTTGCCTGATGAAGAGACCTGTTTAATCTCGAAAGCTTGCAATTTGTTACCATCTTTTCAGTTAGCCATTAAAAGGTATCAACCACTGAGGACTCTCAAGTCTAAATATTTTTCTGTCTGTTCTGCTAATTTAGTCCGGGTCAGGAGATCCTCCTTGCCTAAGTGTTTTGTGCTGTTGGCTCCTGAGCTTCTGCCTGTTTGCTGGTGAACTCCCTGCTGCTGCTGCTCGTTACTCGGTGGTCTGCCTCTCGACATTCTGCTGCCTTCAGTCCTCTGTGCGTCTCACAGATCCTTTCCATGGTTAACTATTGTCTGGACTTCTAGTGAGGAGCTACTCGCCTCTGGAACTACTGTGGTTAGTAGGAATTCTGACATCACTATCTCTTCTTGGACTATGTTTGTGTGGGATGCAGTGCTGGAATTGAGCAGGACTTTTCAGCCCAAAAGGTACATATAGTGACCTTCTCCTTTAACTCTTCACCTGTGTATTGCTGGACTTCTACGTCTAAGTACAGTGTGCATTTTCACCCATATGATTGCTGGACTTCTATGCTTAAGTGCCTTGTGCATGCACACTCATATTATTGCTGGACTTCCTCGTTAAATCCCCTATGCTTTCTCTTGTATATTACTGATGGACGCCTACGTTTGGTGCCTTGTGCACTCCTACGTCATATTACTGCTCGACTGGTTCATATTAGCGGTCGCACCACGCTATTCAGTTGTTGAACATTTCTATATTGTGCTGTGAATTCGCTGCAATTTCAGGAAGTGCTCTGTTAGTTTTGTTTCACTTCTTTAAAATACTTATTTGCATCAGCTTTGGTCTCAGATTCATTTTATCCCACGCAATAAGATTCCGTAATACCCACATAATTGTTACAGGATACTCAGGCCATTCAGGAATCTGCTGGGATAATGTCGACTGAGACAAAGTTGGATCAGTTGTTCTCTATGATCAACTCTTTACAGGGGGATGTAGAGGCTCTGCAAAACAAGGTTGCTAACTGGGAGGCCCATTTTGGGATGACGCTTCACGATTTAAGTAATCAGATAACAGCACAGGCGCCTACACCTCCGGGGCACCCACTGTCAATTAGCCCTCCCAAGTTACCACCATTTAGGTTTAATTTACAGTCATGGCCAAAAGTTTTGAGAATGACACAAATATTAATTTTTACAAAGTCTACTGCTTCACTTTTTCTAATGGCAATTTGCATATACTCCAGAATGTTATAAAGAGTGATCAGCTTAACAGCAATTACTTGCAAAGTCAATATTTGGCTAGAAAATGAACTTTTTCCCCCAAAACACATTTCAACATCATTGCAGCCCTGCCTTAAAAGGACCAGCTAACCTCTTTTCAGTGATTGCTCCATTAACACAGGTGTGGGTGTTGATGAGGACATGGCTGGAGATCAATCTGTCATGATTAAGTAAGAATGAGACCACTAGACACTTTAAAAGGAGGCTGGTGCTTGGCATCATTGTTTCTCTTCTGTTAATCATGGTTATCTCTAAAGAAACACGTGCAGTCATCATTGCAATGCACAAAAATGGCCTAACAGGGAAGAGTATCGCAGCTATAAAGATTGCACCTCAGTCAACAATCTATCGCATCATCAAGAACTTCAAGGAGAGAGGTTCCATTGTTGCCAAAAAGGCTCCAGGGCGCCCAAGAAAGACCAGCAAGCGCCAGGACCGTCTCTTAAAAGTGTTTCAGCTGCGGGATCGGGCTACCAGCAGTGCAGAGCTTGCTCAGGAATGGCAGCAGGCAGGTGTGAGTGCATCTGCACGCACTGTGAGGCGGAGACTCTTGGAGCAAGGCCTGGTCTCAAGGAGGTCAGCAAAGAAGCCACTTCTCTCCAGAAAAAACATCATGGACAGACTGATATTCTGCAAAAGGTACAGGCAGTGGACTGCTGAGGACTGGGGTAAAGATATTTTCTCTGATGAATCCCCTTTTCGATTGTTTGGGACATCAGGAAAACGCCTCATTCGGAGAAGACAAGGTGAGCGCTACCACCAGTCTTGTCTCATGTCAACTGTTAAGCATCCTGAAACCATTCATGTGTGGGGTTGCTTCTCAGCCAAGGGAATCGGCTCTCTCACAGTCTTGACTAAAAACACAGCCATGAATAAAGAATGGTACCAGAATTTCCTCCAAGAGCAACTTCTCCCAACCCTCCAAGAGCAGTTTGGCGATCAACAATGCCTTTTCCAGCATGATGGAGCACCTTGCCATAAATCAAAGGTGATAACTGAATGGCTCAGGGAACAAAACATAGAGATTTTGGGTCCATGGCCTGGAAACTTCCCAGATCTTAATCCCATTGAGAACTTGTGGTCAATCATCAAGAGACGGGTGGACAAACAAAAACCTAAAAATTCTGACAAAATGAAAGCATTGATTGTGCAAGAATGGACTGCTATCAGTCAGGATTTGGTCCAGAAGTTGATTGAGAGCATGCCAGGGAGAATTGCAGAGGTCCTGAAGAAGAAGGGTCAACACTGCAAATATTGACTTGCTGCATTAACTCATTCTAACTGTCAATATAAGCTTTTGTTACTCATATGTTTGCAATTATTATATTTCTGTCTGTGATAAAAACATCTGTCAAACACACATAAAAACAAGAGGGCAGCAGATCATGTGAAAATATAATATTTGTGTCATTCTCAAAACTTTTGGCCATGACTGTAGACGGCTACAAGTTTCATGGGTTTATTAATCAATGCATTTTGTATTTTGATGTGCATGCTGCTCAGTTCCATACTGATCGATCCAAAGTTTTATGTATAATCATGTTACTTACGTCCCGAGCTCTCGCATGGGCAAATCCGCTTATAGAGACTTGTGACCCTCATATGAATAACCTTGATGATTTTCGTGCTGCAATGTCTATGATGTTTGATCATCCTAATCATCGCACTACAGCTGAAACCGCATTGTTATCATTACATCAGGGTAAGCGTTCTGTCGTTAAATATGCTACTGAATTAATACGGCTGGCGATGGATACGATTTGGGACTGTTATGCTCAATTACCCATCTTTAAGAGGGGATTGTCTAGTGTGATTAAAGACTAGTTAGCCCATGCAGATGCTCTGCAAGAGTTTGAGTCATTCATACAACATTGTGTACGCATCAACATACAAATTACTGAGCGCAGACAGGAGAGACTTGCAGCCTCTAACCGTGTCACTAACTCTTCCCTTTCTCCTAAAGAACCCGCAGACAAATCTTCTTGGGAGGTTGAACCAGTTCACATGCAAGTAGATGCATTACAGAGTCTGGTACTTCACCCTGCCCTGAACTTTCTGTCTGTTCTGCTATTTTAGTATTGGTCAGGAGATCCTCTTGTGCTATTGGCTCCTGAGCTTCTGCCTGCTGGTGAACTTCCTGCTGCTGCTGCTCGTTACTCAGTGGTCTGCCTCTCCACATTCTGTTGCTTTCAGTCCTCTGTGCGTCTAACTGATCCTGTCCATGATTAACCATGGTCTGGACTTCTAGCAAGGAGCTACTCACCTCTTGAACTCCTGTGGTAAGTAGGAATTCTGACATCACTATCTCTTCTTGGACTATGTTTGTGTGGGCTGCAGTGCTGGACTTCAACTGAACTTTTCAGCCCAAAATGTACATATAGTGACCATCTCCTTTAACTCTTCACCTGTGTATTGCTGGACTTCTACATCTAAGTACCGTGTGCATTTTCACCCATATGATTGCTGCACTTCTACGCTTAAGTGCCGTTATAGCTGGACTTCCTCATTAAGTGCCGTGTACTTTCTTTTGTACATTAATGCTGGACTCCTATGTTTGGTGCCTTGTGCACTCCTGCATCATATTACTGCTGGACTGGTTCGTATTAGCGGTCGTGCCCTCCTATTCAGTTATTGAACATTTCTATATTGAGCTATGCTTTCGTTACAAATGCAGGAAGTGCTCTGCTAGTTTTGTTTCACTTGAACTATTCTGTTTTGTGCTGTGCATTCGTTACAATTGCAGGAAGAGTTTTGTTTCACTTCTTTAATATACTTATTTGCATCAGCTTTGGTCTCAGATTCGTTCTATTCCACGCAATCAGATTCCATAGTACCCACATAATTGTTACAGATAGGCGTGCAAAAGTCCTTGGAGATCCATGACTTGTTCATCTTGATGAAAGTTAGGCAGTTTACACTTTCAGGGACAGCCGGCTGCACTTATTCATCAGGACACCACCAGCAGCGCTGAAGACATGTTCTGAGAGAACGCTGGCTGCCAGGCACAATAAAACCTCTAAGATGTGTTAGGCGAGCTCAGGCCACTCATCCATTTTTCATGACCAAAAGGTGAAAGGGTCCAAACCCTCCATGATGGTATTGATATTCAGTTCTAGGTACTCCTGCACCATCCTCTCCATTCGTTCACCAAGTGTAAGACTTGGACTCTGTTGTGCTGGTGCACAAGCTGGTCTACAAAAAGTGTCAAAGAACTCACAGAAATTGCTTCTTCCAGCTAAACCACTGCTGCAGCTAATGTTTTGGCATTTACAAATCGATCGCAGCTCTAGAGGCTGTTTTGGGGGAAAAGCGCTCTTAAGACTGTGGAAAAGTGTGTTTTGATATTCCAGCATTCGCAGGTCCCTTTCCAGGGTGGGAAGCATCTGGAAAAATTTGGTTTTATAACGTGGATCTAACAGAGTGGCAACCCAGTAGTCAGCAGTATTCCTATTTATAACTATACGGGGATCATGTGCATCAAGAAGGCACTCATATGTCAGGCTCTACCATTAGGTCCAAGCCCATGCAGTGTTGGTGGCTGGGTAACACTGATGATTGCTTCCTGCTTCCCCTCCCACCAACAACGAACAACAGAGAGGGGAGGATTATCCTCTTCATCTGACAGTTGCTTGCTGCTGCCACAGTCGCTGCAACATGTGCAGAGTGGAATTCCACTGTGTCGGCACATCG